>CM050163.1:266957414-267703441 GCA_027410445.1 Discoglossus pictus | reverse complement strand
GAACATTTGCGGCCTGAAAATTTTATGTTCGCGACATCACTACTTGTGTATATACTGCTCACCTGGACCAACCTCAAAATTATGAGGTATGGGAAAGGCATTCTGTGACGAAGTGGATCAAGTCTTTGTATCCTTTGGGCTTGGAGGAGATGGCTTCTTAATGTGTTTTGTATATGCTTATACACACCAAAAACAAAACTTAGTATAAAAATATATATTATTTGGTATTTTATTGGTAGTGTATAGTACACAAAATGAAGCATATCGTGAATAATGATATATTCATAAAAGCAATAAAATAACGTGTTTCTCTGCCAATCTTGCAGCTTCATCAGTGATAAAAACACTGTAATAAAACATAAATAGAATAATACTAGCTACTTGCCCGTCAACAATGACGGAAATAAAATTCGAAGCCTGGCAATGCTGTTTGCCATCCAATGTGAGCACCTTTGGCACTCATTGCGAGCCCAGTGTTCTTCCCCTGTCTACTTCCTCCCTTGTGTCTCATGTCCTCCCCCTCTCTTGAGTCTCATTTCCCCCCCTCCTCTCCCTCCCTTGTGTCTCATTTCCCCCTTCTCTCCATCCCTTGTGTATTATTTCCCCCTCCTCTCCCTCTGTTGTGTCTCATTCCCCTTCCTCTCCCTTGTGTCTCATTTCCCCCCTCCTCTCCCTCCTTTGTGTCTCGTTTTCCCCTCCCTCTCCCTCCCTTGAGTCTCCTTTCCCCCCTCCCTGACGGAGTGAGACGCATTGCGCACCTGCAAGCTGTGAGGGAGGACATGCTGGCAAGCTCAGACGATGCAAGCCGGAACGCTGAACAGCTATCGGACCCCGAGAACCATAGCTATCAGACCCTGAGAACTCCTGCCTATGCTGCATAGATGCTGTACACATGAAGGGGAGTATAGCTGCCATCACTGAGAGTCTGCAAGTACTGTTCATGTAGCGTGGTGTCTGGCTGAAGTCCGGCATAATTTTAAAAAGGACTTATGAAGGACATCGGGAGAGATATCTGCTTATCTGCCTACAGTTTTACATGGTGACCACAAGGTATTTCATTGACTCTGGGCGCATATTGCCTATATCTGCTACAAACTGTTTGAATGTTCTATTAACAGGCTCTCAAGGAGGCCATCTCGCTGCTAGTACTTTTTTTTTTTTCACTCAGTTGACCTTTAAAGAGGCCATTTTGCTGCTAGTATTTTCTTATATTTAGATATATTGCCTGATGATGATTATATCTGCCTAAAACAAAGATTTAATTAAGACCTAAGAGGCTTTCAAAGAGGCCACTGCGTTCCTTATATATTTCTAATAAAGGGATCTACTTGGGACTTAGCAGGCTCTCATACTGTATAGTCTATTTTTTGTCACTATATATATATCATCTGAGAGCTATACCCCTATATAAAGTGACTCAATTGTGATTTTGTAGGCTCTCAAAGAGACCTTTATACCTTTTGGCATTCAACCTAAAAAGTCTTTATTCACCTACCTAGTCTTTATCCACCTAGAGATTCAGTAGGCTGTTAAAGAGGCTTTCCTGCTGTCAGTACCCTCCTATACTTGGGATATATTGCCTGTTGAATATATCTGCTTACAATAAAAATCTAATTTAGACTTAACAGGCTCTCAAAGAGGCCATTGTGCTCCATATACCTTCTTAATAAAGGGATCTTATTGGGACTCTCATAGAGACTATTTTTACACTCATCAACTATATGCATACCATCTGAAAGCGATATCCCTATACAAAGTTATTTAACTGTTATTTAGCAGTCTCTCAAAGAGACCTTCATGCCTTTTTTTGCATTCAGCCTTTCAGTTTATATCTACCTACAGAGACTCAATAGGCTATTAAAGAGACCATCCTACTGCTAGCACTCTCTCATACTTGGATTTACTACCTGATGATTATATCTGCCTACAACAAAGATTTGTCTGAGATTTAATAGGCTCTCAAAGAGGCCATCGTGTTCCTTATACTTTTTTAAATAATAAAGGGATCTATTTGTGACCCAGCAGGCTATCATAGAGGCTATCTTTCTTTGTTACACTTATTAACTCTATGCATATAATCCAAGAGCTATATCTCTATACAAAGTGACTGAACTGTGATTCAGCAGGTTCTCAAGGAGACCTTCATGCCTTTTTTTCTGCCTATAAGTCTATAACTGCCTATAAGGTGACTTAATAGAGTCTCAATAGGCTCCTATAGAAGCCATCTTATTTTTTTTTTGCATCTTCTCAGTTTTAGATATATTGTTTGAGACCCAAAAACTGCTTACAAAAGGAAGTTATTTAATATCCAGCAGGCCGTTAAAGAGGCCACACAGCTTTATTGACATATTGCTTGAAGTTTATATTTATTTATAAAGTGAACAAAGTGAGACTCAGTACTCTCCCAAGGAAGCCATTTAAATCTGTAGACCTCTTTCTCTTCTCAACGAAGCAATTTATTAGGATGGATAAAAAAAAAATCTGCTTCAAAACCGAAACCAAAAGAGAAGAAAATACTATCTCAGAAATCATGTGACTTTTTTTCTCCCAAGCAGACTGATGGCAAATCAGAAATATCTCACTTAGAGACCTCTTTAAATGAATCACAGTGTAACCGGAGTGGTACAAGCTCTCTCAACTCAAATAGCTTAGAGGCTACATTAACCCAACAGGAAGAGACTCTTACAGTTTCAAAAATGAAATTATTAATGCTGGAGTTTCAAACCAATATAACTGAAGAGTTTAAAAAACAAAATCTAGAAAACTCAAAAATGATACAAGAAATTGCTATGAGAACAGAGAAACTAGAAACCAACTCTGATAAACTAATTGTTGATCATAATATCCTTGTAACTTATTCTCAAAGATTAGAAGAAAAAAATCAACAAATTAAATAATAAGCTGATAAACCTGGAAGACAGATCCGAGAAAATTATTTAAGATGCAAGGGTATTCCAGAATCAATTACAGATATGGAACTAGAACAATAAATCTTGGATCTACTGGTATATCTAAAAATCCCAGTACCACAGTGTAAAAATGTTATTGATTCAGTTCATAGGCTGCCTTTACCACCATTTATCTATAAAAAAATGTACCTATCAAGGAGGCAATATTGAAAGCCAGCTATAATAATAAAAAAATAGAACCACTGTATGAATCGGTGATGATTTTTTCTGATCTGTCAGCAGCTACATTAGCAAGACGGAAAGACTATATAGCCATAACACAAGCTCTTAGAAAAGCAAACTGTAACGGATCTCCTGGCACCCCGACCGGGTACCTCCGTTGATAGACGCGTCCTAGTTTGCGCTGAGGCCTACAAGCACCGCACCAGACACCACACTACCACAGACTCCACAACCGCCGTAGTTTAGCTGGAGCCGCGCCGTCTTCCTTCCACCCTGTATGAATCTCCAGCATCCAGGACCGTGTGGGGAAGTCCTCTCCTCCAAGGAGGACACATCAGGAACAAGCGTTCAGTAGTTACAGCTCAAGGGAGTATGCAAAAGCATAGCAATCCCCAGTATGGTATAGCGATCCCCTCTAAGAATGAGATGAGACGTTTTGAAGGGTCAAGTAGAACTAGAACTTTAATGACAGGGGACCTCCTTTTATGCAATGGTGCCCTCTGAAGGGCTACACCCACATAATTATCACAGACAATTATATACATGGTTCAACCCCCACGTCTCCTCCCCTCAGATAACAGGTAACACAATTAAAACAGACACAATTTTAACCACATTCTGGATGTACCCAAAAAACAGGGGGTACACCTTTAAGTCCAGCACCGTTCAATAGCTCTCACCCAGGGGAACAACATATTAAAAAATGGCATGAATCAGACCAGGGGTTCAAAAGTTAGTAAAAGTATATTTTACACATAACACACAGACATTTCACATATCCCCCACACAATCCACATTTAGGACAATAGGAGTGGTCACCCCTCCCTGAGGCAACTTGATATAATCAGACAATGATTAAATCAGCCTTCTTTGTTCTTATCTGAGAATGAAAACAGTTTATACAATCGACTTTTCTTATCTGTAACAGGATTATCTATTAGCCTAGTAGCTTTGATATTCTGAGCCAATATATTCTGTAGAACATAAAACAAACATATCTACAGTACAGCAATGTGATCATATTTTAACCAAGAATTAAATAATCATAAAACAGGGTAAAACAGTGATGGGTTCCGTTACAGCTGGGATCTGAGCGCACAAAACTACTGAATAGCGCTCAGATCCTCTTCACACAGTTCAATTGCCATGTAGCTAAAGTCTTTCCCATAGTCTTTCATTATATGAATGGGCTCCATGGCATAGCTTTCTGTGGTATCATGGTTCACATAGGGCAAGTACCGAATGACCCCCTGTATGTAAAGGGCCAGAATGAGTGACATACACTCTGGTATGGCCGAATACTGTGTTTGAAGGGCAATATGTACCAGGGCCATAGTCGCAGGGCAGGAGGCTGGCAAACAGTCCTTTCCAAGACAAAGTGGCGAAGGGCACTTCGTCACACATCTCCCTTTGGGGGGAAGTCTAACCAGGCACCTGACCTTCTGCCGGTCAGTGCCTCCGTTAGATGATCCACCAACCCACAATAAACCAGTGCTAGAGCAGCCCCCCCACAACAACAAAGTGCAAGAGCAGCCACCCACAACAAACAGTTACGGCACCTGGATATTTCGCTGTGGTGATGGGGCAACACGCTGAGGGGACTTGAGGGGCAGAGGCCAGCGGCACTCTGCCCTGATGCCAGCTCTTCTGCTGGTATAACCTGCAGGACATCCTGCTCTGTACAAGGGACAAAGGGAGGGCAGAGGCCAACTGCATCCTGCCCCGCTGTCAGCTCTTCTGCTGGGGTACTTGGGACATATTCCGGATCAGTAGCCAGGGAAACGTGGCAGTCAGTGGGGGTTAACATTTCCTCTGTTAACCCTGGGGCCACATTAGAAGTTAGCTGGGGAGGGGAATTTGTACTTACCCCCTCCTCCGGTTGTCCCAGTGAGGGTAGTTGGGGATCTGTACAGGCTGTGGGCGCAGAGACCACGGTCCCATCTGCTCCGTCTGGGAGATTGGTGTCTCCCCTTGTCAGGGTAAACTGTCGCTGGGGAGGAAGGACGACACCTTCTGCCCCCTGTGGTTCACACTGCCGCTGGGGGGGAAGGACGACACCTTCTGCCCCCTGGGGTTCACACTGCCGCTGGGGGGGAAGGACGACACCTTCTGCCCCCTGGGGTTCACACTGCCGCTGGGGGGGAAGGACGACACCTTCTGCCCCCTGTGGTTCACACTGCCGCTGGGGGGGAAGGACGACACCTTCTGCCCCCTGGGGTTCACACTGCCACTGGGGGGAAAGGACAACACCTTCTGCCCCCTGGAGTTCACACTGCCGCTGGGGGGGGAAGGACGACACCTTCTGCCCCCTGGGGTTCACACTGGCCGCTGGGGGGGAAGGGACGACACCTTCTGCCCCCTGGGGTTCACAACTGCCGGCTGGGGGGGGAAGGACAAAACCTTCTGACCCCTGGGGTTCACAGGTGCCGCTGGGGGGGGGAAGGGACGACACCTTCTGCCCCCTGGGGGTTCATCACTGCCGCTGGGGGGGTAAGGACGACACCTTCTGCCCCCTGGGGTTCACACTGCCGCTGGGGGGCAAGGATGACACCTTCTGCCCCCTGGGTTCACAACTGCCGCTGGGGGGGGAAGGATGACACCTTCTGCCCCCTGGGGTTCACACTGCCGCTGGGGGGGAAGGACGACACCTTCTGCCCCCTGTAGGGCCGGTAGAGAGACCTTGTCCCATCTCTACCTGCCATCTGGAGTCATCCCAGGACCAGTCAATGAAGTCTGTTCCGGCTTGTCGAGTAGGTTGGGCCTGCACGAAGCTGAGCAGGTGTTGGTAGTCCTGCTCCAGCTCCACTCTCTTGTTACCAAGTGGTCATGTCTTTGCTCACCTCGCCTTCGTCATCCCAGACATACATGCCCATCCGGTAGTCGTAGATGTCCCTAAAAATTAGACTCCTCCCGTGCTGCCAAGATCAATGTCGTCCTCCAAGGCATCCCATAATAAACCCGGGCCATCATAATCATCTTCCCTCCGGTAAGTCGTGTTCAGGCCGTCCAGGTGGGTAAGTTGAACGGTATAGCCACCAGAGGGGCCTCGTATTGCTTGTCTAGCAGATCTCTCACCATAACCAGGGGTCTCTAGTCTTGTCACCCACTCATCAAGGGGCTGCTCTCCCAATAGATACATCTGCATCGCCACACGCGTTCTGTAGCCGCTACTCATCACTGTTGAGACTCTCACCTCGCCGCCATTGGGCATCTTCCATGGCATCATTACCAGAGTCCGTTCTGTCTGCATCCCTGTAGATCCGCGGCCGTCCTCCTCATCCTCATCATGGAACGCTGTCCGAAAACTAGCCGGTTCCATCCTGCTGTAGCCAGGGGCGCTGTACGGATACTAGCGTTGCCCTCAATTTGTAACTCCAAACGTTACCGGTGGCCTCTGTGCTGCTTTTCCTCTTACTAGGGACGCCATCCCCACCACTGCCAGCCAAAGTAACGGATCTCCTGGCACCCGACCGGGTACCTCCGTTGATAGACGCGTCCTAGTTTGCGCCGAGGGCTACAAGCAATCCGCACCAGACACTACATTTACCACAGACTCCACAACCGCCGTAGTTTTAGGCTGAGCCGCGCCGTCTTCCTTCCACCCTGTATGAATCTCCAGCATCCAGGATCCGTGTGGGGGAAGTCCTCTCCTCCAAGGAGGACACATCAGGAACAAGCGTTCAGTAGTTACAGCTCAAGGGGGAGTATGCAAAAGCATAGCAATCCCCAGTATGGTATAGCGATCCCCTCTAAGAACGAGATGAGACTACGTTTTGAAGGGTCAAGTAGAAACTAGAACTTTAATGACAGGGGACCCTCCTTTTATGCAATGGTGCCCTCTGAAGGGCTACACCCACATAATTATCACAGACAATTATATACATGGTTCAACCCCCACGTCGCCTCCCCTCAGATAACAGGTAACACAATTAAAACAGACACAATTTTAACCACATTCTGGATGTACCCAAAAAACAGGGGGTACACCTTTAAGTCCAGCACCGTTCAATAGCTCTCCACCCAGGGGAACAACATATTAAAAAATGGCATGAATCAGACCAGTGGTTCAAAAGTTAGTAAAAGTATATTTTACACATAACACACAGACATTTCACATATCCCCCACACAATCCACATTTAGGACAATAGGTGTGGTCACCCCTCCCTGAGGCAACTTGATATTAATCAGACAATGATTAAATCAGCCTTCTTTGTTCTTATCTGAGAATGAAAACAGTTTATGCAATCGATCTTTTTCTTATCTGTAACAGGATTATCTATTAGCCTAGTAGCTTTGATAATCTGAGCCAATATATTCTGTAGAACATAAAACAAACATATCTACAGTACAGCAATGTGATCATATTTTAACCAAGAATTAAATAATCATAAAACAGGGTAAAACAGTGGATGGGTTTCCATTACAGCTGGGATCTGAGCGCACAAAACTACCGAATTAGCGCTCAGATCCTCTTCACACAGGTTCAATTGCCATGTAGCTAAAGTCTTTCCCCATAGTCTTTCATTATAGTGAATGGGCTCCAGGGCATAGCTTTCTGTGGTATCATGGTTCTCACACAGGGCAAGTACCGAATGACCCCCCTGTATGTAAGGGCCAGAATGAGTGACATACACTCTGGTATGGCCGAATACTGTGTTGTAGAGGCAATATGTACCAGGGCCATAGTCGCAGGGCAGGAGGCTGGCAAACAGTCTCTCCAAGACAAAGTGGCGAAGGGCACTTCGTCACACAAACTAATTATACAAATGGACCAGGATAAACTCTGTTTGCCGAAGGAGGAAAATTGCTCACAGAAAGGAATATTCCTTTTGATAAAAAATTACAGCACAGGAGGTATCCCTAATCTACTACTTAGAGTCCCCGACTGGAACAACTGGACACTGAGATATGATGTCTTTTTTTTTTTCCTGGCCTGGTATAGGGGGGGGGCGACTTTTGTATCTTCTTTATACTGAAGATAGATCTGTAATTGATTAGAGATTTGAATATATTGTATAGTAATTCTCCTTATGTTATGTAGATTATAGAACTGTCTTTTGCTATCTACACTAACATTATAGGGAATGTAGGATATATAAATAAATAATTAGTGAGAAATGAGGAAACTCAGGATATTTTCAAGAGAAAGATAGATTTAAAAGGAGTACTTTAACTCTGCCCAGCAAATTTGTTTGAACACAAAGAATGTAGAACACAGAAATTATTCACAAGAAAAAAAAAAAAAAAAAAGATACGATGATAAAGAAAAAAAAATGCACGGAGGCACTGTTTTCCATTAAAAGATTCATTATGTGTTAATATATTTTTTAAACAAAGAGAAGATTTAAGAGTGATAGATATAAGTAAGTAGTTGAACCGAGGTAGGATCACTTTAAGACACTAGCTCACTTTATTTTTAGATACAACATTTTATAAAGGAAATAGAGAAAGAAAAGGGTTGAATCCGCTCTAAGTCAGTGCACAGTTTTCTGTCTGTTGCATTATCAAGAGTACAGGTGAGAGTGTGTGTGGCTTGGCCTGTGTAAGTTATATCTGTGTGTATTTTGTTTGTTTTCTGTTTTCTCACTGTATTTTTGTAACTGATAATCATGAGTCAGTCCAGTGGAAACCTCACTCAGTGTACATCCTGCCAAATGTATGCACTACTGGAACAGATGATCCAGGGTCCATACCTCTATGACAGGTGTGAGCATGTTGCCTCTTTGGAAGCTCAAATTGAAGATCTGGAGAGGAGAATTGCAGCACTTAGTGATATTGCTCCACTGGAAAGGGAGTTGGTGCTCACGGAGCACAGTTTAGCTGGGCCTAGTATGGAGGGAGGAGCTGGGGCTAGTGAGGATGGCCAGGGTGGTAGCTGGGTTACAGTTAGAAGGGGAATCAGGGGGAACAGGAGGAGGCAGGCCAGTTCTGAGTTGGCAAACACCAACAGATTTGCCAGATTGAGTGAAACTGTTGGGGGTGTCCATTCAGGAATGGCAATGCCAGATAGAGCAGTTCCCTCTAACAGCCGGGAGAACAGCTCTACTGGAGGAGAGGGAGGGTAAAATAGGCACAGCAACAGACATGTTTTGGTGGTAGGGGACTCTATTATTAGGAAGGTAGACAGGGTAATTTGTCACCCAGATCCCAGCAATCGAACAGTTTGCTGTCTCCCGGGTGCTCGGATTCGGCATGTTGTGGATCGGGTGGATAAATTATTGGGAGGGGCTGGTAATGAACCGGCGGTCTTGGTACACATTGGTACCAATGACAAAGTTAGTGGAAGATGGAGCGTCCTAAAGAATGATTTTAGAGAATTAGGGAATAAGCTTAAAGCAAGGACCTCCAAGGTAGTATTTTCTAAAATACTACCAGTGCCACGTGCTAGCCCAGGGAGGCAGAAGGAGCTTAGGGAGGATAATGCGTGGCTAAAAAAGTGGTGCAGTGCAGAGGGTTTGGGGTTTTTAGAGCACTGGGCTGACTTCTCACTTGGGTACAATCTCTATAGCAGGGATGGATTGCATCTTAATGATGAGGGCGCTTTTGTGCTAGGGGATAGGATGGTAGAACGTCTGGGGGAGTTTTTAAACTTGTAGGTGGGGGGGGGGGACTATATAGAAGTATTGGGGTAAATAGGGTAGAGAGGGAAAGGGATGAATTAGTTACCCATGGGGGAGGAGAAGGGGGGAGGGTTACAATAGAAAGTAGGGAGGTATTAATAGGGGCCTCAAACACAGTGGCAGGCACTTCACAACAGCAGAGCCATAGCAACATAAAGTGTATGATTGCTAATGCAAGAAGTTTGCCTGGGAAAATGGATGAGCTAGAAATATTAGCAGTACAAGAAAAATGGGGCTTAATAGGCATTATGGAAACATGGTGGGATGAATCTCATGACTGGACTGTTAATCTGGATGGTTATAACCTATTTAGGAAAGATAGGGGAAATGGTAAAAGAGGAGGAGGGGTCTGTCTTTATGTTAAGCCTGAATTTAAGCCTATAGTCAGAGAAGATATTTATGCTGGCACTAACGGCATCATTGAATCCTTGTGGGTTGAGCTAAATAGTGGAGGAGCTAATTCTAAACGCATATTGGTGGGAGTATGCTATAAACCCCCTAATATAACTGAAAGTGAGGAAATACAATTATTGTTACAGATTAAAAATGCAGCTAAGCATGGGCAAGTTCTAATAATGGGAGACTTTAATTATCCTGATATAAACTGGATAAACGAGACCAGCAGCTCAGCTAAGGGGAGCAGGTTCTTGAGTGGGATCATTATCTGGCCCAGGTAATACAAGAACCTACTAGAAATGGGGCCATCTTGGATTTAGTCATCACAAGTAATATTGATATAATATCAAATGTAAAAATAGGGGAACCCTTGGGGAACAGTGATCACAACACAGTCTCATTTGAGATTGAATACAAAAAACAGAGTTGTAAGGGGCCAACAAAAACTCTAAATTTTAAAAGGGCTAACTTTAATGGGCTACGGGCAGCAATACAACATATAGACTGGGACAAAGAACTTACAGGGAAGAATACTGAAAATAAATGGACAACATTCAAATCCTTACTAAATAAACATACTCATCAGCATGTACCATGTGGAAATAAAATGAATAGGAGTAAATCACATCCCATGTGGCTTAACAATGACTTAAAGATCATGATGAGGAAAAAGAAATATGCATTTAAATTATACAAGAAGGAGGGAACAGAGGCAGCTTTATGTGACTATAAGGAAATCAACAAGTCTTGCAAAAGGGCTATTAGACTGGCTAAAATAGAAAATGAGAAGTCAGTTGCAATGGAAAGTAAGACTAACCCTAAAATATTTTTTAAATATATTAATGGGAAGAAGGCCAGGAAGCAATCAATAGGACCATTACAATGTGACACAGGCCATCTGATAATTAGTGACCAGGAAAAGGCAGATGAGCTAAATAGGTTCTTTTCGTCGGTTTACACAAGGGAGGTACCAGTGGTTGGGACACGGCAACATAATGGGGCTACACTACCTTTACTAAATAATTGGTTAACGCAGGAAGAAATACAAAAGAGGTTGGAGAAAATAAATGTTAATAAAGCCCCAGGTCCTGATGGAATACATCCAAGGGTACTGAGGGAGCTGGGTTCTGTAATAGCCAAACCATTATATCTAATCTTTCAAGACTCACTCACTACAGGGTCTCTACCAGATGACTGGAGAAAAGCAGAGGTGATACCTATATTTAAGAAGGGATCTAGAGCAAATCCGGGGAATTATAGACCAGTGAGCCTCACTTCTGTAGTTGGGAAGCTTTTAGAAGGGTTAATAAGGGACAGAATACAAGAATATGTCTATTTGAACAGGATCATAGGTAGCAGTCAACATGGATTTATGAAGGGAAGGTCGTGTCAGACCAATCTAATTCGTTTTTATGAGGAGGTTAGTAGGAACTTGGATCAGTGCAACTTAGTGGATGTAGTCTTTTTAGATTTTTCAAAGGCATTTGATACAGTGCCACATGGAAGACTAGTGAGCAAACTAAGGGATACAGAAATTGCAGTAAATATCTGCTCATGGATCGAGAGCTGGCTAAAAGACAGGAAGCAAAGGGTTGTTGTAAATGGAACATACTCCGATTGGTCTAATGTTATAAGTTGGGTTCCTCAAGGTTCAGTATTAGGTCCTCTCCTTTTTAACATATTTATTAATGACATTGAAGTAGGACTCGAATGTAGTGTCTCCATTTTTGCTGATGACACAAAGTTGTGCAAGGTAATAAAATCAGATAATGATGTACTTTCCCTACAAAAGGATTTGCATAAATTAGAGAAATGGGCGGCTAAATGGCAGATGAGATTTAATACAAATAAATGTAAGGTTATGCATTTGGGAAGGAACAATAGCCAAGCAATCTATAATCTTAATGGAGCAAATCTAGGGGTATGAGATATTGAAAGGGATTTGGCAGTACTAGTGGACAACCACCTAGGTAACAGCGCATAAAATATTAGCATGTATTAGGAAGGGTATAGAAGCCAGGGAAGAAGATATAATTCTGCCACTATACAAATTTCTAGTACGCCCTCATTTGGAATATGGAGCACAATTTTGGGCACCACCTCATAAAAAAGACATTTTAGAGCTGGAAAAAGTACAGAGAAGGGCTACAAAACTAATAAGGGGAATGGAGGGGCTAAGTTATGAAGAAAGACTAACCAAACTAAACTTATTTTCGCTAGAAAAGAGGCGTCTACGAGGGCATATGATTACCTTATTTAAATACATCCAGGGTCAATATAAGGCTTTGTCAAGTGAACTTTTTTTAGCAAGAGATTTTCAACTGACAAGAGGACACCCTTTGAGGTTAGAGGAAAAAAGATTTCACCTTAAACAAAGAAAAGGGTTCTTCACAGTTAGGGTGGTTAAACTGTGGAATTATCTACCAAAGGAGGTGGTGACAGCGAATTCGATAGACAACTTCAAAAAGGGGTTAGATATATTTTTGAATAAAGAGGGCATTCAAGGCTATCCTAGATAACTAGCAAGGAATATTGATCCAGGGAGAAATTTGATCGCCAGTTTCTGGGGTCATGAAGGAATTTTGCTTTTTTTTTTCCTTATGAGACAATTGGCAAAGTTTCAATGGTTTTTTTTTTTCTGTTTGCCTTCCTCTGGATCAATTAACAATTAACAATAATAATAAATAGTCCACATTAAAAAGATCAATAGAGATCTAAAAAGGTTAAACTTGATGGACTAACTCTTTATTCATCCTCCAATACTATACTATTAATATTTATTTAATCAATAATTTAATTAATAACTAATCCGCATATTGCAGATCAGAGGAGATCTTAACAGGTTGAACTTGATGGACTGAAAGTCTTTTTTCAACCTTAATTACTATGTAACTATGTAACTATGTAAAAGAAAAGACTATAGCACTAGCATGGGCTCTATGCTATATATATAATACAAAAAGAAAAGAAAAAAAGGAGAGAGGAAAAAAAAAAATCACAGATACACAACAGGAGGATTAACTTAGTTTACAAAATAAGAATAAAAAAAAAAAATAATAATTGATGGAAGAAGGAAGAAGGGAAAAGTGAAAAGCGAAATATAATTTATTATGAGGTATAGAGATGAATTATATAAATACAAAACACAAATATATGGTACTAATCATGTCACTTTTTCTTTCACTTTATTAAGATGGAGTATAAAAAGAACCGATAGAAAAGAGATTTGACCATGATTATGGTACTCCTAATAGGAGAGATCCTGAGTAGAATTATATCGGAAAATATAAAACAAAGATTTTTATTGTTTAGTATAAGAAAATAGAATAAGGCCTCTAAGCTTGGTATTTTAAGAAAATCAGTTAGAAGATATAGAAAATTCAATTCAATGTCTGAAGAAAGTTTGTAACTTAATGTTAAAGACTGCTCAATATATTTTTAAGTAATGTATAAATAAGACATATGAATATTTTTCAAATGAAAATGGCCTCACTCTATTAGGTTTAACCTAATATAAAAGCCTGTCATTTTTTATTTTTTTTCTTAACATGTTGGCCCTAAATCGTAGGGAAGAAGAGGAAATCTTCCAGATAGAAAGTTGTGTGAATGTTGTTATGAATGTAATTCCAAAGATTAGAATCCTGGTTTATGGTAAATGCAAAACTATTTACAACAACAGTTTATATGAAAATTAAGATGATTTCATTACATGTGCAGGGATTAAATATTCCTCAAAAAGAAATATAGCAAATGAAAATCTCTCAAAGTCTGGGGCAGATATAATCTTCCTGCAGGAGACACATTTGAAAAAAAAAGGTTATCCAGAACCTATATATAAAATCATATCTAAAATCCATAGATGCTAAATATAAATCAAAATCAAAAGGGTTATCGATTTTTAAGAGGTGCCTGATAATACAGGAAGAACATAAGATTTTAGATGGGTGGGCAGAATTAACTACATAGAGCTAACATTGGCAACTACATATGCCGCCAATAGAAATCAAATAAGATTCTTAAAAAAAATACCTTATAACTGATATGTAAAATTAAAAAAGGCTCCCTAGTGTTGTGTGGCCATTTTAACATAATGTTGGACTCTAACAGTGATAGATCTTCGGGTAAGCAGCTTAAATCAGAGAGGGATATTACAAGCTTAGCACAGAAATTTCAACAAGAAGTATAAAAAAATTATCTATTTGATGTATGGAGGCTATTTAACATGGAAGTCGGGGATTACACTTCTCTAAACGCCACACATCATATTCTAGATAGGACTATTTCTTAGTTGACATCCAATCTCTTAGCAGGAAAAAATCAACTAAAATTGACACGGTCTCGTGGACGGATCACTCACTGATTAGCTTGACTTTGGAGGACATTCAATATAGAACAAAAAAAAGATACCAACAATAGGTAGAGGCTAGATCCGTATATACTCAAGAACCAAGAGCAGATAGATCACTTGAGTAAACTATCTAAAAATTTATTCTCAGATAATATAGATTCGGTGCCCTCCTCGTCAATGATATGGTGCTCTTACAAAGCATTTACTCGAGGGTCATTGATCTCAATATCAGCTTATATAAAAAAAAAAAGAGGGAAGACGTTGAGAGAACACTATATAGAACTTGATAAATTACATAAGCTTAATAAAATTACCCCTAATAAAGAGCTATCCACTCGAATTTCTGAGACAAATAACCAAATAAAAAAAATACATCAAAATATTGCGGATAAAATAATTTGGTGTGCCCAACAGAAGCGTTTCTTTCTGGGTAACAAAACGGAGAAATTCCTAGTGAACAAATGAAAAAAAATAGAATCTCCCAACAAATAGATTACCTAAAAAGCCGAGAGGGGTTTCTTCGTTCCCATCCTAAAGATATAGATTTTTTTTTTCCGACTTTTATAACTCACTGTATAATTTAGAAACACAAGATGGTTTTATAAAACCTAGTAGAAGGATAATTGAAGAATTTTTACAAAAATGTAATCTCCCCAAAATAACGGAAGAGGATCTTATGGTACTGAATAAAGATATATCCAAAGAAGAGATCCTTGAAACTATAAAAGGCTTGAAATCTAATAAAGCCCCAGGCCTGGATGGCTTTGATTCCTTGTTCTACAAAACATTTGCACCAGTAATAGTAGATCAATTGCAAGACATATTTAATGAAATTAAAAAGAAAGGGTAAATCTTGGCCGAGTTGTCTGAAGCCAAAATAATTAACATCTTAAAACAAAAAAGCCTATTTCACTAATAAATATTGACATCAAGCTCTATTAGAAGATTCTGGCAAACAGGCTTAACTCAATTATTTCAGACATACAACATTTAGATCAAACAGGCTTTGTGAAAGGGCGCCAGACTTCAGACAACACCAGACGCCTTACGGATATTATGTCATACTCTATTAAAAATAATATTCCCATCCTGGCCCTGTCATTAGATGCCGAAAAGGTTTTTGACTGGGTCAGCTGGGAATTTTTAGAAGTAGTTCTTTTGAAATTTGGCTTTTCAGATTTTGCAACCAAATCCATAGGAGCCTTGTATGCCAATCCCAAGGCTCAAGTTTCAGGATTTGGATATGAATCAGAAAAATTTAGTATTTCTAATGGTACACTCCAGGGGTGCCCGTTGTCCCCTTTATTGTTTGTTCTATTTATAGAACCGTTAGCCCAACTGATAAGAACATCCAATCAAATAAAGGGCATAAACATTGGAAATTTTGAGTATAAAATTCAACTATTCAAGGATGACATTATCCTTACGTTTACAGATCCAGAAAACTCTCTAGGTAGCTTGCAAAAAATATTGGAGGAATTTGGTAAACTATCTTATTGCAAAATAAATTATGCAAAAACAGATATTATAGTTAGGGGTTTTGGTTTAGATCAAATATCTATATTAAAACAGAAATATAACTATAACTGGAATACAGGATATATTACACAATTAGTAAGATTTTTATTTCAAATGAGAAATATGCTAAAAATGTATATACTACAAGACTGGAAAACTCTTAACATGTCCTGGTCAGCTCGAATAGCAATAGTTAAAATGTCAATTATACAAAACATTTCTTACATACTAAAATGTATCCCAATGACTGCCTCAAATTTTACTCTTAAAAAAACTACAAAAAATAACAGATACATTTTTATATAGAGACAAACATCCAAGAATTAAACTTGAAATTACTAAAAGATCAAAAAACAAGGGTGGTTTATCATCTCCATCTATAAGAGAGATTTATAATGCAGTCATTGCGCTACACCTGGTAGGTATGAGCAATAAAAAACATAAGACAATATGGGAAAAAATAGAACAAAATATCTTGGATCCTATCCCTGTTAAACTAATTCCTTGGCTATCACAATCACAGATATTAAATATAGATAAGTACCTAAAGAACTAAAATACCTGATTAAATTCTGGTTAAAAAGTAAGGAAAAAAGGAAGTTGTCCAAAACTCCATCATTGGGTACCCCAATAAAATTAATAGACTAATGCTTTAAAGATATTAATATCTAAAATCGGAAGAGTGCAGGTGTTAATATAATAGGAGATATGTATGTAAATGGATCCATACTTATTTTCTTTAATTTAATAAGTAAATATAATTTAAAGGGTTTTACTTGGCTACAATATATAACTATAAAAAAATAATTATTACATTTGGGGTTCCAACTGAATGGGATGGGTTAAATGACGCTATTTGAAGAGCTGTTTCATTTAGAAGACAAAACTCGTTTGTTTTTTAAGTGCTTCAAGTTGATAAACCACTACGATGAAGATCATGAGAAATCCACTAGAAATGTTCTTTAAAACTGTCCAAAGCTGGTACTTAGTCCCGATAGAGTTAAGTAGCTTTGGTCCATCTGCTCAGAACCTATGTTGCAAGGGTTGTAGTGCATTGGGAACCCTGTCTCATATGTGGTGTGACTGCGAGCTGATTCAGCCATTTTGGTCACAATGCAAGTTTCATATATCTGAGAAAGCAGGTAAAGAAGTCCTATTACATCTGGAGAATATGATCCTCCATCTAGATATAGATATTATGGTTGCTCACAGTAGATTTTTCCCATACCTTACTTGTAGCAAAATGGGTACTAGTCAAAAAATGGAAGCTTACGATTGTTCCAAATTGGCTAGAAGTAGCTAATACTGTCTCAAGGAATAGAGAATTGGATAAAGATTGGGCAATAATTATTGGTGGCAATGAACCCTCGTAGACAAGATGGAAACTCTGGGATGAGTACATTAGTAGGCACACCTAGTCAATCCTATTTTATATGATTTAAATGTTATATGTATTTCCTCTATGCCCATTCCCCAGCATTATGATTAAGGAATTGTATGTAAGGAGAGTACGCAAGTCTGTAAGGCTAAATTATATTTTTTTTGTTGTATGTGCTGTTGTTTTCCTTTGTTGTTTGTTTACTTTTGTCTGTGAAAATGTTTGTTGTAAAAAGAATAATAAACTTTATACAAAAAAAAATGTATCTCTATTGAATATTATTCTTATACTATTGATAAATCACCTAGTGTGATTTATTATATGTCAACCACATGGGCTTATGAGTACTTGGTAGTTTTCTTTGTAGAATTATCTTTGATGGTATTATGTAGTATCCTAAATTAGCTACCCAGAGTCTTCTGGGACTTGCAGCCGGTCTTGTTAACACTATTCACTATAGTGTCCGATACTGTACAGAAGGATAATGGGGTGGGGAAAGACAGCGCAAAATCTCCTAGTGTAGATATCTTAGGTAGGATTATGGACAAATATTATAACACTTGTGTATATACTGCTCACCTGGACGAACCTCAAAATTATGAGGTATGGGAAAGGCGTTCTGTGGCAAATCTAGTGGATCAAGTCTTTGTATCCTTTGGTGCTTGGAGGAGATGGCTTCTTAATGCGTGTTTTGTATATGCTCATACACACCAAAAACAAAACTTAGTATAAAAATATATATTTTATGATATTTTATTGGTAGTGTAAGTACACAAAATGAAGCATATCGTGAATAATGATATTTTCATAAAAGCAATAAAATAACTGATATCAAACGTGTTTCTCTGCCTGTCTTGCAGCTTCATCAGTGATAAAAACACTGTGATAAAACACATAAATAGAATACTACTAGCTACTTGCCCATCAACAATGACGGGAATAAAATTTGAAGCCTGGCAATGCTATTTGCCACCCAATGTGAGCACCTTACAATCATTGCGACTCTCTCTCCCTGTCTACTTCCTCCCTTGTGTCTCATGTCCTCCACCTCTCTTGTGTTTCACTTCCCCCCTCCTCTCCCTCCCTTGTGTCTCATTTACCCCTCCTCTCCCTTTCTTGTGTGTCCTTTTCCCCTTCCTCTCCCTCCCTTGTGTCTCCTTTTACCCCTCCTGTGTCTCTTCCCCCCTCCCTCAACTGTGTCTCTTTCCCCTCCTCTCCCTCCCCTGTGTCTTTCCCCCAGCCCCCTGTCTTTTTCCCCCTCTACTCCCTCCCCTATGACTCTTTGCCCTGCTTTCCCTCTTCTGTGTGTCTTCCCCCTCTCCCTCCCATGACTCTTTCCCCCCTCTCCCTTCTCTGTGTCTCTTTCCTCCCCTTTCCCCCCTCCTGCCTCTAATCCTCCCCCCTCCCTTATCCTCCTCTCTGATAACTTCCCCCCTACAGTTAATGTGATAAGATGAGCTCCTGCTGCTCTCTCCCCTGAAGCGCGTCTTGTGACTGTGTCCGTCTGGCATATGCTAATTACGTGACGCGCATGTGTAATTGGAGAGGAGGATAAGCCAAGGAGGAGGAGGATAAGGGGGGGGGAGGGCAATACCGCAGTGACCCTGGATATATTTAATTAACGTAATCATATCCCCTCGTAGACGCCATTTTTCTTGGGAAAATAGGTTTAATTTGATTAGTCTTTCTTCATAACTTAGCCCCTCCATTCCCCTTAATAGTTTTCTTGCCCTTCTCTGTACTTTTTTCAGCTCTAAAATGTCTTTTTTTATTAAGTGGTGCCCCAAATTGTACTCCATATTCCAAATGAGGGTGTACTAAGGATTTGTACAGTGAAATAATTATATCTGGCTATCAAACTCTTCCCTGGATCAATACTCCCTCTCTAATTATCCAGGATAACCCTTTTTATTTGAAAATATATGCAATCCCTTTTTAAAGTTATCTATCGAATCCGCTGTCACCACCTCCTTTGGTAGAGAATTTCACAGTTTAACCACCCTTACTGTGAAGAACTCTTTTCTTTTTTTAAGGTGGAATCTTTTTACTTCTAATCTCAAAGGATGTCCTCTTGTCAGTTGAAAACCTCTTGGCATTAAAAGCTCACTTGACAAAGCCTTGTATTGACCCTGGTTATGTTTATATAAGATAATCATATCCCCTCTTTTTTATAAAGAAATCAAGCTTAATTTGGTTAGTCTTTGTTCATAACTTAACCCCTCCATTCCCCTTATTCGTTTTGTTGCCCTCCTCTGTACCTTTTCCAGCTCTAAAATGTCCTTTTTATGAAGTGGTGCCCAAAATTGTACTCCATATTCCAAATGAGGGCGTACAAGGGATTTGTATAGTGGCAGAATTATATATGATGCCCTTGCTTCTATACCCTTCTTAATACATGCTAATATTTTACTTGCCTTTGCAGCTGCTGCTTGGCATTGAATACTGTTAGCTAGGTGGTTGTCCACAAGTACTTCCAAATCCCTTTCAATATCTAGATTTGCTCCATTAAGATTATAAATTGCATGACTATTTTTCCTTCCCAAATGCATAACCTTACATTTATTTGTATTAATTTTCATCTGCCATTTAGCCGCCCATTTCTCTAATTTATGCAAATCCCTTTGTAGGGAAAGTACATCATTATCTGATTTAATTACCTTTAACAACTTAGTGTCATTAGCAAAAATGGAGACACTACTTTTGAGTCATACTTCTAAGTCATTAATAAAGATGTTAAAAAGGAGAGAACCTAATACTGAACCTTGAGGAACCCCACTTACCACATTAGTCCAATCGGAGTATGTTCCATTTACAACAACCCTTTGCTTCGTGTCTCATTGCAAGCCTCATTGCTTCGGCAGACCCCTATAACACATTAATTAACTCTGTAACTCATGGGGCTCAATCCAGACCCCAATAAACCCTTAATTAACCCTGTCACTCATAGGAATCAATACAGACCCCCATAAGCGCTTCATTAACTCCTTCACTCGTGGGGGTCAAAACAGACCCCCATAAACACTTAATTAACCCTGTCACTCATGGGGGTCAATACAGACCCCCATGAGGACTTAATTAACCCCGTCACTCATGGGGCTCAATACAGACCCCCATAAGCAAATAAATAACCCTGGCACTTCATGGCATCAACACAGACCCCTATAAACCTATAATTACCCCTGTCACTCATGGGGATCAATACAGACCCCCATAAGCACTTTATTAACATTGTCACTCATGAGGGTCAATAAAGACCCCCACAAGCCAATAAATAACCCTGGCACGCATGGGGGTCAATACAGACCCCCATAAGACATTAATTAACTGTGTAACTCATGGGGCTCAATCCAGACCCCAATAAACCCTTAATTAACCCTGTCACTAATAGGAATCAATACAGACCCCCATAAGCGCTTCATTAACTCCTTCACTCATGGGGGTCAAAACAGACCCCCATGAACACTTAATTAACCCTGTCACTCATGGGGGTCAATACAGACCCACATGAGGACTTAATTAACTCTGTCACTCATGGGGCTCAATACAGACCCCCATAAGCAAATAAATAACCCTGGCACTCATGGCATCAACACAGACCCCTATAAACCTATAATTACCCCTGTCACTCATGGGGATCAATACAGACCCCCATAAGCACTTTATTAACATTGTCACTCATGGGGGTCAATAAAGACCCCCACAAGCCAATAAATAACCCTGGCACTCATGGGGGTCAATACAGATCCCCATAAGATATTAATTAACTCTGTAACTCATGGGGCTCAATCCAGACCCCAATAAACCCTTAATTAACCCTGTCACTAATAGGAATCAATACAGACCCCCATAAGCGCTTCATTAACTCCTTCACTCATGGGGGTCAAAACAGACCCCCATGAACACTTAATTAACCCTGTCACTCATGGGGGTCAATACAGACCCCCATGAGGACTTAATTAACCCTGTCACTCATGGGGCTCAATACAGACCCCCATAAGCAAATAAATAACCCTGGCACTCATGGCATCAACACAGACCCCAATAAACCTATAATTACCCCTGTCACTCATGGGGATCAATACAGACCCCCATAAGCACTTTATTAACATTGTCACTCATGAGGGTCAATAAAGACCCCCACAAGCCAATAAATAACCCTGTCACTCATGGGGCTCAATACAGACCCCATAAACCCTTAATTAACCCTGTCACTCATGGGGGTCAATCCAGACTCCCATAAACCCTTAATTAACCCTGTCACTCATGGGGGTCAATACAGACCCCCATAAACACTTAATTAACCCTGTCACTCATGGGGGTCAATACAGACCCCCGTGAGGACTTAATTAACCCCGTCACTCATGGGGCTCAATACAGACCCCCATAAGCAAATAAATAACCCTGGCACTCATGGCATCAATACAGACCCCTATAAACCTATAATTACCCCTGTCACTCATGGGAATCAATACAGACCCCTTATAAACACTTAATTAACCCTCTTACTCATGGAGGTCAATACAGACCCCAATAAGGACTTAAATAACTCGTCACTCATGGGGGTCAATACAGACCCCCATAAGCCCATAAATAACCCTGGCACTCATGGGGGTTAATACAGACCCCCGTAAGCCCTTCATTAACCCTGTCACTCATGGGGGTCAATACAGACCCCCATAAGCCAATAAATAACCCTGGCACTCATGGGGGTCAATACAGACCCCATAATAATTTATTAACTCTGTCACTCATGGGGGTCAATACAGACCCCCATAAGCACTTAATTAACCCTGTCACTCATGAGGGTCAATACAGACCCCATACACCCATAATTAACCTGTCACTCATGGGGGTCAATCCAGCCCCCCTAAGCCAATAAATAACCCTGGCACTCATGGGGGTCAATATAGACCCCCATAACACATTAATTAACTCTGTCACTCATGGGGGTCAATCCAGACCCCCATAAACCCTTAATTAACCCCGTCACTCATGGGGGTCAATACAGACCCCCATAAGCCCTTCATTAACCCTGTCACTCATGAGGGTCAATACAGACCCCCCATTAAAAATTAGTTAACCCTGTCACTCATGGGGGTCAATACAGAAACCCATAAGGACTTAATTAACCTCTTCACTCATGGGGGTCAGTACAGACCCCCATAAGCCAATAAATAACCCTCGCACTCATGGGGGTCAATACAGACCCCATAATACATTAATTAACTCTGTCACTCATGTGGATGAGTGGGTCAATATAGACCCACATAAACCCTTAATTAACCATGTCACTCATGGGGTCAATACCCCCATAAGCACTTAATTAATCCCGTCGCTTATAAGGGTCAATACAGACCCCCATAATACATTAATTAACTCTGTCACTCATGGGAGTCAATACAGATCCCCATAAACCCATAATTAACCCTGTAACTCATGGGGGTCAATACAGACCCCCATAAGAACTTAATTAATTCCGTCACTTTTGAGGGTCAATACAGACCCCCATAAACCTATAATTAACCCTGTCACTCATGGGAGTCAATACAGACCCCCATAAGCACATAATAAACCCTGTCACTCTTGAGGGTCAATACAGACCCCCATAAACACTTAATTAACCCTCATACTCATGGAGGTCAATACAGACCTCAATAATGACTTAATTAACCCGTCACTCATGGGGGTCAATACAGACCCCCATAAGCCAATAAATAACCCTGGCACTCATGGGGGTCAATAGAGACCCCCATAATAATTAATTAACACTGTCACTCATGGGGGTCAATACAGACCCCCATAAGCACTTAATTAACCCTGTCACTCATGAGGGTCAATACAGACCCCATGCACCCATAATTAACCCTGTCACTCATGGGGGTCAATCCAGCCCCCCTAAGCCAATAAATAACCCTGGCACTCATGGGTGTCAATATAGACCCCCATAACACATTCATTAACTCTGTCACTCATGCGGGTCAATCCAGACCCTCATAAACCCTTAATTAACCCCGTCACTCATGGGGGTCAATACAGACCCCCATAAGCCCTTCATTAACCCTGTCACTCATGAGGGTCAATACAGACTCCCATAAACAATTAATTAACCCTGTCACTCATGGGGGTCAATACAGAAACCCATAAGGACTTAATTAAACCCCGTCACTCATGGGGGTCAATACAGACCCCCATAAGCCAATAAATAACCCTCGCACTCATGGGGGTCAATACAGACCCCCATAATACATTAATTAACTCTGTCACTCATGTGGATGAGTGGGTCAATATAGACCCCCATAAACCCTTATTTACCATGTCACTCATGGGGTCAATACCCCTATAAGCACTTAATTAATCCCGTCACTTATAAGGGTCAATACAGACCCACATAATACATTAATTAACTCTGTCAATCATGGGGGTCAATACAGATCTCCATAAACCCATAATTAACCCTGTAACTCATGGGGGTCAATACAGACCCCCATAAGAACTTAATTAACCCTGTCACTTTTGAGGGTCAATACAGACCCCCAAAAAACTATAATTAACCCTGTCACTTATGGGGGTCAATACAGACCCCCATAAGCACATAATAAACCCTGTCACTCTTGAGGGTCAATACAGACCCCCATAAGCCAATAAATAACCCTGGCACTCATGGCGGTCAATCCAGACTCCCATAAACCCTTAATTAACTCTGTCATTCATGGGGGTCAATACAGACCGCCATAAACCCTTAATTAATCCTGTCACTCATGGGGGTCAATGCAGACCCTCATAAACCCTTAATTAACCCTGTCAGTCATGGGGCTCAATACATAGCCCAATAAGCACTTAATTAACCCCGTCACTCATGGGGGTCAATACAGACCCCTACAAACACTTAATTAACCCTCTTACTCATGGGTGTCAATACAGATCCCAATAAGGACTTAATTAACCGCGTCACTCATGGGGGTCAATACAGACCCCCATAAGCCAAAAAATAACCCTGGCACTCATGGGGGTTAATACAGACCCCCGTAAGCCCTTCATTAACCCTGTCACTCATGGGGGTCAATACAGACCCCCATAAGCCAATAAATAACCCTGGCACTCATGGGGGTCAATACAGACCCCATACAACCATGATTAACCCTGTCACTCATGGGGGTCAATCCAGCCCCCCTAAGCCAATAAATAACCCTGGCACTCATGGGGGTCAATATAGACCCCCATAACACATTAATTAACTCTGTCACTCATGGGGGTCAATACAGATCCCCATAAACCCATAATTAACCCTGTCACTCATGGGGGTCAATACAGACCCCCAAAAGCACATAATAAACCCTGTCACTCTTGAGGGTCAATACAGACCTTCATAAGCCAATAAATAACCCTGGCACTCATGGGGGTCAATACAGACCCTTATAAGACCTTAATTAACTCTGTCACTCATGGGGGTCAAAGCAGACACCGATAAACCCTTAATTAACCCTGTCACTCATGGGGCTCAGTAATCAGTGTGCAGGTGAGAGTGGTTGTGGCTTGGCCTGTGTAAGTTATATCTGTGTGCATTTGTGTGAAGTTCTGTTTTAATCAGCTCTGTAAATCAGTGCATTGTTTTCTATCCTGTGCTGTAATCAGTGTACAGGTGAGAGTGGGTGTGGCTTGGCCTGTGTAAGTTATATCTGTGTGCATTTTGTCGTGTTCTGCTGAATCAGTTCTGTGGGGCAGGGCAGTGTTTTCTGTCCTGTGCTCATTTATCATTGTACAGGTGAGTAGGCGGGGTCTATTTTAACAAGGGAAGGACGAGCTTGGGAGCTTGCAATCATTTCTAGTGTAAGTGTAGTTAGTGAGTAGGAGATTGAATAAAAGGAGGAAATCCAAAGGAAATGGGTATTATAAGAAATAACAGGAAAAAAAAGTATATATTTTTTTCTGTTTTGTTTGTGTTAAGGTGTAGAAAAGCAATCTTTATACAAATAGATTGATTTGTTTTCTCACTGTATTTTTGTAACTGATAATCATGAGTCAGTCCAGTGGCAACCTCACTCAGTGTACATCCTGCCACATGTATGCACTACTGGAACAGATGATCCAGGGTCCATACCTCTGTGAGAGGTGTGAGCATGATGCCTCTCTGAAAGCTCATTGAAGAACTGGAGAGGAGAATTGCAGCACTTAGTGATATTGAACCACTGGAAAGGAAGTCAGTGCTCACTGAGCCCAGTTTAGTTCGGCCTAGCATGGAGGCAGGAGCTGGGGCTAGTGAGGATGTCCAGGGAGGTAGCTGGGTTATAGTTAGAAGGGGAATCAGGGGGAACAGGAGGAGGCAGGCCAGTTCTGAGTTGGCAAACACCAACAGATTTGCCAGATTGAGTGAAACTGTTGGGGATGTCCATTTAGGAATGGCAATGCCAGAGATAGAACTGTTCCCGCTAACAGCCAGGAGAACAGTTCTACTGGAGGAGAGGGAGGGCAGAATAGGCAGAGCAACAGACATGTTTTGGTGGTAGGGGACTCAATTATTAGGAAGGTAGACAGGGTAATTTTTCACCCAGATCCCATCAATCGAACAGTTTGCTGTCGCCCAGGTGCTCGGGTTCGGCATGTTGTGGATCGGGTGGATAAATTATTGGGAGGGGCTGGTGATGAACCTGGGGTCTTGGTACACATTGGTACCAATGATAAAGTTAGTGGAAGATGTGGCGTCCTAAAGAATGATTTTAGAGAACTAGGGAATAAGCTTAAAGCCAGGACCTCCAAGGTAGTATTTTCTGAGATACTACCAGTGCCACGTGCTAGCCCAGGGAGGCAGAAGGAGCTTAGGGAGGTTAATGCGTGGCTAAAAAAGTGGTGCAGTGCAGAGGGTTTGGGGTTTTTAGCGAACTGGGCTGACTTCTCACTTGGGTACAATCTCTATAGCAGGGATGGATTGCACCTTAATGATGAGGGAGCTTTTGTGCTAGGGGATTGAACAGCTGGGGTAGTGTTTCAACTTGTAAGTGGGGGGGAGGAACTATATAGAAGTATTGGGGTAAAAAGGGTAGAGAGGGAAAGGGATGAATTAGTTACCCATGGGGGAGGAGAAGAAGGAGGGTTACAATAGGACAGTAGGGAGGTATTAGTAGGGGCCTCAAATACACTGGCAAGCACTTCAGAACGGCATAGCCATAGCAACATAAAGTGTATGCTTGCTAATGCAAGAAGTTTGCCTGGGAAAATGGACGAGCTATCATTATTAGCAGTACAAGAAAAATGGGGCTTAATAGGCATTGCTGAAACATGGTGGGATAATTCTCATGACTGGACTGTTAATCTGGATGGTTATAACCTATTTTGGAAAGATAGGGGAAATGGTAAAAGAGGAGGAGGGATCTGTCTGTATGTTAAGCCTGAATATAAGCCTATAGTCAGAGAAGATATTTATGCTGGAACTAACGGCATCATTGAATCTTATTGGGTTGAGCTAAATAGTGGAGGAGCTAATTCTAAACGCATATTGGTGGGAGTATGCTATAAACCCCCAAATATAGCTGAAAGTGAGGAAATACAATTATTGTTACAGATTGGGAATGCAGCTAAGCACGGGCAAGTCCTAATAATGGGAGACTTTAATTACCCTAAAATAAACTAGATAAATGAGACCAGCAGCTCAGCTAAGAGGAGCAGGTTCTTGAGTACACTTGGGGATCATTATCTGACCCAGGTAATACAAGAACCTACTAGAAATGGGGCCATCTTGGATTTAGTCATCACAAGTAATATTGATATAATATCAAATGTTACAATAGGGGAACCCTTGGGGAACAGTGATCACAAAACAGTATCATTTGAGATTGAATACAAAAAACAGAGTTGTAAGGGGCCAACAAAAACTCTATATTTTAAAAGGGCTAACTTTAATGGGCTTAGGGCAGCAATAATACATATAGACTGGGACAAAGAACTTACAGGGAAAAATACTGAAAATAAATGGACAACATTCAAATCCTTACTAAATAAACATACTCATCGGCATGTACCATGTGGAAATGAAATGAATAGGAGTAAATCACATCCCATGTGGCTTAGCAATGACTTAAAGATCATGATGAGGAAAAATAAACATGCATTTAAATTATACAAAAAGGAGGGAACAGAGTCAGCTTTATGTGGCTATAAGGAAATCAATAAGGCTTGCAAAAGGGCTATTAGACTGGCTAAAATAGAAAATGAGAAGTCAGTTGCAAAGGAAACTAAGACTAACCCTAAAGTATTTTTTAAATATATTAATGGGAAGAAGGCGAAGAAGGAAGCTATAGGAACATTACAATGTGACACAGGCCATCTCATAATTAGTGACCAGGAAAATGCAGATGAGCTAAATAGGTTATTTTCGTTGGTATGCACAAGGGAGGTACCAGTGGTTGGGACATCGCAACATAATGATGCTACACTACCATCACTAAATAATTGGTTAACGCAGGAAGAAATTTAAAAGAGATTGGAGAAAATAAATGTTAACAAAGCCCCAGGTCCTGATGGAATACATCCAAGGATACTGAGGGAGCTGGGTTCTGTAATAGCCAAACCATTATATCTAATCTTTCAAGACTCACTCACTACAAGGTCTCTACTGGATGACTGGAGAAAAGCAGAGGTGATAACTTTATTTAAGAAGGGAGCAAGAGCAAATCCTGGGAATTATAGCCTCACATCTGTTGTTGGGAAGCTTTTAGATGGGTTAATAAGGGACATAATACAAGAATATGCCTATTTGAACAAGATCATAGGTAGCAGCCAAGACAGATTTATGAAGGATAGGTGGTGTTAAACCAATCTAATTAGTTTCTATGAGGAGGTTAGTAGGAACTTGGATCAGGGCAACTCAGTTGATGTAGTCCTTTTGGATTTTTTAAAGGCATTTGATACAGTGCTAGTGAGCAAACTAAGGGATACATGAATTGCAGTAAATATCTGCTCATGGATCGAAAAGACAGGAAGCAAAGGGTTGTTGTAAACGGAACATACTCCAATTGGACTAATGTGGTAAGTGGGGTTCCTCAAGGTTCAGTATTAGGTCCTCTCCTTTTTAACATATTTATTAACGATGTAGAAATAGGACTCGAAAATAGTGTCTCCATTTTTGCTGATGACACTAAGTTGTGCAAGGTAATAAAATCAGATAATGATGTACTTTTCCTACAAAGGGATTTGCATAAATTAGAGAAATGAGCGGCTAAATGGCAGATGAGATTTAATAAAATTAAATGTAAGGTTATGCATTTGGGAAGGAAAAATAGCCATACAACTTATAATCTTAATGGAGCAAATCTAGGGGTATCAGATATTGAAAAGGATTTGGGAGTACGAGTGAACAACCACCTAGGTAACAGTGCTCAATGCCAAGCAGCAGCTGCAAAGGCAAGTAAAATATTAGCATGTATTAAGAAGGGCATAGAAGCAAGGGAAGCAAATATAATTTTGCCACTATACAAATCTCTAGTATGACCTCATTTGGAATAGGGAGTACAATTTTGGGCACCACTTCATAAAAAGGACATTTTAGAGCTGGAAAAGGTACAGAGAAGGGCTACAAAACTAATAAGGGGAATGAAGGGGCTAAGTTATGAAGAAAGACTAACCAAATTAAACTTATTTTTGCTAGAAAAAAGGTGTCTATAAGGGGATATGATTACCTTATTTAAATACATCCAGGGTCAGTATAAGGCTTTGTCAAGTGAGCTTTTTGTAGCAAGAGATTTTCTACTGAAAAGAGGACATCATGAGGTTTGAGGGGAAAAAAAATCACCTTAAACAAAGAAAAGGTTTCTTCACAGTTTGGGTGGTAAACTGTGGAATTCTCTACCAGAGGAGGTGGTGACAGCGAATTCGATAGACAACTTCAAAAAGGGGTTATCTATATTTTTGAATAAAGAGGGCATTCAAGGATATCCTAGATAACTAGTGAAGGAATATTGATCCAGGGAGAAATTTGATCACCAGTTTCTGGGGTCAGGAAGGAATTTTGCTTTTTTTCTCCCCTTATGAGACAATTGGCAAAGTTTCAATGGTTTTTTTTTTTTCTGTTTGCCTTCCTCTGGATCAATTAACAATTAATAATAAATAGTCCACATATTAAAAAGATCAATAGAGATCTAAAAAGGTTGAACGTAATGGACTAACTCTTTATTCATCCTCATATACTATACTATTAATAATTATTTAACAACTAATTAATTAATAACTAATCTGCATATTGAAGATCACAGGAGATCTTAACAGGTTGAACTTGATGGACAGAAAGTCTTTTTTCAACCTTAATTACTATGTAACTATGTAATTAACTCTGTCACTCATGGGGCTCAATACAGACCACCATAAACCCTTAATTAACCCTGTCACTCATGGGGTTCAATCCAGACCCCCATAAACCCTTAATTAACCCTTGCACTCATGGGGTTAAGCCCTTCATTAACCCTGTCACTCATGGGGGTCAATACAGACCCCCATAAACACTTAATTAACCCTGTCCCTCATGGGGGTCAATACAGACCCCCATAAGGACTTAATTAACCCGTCACTCATGGGGGTCAATAAAGACCCCCATAGCCAATAAATAACCCTGGAACTCAAGGGGGTTAATACAGACCCCCAAAAGCCCTCCATTAACCCTGTCACTCATAGGGGTCAATACAGACCCCAATAAGCCAATAAATAACCCTGGCACTCATAAGGGTCAATACAGACCCCCATAATACATTAATTGACTCTGTCTCTCACGGGGGTCAATACAGACCCCAAAAAGGACTTAATTAACCCTGTCACTCATGAGGGTAATACAGACCCTCATAAACTCATAATTAACCCTGTCACTCATAAGGGTCAATACAGACCCCCATAAGCTAATAAATAACGCTGGCACTCATGGGGGTCAATACAGACCCCCATAACACATTAATTAACTCTGTCACTCATGGGGGTCAGTACAGACCCCCAGAAACACTTTATTAACCCTGTCACTCATGGGGGTCAATACAGACCCCCATAAGGACTTAATTAACCTGTCACTCATGGGGGTCAATACAGACCCCCATAAGCCATTAAATAACCCTGTCACTCATGGGGGTTAATATAGACCCCCATAAGCCCTCCATTAACCCTGTCACTCATGGGGGTCAATAAAGACCCCCATAAGCCAATAAATAACCGTGGCACTCATGGGGGTCAATAAAGACCCCCATAATACATTAATTAACTCTTTCACTCATGGGGGTCAAAACAGACCCCCATAAGCACTTAATTAACCCTGTCATTCATGAGGGTCAATACAGACCCCCATAAACCCATAATTAACCCTGTCACTCATGGCGGTTAATCCAGACTCCCATAAACCCTTAATTAACACTGTCATTCATGGGGGTCAATACAGACCGCCATAAACCCTTAATTAATCCTGTCACTCATGGGGGTCAATGCAGACCCCCATAAACCCTTAATTAACACTGTCACTCGTGGGGCTGAATACATAGCCCAATAAGCACTCAATTAACCCTGTCACTCATGGAGGTCAATACAGACCCCTATAAACCCCTAATTAATCCTGTCACTCATGGGGGTCAATACAGACCCCCATAAGCCCTTCATTAACCCTGTCACTCATGGGGATCAATACAGACCCCCGTTAATACTTAATTAACCCTGTCACTCATGGGGATCAATATAAACCCCCATAAGGACTTAATTAACCCTGTCACTCATGGGGGTCAATACAGACTCCCATAAACCCTTAAATACCCTGTCACTCATGGGGCTCAATACATACCCTGATAAGCACTTAATTAACCCCTTCACTCATGTGGGTCAATACAGACCCCCATAAAAACCTTAATTAACCCTGTCACTCATGGGGTCAATACAGACCCCTATAAGACCTTCATTAAGCCTGTCACTCATGGGGGTCAATACAGATTCCCATAAACACTTAATTAACCCTGTCACTCATGGGGGTCAATACCGACTCCCAAAAGGACCTAATTAACCCTGTCACTCATGAGGGTAATACAGACCCTCATAAACCCATAGTTAACGCTGTCTCTCATAAGGGTCAATACAGACCCCCATAAGCCAATAAATAACCCTGGCACTCATAAGGGTCAATACAGACCCCCATAACACATTAATTAACTCTGTCACTCATGGGGGTCAGTACAGACCCCCATAAACACTTAATTAACCCTGTCACTCATGGGGGTCAATACAGACCCCAATAAGGACTTTATTAACCTGTCACTCATGGTGGTTAATACAGACCCCCATAAACCCTCCATTAACCCTGTCACTCATGGGGGTCAGTACAGACCCCCATAAACCAATAAATAACCCTGCCACTCATGGGGGTCAATACATACCCCCATAAGCACTTAATTAACCCCGTCACTCATGTGGGTTAATACAGACCCCAATAAAACCTTAAATACCCTGTCACTCATGGGGCTCAATACATACCCCCATAAGCATTTAATTAACCCCGTCACACATGTGGGTTAATACAGACACCCATAAAACCTTAATTAACCCTGTCACTCATGGGGGTCAATACAGACCCCTATAAGCCCTTCATTAATCCTGTCACTCATGGGGGTCAATACAGACCCCCATAAACACTTAATTAACCCTGTCACTCATGGGGGTCAATACAGACTCCAATAAGGACTTATTTAACCCTGTCACTCATGGGGGTCAATCCAGACCCCCATAATACATTAATTAACTCTGTCACTTATGGGTTTCAATCCAGACCCCCATAAACCCTTAATCAGCCCTGTCACTCATGGGGGTCAATACAGACCCCCATAAGCCCTTCATTAACACTGTCACTCAAAGGGGTCAATACAGACACAATAAGCCAATAAATAACCCTGGCACTCATGGGGGTCAATACAGACCCCTATAAACTCTTAATTAATCCTTTCACTCATGGGGGTCAATACAGACCCCCCTAAGCCCTTCATTAACCCTGTCACTCATGGGGGTAAATACAGACCCCCATTAATACTTAATTAACCCTGTCACTCATGGGGTCAATACAGACCCCTATAAGCCCTTCATTATGCCTGTCACTCATGGGGGTCAATACAGACCCCCATAAACACTTAATTAACCCTGTCACTCATGGGGGTCAATACAGACTCCCATAAGGACTTATTTAACCCTGTCACTCATGGGGGTCAATACAGACCCCCATTAATACTTAATTAACCCTGTCACTCATGGGGATCAATATAAATCCCCATAAGGACTTAATTAACCCCGTCACTCATGGTGGTCAATACAGACTCCCATAAACCCTTAAATACCCTGTCACTCATGGGGCTCAATATATACCCCCATAAGCACTTAATTAACCCCGTCACTCATGTTGGTTAATACAGACCCCCATAAAACCTTAATTAACCCTGTCACTCATGGGAGTCAATAAAGACCCCCATAAACACTTAATTAACCCTGTCACTCATGGGGGTCAATACAGATTCCCATAAGGACTTATTTAACCCTGTCACTCATGGGGGTCAATACAGACCCCCATAAGCCAACAAAATAACCCTGGCACTCATGGGGGTCAAAACAGACTCCCATAATACATTAATTAACTCTGTCCCTTATGAGGGTCAATCCAGACCCCCATAAACCCTTAATTAGCCATGTCACTCATGGGGGTCAATACAGACCCTTATAAGCCCTTCATTATCCCTGTCACTCAAAGGGGTCAATACAGACACAATAACCCAATAAATAACCCTGGCACTCATGGGGGTCTATACAGACCCCCATAAACCCTTAATTAACCCTGTCACTCATGGGGGTCAATACAGACCCCTATAAGCCCTTCATTAACCCTGTCACTCATGGGGGTCACTACAGACCCCCATAAGCCCTTCATTAACCCTGTCAATCAAGGTGGTCAATACAGACGCCATAAGCCAAAAAGTAACCCTGTCACTCATGGGGGTCAATACAGACCCCCATAAACCCTTAATTAACCCTGTCACTCATGGGGCTCAATACATACCCCCATAAGCACTTAAATAACCCCGTCACTTATGAGGGTCAATACAGACCCCCATAAACCTATAATTAAACCTGTCACTCATGGGGGTCAATACAGACCCCCATAAAGGTACTTCATTAGCCCTGTCACTCATAAAGTCAATACAGACCCCCATAAACCCATAATTAACCCTAGCACTCATGGGGGTCAAAATAGACCCCCATAACACATTAATTAACTCTGTCAATCACGGGGGTCAATACAGACCCCCATAAACCCTAAATTAACTCTGTCACTTATGGGGCTCAATACATACCCCCGTAAGCACTAATTAACTCCGTCACTCATGGGGGTCAATACAGACCCCCATAAGCCCATAATTTACCCTGTCACTCATGGGGGTCAATACAGACCCCCATAAACCCTTAATTTACCCTGTCACTCATTGGGGTCAATACAGACCCCCATAAATCCTTAATTAACCCTGTCACTCATGGAGCTCAATACATACCCCCATAAGCACTTAATTAACCCTGCCACTTATGAGGGTCAATACAGACCCCCATAAATCTATAATTAACACTTTCACTCATGGGAGTCAATACAGACCCCCATAAGCACATAATTAACCCTGCTACTCATGAGTGTCAATACAGACCCCCATAAACTCACAATTATTCCTTTCACTCATGGTGGTCAATACAGACCCCCATAAGCCAATAAATAACCCTGGCACTCATGGGGTCAATACAGACCCCCATAACACATTAATTAACTCTGTCACTCATGGGGGTCAATACAGACCCCCATAAACCCTTATTGAACCCTGTCACTCATGGGGGTCAATACAGACCCCCATAAGGACTAATTTAGCCCTGTCACTCATGGGGGTCAATACAGACCCCCATAAGCCAACAAAATAACCCTGGCACTAATGGGGGTCACTACAGCCCCCATAATACATTAATTAACTCTGTCATTTATGGGGGTCAATACAGACCCCCATAAGCCCTTCATTAACCCTGTCAATCAAGGTGGTCAATACAGATGCCATAAGCCAATAAATAACCCTGGCACTCATGGGGGTCAATACAGACCCCCATAAACCCTTAATTAACCCTGTCACTCATGGGGCTCAATACATACACCCATAAGCACTTAAATAACCCCGTCACTTATGAGGGTCAATACAGACCCCCATAAACCTATAATTAAACCTGTCACTCATGGGGGTCAATACAGACCCCCATAAACCCTTAAATACCCTGACACTCATGGGGCTCAATACATACCCTGATAAGCACTTAATTAACCCCGTCACTCATGTGGGTCAATACAGACCCCCATAAAAACCTTAATTAACCCTGTCACTCATGGGGTCAATACAGACCCCTATAAGACCTTCATTAAGCCTGTCACTCATGGGGGTCAATACAGATTCCCATAAACACTTAATTAACCCTGTCACTCATGGGGGTCAATACCGACTCCCAAAAGGACTTAATTAACCCTGTCACTCATGAGGGTAATACAGACCCTCATAAACCCATAGTTAACGCTGTCTCTCATAAGGGTCAATACAGACCCCCATAAGCCAATAAATAACCCTGGCACTCATAAGGGTCAATACAGACCCTCATAACACATTAATTAACTCTGTCACTCATGGGGGTCAGTACAGACCCCCATAAACACTTAATTAACCCTGTCACTCATGGGGGTCAATACAGACCCCAATAAGGACTTTATTAACCTGTCACTCATGGTGGTTAATACAGACCCCCATAAACCCTCCATTAACCCTGTCACTCATGGGGGTCAGTACAGACCCCCATAAACCAATAAATAACCCTGCCACTCATGGGGGTCAATACATACCCCCATAAGCACTTAATTAACCCCGTCACTCATGTGGGTTAATACAGACCCCAATAAAACCTTAAATACCCTGTCACTCATGGGGCTCAATACATACCCCCATAAGCATTTAATTAACCCCGTCACACATGTGGGTTAATACAGACACCCATAAAACCTTAATTAACCCTGTCACTCATGGGGGTCAATACAGACCCCTATAAGCCCTTCATTAAGCCTGTCACTCATGGGGGTCAATACAGACCCCCATAAACACTTAATTAACCCTGTCACTCATGGGGGTCAATACAGACTCCAATAAGGACTTATTTAACCCTGTCACTCATGGGGGTCAATCCAGACCCCCATAATACATTAATTAACTCTGTCACTTATGGGTTTCAATCCAGACCCCCATAAACCCTTAATTAGCCCTGTCACTCATGGGGGTCAATACAGACCCCCATAAGCCCTTCATTAACACTGTCACTCAAAGGGGTCAATACAGACACAATAAGCCAATAAATAACCCTGGCACTCATGGGGGTCAATACAGACCCCTATAAACTCTTAATTAATCCTTTCACTCATGGGGGTCAATACAGACCCCCCTAAGCCCTTCATTAACCCTGTCACTCATGGGGGTAAATACAGACCCCCATTAATACTTAATTAACCCTGTCACTCATGGGGGTCAATACAGACCCCTATAAGCCCTTCATTATGCCTGTCACTCATGGGGGTCAATACAGACCCCCATAAACACTTAATTAACCCTGTCACTCATGGGGGTCAATACAGACTCCCATAAGGACTTATTTAACCCTGTCACTCATGGGGGTCAATACAGACCCCCATTAATACTTAATTAACCCTGTCACTCATGGGGATCAATATAAATCCCCATAAGGACTTAATTAACCCCGTCACTCATGGTGGTCAATACAGACTCCCATAAACCCTTAAATACCCTGTCACTCATGGGGCTCAATATATACCCCCATAAGCACTTAATTAACCCCGTCACTCATGTTGGTTAATACAGACCCCCATAAAACCTTAATTAACCCTGTCACTCATGGGGGTCAATAAAGACCCCCATAAACACTTAATTAACCCTGTCACTCATGGGGGTCAATACAGATTCCCATAAGGACTTATTTAACCCTGTCACTCATGGGGGTCAATACAGACCCCCATAAGCCAACAAAATAACCCTGGCACTCATGGGGGTCAAAACAGACTCCCATAATACATTAATTAACTCTGTCCCTTATGAGGGTCAATCCAGACCCCCATAAACCCTTAATTAGCCATGTCACTCATGGGGGTCAATACAGACCCTTATAAGCCCTTCATTATCCCTGTCACTCAAAGGGGTCAATACAGACACAATAACCCAATAAATAACCCTGGCACTCATGGGGGTCTATACAGACCCCCATAAACCCTTAATTAACCCTGTCACTCATGGGGGTCAATACAGACCCCTATAAGCCCTTCATTAACCCTGTCACTCATGGGGGTCACTACAGACCCCCATAAGCCCTTCATTAACCCTGTCAATCAAGGGGGTCAATACAGACGCCATAAGCCAAAAAGTAACCCTGTCACTCATGGGGGTCAATACAGACCCCCATAAACCCTTAATTAACCCTGTCACTCATGGGGCTCAATACATACCCCCATAAGCACTTAAATAACCCCGTCACTTATGAGGGTCAATACAGACCCCCATAAACCTATAATTAAACCTGTCACTCATGGGGGTCAATACAGACCCCCATAAAGGTACTTCATTAGCCCTGTCACTCATAAAGTCAATACAGACCCCCATAAACCCATAATTAACCCTAGCACTCATGGGGGTCAAAATAGACCCCCATAACACATTAATTAACTCTGTCAATCACGGGGGTCAATACAGACCCCCATAAACCCTAAATTAACTCTGTCACTTATGGGGCTCAATACATACCCCCGTAAGCACTAATTAACTCCGTCACTCATGGGGGTCAATACAGACCCCCATAAGCCCATAATTTACCCTGTCACTCATGGGGGTCAATACAGACCCCCATAAACCCTTAATTTACCCTGTCACTCATGGGGGTCAATACAGACCCCCATAAATCCTTAATTAACCCTGTCACTCATGGAGCTCAATACATACCCCCATAAGCACTTAATTAACCCTGCCACTCATGGGGGTCAATACAGACCCCAATAAGGACTTTATTAACCTGTCACTCATGGTGGTTAATACAGACCCCCATAAACCCTCCATTAACCCTGTCACTCATGGGGGTCAGTACAGACCCCCATAAACCAATAAATAACCCTGCCACTCATGGGGGTCAATACATACCCCCATAAGCACTTAATTAACCCCGTCACTCATGTGGGTTAATACAGACCCCAATAAAACCTTAAATACCCTGTCACTCATAGGGCTCAATACATAACCCCATAAAACCTTAATTAACCCTGTCACTCATGGGGGTCAATACAGACCCCTATAAGCCCTTCATTAAGCCTGTCACTCATGGGGGTCAATACAGACCCCCATAAACACTTAATTAACCCTGTCACTCATGGGGGTCAATACAGACTCCAATAAGGACTTATTTAACCCTGTCACTCATGGGGGTCAATCCAGACCCCCATAATACATTAATTAACTCTGTCACTTATGGGTTTAAATCCAGACCCCCATAAACCCTTAATTAGCCCTGTCACTCATGGGGGTCAATACAGACCCCCATAAGCCCTTCATTAACACTGTCACTCAAAGGGGTCAATACAGACACAATAAGCCAATAAATAACCCTGGCACTCATGGGGGTCAATACAGACCCCTATAAACTCTTAATTAATCCTTTCACTCATGGGGGTCAATACAGACCCCCCTAAGCCCTTCATTAACCCTGTCACTCATGGGGGTAAATACAGACCCCCATTAATACTTAATTAACCCTGTCACTCATGGGGGTCAATACAGACCCCTATAAGCCCTTCATTATGCCTGTCACTCATGGGGGTCAATACAGACCCCCATAAACACTTAATTAACCCTGTCACTCATGGGGGTCAATACAGACTCCCATAAGGACTTATTTAACCCTGTCACTCATGGGGGTCAATACAGACCCCCATTAATACTTAATTAACCCTGTCACTCATGGGGATCAATATAAATCCCCATAAGAACTTAATTAACCCCGTCACTCATGGTGGTCAATACAGACTCCCATAAACCCTTAAATACCCTGTCACTCATGGGGCTCAATATATACCCCCATAAGCACTTAATTAACCCCGTCACTCATGTTGGTTAATACAGACCCCCATAAAACCTTAATTAACCCTGCCACTCATGGGGGTCAATAAAGACCCCCATAAACACTTAATTAACCCTGTCACTCATGGGGGTCAATACAGATTCCCATAAGGACTTATTTAACCCTGTCACTCATGGGGGTCAATACAGACCCCCATAAGCCAACAAAATAACCCTGGCACTCATGGGGGTCAAAACAGACTCCCATAATACATTAATTAACTCTGTCCCTTATGAGGGTCAATCCAGACCCCCATAAACCCTTAATTAGCCATGTCACTCATGGGGATCAATACAGACCCTTATAAGCCCTTCATTATCCCTGTCACTCAAAGGGGTCAATACAGACACAATAACCCAATAAATAACCCTGGCACTCATGGGGGTCTATACAGACCCCCATAAACCCTTAATTAACCCTGTCACTCATGGGGGTCAATACAGACCCCTATAAGCCCTTCATTAACCCTGTCACTCATGGGGGTCACTACAGACCCCCATAAGCCCTTCATTAACCCTGTCAATCAAGGTGGTCAATACAGACGCCATAAGCCAAAAAGTAACCCTGTCACTCATGGGGGTCAATACAGACCCCCATAAACCCTTAATTAACCCTGTCACTCATGGGGCTCAATACATACCCCCATAAGCACTTAAATAACCCCGTCACTTATGAGGGTCAATACAGACCCCCATAAACCTATAATTAAACCTGTCACTCATGGGGGTCAATACAGACCCCCATAAAGGTACTTCATTAGCCCTGTCACTCATAAAGTCAATACAGACCCCCATAAACCCATAATTAACCCTAGCACTCATGGGGGTCAAAATAGACCCCCATAACACATTAATTAACTCTGTCAATCACGGGGGTCAATACAGACCCCCATAAACCCTAAATTAACTCTGTCACTTATGGGGCTCAATACATACCCCCGTAAGCACTAATTAACTCCGTCACTCATGGGGGTCAATACAGACCCCCATAAGCCCATAATTTACCCTGTCACTCATGGGGGTCAATACAGACCCCCATAAACCCTTAATTTACCCTGTCACTCATGGGGGTCAATACAGACCCCCATAAATCCTTAATTAACCCTGTCACTCATGGAGCTCAATACATACCCCCATAAACACTTAATTAACCCTGCCACTTATGAGGGTCAATACAGACCCCCATAAATCTATAATTAACACTTTCACTCATGGGAGTCAATACAGACCCCCATAAGCACATAATTAACCCTGCTACTCATGAGTGTCAATACAGACCCCCATAAACTCACAATTATTGCTTTCACTCATGGTGGTCAATACAGACCCCCATAAGCCAATAAATAACCCTGGCACTCATGGGGTCAATACAGACCCCCATAACACATTAATTAACTCTGTCACTCATGGGGGTCAATACAGACCCCCATAAACCCTTATTGAACCCTGTCACTCATGGGGGTCAATACAGACCCCCATAAGGACTAATTTAGCCCTGTCACTCATGGGGGTCAATACAGACCCCCATAAGCCAACAAAATAACCCTGGCACTAATGGGGGTCACTACAGCCCCCATAATACATTAATTAACTCTGTCATTTATGGGGGTCAATACAGACCCCCATAAGCCCTTCATTAACCCTGTCAATCAAGGTGGTCAATACAGATGCCATAAGCCAATAAATAACCCTGGCACTCATGGGGGTCAATACAGACCCCCATAAACCCTTAATTAACCCTGTCACTCATGGGGCTCAATACATACACCCATAAGCACTTAAATAACCCCGTCACTTATGAGGGTCAATACAGACCCCCATAAACCTATAATTAAACCTGTCACTCATGGGGGTCAATACAGACCCCCATAAACCCTTAAATACCCTGACACTTATGGGGCTCAATACATACCCTGATAAGCACTTAATTAACCCCGTCACTCATGTGGGTCAATACAGACCCCCATAAAAACCTTAATTAACCCTGTCACTCATGGGGTCAATACAGACCCCTATAAGACCTTCATTAAGCCTGTCACTCATGGGGGTCAATACAGATTCCCATAAACACTTAATTAACCCTGTCACTCATGGGGGTCAATACCGACTCCCAAAAGGACTTAATTAACCCTGTCACTCATGAGGGTAATACAGACCCTCATAAACCCATAGTTAACGCTGTCTCTCATAAGGGTCAATACAGACCCCCATAAGCCAATAAATAACCCTGGCACTCATAAGGGTCAATACAGACCCCCATAACACATTAATTAACTCTGTCACTCATGGGGGTCAGTACAGACCCCCATAAACACTTAATTAACCCTGTCACTCATGGGGGTCAATACAGACCCCAATAAGGACTTTATTAACCTGTCACTCATGGTGGTTAATACAGACCCCCATAAACCCTCCATTAACCCTGTCACTCATGGGGGTCAGTACAGACCCCCATAAACCAATAAATAACCCTGCCACTCATGGGGGTCAATACATACCCCCATAAGCACTTAATTAACCCCGTCACTCATGTGGGTTAATACAGACCCCAATAAAACCTTAAATACCCTGTCACTCATGGGGCTCAATACATACCCCCATAAGCATTTAATTAACCCCGTCACACATGTGGGTTAATACAGACACCCATAAAACCTTAATTAACCCTGTCACTCATGGGGGTCAATACAGACCCCTATAAGCCCTTCATTAAGCCTGTCACTCATGGGGGTCAATACAGACCCCCATAAACACTTAATTAACCCTGTCACTCATGGGGGTCAATACAGACTCCAATAAGGACTTATTTAACCCTGTCACTCATGGGGGTCAATCCAGACCCCCATAATACATTAATTAACTCTGTCACTTATGGGTTTCAATCCAGACCCCCATAAACCCTTAATTAGCCCTGTCACTCATGGGGGTCAATACAGACCCCCATAAGCCCTTCATTAACACTGTCACTCAAAGGGGTCAATACAGACACAATAAGCCAATAAATAACCCTGGCACTCATGGGGGTCAATACAGACCCCTATAAACTCTTAATTAATCCTTTCACTCATGGGGGTCAATACAGACCCCCCTAAGCCCTTCATTAACCCTGTCACTCATGGGGGTAAATACAGACCCCCATTAATACTTAATTAACCCTGTCACTCATGGGGGTCAATACAGACCCCTATAAGCCCTTCATTATGCCTGTCACTCATGGGGGTCAATACAGACCCCCATAAACACTTAATTAACCCTGTCACTCATGGGGGTCAATACAGACTCCCATAAGGACTTATTTAACCCTGTCACTCATGGGGGTCAATACAGACCCCCATTAATACTTAATTAACCCTGTCACTCATGGGGATCAATATAAATCCCCATAAGGACTTAATTAACCCCGTCACTCATGGTGGTCAATACAGACTCCCATAAACCCTTAAATACCCTGTCACTCATGGGGCTCAATATATACCCCCATAAGCACTTAATTAACCCCGTCACTCATGTTGGTTAATACAGACCCCCATAAAACCTTAATTAACCCTGTCACTCATGGGGGTCAATAAAGACCCCCATAAACACTTAATTAACCCTGTCACTCATGGGGGTCAATACAGATTCCCATAAGGACTTATTTAACCCTGTCACTCATGGGGGTCAATACAGACCCCCATAAGCCAACAAAATAACCCTGGCACTCATGGGGGTCAAAACAGACTCCCATAATACATTAATTAACTCTGTCCCTTATGAGGGTCAATCCAGACCCCCATAAACCCTTAATTAGCCATGTCACTCATGGGGGTCAATACAGACCCTTATAAGCCCTTCATTATCCCTGTCACTCAAAGGGGTCAATACAGACACAATAACCCAATAAATAACCCTGGCACTCATGGGGGTCTATACAGACCCCCATAAACCCTTAATTAACCCTGTCACTCATGGGGGTCAATACAGACCCCTATAAGCCCTTCATTAACCCTGTCACTCATGGGGGTCACTACAGACCCCCATAAGCCCTTCATTAACCCTGTCAATCAAGGTGGTCAATACAGACACCATAAGCCAAAAAGTAACCCTGTCACTCATGGGGGTCAATACAGACCCCCATAAACCCTTAATTAACCCTGTCACTCATGGGGCTCAATACATACCCCCATAAGCACTTAAATAACCCCGTCACTTATGAGGGTCAATACAGACCCCCATAAACCTATAATTAAACCTGTCACTCATGGGGGTCAATACAGACCCCCATAAAGGTACTTCATTAGCCCTGTCACTCATAAAGTCAATACAGACCCCCATAAACCCATAATTAACCCTAGCACTCATGGGGGTCAAAATAGACCCCCATAACACATTAATTAACTCTGTCAATCACGGGGGTCAATACAGACCCCCATAAACCCTAAATTAACTCTGTCACTTATGGGGCTCAATACATACCCCCGTAAGCACTAATTAACTCCGTCACTCATGGGGGTCAATACAGACCCCCATAAGCCCATAATTTACCCTGTCACTCATGGGGGTCAATACAGACCCCCATAAACCCTTAATTTACCCTGTCACTCATGGGGGTCAATACAGACCCCCATAAATCCTTAATTAACCCTGTCACTCATGGAGCTCAATACATACCCCCATAAGCACTTAATTAACCCTGCCACTTATGAGGGTCAATACAGACCCCCATAAATCTATAATTAACACTTTCACTCATGGGAGTCAATACAGACCCCCATAAGCACATAATTAACCCTGCTATTAATGAGTGTCAATACAGACCCCCATAAACTCACAATTATTCCTTTCACTCATGGTGGTCAATACAGACCCCCATAAGCCAATAAATAACCCTGGCACTCATGGGGTCAATACAGACCCCCATAACACATTAATTAACTCTGTCACTCATGGGGGTCAATACAGACCCCCATAAACCCTTATTGAACCCTGTCACTCATGGGGGTCAATACAGACCCCCATAAGGACTAATTTAGCCCTGTCACTCATGGGGGTCAATACAGACCCCCATAAGCCAACAAAATAACCCTGGCACTAATGGGGGTCACTACAGCCCCCATAATACATTAATTAACTCTGTCACTTATGGGGGTCAATACAGACCCCCATAAGCCCTTCATTAACCCTGTCAATCAAGGTGGTCAATACAGATGCCATAAGCCAATAAATAACCCTGGCACTCATGGGGGTCAATACAGACCCCCATAAACCCTTAATTAACCCTGTCACTCATGGGGCTCAATACATACACCCATAAGCACTTAAATAACCCCGTCACTTATGAGGGTCAATACAGACCCCCATAAACCTATAATTAAACCTGTCACTCATGGGGGTCAATACAGACCCCCATAAAGGTACTTCATTAGCCCTGTAACTCATAAAGTCAATACAGACCCCCATAAACCCATAATTAACCCTAGCACTCATGGGGGTCAAAATAGACCCCCATAACACATTAATTAACTCTGTCAATCATGGGGGTCAATACAGACCCCCATAAACCCTTAATTAACTCTGTCACTTATGGGGCTCAATACATACCCCCGTAAGCACTAATTAACCCCGTCACTCATGGGGGTCAATACAGACCCCCATAAGGACTTAATTTAACCTGTCACTCATGGGTGTCAATACAGACCCCCATAAACCCTTAATTTACCATGTCACTCATGGGGGTCAATACAGACCCCCATAAACCCTTAATTAACTCTGTCACTCATGGAGCTCAATACATACCCCCATAAGCAATTAATTAACCCTGCTACTCATGAGTGTCAATACAGACCCCCATAAACTCACAATTATTCCTTTCACTCGTGGTGGTCAATACAAACCCCCATAAGCCAATAAATAACCCTGGCACTCATGGGGGTCAATACAGACCACCATAACACATTAATTAACTCTGTCACTCATGGGGGTCAATACAGACCCCCATAAACCCTTATTGAACCCTGTCACTCATGGGGCTCAATACATACCACCACAAGCACTTAAATAACCCTGTCACTTATTAGGGTCGAAACAGACCCCCATAAACCTATAATTAAACCTGTCACTCATGGGGGTCAATACAGACCCCATAAAGGTACTTCTTTAGCCCTGTCACTCATAAGGGTCAATACAGACCCCCATAAACCCATAATTTACAATGTCATTCATGGGGGTCAATACAGACCCCCATAAGCCAATAAATAACCCTGGCACACACTGGGGTCAATACAGACCCCCAAAAAGACATTAATTAACTCTGTCAATCAGGGGGGTCAATACAGACCCCCATAAAACCTTAATTAACCCTGTCACTCATGGGGGTCAGTGCAGACCCCCATAAGCACTTAATTAACCCCGTCACTCATGAGGGTCAATACAGACCCCATAACACATTTATTAACTCTGTCACTCATGGGGCTCAATACATACCCCCATAAGCACTTAATTAACCCCGTCACTTATGAGGGTCAATACAGACCCCCATAAACCCATAATTAACCCTGTCATTCATGGGGGTCAATACAGACCCCCATAATACATTAAATAACCCTGGCACTCATGGGGGTCAATACAGACCCCCATAAACCCTTAATTAACCCTGTCACTCATGGGGGTCACTACAGACCCCCATAAACCCATAATTAACCCTGGCACTCATGGGGGTCAAAATAGACCCCATAACACATTAATTAACTCTGTCAATTATGGGGGTCAATACAGACGCCCATAAACCCTTAATTAACCCTGTCACTTATGGGGCTCAATACATACCCCCATAAGCACTAATTAACCCCGTCACTCAGGGGGGTGAATACAGACCCCCATAAGCCAATAAATAACCCTGGCACACACTGGGTCAATACAGACACCCATAAGACATTTATTAACCCTGTCACTCATGGGGGTCAATGCAGACCCCCATAAGCACTTAATTAACCCCGTCACTCATGAGGGTCAATACAGACCCCATAAACCCATAATTAACCCTGTCACTCATGGGGGTCAATACAGACCCCCATAAGGACTTAATTAACCCTGTCACTCATGGGGGTCAATACAGACCCCCATAAGCCAAAATATAACGCTGGCACTCATGGGGGTCAATACAGACCCCCATAAACACTTATTTAACCCTGTTACTCATGGGGGTCAATACAGACTCCCATAAGCCAATAAATAACTCTGCCACTCATATGGGTTAATATAGAACCCCATAAAACATTAATTAACTCTGTCACTCATGGGGGTCAATACAGACCCCCATATACCCTTAATTAACCCTGTCACTTATGGGGCTGAATACATACCCCCATAAGAAATAATTAACCCCGTCACTCATGGGGGTCAATACTGATCCTCTGATTTGCAATATGCGGATTAGTTATTAATTAAATTATTCATTAAATAATTATTAATAGTATAGTATTGGAGGATGAATAAAGAGTTAGTCCATCAAGTTCAACCTTTTTAGATCTCTATTGATCTTTTTAATGTGGACTATTTATTATTATTGTTAATTGTTATTTGATCCAGAGGAAGGCAAACAGAAAAAAAAAAACATTCAAACTTTGCCAATTGTCTCATAAGGGGAAAAAAAAGCAAAATTCCTTCCTGACCACAGAAACTGGCGATCAAATTTCTCCCTGGATCAATATTCCTTGCTAGTTATCTAGGATAGCCTTGAATGCCCTCTTTATTCAAAAATATATCTAACCCCTTTTTGAAGTTGTCTATCGAATTCGCTGTCACCACCTCCTTTGGTAGAGAATTCCACAGTTTAACCACCCTAACTGTGAACAACCCTTTTCTTTGTTTAAGGTGAAATCTTTTTCCCTCTAACCTCAAAGGATGTCCTCTTGCTACAAAAATTTCACTTGACAAAGCCTTATATTGACCCCAGGGTATGTATTTATATAAGGTAATCATATCTCCTCTTAGACGCCTTTTTTCTAGCGAAAATAAGTTTAATTTTGTTAGTCTTTCTTCATAACTTAGCACCTCCATTCCCCTTATTAGTTTTGTAGCCCTTCTCTGTACTTTTTCCAGCTCTAAAATGTCTTTTTTATGAGGTGGTGCCCAAAATTGTACTCCATATTCCAAATGAGGACGTACTAGAGATTTGTATAGTGGCAGAATTATATCTTCTTCCCTGGCTTCTATACCTTTCCTAATACATGCTAATATTTTATTTGCCTTTGCAGCCGCTGCTTGGCTTTGAGCGCTGTTACCTAGGTGGTAGTCCACTAGTACTCCCAAATCCCTTTCAATATCTCATACCCCTAGATTTGCTCCATTAAGATTATAGATTGCTTGGCTATTGTTCCTTCCCAAATGCATAACCTTACATTTATTTGTATTAAATCTCATCTGCCATTTAGCCGCCCATTTCTCTAATTTATACAAATCCTTTTGTAGGGAAAGTACATCATTATCTGATTTTATTACCTTGCACAACTTAGTGTCATCAGCAAAAATGGAGACACTACATTCGAGTCCTACTTCAATGTCATTAATAAATATGTTAAAAAGGAGAGGACCTAATACTGAACCTTGAGGAACCCCACTTATCACATTAGACCAATCGGAGTATGTTCCATTCACAACAACACTTTGCTTCCTGTCTTTTAGCCAGCTCTCGATCCATCAGCAGATATTTACTGCAATTCCTGTATCCCTTAGTTTGCTCACTAGTCTTCCATGTGGCACTGTATCAAATGCCTTTGAAAAATCTAAAAAAACTACATCCACTGAATTGCCCTGATCCAAGTTCCTACTAACCTCCTCATAAAAACTAATTAGATTGGTCTGACACGACCTATCCTTCATAAATCCATGTTGACTGCTACCTATGATCCTGTTCAAATAGACATATTCTTGTATTCTGTCCCTTATTAACCCTTCTAAAAGCTTTCCAACTACAGAAGTGAGGCTCACTGGTCTATAACTCCCCGGATTTGCTCTAGATCCCTTCTTAAATATAGGTATCACCTCTGCTTTTCTCCAGTCATCTGGTAGAGACCCTGTAGTGAGTGAGTCTTGAAAGATTAGATATAATGGTTTGGCTATTACAGAACCCAGCTCCCTCAGTACCCTTGGATGTATTCCATCAGGACCCGGGGCTTTATTAACATTTATTTTCTCCAACCTCTTTTGTATTACTTCCTGCGTTAACCAATTAATTAGTAAACGTAGTGTAGCCCCATTATGTTGCGGTGTCCCAACCACCGGTACCTCCCTTGTGTAAACCCCGCCACTTATGAGGGTCAATACAGACCCCATAAATCTATAATTAACACTTTTACTCATGGGAGTCATTACAGACCCCCATAAGCATATAATTAACGCTGCTACTCATGGGGATCAATACATAGCACCACAAGCACTTAATTAACCCCGTCACTTATGAGGGTAATACAGACCCTTATAAACCTATAATTAAACCGATCACTCATGGGGGTCAACACAGACCCCCATAACATATTATTTAACTCTGTCACTCATGGAGGTCAATACAGACCCCCATAACACATTAATTAACTCTGTCACTCATGGGGGTCAATACAGACCCGCATTAACCCTTAATTAACCCTGTCACTCATGGGGCTCAATACATAACCCCATAAGCACTAAATTAACCCTGTCACTCATGGGGTTCAATACAGACCCCCATAAACCCTTAATTTACCCTGTCACTCATGGGGGTCAATAGAGACCCCCATAAGCACTTAATTAACCCCTTCACTCATGATAGTCAATCCAGACCCCCATATTACATTAATTAACCCTGACACTCATGGGGGTCAACACAGACCCCCATAAACCTATAATTAACCCTGTCACTCGTGGGGGTCAATACAGACCCCGATAAGCACTTAATTAACCACGTCACTCATGAGGGTCAATACAGACCCCATAAACCCATAATTAACCCTGTCACTCATGGGGGTCAATACAGACCCCCATAAGCCAATAAATAACCCTGTCACTCAAGGGGGTCAATACAGACCCTCATAACCCTCTATTTAACCCCAGCATTTCCTCTCTGCTAACTGCTAACTGCTCTCTCTCTATCCCTCTCTCTCCCTCTCTCTCCCTCTCTCTCTCTCCCTCTCTCTCTCTCCCTCTCTCTCTCCCTGTTCTATTGGTCCCTTATACCATATTTTATTGTTGTCTTTTAGCCCCAAATTTTACCTGCATCTGGTTTCAGAAGGCCTCACTGGTTACTCTGAATTCTGGGAGTTCTTTCTTTTCCCCTAGGTTGCTGATCTGAACAGACATCTGCAAAGGTAAGTGGTCTTAATTATTTTATTTTAGCTTACAATTAGGGTTTGTATATGTAGATAGCATTTATTGTATGTTAGATAGGGGTATGTATTTTACATAGTTAGGATTTATTGTATGTTAGGGGTATGTATTTTAGATAGTTAGGATTTATTGTATATTATATAGTATTGTATGTTAGATAGGGGTATGTATTTTATATAGTTAGGATTTATTGTATGTTAGGGGTATGTATTTTAGATAGTTAGGATTTATTGTATATTATATAGTATTGTATGTTAGATAGGGGTATGTATTTTATATAGTTAGGATTTATTGTATGTTAGGGGTATGTATTTTAGCGAGTTAGGATTTATTGTAAAATATATAATATTTATTGTATGTTACTTAGGGTTATGTATTTTACATAGATAGGATGTATTCTATATTATATAGTACTGTATGTTAGATAGGGGTATGTATTTTAGATAGTTAGGATTTATTGTATATTATATAGATTGGGGTATGTATTTTAGATGGATAGTATTGATTGTATGTTAGATAGGTGGGTATTGTATTTTATTTTATTTGTATTTTGTGTATTCTATGTATTTCCTTTTCAGGTGTGTAATTTTTCCTTTTTTTCTGTAATGTTCCTTTTTTTTTTTGTTACTTACGTTTTTTATTTTCTGTAATGTAGTTTTTTTGTGAGTTAGGTTTTTTTATTTTATGTAATGTAGATTTTAAAATTTTGGTGACTTAGGTTTTTTTTTTTTTTCTGTAATTAGAGTGGTGGGGGTTGATTAGGGGGTAGGTAGGTAGTGTAAGTGTTAATAGGTTAGTGTAGAGGGGTGTTAGTTTAGATTTAATGGTTTATTGGGTTGGGTTTAGTGCAGTGTAGTGTTTGTACTTGGTGTCATGAGGGTACTGGAGAACCCTCATAGCACTTACGGGGTAATGTTAGGCTTCTAAATGTCCCATGAGGGTCTTTAAATACACTTATGGGACTAATGGGGTTAAATAGAGGCTTATGAGGGTTTGTATAGACTCCCATAAGAGACCGGGTTAAAATGGTGTAGTGCTTACACTTTGTGTCATGAGGGTTCTGGATGACCCTCATGGCACTTATAGTGTTATTACATGCCTTCATTAGTGTGTTATAGGGATCTATATAGTTGAGGCACACAGTACACTCACATTGTGTGACAAACAGCATTTCAACACTTTTTTATGTCCCCGTCATTTTTGACGGGCAAGTCGCTAGTTTATATTTAATATGCAGTAATCAATATCCTGAAAATGTACAGTTGAAGTGTTGCTCACCTGAGGAGAAAGTGTCAGCAATGTGTCAAGTGTGCTGTGTAAATAGGCTGAGTGCGCGAGGCCAAACCATTTGTTTAGGCGTGTAAAGCGCCATTTTAGAATCGTAATGTTATTAGTTGCAAGTTAGTGTTGTAAAATGGCAGCTTTTTTCTATGTGTTACTTGGCTCGCAAGCATTTTCCGTCCATTGTAATTGTATATTTTGTATCTCCTACGTTCCTGGCTAACTCGTGTGTGCCTGGTGGTGATTTGCGCGCTTCAGTCTCCTTTAGCCTCGTTTTTTTTTCTTGCTTAGACGATTTTCGAGTGCTGAAACTCTGCAAATTCAGCTTAAATTTGCGTGCAACTTCCATTACAAGCGTCCTGGCGACCGCCCGCCCCCCCCCCCCCCTCCCCCGTGCTGTGTGTGAGTTTATTTGTATTTTATCCTATTTTTTTCTTTTCTATTTCCGCGATTCAGTTGTTAAATTCATATTTTTGTGATGTTGGGTCCCGCGTTCCTCAACTGCTTGCAGCCTAAGTAAGTCCCGTGTTTCTTATCGCAGGAATGTCTTCAGCGCTTATTTTGCCGAAGTCCTGCATGTTTCAATGCCTCAACTGCTCGCCTCTGTCCTAGCTCGGAAGGCTTCCATGCCTCAACTATTATATGTGATAGGTATTGCTACCATTTATCAATATTGGTGATCTCATAAATTAAAGCCTAGATAGAAAACCACCGCAGGGAACCTTCATTAGAAATTACAAAATCTAAATATACAAATAAATAAAAGTAGAAATAAAGAGTGAATACAGTGCCTTGCAAAAGTATTCACCCCCTTGACATGTTTCCTCACAACCTGGAATTAACATGGATTGTTTGAGAATTTGCATCATTTAATTTACAGAACATGCCCACAACTTTAAAGATGTTTTTTTTTTTTGTGTGAAGCAAACAACAAATAGGAATAAATAACAGAAAAAAAAGTCAATGTGCATAAATATTCACCCCCCTAAAGTCAATACTTTGTAGAGACACCTTTTGCAGCAATCACAGCTCCAAGTCGCTTTGGATAAGTCTCTATGAGTTTGCCACATCTTACCACTGGGATTTTTGCCCATTCCTTCTTGCAAAACTGCTCCAGCTCCTTCAAGTTGGATGGTTTGAGCTTGTGAACAGCAATCTTTAAGTCTGACCACAGATTTTCTATTGGATTGAGGTCTGGGCTTTGACTAGGCCATTCCAACACATTTACATATTATCCCCTTAAACCACTCAAGTGTTGCTTTAGCAGTGTGTTTGGGGTCATTTTCCTGCTGGAAGGTCACCCTCCGTCCTAGCCCCAAACCACGCACAGAGTGGTACAGGTTTTGCGCAAGAATATCCCTGTATTGAGCACCATCCACTTTTTCCTCAACTCTGACCAGTTTCCCAGTCCCGGCTGCTGAAAAACATCCCCACAGCATGATGCTGCCACCACCATGTTTCACTGTGGGGTTGGTGTTCTTTGGGTGATGCGATGTGTTGGGTTTGCCCCAAACAGAGTTCTCTTTGATGGCCGGAAAGTTAAATTTTAGTCTCAGACCAGAGCACTTTCCTCCATACATTTTGGGAGTCTCCCACAGTCCTTTTCGCAAACTCAAAACGTGCCATTTTGTTTTTTGCTGAAAGTAATGGCTTTCTTCTGGCTATGCTGCAATAAAGCACAACTCTATGGAGTGTACTCCTTATTGTCGCCCTATGTACAGATACTCAAGTTTCTGCTGTGGAACTCTGCAGCTCCTCCTGGGTTACCTTAGGTCTCTGTGCTGCCTCTCTGATTAATGCCCTCTTTGCCCGGTCCGTGAGTTTTGGTGGGTGGACTGTCTCTTGGCAGGTTTGCTGTTGTGCCATGTTCTTTACATTTGGTTATGATAGATTTGATGGTGCTCCTGGGGATCATCAAAGATTTGGATATTTTTTTATAACCTAACCCTGACTTGTACTTCTCAACAACATTGTCCCTTACTTGTTTGGAAAGTTCCTTGGTCTTCATGGCAGTGTTTGGCTAGGTGTGCCTCTTGCTTAGGTGTTGCAGCCTCTGAGGCCTTTCAAAAAAGGTGTGTACAGTATATGTAATGACAGATCATGTGACACTTAGATTGCATACAGGTGGACATCAGTTCACTAATTATGTGACTTCTGAAGGTAATTGGTTGCACCAGAGCTTTTTATGGGCTTCATAACAAGGGGAGTGAATACATATGCACACGCCAATTTTCTGTACTATTTCTAAAAAATAGTTTTATGTATATATTTTTCTCATTTCACTTCACCAACTTAGACTATTGTGTTCTGATCCATCACATAAAATTCAGATTAACAAAACATCGAACTTAAGGCTGTAATTTACCAAAAAAGGTAAAAAGTCAAGGGGGATAAATACTTTTCCAAGGCACTGTATACTGTATATGTGTGTATATACACACAACACAGATATATACTTGCATATACATACACATGAAGAGAGGCTCCCCCTATTTTGCACTGAAGGGCTGAGGCTTCAAGCCTAAAAACAATATATTAATAAAAAACATACTTAAAATTAATTATATAGTAAATATAATTATAAATATGTATATATAAATTATTATAAATAAATTAAAAATAATACATAAATGTATGGGAGATGAATAATAAATGAAAGAATGCAATAGATAAAAAAAATATCAACTGTAATAGTTCTGGTAAGTGTGTAACGCTCCATGGACGCTGCAAGTGCAAGCATATAGTGCGTGCGCATGCACAGCTCGTGGCAGCGGCTGAAAAAGCGCGTGTTGCATGGCAAAGATGCGCATGTGCAGCTTGCTGCAACAGCCGTGAGCTGGAGAGCAAGACACTGGAGAGGGAAGGAAGACAAAGGGGAGGGGGGGAGAAAGACACAGGGGAGGGGGGGAGACACGGGGGGAGGGAGACAGGGGAGAGGGCAAGGAAGACACAGAGGAGACGGGGAAGACACAGGGGAGAGGGGGAGGAAGACACAGGGGAGCGGGGGAGGAAGACACAGGGGAGGGGGGAAGGAAAACAGGGGAGAGGGGGAGGGGGGAGGAAGACACAGGGGAAAGGGGGAGGAAGACACAGGGGAGAGGGGGGAAAAACACAGGGGAGGGTGGGGAAGAGACACAAGGGGGGAAGAGACAAAGAGGAGGGGGAGAGAGAAAGAGACACAGGGGAGAGGAAAGGGAGAAAGAGACACAGGGGAGGGTAGGGGTGAGAGACACAGGGGAGGAAAGGGTGGAGAGACATGTATAATATATAATTACTAGCTACTTGCCCATCAAAAATGACAGGAATCACATTTTAAGACTGAGAATGCTGTACCTTCGGTGCTCATCGCGAGCGCTGCGCTGAGCGCCTTTGGCGCTCATTGCAAGCCTCTCCCTCTGTCTACTGTACGGGTGTCACCATGAGTGCCTTCAGCTTAGCCGCTCATTGCAGGCCTTGTCAACCCACAACTTTCGTGCTTCGCAATGATAACCTTTGGCGCTCATTGCGAGTCCTGCAATAAGCGCCTTTGGCATTACTTAGTACATCAGATAAGGGTTGCTTAGTATACAAACTACATTTTTGGGATGAACTAATTGTGGGATGTACAAATTCACCCAATGGAGCTATATTGGGGAAATCTTTAAGTCCCGTCTATTAAAGGAATTAGGTACTATATATTAGGTCAAAACCGCCCCTGATCCAGGAATGACAATATAGAACAGTAATATAATAAATAAATAAATACTAAACATAAATATACAAAAAATATACATACACATCGGCATATACCGTGTGGGAATAAAAGTAAAAGGAGTAAATCCCATCCGATGTGGCTTAACAATGATTTAAAGATCAAGATACAGTGTAAAATACAGACATTTAAATTATACAAACAAGAGGGGACAGAGACTGCTTTACAAGAATACAAGGAAATCAACAAGGCTTGCAAAAGCGTGATTAGACTGGCTAAAATAAAAAATGAAAAATGTATTACAAAAGAGAGTAAGACTAACCCTAAATATTTTTTAAGTATATTAATGGTAAGAAGGCGAGGAAGGAGGCTATAGGAACATTACAATATGACACAGGCCGTCTGATAATTAGTGACCAGGAAAAGGCAGATTAGCTAAATAGGTTCTTTTCTTCGGTATACACAAGGGAGGTACCAGTGGTTGGGACACAGCAACAACATGGGGCTACACTACCTTTGCCAAATAATTGGTTAACACAGGAAGTAATCCAAAAGAGGTTGGAAAAAATAAATGTTAATAAAGCCCCGGGTCCTGATGGAATACATCCAAGGGTACTAAGGGAACTCGGTTCTGTAATAGCCAAACCATTAAATTAAATTTTTCAAGATTCACTCAACACAGGGTCTCTACCAGATGACTGGAAAAAAGCTGATGTGATACCTATATTTAAAAAGGGAGCAAGAGCAAATCCGGGTAATTATAGACCAGTGAGACTCACTTCTGTAGTGGGGAAGCTTTTAGAAGGGTTAATAAGGGATAATATACAAGAATATGTCTAATTGAACAGGATTATAAGTAGGAGTCAACATAGATTTATGAGGGATAGGTCATGTCAAACAAATCTAATTAGTTTCTATGAGGAGGTTAGTAGGAACCTATATCAAGGCAACTCAGTAGATGTAGTCTTTTTGGATTTTGCAAAGGCTTTTGATACAGTGCCACATGGGAGACTATTGTGCAAACTAAGAGATACAGGAGTTGCAGTAAATATCTGCTCATGGATTGAGAGCTGGCTAAAAGACAGGAAGCAAATGGGTTGTTGTAAATGGAACATTCTCCGATTGGACTAATGTGGTAAGTGGGGTTCCTCAGGGTTCAGTATTAGGTCCTCTCCTTTTTAACATATTTATTAATGACTTAGAGGTAGGATTGGAGTGTGTTGTCTTCATTTTCGCTGATGACACGAAGTTGTGCAAGATAATCAAATCAGATAGTGATGTGCTTTCCCTCCAAAGGGATTTACATAAAATTGAGGAATGGGCATCTAAATGGCAGATGAGATTTAATATGAATAAATGTAAAGTTATGCATCTGGGAAGGAAAATTAGCCATGCAATTTATCATCTTAATGGAGCAAATCTAGGGATATCAGATATTGAAAGGGATTTGGGAGTGCTTGTGGACAACCACCTAGGTAACAGTGCTCAAATCCAAGCAGCGGCTGCAAAGGCAAATAAAATATTAGCATGTATTAAGAAGGGTATAGAAGCCAGGGAAGCAAATATAATTCTTCCACTATACAAATCTCTAGTACGCCCTCATTTGGAATATGGAGTACAATTTTGGGCACCACTTCATAAAAAGGACATTTAGAGCTGGAAAAGGTACAGAGGAGGGCAAAAAAACTAATAAGGGGAATGGTGAAGCTAAGTTATGAAGAAAGACTAACCAAATTAAACTTATTTTCTCTAGAAAAAAGACGTCTAAGAGGAGATATGATTACCTTATATAAATACATCCAGGGTCAGTATAAAGATTTGTCAAGGGAGCTTTTTGTGCCAAGAGGTTTTCAACTGACAAGAGGACTTTCCTTGAGGTTAGAAGTAAAAAGATTCCACCTTAAAGAAAGAAAAGGGTTCTTCACAGTATGGGTGGTTAATCTGTGGAATTCTCTACCAGAGGAGGTGGTGACAGTGGATTTGATAGATAACTTTAAAAGGGGACTGGATTTATTTCTAATTAAAAAGGGAATTCAGGGTTATTATGGATAATTAGAGAGGCAGTATTGATCTAGGGAGAAGTCCGGTTGCCAGTGTCTGGGATCAGGAGGGAATTGATTTTTTTTTTATACAACTAATTAATTAATAGTTAATCCGCATATTGCAGATCAGAGGAGATCTTAAAAGGTTGAACTTGATGGACTGAAAGTCTTTTTTCAACCTTAAATATTATGTAACTATGTAACTATGTAACTATGTAATATGTGTCTCTGTAGATATATAAAAAACCTGACAATAGTGGCACCAGTGAATATGAATATTTTGTAGAATAATAATGTGAAAGATTTATGTGTTTCTGTAGACATGTACTACAATAATAGTGGAACCAGCTGATATGTAATATATCTTATATCGTGTACATGACGTATATCTATACATGCATATATATCCATATGTACATTTCGGTATGTTTGGAGGGCAAAAGTATGTTAGACGTCTGATGGTTAGGATGTTAAAAATGCCGCCAAATCAATGTCTCGGTTCAATCCGTCTGGTTCAAGGGTCCCCAGGCGGTGTATCCACTTGGTTTCTACCTGTCTTAGGGACAATATTCTGTTTACACCTCTTTTTCAGTTTAATGTGTTCAACAGCTTGGATGGTTATGCCCTTCATGCTTTTCTCTTTGTCACATGGGCAGGAAAAAAAAAAAAAAAAGTCTGTACTCCTTTTGATGTGTTGTAAAGATGTTCCCTAAATCTGACTTTCAATGATCTTTTGGTTCGTCCTATATATTAAATTCCACTGTGGCATGTAATAACGGAAACTACGTGATCTGTTTTACAATTCATAAATTCACAAATGTTATGTTCTTTATCGAGATGGGTGGAATTTACTTTGTTCTTATATCAGTGCAGTTTCTCCGGATTCTCATGAGTTGGCCGTATGGTATATTGTTTATCCATCTACAGTCATGACCGCTTGTGGCATGCAGATAGCCATTGCTGTGGGTTTCTGGTATAGTTTGTATGAGACTCTGTCTGCACTACCTATAAGGACTATATCTAAAAATGGTATTGAAACAGGGTCCCAGTTCATGGTGAATTTAATGTTCATATTGTTGTCATTAACATATTGACGGAATGTATCTCTGTCCCCATTCTCTTCCCATATGACAATGATATTCTCTATGAATCATTTCCAATAAATGATAAGGGACTGAAATGGTTTTTTTTTTTCAGAATTTTAACTCTTCCAAATTGGTTCAAATTTAGTGCCCATGGCCATACCCCTCTTTTGTAGATATTATGTGCACTCATGTAAAAAGTAATTATGTTCCAAAATTAACACCATAGCTTCCATAATAAAATCTCCTTGTACCTCATCCATGTGTCCTTGTTGATCTGAAAAATGTTTAGCTGCCATTGCTCCACGATGTTGTGGGATGGATGTATATAGAGCTGTAACGTCCAGTGTGAGCCAACAGTATGATGACTTCCATTCTTGTTCCAACATGCTTTCTAAAACATGTGGTGTATCTATTTTGTATGACTACATGTTCACCAATAGTGGTTGTAAAAAGAAGTCCACATAAATAATGGCACATTTTGGATATGGAATATCAAGAAATTAGATTTATTCAGAAGTGAGGACACCTTCATGTTTTGCTTTCCTGATGAGAGACTGGTATTGAGTTAAGAACTATTCTGTAGGATCTTTGTTTAGAGGTTGGTATGTGTCAATATCTCCTACTAGATGATTAGCTTCTTCTGTATAGTTGATCTGATTTTGTACGACTATACCTCCCCTTTTGTCGGCTTGGGGGATAACTATGTTGGTATAATTATTGAGTTTCTTTAATGCTCCTTTCAATTGAATTGAGGTTAGGTCATCTGGCATGTTTCTGCGAACAGATTTTATCTATTTCATGTATCATCAACTTCTTGAAGACAGGGATATGGTTTCCTTGTGCTGCAATCGGATAATCAGTGGATTGTTGCTTAAGATTTGAATGTATAATTTTCTTATTATCAGAACTGGTAATGTCAGTGGTCTCAATGAAATTGTCTACCATATATGATGAGTCATGTTGATGTGATTGATCCTCTAGTTCCTCTAAGATACCCAATGTGGTAGAATCGCCATCATCTAGTCTTATCTGTGGTTGGCGATTGGCCCCAGTGTCCTATAGCGGGGGATCTTGATCATTATTTAATTTTTGGTAGTGACGTTTCACAGTAAGTTTGCGAATTAACTTGTGTAAGTCCACAAATAGTTTGAGGGAATCTGGTTCCACATTTCGGGCAAATGAAATGTTCTATTGTATATAATGGTCTGCTAAAAAGGTTGAAGATCTTAATGGAGTCTATTGTTGCCCTTTTCTTTTTTCTGTAGCTGGATAAATCTTCCTCCTCTACAACCTCTCCTAGTTCTGTGTCTAATTCCTCCTTCTTAGCGGTGTAGGCTTGACAATTGGTAGTTCTGGAGGGGTGTGATGGGTCATCAGTAATAGCTTTTCCTCAATATTTCTCATTCTCATCCACCAGATTCAAGGAAGTGGATGCTTGCTCTTTGTCTATTTGTGATTTTTCAATGCATTTTTTCTTACATTTCTCATAGTTTGAGGTGTCGGAGGGTACATTAGATAGGCCGCCAGTGTTGGTCCATCTTTTTTCTCGAATAGCAGGTTTATTAACTGGATTATTATAGTTACCTATTTGTGACTTCTGGTGTTCATGTGGCCAGAGTAATAGTGTTGTGTGAATCCACCTTCTCGTGGTTGTTTATGTTGGACGTGTTTATGGCCATAATAGTTGTTATTTTGGTGGCCTCTATCAGATTTGCTTGGTATTGGTGGTTTGTGCAGATGACATTCAGTGGCGGTTTGTTGTTTATAATCTGTCAAATCTCTTTTAAATGCATCCATTTTTCTACTGTAGATCTCATGTTCCAATTTGGTGATCCGATGTTTGATGTCTCTATCGATTTTCTGACAGAACTGGTCCTCACTATATACTTTCAAGTTATCTATAGTGTTATTTAATGATAATGTAATTATTTTAAGGTTTTCTTTTCTAATTTTTTTTTTCTTATTGCAAAAATACTCATCATTACATTTAATGTTGAACAATATTCAGAAGAATTGTAATAAATACATTTATACAGACATTTAAAAATAGAAATAAAAATCAACATTCATACCCCATACATTCATTTCCTAGTTGTTGTCATGTGGATTAATGTTTTCTTGAGGAGATTTAAGTGATCCAGATAAGAATTTCCATTTTAGAGGATCTTTACTTACTAAACCAGAGGACACAAAATTCCTCTCTAACTCGCGGTTCCGTTGAAGTATTTGTCTAATCTCATTGCAAGAAGAGATAGCCTTTCCTTTCCATTAAGAAATAATTGACCACTTAATCACAGAAAATATTTGAATGGAAAAAGCTTTTTTCTTCTGGAAAAATATGCAGCAAACTGCACTGTTTTGTGAATGGAATGTTAACATTTGCTTTAGTTGAGATACATTTATAATAGTCCATCCACAAAGTTTGAATACATAGACAGTCCCACGTAATATGGGAAAAGTCCCCAACCATTCCGCATTCTCTCCAACAAACTTTGTCTGAAGGATTGTGTGTGATTTGGGCTATTTTTATGGGTGGACTGTACCATCTGTTGTAATTTTAAAAGCTTTATCCCGTATATCTTTATTTACTGTAAGTTTTATTTTATTTTCCCATTGTTTCATATGTGTTATTTTGTTGTCCTCTAAACTTCTTTTAATTATGTTAAAACATTTAGAGATCCTGTGGGATTTGTCATGGGTCCTAATAAGTTTTTCAACCAGAGTCAATTCCCTTCTAAGGGTGTTTGCTATCTCATAAGAAGATAAAATAGAAACATATTGTCTATGAACTAGCCAATTGTTCAATGAAACACAGAATTTCTCTCTGATCTGACTAAAGGAAGCCAATTTCCCTTCTATATACAAATCTTTAACCATTTGAATGCCTTTAATATTCCATTCTGTACCTATTAAAGTTTTATTCATGCTTAATAAGGACTGTAAAGGAGTTATTGGACTAAGAAAGGGTATTAAGTTGTACTTTTTGTTGATTTTTTTCCAAGCTGACAAATTTTCCCTTATTAAATAAGATCCGCTTTCAAATTCTTTGCATGGGATGTTATCCCAAAATAATAAAGAGTTCAGATCAATGTCAGAAGCCATTGTTTTTTCAATTTGGAACCATACATATTTCGAGCTTGGTTCTAACCATTTTAACACATGAACCAGTATATTCGCATCATGATATATTTGTAATAGTGGATATGCTATCCCACCTTTAATAAAACTCCTTGAAAGAATTAACTTCTTGAGTCTTTTATGTTTAGTTGAGTGCATAAATCTGTAGGTTGAATTTTTTTGATCCAAAAAATGGACATACTAATTGTAATACAACGTAAAACATAGTTGAACTTTGGCAGAAGAGCCATCTTAATGATGGCGATCCTCCCTAAAAATTATGATTTTAGTGGTCTCCATCCATTAATTATTTTCAGAAATTTTAGATGTAAAGCTTTATAATTAATTTCTGTCATTTTTTAAGAAATATTTCAATTTTAAGAATATTTTAATATTAGGCGGAATATTCATTGTTAATGTTTTAGAATTTTGAAGATTTAATATGTAATTGGAAACCATGTTATATTCATTGATAAGTGACATCAAATGTGTCAGGGAATCTTTTGGGTTGGTCAATGACAGGACCATGTCATCCGCGAATAAGCCTATTTTGTGTTCCCTCTCTCCCACTTTATTGCCCCGAATAACATACTTACATAGTTCTAGGATCTGTATTGAGCCCCATGAGTGACAGAGTTAATTACATAGTTACATAGTAATTAAGCTTGAAAAAAGACTTTCAGTCAATCAAGTTCAACCTTTTAAGATCTCCTCTGATCTGCAATATACAGATTAAATATTAATTAATTAGTTGTTAAATAATTATTAATCAATTATTTAATTATTTATTTTTTATTTTAGAATTATTAATGAATCCAGAGGAAGGCAAACAGAAAAAAAATCAAGTGAGACAATCGTCTCAAATGGGAAAAAAAGCCAATTCCTTCCTGGCCCCAGATACTGGCAATCGGATTTCTCCCTGGATCAATACTGCCTCTCTATTATTATCCCTTTTTAATTAGAAAAAAATCCATTCCCCTTTTAAAGTTATCTATCAAATCCGCTGTCACCACCTCCTTAGAATTCCACAGTTTAACCACCCTTACTGTGAAGAACCCTTTTCTTTCTTTAAGGTGGAATCTTTTTACTTCTAACCTCAAGGATTGTCCTCTTGTCAGTTGAAAACCTCTTGGCACAAAAAGCTCACTTGACAAATCTTTATACTGACCCTGGATGTATTTATATATTGTAATCATATCCTCTCTTAGACGCCTTTTTTCTAGAGAAAATAAGTTTAATTTGTTTAGTCTTTCTTCATAAGTTACCCCCCCTATTCCCCTTATTAGGCTTCTCTGTACCTTTGAAAACCTCTTGGCACAAAAAGCTTCCTTGACAAATCTTTATACTGACCCTGGGAAGTTTTTTTTCTAAATTTGATGAAAATATTCATCAATTGAAATAAACAATCTTCTAGAGCTTTATTCAATTCTGTGACGTATTTTCATGCCATAAACACGTCCAATTTTTCAACATTCACTTAACACAGCATATCTTTGAGATGACTGGACAAAAGTAGAGGTGATACCTATATTTGAGAAGGAAGCAAAAACAAATGCAGAAAATTATAAACATGTAAATCTCACTTCTGTAGCGGGATAGCTTTCAGAAGGGTTAATAAGGGATAGTATACAAGAATATGTTTATTTAAACAAGTTTATAAGTAGGAATCAGCACAGATTTATAACGGATAGGTCATGTCAAACAAACCTAATTAGTTTTTATGAAAAGGTTAGTAGGAACTTGAATCAAGGCTCAGTGGATGTAGTATTTTTGGATATTGCAAAGGCTTTTGATACAGTGCCACATGGAAGACTATTGAGCAAACTAAGGGATACAGGAATTGCAGTAAATATCTGTTCATGGATTGAGAGCTGGCTAAAAGACAGGAAGCAAACGGTTGTTGTAAATGGAATATACTCCGATTGGACTAATGTGGTAAGTGGGGTTCCGCAGGGTTCAGTATTACGTCCTCTCCATTTTAACATATTTATTAATGACTTAGAAGTGGGACTGAAAAGTAGTGTCTCCATTTTTGCTGATGACACTAAGTTGTGCAAGGTCATTAAATCAGATTAATAACCAAATTAAACTTGTTTTCTCTAAAAAAAAAAAAGGCGTCTAAAAGGGGATATGATTACATAATATAAATATATCCAGGGTCAATACAAGGCTTTGTCAATTGAGCTTTTTGTGCCAAGAGCTTTTCAACTGACAAGAGGACATCCTTTGAGATTAGAAGTAAAAATATTTCACCCTAAAGAAAGAAAATGGTTCTTCACAGTAAGGTTGGTTAATCTGTGTAATTCTCTACCAAAGGAGGTGGTGACAGCGGATTCGATAGATAAATATAGATTGGATATATTTTTAAATAAAAAGGGCATTCAGGGTAATCCTGGATAATTAGAGAGGGAGTATTGATCCAGGGAGGAATCCGATAATCAGTATCTGGGGTCAGGAAGGAACTTAATTTTTTTTCTAGATGCCTTCTTCTGGATCAATTAACAATTGACAATTATACTGCATATTGCAGATCATCGGAGATCTAAAAAGGTTGATCTTAATGGAGTAAAAGTATTTTTTCAACCTCAATTACTATGTAACTATGAGAAGAGGGGTGGGGAGAGAGAGCGCACCAATTACAAGTGCAAAATAACCGACATATTGAAATCCCAAACCTTTTTTCACAGAGATCAGTAGGTAAAGCTCTCATCTTTTCTAACCTTAGTCTGTGAGGTATATTATAGACTTCCCAACACTTGTTGGCGTGTAGATTGGTACTTCTTTCCTCCGTGAACGTCTTATCGCATATTCTTCCAATAGTGTGGGTATTAGGGTAATGTATGTGTGTTCTTTTTAAGATCATGGGGAATATTACAACACCATCAATACATAAATATTTTGGCTGGGTTTAATATATTCCCTTTGGAGTAATAGGTGTCTTTAATCAAAATACTATATAAAACATGGTTTTGATATAAATATCCAATTTATTCAATTCAAGAAATTGAAATGTAATAAAATATGTTCAATAGCGAAAAATAAGAATAAAAATGACAAATTTTACAGTAACTCTAATAATATTAAAAAGTAAATAAATAGATAGGAAAAATATTGGTCAGACTCGTTTCGTCACTTTTATCCTGTGGCTTTTTCAATGATCAAAAATACCTCAATGATATGAGATTCAAATGCAGAGTGTAAAGCTCAGTGCTTCTCTCTATGAGGCAAAAATGGCAACTATGTAACTATTTAATTTTCTATCTTTTGTGTCTCTATTGGTCATAGCCGTGACATCATTGTACGGTTGTGAGTTGCCAAAGTTGTTTTTCATTCATAAGGATCGGTCAACATAGGAGCCGTACTTGAACTCTGTTTGCTGATATTTCGCTCCATGGCACCTAGCTGCTGGCTTGGGAGTACAGTGGAGTAGCTACCCCTACTGTATGTGAATCAAAAAAATGGATATATAGGTAAAGACTAGGGTTTGTAGGCCCTAGCGATGGCCAACACACTTTGGTGATTCCAAAGGTGGAGCAAATTGGTACTGATAACAATGATCTCTATTGAATATTATTCTTATTCTAACCACCCAGTGTGATTTATTATATGTCAGCCTCGTGGGCTAATGAGTACTTGGTAGATTTGTTTTTTGCAGTATTCTCTATGATGGTATTATAGCACAGCACACTGGATATTGTCCCATTTTACTTTACATAGATATATTATGTGAATTGTATTGTGCACTCCCCATCTACTGTATATTGTGCATAGTTAAACTATGTGGATTGTACTGTGCACAGAGAAGTATGTCTAATCCCTGTAAATTGACACATAGCCACATACAGAAAAGGTATTTATATTATATATTCCAGATTGGAGATACAGTTCTTACTTGTTTTTAGTGATGCAGATACATTATTTCAACATGGTTACTACACATGTACATGTGTGTGTGTATATATACAACCTTTATATACCATATATACTATATTAAATTAATCCTTCACTTCTATATATTGCTAAATTTGTGTATATGAGTATATACATCTAATGATATATTGATAGTGACCGATAGTAATTGACGTCCCCTCTAATGACCATATGGGTATAATAAAAGACACATGGGTGCTCATGCTATAAAGGGTAACCCACTAGTTTTAAACAATTCTATGGTTCAAATATTCAACTATATACATATTGATACTTCTGTATGATTGGCTATACAGTATTCTGTTTATGTGTTTTATTACAGAGTGTTTTTATCACTGATCTTGCTCCAAGATAGGCAGAGAAACGTGTTTGATATCAGTTTTTTTATTGTTTTTATGAATATATCATTATTCACGATATATTTATTTTTGTGTGCTTACACTACCAATAAAATGTCATATAATATATATTTTTATATTACATTTGTTTTTGGTATGTATGAGCATATACAAACCACACACTAAGAAGACATCTCCTTCAAGCACCAAAGGATTTTGAGGTTGGCCCAGGTGGGCAGTATATACACAAGTGTTATAGTATTTGTCCATACTCCTACCTAAGATATCTACACCAGGAGATTTTGCGCTGTCTTTCCCCTCCCCCTTACCTGTACTTCTAATTTGCTATTTCTATCCATTGTACTTTATTCTGATTTATAAATAAAACTACAGAAAATACTGCTGTTTCATAAATAAAGATAAATAATAATGTGTTTGAAAGAACAATATAAGCTTTCATGCTGCCGACAAGATTTTCCTTAATGGGATTTGTTCTGGTGAACACTGGTATCTATAGGAGATCCGCATCAGTGGACTGGAATCGTCTAACATGAGTAATGAGATTTGTAACCAGTGGACTTTCATAACGTATAGGAGATTTGCATCTAATAACAGTTTCGCTTACAAGTATTATTTCAATATTAATATACTGTTAACACTGTATGGCAAGTCCATTATTAACACTATTAATTGGTTCCGTCACTATCAGTGATGAAACCAATCTTCTGTATTTATGGTACTATTAAGTTATTTGTTTCTCATGATTTGCAGATGTTGTTGCCATTGTTTTTTTTTTGTCTGTCTGATTTGAATGAATCAGTGTCATTTGGGGACTGTTGGCAGAATGTCCTTTATCTGATGCATTTTTGATAGACTTTAATAATACTGAGACTTATATCTAGTGTACATATGCTATATGATTTTTAATGAGAACATCAATAATCTATTATAGAATTTTCAAATATTGCATATACTGTGTTATAAATATATAGTGTTTGTTGATAAAAATCATATTCTGATCTATATGCAATGATATGATTACTTTTGGAAATAATCCATGCATGTTCTATTCAGACTATTCTCATAACGATGTGCTACTTATACCTGTATGTGTTCACATTTTATATGAGGTATGTTTTTACTGATTGCTTAGTGGTTGCATGGCTGGAGTATTTTGTGATGTCATGAAGATGAGTTGATTTTGGCATGTTTTCACTGATATACAGAAATGTCTTTGTTTGGTTTGTAACATTTAAATATGCTGCTATATATTCACCTAGGAAAAGATCTGTGAAAAACTTTTTTCTACAATAGAGATAGAAAAAGGGTATTTTTACCCAAAATAATTTTATTGTTGCTGTTGTTTCTGATACAAAAAAAACACAGTAATGTTAAGTTGTACAAAAAATGTTTTTATCATATGTGCCTAACAACAAATAGAACAAATAAAATACAGCACACTGTTTTGAAATGTAATATAAAAATGCATCAGACCACATCGGTAAGAAAGAAAACAATGTTTTTCAATCCCCCCCCCCCCCCCCCTCCCAGAATTAACACTTTTGGCTCAACACAAGACTGCAAAAAATAATGAAAGTATTTGCTGTAGCACCGTCTGGTAACAGTTTCACAACGTCTCGTTTTTTCAGAGCTAAACGTTTGTTTGTTTTTCAAGTTTGTTTTTCGGCAATAGTTACAGTAATCACACATTATCAGGAAGTGGCTGCCAGCGGGAATTAGAATAAAAAAATAAAAAAAAGAATCAACATGTACCAAATAAAATATATATATATATATATATACTACAGGAATATGAAATTACAAAAAATAGCAACAGTTAACACTTGTGGTTATAGATAAATAATAAAAAAGGGATGTACAGTGCAGTAACTGAGCTGTTTCAAGCACTGAATGGGTTGTGAAAGCACCGTTTTGGGGCAGACACAGCATAGTGTCAGGTAGTATTGTGTGTATTTTATACCATAGTGTAAAGTAGCACCATACTTTTCATATTTCGCCGTTCATTTTTTTATACATTTTTTTAGCAAAATAGAATATAAAAACCTGGATTGTGTGGAGTGATTTTAGCTGCTGCCAGTGGACACAGTCTACCATTGTTTACGTTCCCTGATTCTATGGGCTTTATTTACTAAGGTGAAAGTTGCTACACTAGTGAGCTCAGACGTCAATGGAGCCTCTTTTTCAAGTTGGAGAGATTGCTCCATAATATAGAGAAAAGGTTTAATAAAATAACTTACAAACAGGAGAAGTCTTACCTCACTAGTGAGTTACTTACTACACATTATAGATCATACCCCATCCTAAGTGTTAAACAGCAACTAAAGAGGAATTTGAGCTTTTTTATATAATTGAAATTGTTCAGCTTATTGTGTATAATAAATATACACTATAAAAATAAATATATGTATGGATATACATATATATATATACATACATATATTTGTTTATAGGAACATATGCGTGCACACATACACACCATCTAAACTAGCCTTATTTTAAGCCTAAATTCCTATATGGGCGCAAATTAAATGTGGCCAGTTAAACATTTCCATTCCTGTTTGTAGATAAGTAGTATGATAGATAATGATACTGAACTTACTCATTGAGTAAGAAAACTGAGATTTAGTTGGATGGATATATGTAAATATACAGAGTATATTAAGTAAGGAGTTTGGCTCTCCAGTGCCTGTGTTTACACTAACTGTACCCCAGCAGAGCTATGAGATACCTGCAGATCCATTCTCCATATAAAGATTGGGATCTTTTATGGAGAACTCACCAGCACCCAATTTCCAGATATTATTACATAGTGAGCTATAGTATCATCAAATCATAAGGAGACATGTTTGGTGAATTACACAAGGTTGCTGATATTTCAACATGACAAGAGTGACAATGCCTCTAAGTGAATTCTCCCCCCTAAACTAAATAGTTGATTAAACAGTATATGTTTACAGTACTGAACCATGGAACATATTGCATTATCTGTATTAAAATATAGTTTTACTACTGCTCAACCCTTTTGTAGCAGATCACACAAAACAGTACTTCAATGGTATCCAAAAGCATACATAGCACAATGTTTCTTTCTACTTACTATTCTGTGTCCATCCATTTCTGTAGCTAGTATTCCACTGTGAGTCTGTCCTTTCAGCATTTGTATATTGCTAAGATAGATTTCTAAAGTTTAAAGACTAGTTATAATGTAAGGGTGTTTCTGCCTCCGCACACATATATGGAAGACAAACGAGGCTCACACATTTAAATTATATAAATTGCCTAGAAGATGTCAAAATTAGTCTAGTATAGAGATGTAAACAGTCAAACTTCAGCTATACTTCCACAGCTGTGTTACTTAGACTTGGGCAAAAACAGCAACAGGCCTACAGTTGCTTCTCATTTTAAGAACCATATCATAGCATCTCATCTTTCAGACACACGTAGAAACTGCATTTTAGTTGATTATGTATTCTCACTTACAATTCATCTTAAGAAAGTATGGTTGTAGATAAAGAGCTCTCCATTCTAGTACATAACAATTCTTGTTCAAGCCGTACCATTGCTTTTTTCAAGGCATTGGTTAGGGAAGCTCCACCAATATACAGCAATTTTATAATCTGTGAAATTTTCAGACCTGTAGATGAAATCTGAACCCTTTCCCTGTACATTTGTATATCCGCTGGCATCACCCTGGAATTTCCTATGGCGCTTCATACTCTCTCCCTGTCAATTTATTTTTTTTAAATATTTTCCCCCCAAAACTTTATATAACAAAAATCGCTATGAAAAAAAGAAATAATGATCCCAAGATATGTACGGACGTTGGTCACTACTGGACTCGTTATTTCATGTTTCCCATCAATCTTACACCTTAGTGCTGAGACGAAAGCTTGCTAATTAAAACACACAATAAAGAAGAAGACTTTCTCTATAAATGTACAGTTCGGATCTCCAGGTGGCCATGTTAGGAATGTTCGTTCGCATTATTAATAAAGGTGAATTTGAAGTTTCATCTTCAGTGCTTGGCCTATCTCTCCACTGAGGTAGTTGAAGTCCTTCTCATCCTCTAGTTTCTGTAGTTCCTTCTTGCGGTACATTGGCACACTGGCGATCTCTATGTTGTAGGTACCTGGAGTAACCTTCTTTCGGCCCAGGTGCAAGTAGCTGAGGCCCTCCTTCTGGTGGATACGGAAGAGTCCGTCTTCATTGCCCAGGGAAATAATGTAGCGCACATGGTTCTCCAGAGGTTCAAGAGCAGGGATGAGCTCTAGGATGTGCTGCTTGTTGGCTAGGTCTGAGATGTTTAGGGTCATGGTGAGGGGAGCTTCAATGTCAACACTAGCCAAACTGACAAGATGACCCTGAAAGGCAGAGTGAGAAGGTCAATAAATATGAATTCACATAAAAACTGGTTTGTCTGTACATGTTGGCAGTCTCATCCCATACAAACAATAAAATAAGTCAAAAGAAAAGTTATATTACCCATTTACATAGTCACAACTATTTATTAAGACAGCTTCCCTACGCACAAAAGTGAATCAAGATATACTAGACGCATATCAGTTAACCAATTTTTCGCCAGTATCTTCTTTTTTTCTCTCAATAAGATTCAATAGAATTCCTTGGTGTTACGCTCAGACATGTTAACCACCTCTAAAGATACCTAACAACCTAGATACCCCTGCTGTTAACATGCCTAGATATTTCTGCCTCTAATAAACCTAAATAATTCTGCTTCAGCAACTGACTCATTCATACATTTTTTAAATTTTTAGTGTTGTGGACAGATTGTTTTTTTGCAACTGTTCTGAATATTACATGGGATCATCTTACATTACTAGATACCTCTACAAATTCCATAACATCCTAATACATATAAAAGCATTATCCACTGAATTCTATAGAATATCTATATGATTTACCTTTGTAGACTCTCCTGCAATGAACAGTTTTACCAACAATATATTATCTTTGCTGTACTTACATTGCCAAAACCTACTTGGTTTCAATTGACTTTACATGTGATATGTGATTCTCACTTGTGAAGTGAAACATCTAATTTTCAATCTGTAAGTACTGTTACTCTGTGAATATACTGCATGGTGCTTGCATGACATATAATATGACCAGCTAAAGGACAGAAAGTAGAAATACATACAGAAGGGAATGGTCAAAGTGATGGAAGGAAATAGATGTTATGCTTTGAATGTCTGAGAGTGGGCTGACTTCGGGACAAAAGTGGTAAAGACATGGAACCCTTTTTGTTCTTACCTCGTGTTCAGAGGTAGAGTTGGTGCTTCGTCTCTGCCGTCCTTTCTTCGGGTACCCGTTAATTTTGCATTCATAGCAGCCCTCTGGGGAGAGAACATTTTCTTCATCTTCTTCATAGGGAGCTTGAAGGTAGCTGCCTTTTCCACCAAATCCCAAGCCAGAGACACAGTGGCTGCAAAAAATAGAATGACGTTTAACTTTTTTTTTTTTTTGGTTTTCATTTATACCGGTTGTTTTTGAATTTTAGAGTTTTCACCTGTGTTGATTTTGTTGACTATGTTGACTTTTACCAAAAGAAAATAAATATAAAACAGATATTATATTATAGCTGCATAGGATTTTCAATGTGTCTGATTCAAGGCACTGGGAATAAGAATGGTATGTGGATAAGGTAGATAAGGACCAACAGGAAATAAGTTAAAAAAATAAGGAAACAAACTGCAGTCAAGTAAAGAAGGAAACATTGCTTGCCCTTTTGCCAGTGGAATGGTTAAGGCAGAGTGACTTAATCTTGTTAAAGCTCATTATCAACATAAATGCCCTATGAAGATGCATAAAATCAAGTCCTCCCTCATTCTAGTCTAAAACTCCTTACCCTTGACCAGCTCTGAAGTAACCTCCTGGACAGCCGCATAGGTAACCTCCATCAGTGTTGGAGCAGCCATAGCTACAAGGGTTTCCTCCAGATGAACACTCATCCACATCCTGGCATCCACCAAATGATTGCTCAAAGTCAAAGCCTGAGGGGCAGACACACTTAAAGCTGCCCAGAGTATTGTAGCAGGAGGCAGAGCCACAGGTGGACTGGCTGGAACATTCATTTTCATCTGTTGAGAGAGGAAGTGGGATTAGTTAGGGAGTAAAAGCTCTCCAAATCAGAAACGTAACTACTGCCTCAGTGTTAATGTGTGTTTATATGTTAAGTGAGTCATACATATAAGAACAAGTTTTAAATATTTCCTTGCCAGGAACATGTCACCTCTGACCATAATGTGTAGGGAAATGAGTTAATGTCGATATCTGCTATTAATAGATGCTACCTTAATTAATAAACACATAGTAATATCCACATTGATACACATACTGCTACTCATCTACACATGGCAACATGCTGTCACAAATGAACACAATGAGGACATCCTTTGAGGTTAGAAGTAAAAAGATTTCACCTTAAAGAAAGAAAAGGGTTCCTCACAGTAAGGGCGGTTAATCTGTGGAATTCTCCACCTAAGGAGGAGGTGACAGCAGATTGGATAGATAACTTTAAAAAGGTATTGGATATATTTTTTAATAAAAAGGGCATTCAGAGTTATCCTGGTTAATTAGAGAGGGAGTATTGATCTGGGGAGGAATCCAATCACCAGTATCTGGGGTCAGGAAGGAATTAATTTTGTCCCCTTTTGAGACAATTGGCAAAGTTTCACAGGAGTTTTCTTTTTTGTTTGTTTGCCTTCCTATGGATCAATTAACAACTAATCTGCATATTGCAGATCAGAAGAGATCTTAAAATGTTGAACATGATGGGCTAAAAGTATTTTTTCAAACTCAATTACTATGTAACTATGTAACATAGAAAAATATACACTATGTACACGTGTATTGTATGAAGTGTTTTGTGTTCATATATATTTATTATTATTTATTATTCATATTTCACTCAGTTACTACCATTGATTTTACTTTGCTTTAAAATATATTTGTATATATCACCAAAATATCTCAGTCCTGTGTGTGTTGGACTATGCATTAATATACTAGTTAGAGTGGACAAAGTTACTGATGATTTTGTATTTTCCGTCCTTCAATGGTCAGCTCATCTAAGCTTTTGTAGATAAAGAACACAACAATGGTTGTTTAGTCTTATTTGGCCAAATGCTCATTCGTAACCCAAATAAATGTTATCACCCTATGGGCTACATATTGTTGTGCAACAGAATACTGCATAAAAATATGTGTTATAAAGCTGCATCTTGTCTCCTTTCATATGTTTCCTTCTGACCTCTTTTTACTCACCCACACACTGGTTCCACTGGTAGTGTTGTACATAGCCCTGAGGACAGCCACATCGATATCCTCCCAGAACGTTCTGGCAGCCATGCTGGCATCGGTGGTTTCCATCACATTCATTCACATCTAAGAAATTATAAAAAGTTACACATTCAATAACAACTGGAGATATGGTCTCCCATAACAGAAATATGGAGCTATGCATATTTTATCAAATACAATGCATAAAAATCAGTGAAAATATGAAATATCTTAGGATGGTAGATATATTGCATACATTTAAAATTGAGATCTGCACACAAATAGCAGATTTATTATTCCAAAATTACAAATAAATGGTCATATTTTGACATGGAAGAATTTTGTTTCTCATTTATAATTCATTATATTATTTTATAAAGATCTGTTTTGAAACAGTTTTGAAGCCAGTAGGAGGATTTATTTCACATTAAACTTTCCGCTCAGTGATACTTTCATTAATTATACCAAGTAAAAATGTAACTGCTCAGAAAACATTTGCGCATGTACTAATAGGAGAACCTAAACATACAGGTCTGCTTAGTACTGTATTTCACAATTGTTTAGTATAATATAATATAATTCCTAAAAAAAACACAGTATCTGTCCTTTGTTAAAAAAAAACTAAGTTGAAATTGACATCTTACTAGGCATTTTTATACAGGCAAAATTAAACTGCATTCCCTTATATCTAGACACCTTTCCTTACATAATATCTTTCAAGTTATTACCTGGCTTTGGATACTGTTATGTAGTGTTTCCCCTATATCTGTGTCCAACTGTAACTTTCTTATACCTGTCCAATGTCACTAGAGCAGTTTAATGAATAATTGTCATATAGAAAATACTTTTAGTAATCCTCTCACCTTCACAGTTGCCACCAGAGCTGTCCAGACTGAAGCCTTTTTGGCACTCACAGGTGAAGCTGCCGGGGTTGTTCTGACACACACCCTGGGAACCACACAGGGTTGGCTGTGCACTGCATTCATTATTATCTGTTGGCAGAGAGTAGGTTATGAGAATCAATCCTTCTACACATATATCTTGAAATGATCAGTGTTAAACACCAATAGTATTGTGCTACAGCAGGGTTAAGTCTTAATAGTACAGTATACAGATTATGTGCATACAAGATGGAGTTTAACCAATACAACAGGTTGACTCTCATTAAATGCAAGGACAATATATCTTACAGATACATGGATTTGTCTTGCTGAAAAATAACTGTTTATAAAAAGTAAAGGATGAGGTCATATTGCTATCTAGAAAGATAGACTTTCAAATGTATGTATGTTTCTTAGCCAAGCTGAACACAGGGATCTAAAATTTAAATTAATCACATTCTATATAAATGAATTAATTCTATACCAGCAGTTACAAACACCCAGTATCAATTAAACTGAGGGATGGATACACTTATGTGGAGATATACATTTCTGATAAAAGGGTTAGGGCCTTACCAATACAAGAGGACTGGTGCTGGGTAAAGCCAGGTGGGCACTTGCAGTTAAAGCTTCCAATGGTGTTCACACACAGGAACTGGCAGTTGTGCTGTTTGGTTGAACATTCGTCCAAGTCTGATAGGTGAAGATACAAAATCACAAAATCATTACTTTTTCTTCAAGTTTCAGTGACCCCCTCAAACCAATCTCAGCTTTTAAAGTCCTCCCCTCCCAGTTCAAGTTCTGTACAGTTACCCACCCTGCAAATGCTCAGGAGAACTTAAACATACAGGTCTGTTTAGTACTTTGTACTGTTTTAGTACTAGGCACCTTTCCATAAATTATATTTTCCAAGTTGCTACCTGGCATTGAGTACAGTTATGTAGTGTTATCTCTAGATATATGTCCAACTTTAACTCTATCCAATGACACTATGGCAGTTTAAATGATATTTGCCACATAAAAAGAGTTTAGTCACAACTGACTCCTCGCTACATCAGTACTGACTTCCAAATGAACCGCAATTCACCTCTAAACCCACTTGACTCACTCTCAAACTTTCTATCACAAACCCTTTGTTTAACAATATGACCTAGTGAATCAATGTTATAAGTATCCAAAAACTTTGACCTTTTCTATTTCTTACAGAACTCAAAGGCACCCATTAATATTCAGTAGCAAATCAGAAGTTTTGGGGAAGTTAAGCAAACCGCTAGATTTACCTTTGCATGTCTTTCCATCCTCCTGCAGAATGTAGCCTCTAGGACATGAGCACTGGTAGCTGCCCTCTGTGTTTTTGCAGATGAAGTTGCATGGTTTAGGAGACTGAGCACACTCATCAAGATCTGGAAGAAGAGGCAGTATTGGGTTATTAATCTTATTTTCCTAATTTACATGAGCTGTAATCATATTTCTAACCAGGGAACCATTAATAGAAGGTATGATAATAAGCACACCTTCTTAAAAGAGAATGTTACTTATCCTTACTGGTTCATAGAGACTTTTCTGGTCCATAAGATAAGTTAAAAATGTAAGGTGTCATTCTATTAAGTCTATATTGTTTTGAAAGCTAAAACGTTTCAACACTTTAGTGACAGTGACATTCTCCTCATAGAGATCTCATACTTCTCAGTACTACCACCTGAGCTATAAGCAGTATAAATAACAGCCATCCCCCAGTGTGGTAAGTGATCTCAGATCATGCTATAATGATAACACATGGTCCCCAGTTGGAAACACAATCACTGTTGTATTTAAACTGTTGTATTTAATCATCTGTATATATATATTTTAAATAAAACATGTATACCAAATCTCTGGTGGTGGCAACTTGATATCTTTGAGTTCTGTTTTTACATTGTGGTGTATGATCCTTACCCACACATGATGTTCCAGTCATATCAGTGGTGTAGCCCAGTTTGCAGTGACAGCGGAAGGATCCAATGGTGTTGATACACTGGCCATTCTTACACAGGTTGGGTAGAACTTTACACTCATCGATATCTAATGGAAAGAAGCAAAATTAAGAAAAACAGAAGTACGGGAGTGCAGAGAGAAGTGAAGAGATGTGTAGACATTCAAAAGTGATGAGAAGTATAACTACTGCAAAGAAGTGAACAGATGGAGTGGTGGAGCAAGTGAATGGCAAAACCCAGTGAAAAATAATTTGCCCCCCCACCCCCACCCTTGCAACTTCTCTATATATTATGCTTGTTGGGATCAGATCACCTTTCTATAAGAATAATTACCATAATAAATAAAGAGACCTTCTTTACTCCAGATAACAGAAGGCCCCTGCACTGTCATGGCCCCAGCTGAATTAGCTGTAGATCTACTACTAAACAGATGAGATACAATACACAGGTTTACAAGTATGTCTTTATACCTTATTCGTTTTTAATATGCCTTTATGTAATCCAGAGACCTGTCTACATGACATTTATATGTACATATGTATTACAAAACCTTGTATATGTGAGAGATTCCTTTATTGGGTAATGCAGAAATCTGAGTACACTGTGTATATGTGTCTATAAGTGAGAATGGTCACCTCTTCCATCTGTTGTGAAGCCAGGTCCATGTGGGCACATCTTCTTGTATGGTCCAGTGCCAGGAAGAGGACACAGTTCACATTGATTGCCCCAGCCGCGGCCACTGTTACAGCAGCACTCAGACTTGGTGACCATGTTTCGGTTAGTGGAAGAGAGCTGGCACATAGTTTGAAGCACTTCGGTGAAGCAGAATCCTTGACGGGTGTCTGTGGATAGAGAGGGGAATAGGGTCAAGTCTATTAAGCACTGATTTGAGAATTACACACCCAGTTCACCTGAAAGTTTAGAACTTCATGAACCAATACAGAAAAGGATTAGGTGAGAGATACTATCACTGCCCTTTGAAGTTGGTGCGTTATGAACAGCAGTTAGATTATAAGCACTTTTGAGAAGGAAACTTCTATCTACAGTATGTATGCTTTCAATGCTTTGTAAGTAATTAATATTAACTCTTTAAGGGCTAGACAATACATATGGCTACATTTACTAATGTGAATGAATCATCAATTAAGAGGTGGGATCATTCCAATTTACATATTTTCTATGAAGCCTATTATTTAAAGTGTGACAAGATCTCTGCAACTTGAAAAAGAAGCTCCACATAACAGTACAGGGCTCCCACCTTTGTCACTTGCCACGAACAAGAAGAAAAAAATACAGTCACAGTTGTGGCTTAACCTGTCTGCAAGATTATTGTATATTTAGATTTACTACTCTATACACATATAGCGTACCAATTACCTATAATGAATCAGGTAAATTAGCAAAGGAAAGTCATTGAATGCGTTAATACAAACAGCAGCTATTAATTGATGTAACCTTCATGGAGGATAAACATCACCATGCTATAATCCTTTTTACTTAATTAATATTACAAATCTTTTTTGCATATTATTCAGACCTTTCTGCATTGCAGGTAAGCATACTGCAAGATGTGTGTTATGAAAAAGAAATAAGGATCACTACACACTGAACTATGTATTATACTTAGAGTAATCTTATGCATGTATATGTATATGGTAGGAAGTGTAGAAAGGTTACTCACCCACACACTCTGTCCCGGAGGCGCTGACCTGGAAGCCATCATTACAGTCACACCTGTAGCTGCCAATAGTGTTCACACAGCGCCCATTGGGGCAGATTCCTGGCTTTGTACGGCATTCATTTTCATCTAGAACCCAGGAGATATATATATTAGTAACGCATACAGCCTGGGCTTGATCAGGATATATTGTGGTGCAGCTCTCAATGTTTGGTACTTACCCATACATCCCTCTCCGTCAGGTCGTCTCTGCATGCCGGGAGGACAAATACACATGAACGTGCCAATGAGATTCTTACACATCATTCCTCGGGATTCACAGTCATGGAGACCTTCAGCACACTCATCCAAATCTGCAAGAACCGCAAGCAGAAACTGTTTATATTTCTCCTTAACTTCAGTGTAGCTATAGAGTTTAAATAAATCTGTCAGTATCACCCACTAAAGCTTGGCATTTTTAATATAATAGTTCTGTTTGCAACTGAGCATAATGATACCATGCAGTCTCACCTTTGCACATTCTGCGGTCCTCTCTTAATGTGTATCCTGAAGGACATGTGCACTCGTATGCCCCAAATGTATTTATACAGCGGAAGGCACAAAGCAGTGGGTTGGTGCACTCATTAATATCTAAAAAAGAAGAACAGTTGATTACATCGTATTCCTTTTAATCACCAAAACAGCTATAAGCAGAATAATGTGAGTTCCCAGTCTATTAGTTGTGGTATATAAGCTGCCAGCAGATCCTACATGACAGGCCTGTCACATCCATCTTTGTGCAACCAGGTCTGACAAAACTGTCACCCACCCATTGCATTTTAGGAGACCATAATAAAATGCAGTATTTCCAAACATAATATTTAAAGTAAACCACAAACATACTTAATTTACTGTATATATACTGTATGTTCATATATTTGTATATATTTATACAGTGCTACATACATGTAAGTATATATAGAAAAATGTATAATTACATTATATACATATCTACCTTGAAGATATGTAACTATCTTCTGCTTCTGTAACATGAATTATCATTATATATTCAAGAGTTTATTTCTTGCCATTCTCAGTCATTCTCATAAACAAGGTGGCTCCACAAGTCATATTCTCTGTAGCCACTATAGGGTTTATAATATTTCTGAGGTCATTACCTTCACATGTCATCATTGGTCCAGGCTCGAAACCTTCATCGCAGGCGCACTCAAAGCCTCCAACCACATTAGAGCAAGTTCCATTGCCACATGGGTTCCCAATGGAGCACTCATCAGTATCTGCACATCAGGTGAGGAAGAATGTATTATATTTTCTAAATAATTATTATTATTGTTAACTTTTCAATTTGGCTGGATATCAAATAAGTTTTTCCAAAAGTGAAAAACAAATCTTGGGGTGCTCGAATGTGTCAATTTTGTGTTCAGTGCCGAACATGTGGTTACATAAAAATTATGAATGCAATAAAATGTTGTCAGTCCTTATCCTCATAAAAACTAATTTCTGATGCAAATAGAAGCATTATCTTGTGGTATTGTGTGCAATAATGTCATATCTGTCTTTATACTTCACTATAATATGTATGTATAACTAAATATATATCTATACATATATATACTCTTCTCACTTACCAACACAGGTCACCCCTGAGGAGTCCAAGTTATAACCAAAGGGACATTCGCACCGGAAAGAACCATCTGTGTTAATACAGACTCCATTGACACAGACTCCAGGATTCTCCAAGCATTCATTCACATCTAGAAAAAGAGTAAAACAAGAGATTGGGACTACATTCTACAATAAATATAAATAGAATTAAAATAGTTTTATAAAAAAGATACATAATGCAGATCTGCTTAATTTCAGGAGAGGTCACATTGGAAAGAAAGCTATTTGCAATTTTGGATAACTCACCTTCTCTGGTGTCTCCAATACCTGGAATAGTTCCATGGCCATAAGGACAGAGTTCCTGAAAACCAACTAGAATACAAGAAGAGAAATGCCATGTCAGTGCCATGTACTACACTTGACTCCTCAATGTGGAACATATCTGTTCTCCGCAGATCGTATGGACACATCATAGAGATAAAATCAATCTATTAAACTCATTAAATGACCACTGTACAATGAAAATATTTATATGTAAATATATAAATACATTTTAATCTGACCGAGCTATCAAGCTATCAGACAAGATGGAACCTTCAATACATAAACAGAGACTTTCAGAAATTAGGATATTTTCTAAAAATATTTTATGTTCATAGCTTAATGTTCTTTGTTTGTTACATCTTTAATGAAAGTGCAGTTATTATTGAACTATTGCTGTCTTTTAAACATGTTGCTGTCACATTTGTTGACCCTTTCATTAATTCTTGAGCAGCTTTGCTCCCTCTCCCATACTTACCGCTTCCTTCCTGGGGACACAGCTCACATGGATCTCCCCAGCCCTCTCCTGGCATCTTGCTACAACAGCACCTGGCTTTTGTGGTGTTAAAGGCCTTGGGAACAGAGCACTTCCCATTATCAAATCGAGTGAAACAGAAGCTCTGACGAGTATCTGAAGACAAACATATTGTGCGGTCAGCGACAGGTGACATGACTAAGTAACTTCTGAAATACATATTTATTTCTCTCCACTGCACTCACCGAAGCACCGACGCCCATTGTCAGACAGTACAAATCCTGGGGGACAGACACATTGGAAGCTACCAGGGACGTTGGTGCATTGTCCAAACAGACAGATATTTGGCTCCTCATCACATTCATTGATATCTGAGGAAGCACAGAGATAGATAGATATTAACACTTCAAACATAGCACAGGAATAATTAGAATGCACACATCACAACATCAGTTAATTTAAATGTTATACATTTTCTTTAATTTTATCTCAGACATTTTGTTAATTATGTTTACTATCAAAGAAATACTCACCAATACAGTTGTCATTCTGTACTTCGTACCCTGGTGGACAGATGCAGCGGAAGGAACCCTCCAGATTTTGACAGGTTCCAGGTGAGCAGGTTCCAGGTAGACTGACACATTCATTGACATCTAGAGAATAGGACACACTTTTATAGCTTTCCCAAGGCTCACATTACTTCAAGAAAAAACTCAGTAAGCAAATGCTAATTGACTTAGTGATTCATGTATAACTATTACGTGTAATGGTAATACATTTACAATATATAACATTTTATACAAAAATGTTTATATTAAACATTGTATAAAATTTAACAAGGCTAAAGTAACAGTTCATGAATCTAGAAGCAGACTTGAAACTAGATGCAGAATTTTATGAGATAGTGAAGGTAGTGGGTGGAATAAAGTTGCTGAGTTGTGATTTTGTTCTAGTAAAGCCATGTTGATTATATTTCAACGACATAAGTATCCTAAATGTTTACATTATCACATAATATTACATGCAAAGTACCTGCCATTGTTTTACCTGTCTCATCTGGACATTGTTCTTTGTATCATACTGTACTATTAGCTCAGAATTTCAAAGAGTTTCCATACTCACCCACACAGTTCTTGCCATCAGGGCTCAGCTCATAGCCTTCCTGGCAGAGACACTGGAAGGAACCAACATTGTTGATGCACTGGCCATTGCGACAAACCTGGCCCACAAGGGAAGAGCATTCATCTATGTCTGTGACATTGAAGAAACATAAAGATGGCATTAGTCTAACTGCAATAATGTATTTTTATTGGCACCTAATATCTAGACAGAACTGAAGCTACTAAATAAACTGAGCATGATTTTAGATAGTCTTCTTCTTCTGTAGAGAAGTATACCATGCTTCTTATGCTGTTTTAAGTAACAATTACAATATAGTTTTATAATACGAATCCTCATGTTCAGTGCAGACCACAAGTAAGATTATCCCTGCTTGAGCAAAGGTGGGTTAAGCCCCATATTTACTGTATGCTCTTTTGAAGACCTAATTGATTATTACTGGTTTTGGGGGATTAGATTTGGACACTTCTGCTTTAAAGAGTTTTAAACAAAAGTTGCTTAAAGTGTATTTCTATGGGAGATCATAAAAAATACTGTTTTCTTTGTTGCTGAAAGTATTCATTTTACTTTCTCTTACTATATGCTGTGACTTAGAACCAAATAATTAATGACCTGGAATAGTTTGCAAAAGCTTTGTACATAGACTTCTACCCATTCTGTCCCCAATTTCTTACCCATACAGTCGTTGTTGTGAGTCAGTTCGAAGCCTGGGAAGCAGAGGCAGTTGTAGGAGCCCACAGTGTTCTTACAGGTTCCGTTACCACAAGGCTGGCGATCACATTCATCAATATCTAATCAAGAGCATTGATATGGGATCAGTGAAACTAATGCATATAATCAAAAGCATCAATATCCATTCAGTATAGGCAAAATCTAAAAAAGCATCAAACACATTCCACCATTTTAAAGTTCCTAAGGAATGCAGCATTAGGTTAATTTAGAGCTGAATAAGAGAACATCAGTTCTACAGGATGATCACTTACCCATGCACATGGTCTGATCTGAACTGGCTTTAAAACCATTGTGACAGACACAAATGTAGCTTCCCTCTGTGTCTTTACAAGTTCCATGGCTGCAGACATTGGGGATCTCTTGACACTCATTGCGACCTACAGAGATGTGCATTAGTCAGTTAAAGTAGATAAATAAATAAGTAAGTAAATAAGGTAAGACATAAAGGCATATACTATAGATATAAAATAGTATATTGCTTACCCACGCAGGCCCCACTGGGGGACAGTTTATATCCACTGGAGCACTCGCATCGGTATGAGCCGGGGATATTGATGCAGTCTGCGTTTCTCTGGCACAGGTTCTCTCCACTGCTGCATTCATCAATATCTACAAACAGGAAAACGCCCATTGCATATCTCAATTATATGCATTGTTTTGTGTTTTGTTTTTAAACTAAGATCATTAAATAAACATTACAGTAAAAAATGATTTATAATTATCTCCTATAATCTTGCTATCCTCTTCCTATTGGCAAACTAGACAAGCCAACAGCAACAGGTTTTCTGGGATGAGAGTGGTTTATTGTGATGAAAATGTTACCAACTTCTCAGAGTTTTTGTAATACCATGCTGTCCATAGTCCTTGTTGGCTTTGATCCTACTTTTCTCACTGTATCTTCTTTCCATAGTTCTTGTGTAATATAAACCAAATGATCTATATATTTTTATTTAACTGCAAAGAGTAGTGTCTAATAACTATTCACACATCAATCTAAGTATACAGGTGTTTATCAGTATCAAATTGCCTATGTTATTCTGCAATCATAGCTTTGGCAGTGCAATAGCTATTAATGTCGGACACCATGGTGGGTTACGAACCTTCACAGATGAGGAGGATGTTGTTGTAGCTAAAGCCCATTGGGCATTCACAACGGAAGCTTCCGATCTGGTTGATGCAGACGCCATTGCTGCAGATGGCTGGGATTTCACTGCACTCATCAATATCTGCATGGTGCAAAGAATAGTACACAAAGAACAAGTCAGCTACTAATTCCTCATCAGTGCAAACCCTTCCTGCTCTTTATTACCACCCACAAAGATGAATGCAGAAATCTTACCAATTGGTTTGCCAGTACGGATATCAATTATGAACCCAGGTGCTTGGTTACCACAAAGAATTTGGTATTCAGCTGCAAGGGAAATATAAATTAATATTTAATCAAAACCTTCATAATGTTAATGTTATAATGTTAGGCCCCTATTCAATTGAGCAATTTTAAGTTCCTGAAGCCAGTAATGGAGCCCGTAAACTAATTTGCTATTCATTTGGAGCCTTTTAGTGAGCCGCAAATGATCTACGGGTTACAGGCTGAAAATCTCTGCGGTTGTCAAAATCATAACTTACAACCCATCTAAGCCTTTGTTCTTTCAAGCACGCAAAACTTACAATAGCTAAAATTGCAAATTGCTATTCAATTGCTACAATTCCTCAAGCCCACAAATATTTTCACACCCGTAAATGACAAATGTAGAAGAAAATCCTACGAGCACAAGGGGGTTAAACACCTGTTCGTAGCACTGTAAATGCAAATAAAAAATCAATACTGCACTTTTAAAGACGGAGAAAGCGATGAAAGACATTAGAATGAATTGCACAACAGTCTCATGCTCCCAAATTTGCAATCAAAAATTCATTTTTTTTTTATGTTTCATTTTGGTGTCATATCAATATTGAGAATCAAGGAGTTAATACATATCAGGCCACCCACATGGACGAAAACAGTATCGCCATTCATCTGATGGCTTGCTATTGATTAAGGCCCTTAGTTTGTATATAACAAAAGAATTAAAGGATTCACAAGATATGCTGAGGGAGTTGAGGTATGGGGAATGGCACTAGGTATTTGTATTAACTTGCAAACAAATACTTACGGCTGGCAGGCACCGGGCATGGCTCGCATGGTTTGTTCCAGGCCTTGCCAATGTTATAGGAACAGCAGCACATCTTCTTGGTCATATTAGAGGACAGCTCATTCTCACAAGTGTCATTGTAGTTGCGGTAACACACACTCTTCCTCATATCTACAAAGCAAGGTATTGTATGTAAGATGTCAGTAGGGGATCAGAGCCAGTCAGTCAGAGATTTTCAAGCATTGTATATTCAGGAACATTGTGATTGGATCTGGCTGCTCATGGATACTCAGCAAAGTTCCAGCCACTATGTGGCATAAAACTTGTGGCATAAAACTTGTTTTATACTCATTGTGCTACAAATGGATGGCTATGTCATATATTGAACTGTATTTTTAAACAAATCCACTAATTTGAAGGGCCATTGAATTCACCAGTTGTAATCTGACAGAGGACTGAAAACGTTTCCTTTGTATAGAGTTAGTTGCATTTTAGAGTAATTTTCCTTCAGACTGACACATATAGCCTAGAAAAAGACAATTTGCCTGCAGTGGTATATATATTCGCACCCAGGTGTCCATTCTATCTCTCAGTTGTAACATTTACAGGATAAAATAAACATGATAAAATAAACATACAGCAGGTCTAACTAGTAGGGGTGGGAATTAGCAAACTATCAGCTCGACATTGCATTGATAATAGTCCTAGCCACTGCTACACATCCCTCTTTCCACCATGTGCAAAGCTGAACATATTTTCACCACTGAAGATGGCATAGTAGAAATCATGTGAAATAGTATGTTCTCCTATTGTAGAGACAACTTTGGTTGTTTCACCCTGCAGCTGCTTGTCTCAACCTAGCTCTGTTCACTTGAATGACTGGTCACATGAATCAGCCAGTTTGTAGTGTGGCCAAGCTCCCATCTTTATTAACGGCTTATTAGCTGCTTGTAAGAGGGCAATAAAAAAATGCCTATAAAAGTTATTCTTAATCATATAAATAAGAACCCGCTTTCCTATGTATTTTTCATGCATTTACATGATGGTACACAACAGTTTTGGTGAGTTTCACATATCTTTAAAGTATAATTTGTACTCTGCGTATTTCATCTATACTGGAGCCATCTATTCCAGATCAGAATGTATCCATACGTACCCATACAGTTGTTTCCTCCATTGACTTGCATATATTCTGGTGGGCAGACACAGGTGTAATTTCCAAGGGTATTGTAGCAAGTACCAGGGCCACAGATGCCGAAGTGTGCAGAACATTCATCAATATCTGAAAATATGCATTGTACATTTTAATTTTACTCAGTGTGGGCAGGTGAAAATCCCCTTTGCATACCATGTCCTCTCATAATATAGCAGATGGAGATTGAGCTTTCTCCAAAGCTAGTTTACCTTCACAGATGCGGGTTTCCTCATTCAGGTAGTACCCAGCTGGGCATTCACACTGGAAACTACCAAAAGTGTTCACACAGTTGCCACCCTGGCACAGGCCTGGCAGCTCTTGACACTCATCAATATCTGGAGTATAGAAGCAAGAATAAGTGGGGCAAGGGAGTGAAGCGGTATAGCATATGGATATAAATATGCAGATCACTAAGGTTTCACTTACACAGATATATTAATTAGACAGTAATATACATTTTTCTACATACCAATACACACATAACATAAACACACAATATTAAATACTGTATGACATACTGTCATGGCAATAGATAGTTTGCCGACACCCTTACTCCTATATCAGAACACAATAATAAGCTCAGCACTGCTCAGCACTACTCTCTCCCTACTGTACCACATACAAACTTTAACCTTTAGATTGTAAGTCTGCGAGTTTCAATCCTGCGCAGTGCTTTAGGGAAAGCGCTATGGACACTGGATTCCAAGCTCAAAGACAGGGCCATACACTATTTGCAATGTATGAATCTTTAACTTGTCATTGCCTGTAACTTAACTTATGTATAGCGCTACGGAATATGTTGGCGCGTTACAAATAAACGATAATAATAATAATAAGCAAAAGTATACACTAATTCACACATGGAAACTTGATAAACACATTAAGCACAAGCACATAGCAATACACACAAAACTGTCAGTCACACAGGCTCACATATTTAACCACACACAAACAGCAAACACCTAAAGCTAATAACTCAAAGAAAACACTGTACCTATACAAAAGAACCCTATACAAAGGGCAGTTATGTTGTTTTCTGATGAATTTACAAGAATTATACTTATTTTATAGAGTAAAATAACGTTTTTTTGTTATACATAAACAGTTAAGTATCTCATTAATCAGATTTAAAAAAAAAGCATTGGCTCAGTAGTTTCAGCAGTCTCATTCCAGTTATTAAACAAAAAGAAAATCATAGTGTTGTTTTCTATTATTGGTATTTATTCTTTTATTTTACCTTCCAAGATAACAGTGATGGGGTTTGGTCTGAATCCCTCTCCGCCTGGACACAGTGTCTTGTATTCAGCTGCAACAAAAAAATCTCTTCTTTACACCAGCAATATCTTTAAATATCAATAAACACATAACTCTAATTTTAGCATGAATAATCATAGCTTCCATCAAGTAGTATTTCTTATAGTTGATTGCAGCTAAACACAGGGGGCCTCATTCTATTATCGGCCGTAAACCGGCCGTAAGGCTGCGATTCCTTGCGGGGGTCCCGTTACCTCGCAATTCAATTAAACGGCCCCGCAAGGATCTCCTCTTACGGCCGGCCGAATATCTTGCAACCGGCCGTAAGCTCTGAAATCTAAAAAGTCAAAAATAAATTCAAGACAGCTCTGTAAAGCTCTGTAAATGCTAGGGCTCATATTGGGGGACATGAGGATTAAAAGTAACACACTCTCAAGCTTGCACATCAGCCCAAACCCGAGTTTAAATTAACTGTTTATTTTCCGGCTGCGGCGTGGGCGGGTCTGAGGTGCTCCAAGCCCTATGGACTTTTTACATGGATATTTGACGTATATTAAAAAAAAAATTTTTTACGGATTTGAGTATAGGGGAATTTTGTGCTATTTTTGCTAACACCGAAAATCACTTTATAGTCTTCTCAAAGTGCAGGATGGCTTTATTTGGGCTATATTTCGTGCTTAATTGGTGCTAGCGGGACCTCTTTCCTGCAAGTAAGCTGCGGCTCGCTTTTAGCCTTGCAGAGAGGGTTCCCGGAGCAATTGAATTGCAAATAGGATTTTCTTACGGACGATTTCCTTGCGCCTGTTTTAGATCAAAGGATTTCCTCCGGCGCGAGCGGCCGCAAGAGATAGCAAGGCACCGGCCGCAAGCCTGCCGGAATCCCCGGCCGGAAGGGAATAGAATAGCAGAATAGCTTGCGGCCGGTCCTTGCGGCCCCGCAACGGCTGCGGCCGATAATAGAATGAGGCCCAATATGTTTTTTGCTTTTTTTGCTCTGCCCCCAGTGGTGGCATGAAATGTTTTATTGCAATCTAAATATAATTAAAAAAACACGACACGCAGACTGTGTTTTACAGACTTTTCAATACAGATTTTATATTAACTGTACTTTAAAAGTCCTGGCATATGTCACCCTGGGAATTATTTTTGACTTACTGGAGTTGGCAGGAGGACAGAATTCACAGGGGTTGCCCCAGGCACGGCCCAGGGAGCAGCAGCAGGATGCACGTGTGACACCCACTCCAATCTCGGCACTGCAGCTAGTGCTTCCATCACCTCGCTGCAGAGTTTCCAAGAAGCAGTTTCCAATACGTGTATCTGTTATAAAATGATATGCGTCCACTTAAAGCTTTGAACAAGCAACACAATCATTGAAACTTGTGTTGTGGTTTCTTATGTAAGGCACTTACCAACACAGCCAACTCCAGTAGGGTTCAGCTCAAAGTCCTGTGGGCAATTGCACAAGTAGCTGCCTGGGGTGTTAACACACAGGCCATTGATGCAGTTCACAGGGTCAGCACATTCATTCACATCTGAAAAAAAAAAAGAAACAATCCAAGTAGTTCCCTACTGAAAACAAGGTGCATTGCTGAAATGTCTAATAGGTGGTAACACACCCAGCATCTTGTGCCCCACTTCTGGCAATCCTTGCTCCTCACAAAGCATTGTCCCTCTCTCTGTATAATAGTAATACAGAAAGAAAAATGTAATACTTAGCAGAGGCTCTCACCAGTGCAGTTGCCTCCACTCCTGTCCAGTTCATAACCATCATCACAGATGCAGCGGAACATTCCGGGCAAGTTCTGGCAGCTTCCAAATACGCAGATGTTCTGGAACGTGCACTCATCAATATCTGCAGAGAGGGGTAGATTTCGGCAATGAATTTAAAATCTAGATCAAACCATATATGTTATGGAGCCTATTAATTGCAAATAATGTATTCATTTTTATTTCAGTGTCACATAAATCATAGAGCTACCTGATAATTGTAGAGCTTGCTTCATTACTGCAACAAGCTAGTGAATGAGATCTTACCTTGACAAGCCTTGCTGTCCTCTGTAGGAGTGAATCCCATCTCACACTCACAGCGGTATCCTCCAGGGGCATTCAGGCAGTGTCCATTCTCACACAGATTAACATTGTCTGCACACTCATCAACATCTGCAAAAAGTAAACAGAATTTAAAGCAAATGAACATTCGATAGTAATGGTATGAGCACCACTTCTCCAGTAAGCAATTAGGAGATTTTCACACTATGTATGTGTAGTATTTGTATTTTTAAGGGGAACATTCAATACACAACCTTATGATCATAACTACTTTTGGATTATCCACCACATCCTTGATCACTCACCACTTATCCACCTGATCCCCATCTGCTCCATCTTTCTGTGACACTAGTGTTTACTTGCAGTAGTTATCAAAATGTTGAGAAAATCAAATATTGAGAAAAATCAAATATTGAGAAAACTTTAATGACTCTCAGCTCTGCTTTGGTGATTGCTAAGGTTTCTACAGATGAAGTTTGATGATGATTATTGTTATTATTATATCGTTATTTGAAACAGTTAGTTGATTTTGCCTGTGGCAATGACTGATATGAATAGCTAATATGATTTGAATCATAAAGTCCTGTTTAATATACAGATGGATGGTTTCGGACATTTCATCGCAATCTTATTGTTCAACTTTTATATATTAGCTTTATTCCTTAATGATTTACTGTATGTATGTCTACACTTATGTACATTAGAAATTGAACATCATAAATAAATAAACAAGCATTTATCTATTACATGAAGTACTCAAAATAATTTGTCAAACAGGCAGTACCTGAGCAGGTGAAGCCATCTCCATTGAATCCCTCATTACATGAGCATCTGTATGAACCAGGAGTATTAACACAGTTGGCGTTAACATTGCAGTTGTGGTCCTCAGAGGAGCATTCATCAAGATCTGAAAAGCAGATATATTGTGACTACACCAGTTTTTTCCTATCTGAACCTCCTGTTTCTAATTTTCTCCTGAGACTAACACTTACTATGCATTAAATAAAACTGTACATGACAATTTAAGGTGATCAAGAGATGCATTAAAAGAAAATAGATATAAGAGCAGAAGTAGACAGATGGCCATGCCGCTCTGTAAATAATAGGTATTCTCACATTAAGAGTACTACGTACAATACAAAAAACCATATTTTTATAAAAACATAAATAAACCAGAACTTATAATAAGGATAAAAGCTAAACAACTGCTTTGTGTACATCATTCAGTGTACTTAGTAGGAAACAGGTATTTAAATCAGCAATCTTGGTACAGTCAACCAGTTGTCATAGATAAATTGAATTTAGCTAGTACCTTGTGTATTTATGGCCCAAGTACACTTACCTACACACTTTAGTCCATCTCCGACCCATCCAGTTTGGCATTTGCATTTAAAGCTGCCAGGTGTGTTGACACAAGAGGCGTGAACATCACAGTTGTGAGCTCCTATTTCACACTCATCAACATCTGTAGCAAGAAAACAAGGTTTGCATTATTGCATATACATATGACTGAGTAAAATAGACAAAACAAAACTGTGCACATTTATCAGTTCTCAGTAACCAAGTCCCTGGATACTCAGTAACAGAATTAAAGGGTACCAAGTACACATTTAGTAAAATTATGGTAGCTCTAATGGCTACTGTCCACATATGGAGAAGATTTGTTACTTAATGTTACAAAACATTTTGCTATTATGAATGACTGAATATCTTGTGTTATTCAAGATTTTATAGTTAATTTTGTAAATAATTCATAGCAATGGACTAGATTGTTTTAAGTACATTTTTATGGAAACAACTAGTTATGAACTTGACCTAAATATAAAAATAATTTATAAATAAGGCATAAAGCAGATAAACAAATACAGATTAATATGTACAAGTTACATTTATTTGTCAGCAAATTAATTGTTTCTATTTATTCTCAGTGGAGTGGAATGTTAGAGTGTTGGAGTGGAGTGCTGAGTGGAATGGACATTTGTACATACCTGTGCAACCGGTTGTCCCTTTCTTCACAAAGTAACCTAGTTGGCAATGACAGATGAAAGAGCCTTTTGTGTTCTCACAGTCCCCATGTAGACAGATGTTGGGGTTGAGGTCACACTCGTTAACATCTGGAAGAAGGAAACACACAGGAGGGGTAAATGGTGGGAACTCCAGACTGTACAATAAATCCATTCTGCACAGTTAGGCAATATTTTCTGTTTTAATGTTTCTTCACCAGGGGACCAAATAACAGAAACATGAAGAGTATTATACATGAACTGTGTCTCACCACGTAAAAAAAAAAGATTGGCACATTACATACTGTTGTACTTAGACTTAGTCTGCAATGCTGACCACTGCTATTAATGGTTCCCATAAAATGTCCTCACCTATACAAGTCTTCATATCCAAGGAGGCCATGAAGCCATCAAAGCAGAGACAGCGGTATTCTCCTGGGATGTTTGTGCATTGCCCACCATCACAGATGTCTGGATTGTCCTCACATTCATCAATATCTAGAGAAGACAACAAAATAGAGTGAGGCACACAAATGAAATGTAGTGCAAGACCTATAAAATGTAAGATTCAAAAGTTGCAATTTTAATAGTCTCCATACATTAGTGACAGCTTTTACACATCAGGTTCTAAATACCATAATATTCAGTTTCCACCATTTTGGCTCAAACTAATATTGATACATTTAAAGTACATATTTACAGTAAATATATCTTACTTTTATGAAAATAATATCTCAATTAAAGCCTTAAATAGATTTTCCTATTACATTCTATGTTCCATTGGTATCATGACATATGGTATATTACAAAGCAAAAATATGGTATAATGATCACCAAGTTGTATACCTTTGACCTGTATATATTTGTGAGTATGGTTTCTGAACCTCTGTAGGTGTTAAATTAATGCATTCTAGTTAGCAAAACATTGTCTGAGATAACATTAGGAGTGAACTTTATACATTTTGCTATTATAGTTGTCATTTTCACAATGGTTACAGTTATACCATATTGGCTATAAAACACTAGTTTCCTACCTGCACATGATCTCTGGTCTGGCATAAGAGCATAACCTTCACTACAGCTGCACTCGTAGCTGCCATCAGAGTTGGAACAGTGGGTGTCGCAACCACCATTCATGATGGTACACTCGTCAATATCTGCATTAGGGAGAGAAAAGTGTATTAATGTGTCAGATTCCACTTACACTATTAACATTGTAAGGTAAATCAATGATTCTAAGGAAAGTTCAGTTAAATAAACTATTTTGTGGGAATAGTCATTAATGAATACTTTTGGTCCTTAAAGATTGTCCCATAGCAACACTCTGACAGGAGCTAAAACTCACCTACGCATCCTTGCCGATCAGGAGTTGACTGGTATCCAGAATCACAGGAACATTGGTAAGTGCCAATCATATTTACACAGTGCCCATTCCTGCAGAGAGTGTCACTCAATGCACACTCATTTATATCTAGGGAAGAGAAGATTTGCAGACTTTATATTATTAGGAATTTTCCTACTATCCAAATATTTATGGCACAAACTTCCCTCAACATGTGATGTTTTTGCTCTAATCCAACAGAAGAAATAAATCCTCACATGGTCTCAATGAATACATGTCTAGATTGTAAACTCTTCACAGTAGGGACCCCAACCTTACCCAACATTACCATTTACCTTATATTCTTGTATTGTATTTCGTTTTATTTGTTCTACCTTTGTCATTTGTACTTATTGTATCCACTCTGTTTTATTTATACCCTTACAAATAGCAATAGAGAGAATATTAATAATCATACTAAATGGATGTCCATTATAATTATAATTTGACCCTGTAAAGATGTTCAATTCAACCTTTTCCAATTACTCCTCAGGTGACACTTCTCTTATTCACTTACCTATACAGGCGTTGCCGTCAGCAGTCAGCTCATGACCAGGAGGACATATACATTCATAGCTGCCATCAGTGTTAATGCAGGTTCCTCCTCTGCAGAGCAGTGGGTCCCTTTCACATTCATCGATATCTGAAAGATACATGGAGGTCAGAATATATATCATTATGTATGGCCGCAAAACAAAGTAGGTAATAATGAGATGTCACTTTAGGGAAGATATAAGTAAATGAATATAATAAATGCTTTGGATAACTATCAAGCTAAATGATAACTATAAAAGAAGTCCAAGATCTTTCAGGAACTGAAACATATAATGTGAAAGGTTTGAGCCAAGATTTTCTTATCTGTCACAAAAAATGCTGTTTTTATATTTACCCATGCAGTTTTTCATCATCATGAAGCCACTTTCATAACCATCGAAGCACTCGCACTCAAAGCTCCCGGGAGTGTTGACACAAGTTCCGTGCCCACACAAGTCCGGGGAGATTCGGCATTCGTCAATATCTGTGGGGTGCAAGAAATGACAATGTGATTGATTGTAGGAAGTAAAGAGAGCCATAATGTTTTGCTTTACCAGCTGGCTATTCAAAAGTATTTATTTAGTGGATATTTAGAAGAACATTCTAATCAATGTGTAAGGAATGCATTTTCACACTTGTTAAACATAACATACTCTTCCAGTAATTATTTTAGAAACACTTATAGTAAGGCGGTGATAGAGCTAAAATGTAATCTCTTTATGTAGTGTGATGCACACTAGTATAGGTAATGATAAAGGTGTGCTGTCTAATGTGTCATTCACTAAGTATTGTGGCTATTCTTACCTGTGCAGTTCCTTTCCTCAGCATCCAGGGCAAATCCACTCTCACAGATACACCTGAAGCTGCCAATACTGTTTCGGCAGGTTCCGTGAGTGCACAGGCTACTGAAAACCTTACACTCATTCACATCTATAAATATGAAAGCACACAAAGCATTTCAGGATGAGCATACCGGTTGAACTGATTTCAACAACCATCTTTCAAATGTTAAAATGATCAAAGGGTGTCATGATACACATGCAAAGATTTCCTTTAGAATACAATAAAGAAAAAAAAATATATATAGTGTTGTATATTTATGAAGCTTTCTCAAACTATAAATGTCAGGACAGCAAGGTTTGCATTTACTGACCATCCAAGTAATCTAGAAGACACCTTATATTCAAGTACTGGAGGTATCATCTTAGTTAATACAATATTTTTGACTCAATACATGCTGTGTTTTAGATTCCTATAATCATATTCTCACGTTGAGCTATGGTTTGCTGAGTGCTGAGTTTTCCACATCAATAACACCATTTTACTTTAATATACTAACACCTGATAGTAGAGAAGATAAAATTCAATAAGGTTAAAACTGAAATATTACAACTTAGTAGTGTCAATGAATACATCACCAATTAGAAGCAAGTTTTATTGGAAAATTTACTAGTAGGGCCTTATATTTCAAAACAAAGTTTAGTCTACATCTAATTGGTGCTATATTCATTTGCTACATTTATCACATACGGTAACAGAATGGGATCTATCATTTGAAGGGCACAAGATGAACAAGAAGTGCAAATAGATAGTGATTTTGCTTTAATACAGAAATAGTTAGGGAATAGTACAGAGTTAGATGTTGTAACTGCAAGGTTTGGAATAAGGTATGGGTTACCAAAAATAATTTGAGAGATAGAATGAATATCTAAAAGATAGCAAATATGTTGTATAAATATAGGTTGAGATGCAAAATCTGTACCTTTGTAAAAAGGACGGCCTGAGAGAATATCTCCCCTATTAGCAAAACCAGGACCTCTGGGACAGATGGTCTTGTACTCCTCACTGTCGGGTTTGGGACATTCCTCACAGTCAATGCCCCATGCAGCTCCCACAGAGCAACAGCACATGTCAATCCTGTATTTGCCAGGCAGGGAAGCTGTGCACTCATCTTCGTCCCATTTCATGTAGCACTGTTCCACGCGGACATCTAGATGGAGAAAGTGACTTGGTCAATGTGTAATTTAAAGCTCATTTCTGTGCAGAACTTTTTCATTTGTTTGCTTAAAACATTTTGAATTGTATTATGAAATGACTTTGATTACACACAGTGAGAGTGTCCAATGAATATGTCAATCCATCATACTAGTATGGGTTATTTTTTTCTGTAAAAGAAATGTGCCTCTGAAGTAGGTGCCTGAAACTTGTTCTTCTAGATCTACAACAAAATACAGCTATTTTGTCATGCCAAATTTGTTTAGTTTACAGCTCTGAGCTCCAATCGGTGTGAGTTTGCATCATGCTCTGTGTTCCCTGCACACACACAGTTCTCGGATTAAATTTAATTCTATATGCTGTTCATGAGAAAGCAGGAATTATCAAGTGACAATTGGCAATAATGTTAAATTGTATATTTTTAAAAAATGAAATATTTCCTTAAGTGTACGCTGACCTCTTCCCCTGCTCTAAATACATACAAAACGTGTGAGCAGTTAGATCATATTATACAACTTTAGATTTCAAGATTCAGATTAGTCTCTGAGAAAACTTGATTAATAGAGATTATATTTTATTAGAACAACATTAGGTATTTATACCATACATATTGTGAATCTATGACCTACCAATGCTGCACAGCGTTTTCAACTTTCTGTGCAGTTATTTTAAAAATGAAACATTGGAGGTTCAAAAAGCTGTACTCAGCCATGTTGTTCTGATAAAGTTATCAGCCTCTTGTCTCCATCTTATAACTTGATTATGTATAGTTGTGAACTGTTTGAAGTTAGCATTTATCCCATGTGGTGAACTGCATCAGTATCATGTCTATGTTGGCTATTAGTCTTCAGTTTAGGTATTAGATTCTTACCCACACAATTCCTGCCAGACCCATCAAGAGTAAGGCCCTCTGGACATTCACATTTGAAGGAACCAGCGGTGTTCACGCAGCGACCATTAGGACACACTCCAGGGAAGACTTCACACTCATTTACATCTGTGAACAGATATATTACAATGAATATGTTACAAACAGTTCATCACATGTTGTCCTTACAGTTTAGCTTGAAATTTGTAACAAAAACATATAGGATGAGTAGGAAACTGTTTTATAGCTATTTTGACTTTGAAGGACTTACGCCGGACCTAAATTATAACCACAAGAAGTTATTCATCAACCAAACATTACTTGAAGATCTTACCATCGCATGTAACACCCTTCTTCCTGGAATATCCTCTAGGACAAGCAGGGTCTGAAAAAGACACACAAGTTGGTTACAAAACGCAGAGTGATAAGCTTGGGTTTTCTCACATGTATATTCTAAAAATATTTGCACAAATCCTAGATAATGGCTCACCAATCTCACAACGCTCGCAGGGGCTTCCCCAGGCAGCTCCCAGAGTTGCACAGCACTCAGATTTCAGAGTGGCTCCATTGATGTTGACTTCACATCTGCCATCTTGGATGTTCAGCCAGCAAGTTCCCTTCATGCTATCTGTACGGGAGAAACAGATATGGTTATGGAATGGCATATATTTTGCCACTACTAAAACCATAAAAAATTATACCTAGTTTGTGGTATTGACTACTATTATGAGGATGCTACCTCGTGATGTGTGTTTTGGGTGCAGTTAACAAAATTTGAATTATCAAATTTATAATTATTGTTTGTTAGCTTCCAGAATTTAGAAAATGATGATTCTCAATAGCTGAATACCATTACATTCAGTTCTCATAACTCCCTTGTCTTATCAGTAGTCAGTATGACTTCCTTTGCAAGTATCTATTTTTCATCTATACGTATTACTCTATTTCTTATGTGGCATGATGAAGACATATTATACTGGACCACATTCAAGTAAAGAGCAACATTCCAGCAGCATACTGATGTGCACATTCATTGGCTAATTATGTTATTTATTTTGGTCAAGGCATTCTAGAAGTTCTCAGTTGATTTCTGGGTGATGTCAAGGAATTTTTCATAAGGCAGTCTGTGTGGTCCTACTTTATATACACATATCTATACACACATCTGTTTTCTTTCTGTTTATGTGGAATATAGTTTGTTTATTCAACTCAGTGACATAAGAATGGAATTTACCCACAAAACCATAATACAAAAATGGGATAGGGAATAACAGAAGCAAGTAAACAAGGCAATGAGAAGGTGACAATACTGTGCAGTGGTGTGAGAGGTAACAATATCCAGTGACCTCCAGGCAGCCAAATAAATCCTAAGGATCCTCACCCACGCAGATAGTTCCAGTGGGATCCAGTTTGCTTCCGAAGGAACACTCGCAGACAAAGGAGCCAGCATTGTTTCTGCAGACACCATTAACACATGGGTTGGAATCACACTCATTGACATCTGCAAAAGGACAAAGTTAACATTAGCAACAGCAAAAGTGAAGGGTGGATAGAAGGGCTGGGCTTACAAAGCATTACTCAACAGGTTTTGATTTCAGTAAATGAAAAGGTTGCTTAATGGGATTTCATAATGGTCAGCCTAATGGAGAGGAGTAAGTAGCAGAGGGATCCATTTTACCTTCACAGGTCTCTGACTCAGGTTTGAAGACATAACCCTTTGGGCAAGTACACGTGTAGCTCCCGGGTGTGTTACGGCACAGGCCATTGTCACAGAGCAAGCGGTTCACAGCACACTCATCAACATCTGGGCAGTGGACAAAGAAAGTGGTTAAAATGAATGTGCAGATTTGGAAGCAAAGGTATGTTGTGTATATGACTCTTTCAGTATTTTTTTAATATTCCTACTCTTCAGAATTAAACTAGAACATGAAGAAGTAGAGTTAATAGCTCAATATAATATCTAATTATGAGGAACATAATTATGTATATAAATATATTCTAATGTTTTACACAATTTGGTATTCAACGTAAGTCTATAACTGTCTGGATTTTTCCCAGCACAGTATGAATACATATGTATAAGTGCTGCACAGTACTGAACTTACCCACGCAGTTTTTGCCACTAGCATCTGATTCATAGCCCAAATTACAGATACAGCGGTAGCTGCCCCGCAGGTTCTCACAGATTCCGTTAGGACAGATCTCAGAGTTCAGGGCACATTCATTAATATCTAGATTTGAAGAGGAAAACAGGAGAAAAACATCCATGTAATCAAGAAAGTCAAGAAGAAATGATAACCCTATTGTAAAGATAGAAGGGGTGCATATTCCCCAAGCATTTTGTAATTACATTTCTGTGTACTATACATTGTAGTACCTTAATAATAGTATTTATCCCTAAAGGAAGTGAAGTGCTTATGAAAAGTTATTGTCCTTGGGAATACACCCACACATGTATATGCATACATAGGAAGGGGAATCTGATTTGTTGAGGCTGTTGAATAGATGGTGTGGCTGTGGAAATATTTAAAGAAATTGAGACCTGTTGCTCCAAACAATGCTGGAAAGAGTGCAAGGTCACACACACAAAGGTGTTCACTTATTTTTTTAATTTCCAGCAGAGGGTATTACAGTAAACATATAGCTAAACAATACTAACAAAAAGAATGTTAAAAAGGTACTCACCCCGACCATCTGCAGTGATCCCAATACCGCTGCTACATAGAGCCTGGAACTCAGCTGCAGAAAAGAAGTAAAATAAAGAGGATTTACAATTTACATGTATTACTAGTACTGCATGTCCTACTGGGAAAGAAACAATAAACAATAGAAGGTGTGCTCCCTGACACAACCCAACGTGCCACATCTAGTGAAACCAATTTTCTCTTACCAATAACTGACCATTTACATTATTTAAACAATATTTTCATTAATTCTGTAAATATGCCAATCTTTTTTGATCAGTGGAGTATGACTTGCTCTTACTGCCTCTGAATATATGTGTTAAGATACTAAAATCTAGATGACATAGTAAAATCACTGGCTGAGAGCAATACATATTAACAGTTATATATCCAGAATGGCCAGTTTCCATGGTTGTCTACTTTCCATTTAAATGTTTCGTAAAATGACTCATCTTTCGCTCATATTTATTATCTCTTTATTGAGGATACTCCTGCTAAAATAATTAACTGACAACTACTTCGCTATAAGCACTAGATTCCCAAGAGTAACATTTCTGGTAACTGTCTGCTACTAAAACAGGTAGATTTATTCTGGAACAGATGATAATACTAATATCACTATAATAGAGAGATTTGTATTCTATGGTCCTGTTGGGACTAGTATTATTTATTTTTCCTTTTGTAAAGAAATGTGCACTCACCAGAATTTTTGGCTGGACATGGCTGGCAGGGTTCTCCAAAACCATGGTCAGGATTGGCACAACAACACTCAGACTTGGTGACAGCACCAGGGAAAGGACGAGCACAGGTGCCCTTCTTGATTCCTCCATAACAGGTGCTTCTCATGTGGGTGTCCACACAGACGCGACCATCAATGCCAATGGTCAGGCCACCCAAACATTCACAGCGGAATGATCCCTCCGTATTGATACAGCGCCCGTTCATACAGATACCTGGAGTCTGGCACTCATCCACATCTAAAACCACAGAATCTCTATTAGGTAGATCATATACATAGAATAAACATTTGCTAAAAATAGCAGATAGGAGATAGGTAAGTTGTTTTCAAAACGAAGAAGAAACAACTCTGACTCTTAGAGAGGTAAAAGAAAATACATAACACCAGTATTTAAAACACGTTACAAGGTTGGGATAGTGAATGTTTTGATCCCACAATATGCAATATAGGGCAAAATATTATAAAGGTTAAATATATGTATACATTCTGTCAATTAAAATTGTCTACAAAATGCGTAACTTATTGGAGGAAAGTGTTTATATAGTGCAACAAAATTATGCAGGGCTCTATATAATATATTACAGTACTGATAAAGATGGAGTTATACCATATGAAAACTACATCTAGAGTATCTCCTTCGCTTCCAGTGATACCATAACTCACCAACACAATAGCGTCCGTTTGGTGCCAGCACAAATCCAGGTTTGCAGATACATTTGAAGCTGCCATCTTCATTAATACACATTCCATTTAGACACATGTTTGTAGTTGCACACTCATCGTGATCTATAAAAGAGATTCCTTTGAGTTACCAGTGCAACGTTTGACATTTTTTTAATGGAGTATATTTAACAGATGATATAAAATAGTATATCTGTAGTTAAAAAAATTGGGTTAGGAATCCCAGTTATATTGTTTTCTATGGAGCCTGTTTACCAACAAAATTAATTAAAGGTATATATATTACTTTTGCTTTGCTTTCTCACTATATAAATATTTATTGGGTCGCCATGGTCCACACTATAAAATACAGACTTGTTTGATCAACATGATAACTTCTGTTAATCAGCCTTTCATTAGGCAACAAACTCACCAACACAATTCTTTCCATCTGGGGTAGTTTCAAAGCCAGCATTACAGATACACTGGAAGCTGCCATCTGTGTTAACACAGCGCCCGTTCCTGCACATCACACCATTCATGATACATTCATCAATATCTGAAAAGATGAAAAGGAATCATGTTGTTTAAGCGTGCTAGAAACCCAATTAAAAATGGGATAGGACTGCTAGAAACAAGAGGTGATGCTGATGGGGAAGTTCCAGTTCATAGAAATAGTGGTAGGTGAAATAGATCGCTAGCTATGTGGAAGGGCAAAGTAGAATATAGAAATGTATGAGAAGAAATGCAGTCAAGGATGCCAGAGGTATGCAAAAGGTTGTGCTAATGATTATTTAAGCTAAAACTTATGTATTTTACCTAAAAGTTATGTAGATTAGATGTGCCTATTGATTCTTATCTGTGAGTCAAATATACGCTTCTCTCTGTTCTAGTATCAAAGATACAGACTAGCTACAGTAAGCAAAGTCAACTGGGCGCGTTTAATTTTGCATATAATAAAGAATGCTCTGAGGTTTTACAGTAGGGGTTTACATTATATAATGTAAGGGCCAAAAGGATCTCATCTGCAGAAATTATATATTTTCACTGTGTGTTTTTAACACTAGGTGTTAACAGAGAATAAAGAGACACTGTCACACCAACAGGAAGTTTGTTCCACCTTAATGAGTATGAGATACTGTTTATATGTTGTATTAGCCTTTTTCTTTAGAATTAGTCACTTCTGAGATATGTAGCATTGTTTTTGTGATTTATGTTAAGGTTTGGCTAAGTATGCAAATTTGCTTCTCAGAGTACTTAATGATGGTGGGGGAGGAGATTTAACTGCATGATAGTAATGGGGACATTTATTTAGTCTACAAAGACAAACAGACTGTGATACATATTATCACATCAAAACAGCTCATTAGTATTTGGGAGTTAGATGTTTGCATAAAAATGCAGCACAAATAATACAACAATTACTCACTTTAGAAAAAATGGCCAATGTAATATAAACCTATTTTTTCATGCTCTTTAAGTAGAACATAAAGAATAATTTAATTTTGGAGTGACCTTTACCTGTCTGCTGGGAGTATGCAACAGCTGATAGGGAGCTAATCATTGTGCATGCCTTCAGATTAGCACAGTCCTTATCACTTCGACGTAAACAATGAACCATCATACACAAGACAAATTTTCAGGTCATTAAGACCAATTTTGTTACATGCAAATGATTCTTGTTCCAGACCTACTGGGTTATAATGCTCCAGCTGTCAGGTATGCATAATATTCTTATCCATTAAACTTTATATATATAACAATGGGATAATGTGAATGGAAACACCAACCCCATAATCATTAATTAATCAGAATCCATTTTTTGGGGAGATGTCAACTAATCTTTTTGGCTTTCAAAGTAAATTTTTATGGAATTCTCATAATCGTATGGATTAATTATACAGAGACTCTGAATGGAACCTACCAATGCAAGCCTGCTTGGTTGGGTTGCTCTGGTATCCCTCGTGGCATCTGCAGTGGTATGACCCAGGTGTATTCACACAGTCACCATGGATGCAAGGACTGCTGGAACACTCATCCACATCTGGAAGAAACAAGATAGGAGAGCATGTCATGATGAAAAATGTATTGAAAGGCACCATTTTGCACACTACCCATGTGTCTACATTTAGATATTCATCAGAAAACATGCCTGACATTTTAGTTACTTTCCATAAGAAATATAATCTTCAATATGTGCTTGGTGAATTTTTTTCTAGAAATGAAATGACACAAAAAATATGTGGTGTAAGCATTCTCTTTCTCTGTTGATAATTAGCACCTACCTATGCACTCCAACCGACTATCCTGTTTATATCCCATGTTGCATTCACATCTGTAGCTGGATGGGGTGGGTATGCAGCGTCCATTTTGGCACAGATTAGTGAAGAGTTTGCAGATGTCACCAGTCTGGTTCAAGGTTGCTGTTCCTAACAACGTAATAAAAGAATATGGTTACCCACAGGACTAAAATCCACCATATTTTAAATATGTACTTTAAAGTAGGGGACAGTCACAGAAAAGGTACTTGAAAATTCATGGAACATGAAGAAGGAATGAATGAATCATGGCAATACTATGATCTGCATCCTAAGCTATATGTGGTAGCTGCTCCATCTAAAGGACCTATAGTCAGCCTGTTTCCAAGATGAAGAAAGTTAACTGCTAACAGTTTGTAGAAGAAAAAGCTCTCAAACAGTTTTCTCACCAATGGCTAAACTACCTTGCCCTAGGCCTGGTAACCCGGATATCCCTCCTTGACCATTGGGCCAGGCTCCGCCTGGTCCGACTCCACCAGGTCCAATTCCTCCAGGTCCGACACCACCAGGTCCATATCCATTTGGTCCACTGCCAGGATATGCAGGGTGTAATGGCAACCCATCTATGCAAAGTCTCCGGTACTCATCTAAAGGCACAAAGTAAAAATGAGGATCATTACCTTGCTGTAATATATGTTATTTTTTTGCTGAACTACCTTAGATTTTAAAATGACACATAATTAGCCTTTATAATTTGAGACCTTTCAGATAGGGAAACATGCTGACATAAAGAAAGTGGTGTTACAATATGGTTAACACTATAACTATTATCTCTATTAGCGGTTAAGGCTACAAGTTCCAGATTCCTGTATAGCTAAGATTAAAAGCCACAGAATGATATTCTTAGTTGCATATGATAAGAATACAAATCTGTAATGTGTTAAACAAGACTTATTTTAGGATCCTGTGCTTCTGGTCTGTGTCCACAGGATCCATTGATGTCTTGAACAGCTAACTGTGCTTTGGTAATATTACTACAACACAGTACTCAAAGTGTGGCAGTGCTAAAAGAACACAACCACTACCAGTTATCCTGAGTTTAAATGTCAGTGAAGATTATGTGTAAATTGACTACAAGTTTAAAAAAATATATTTAAGCTCTATAAATAATGTGACAGAATCGTGTCCACCTGCTCAATGTAACTTTTGCAGCACTACAGCAATGCTTAGCTTTGACATAGTACATATGTAAAAACACTCCCTTTCAATTAAATTGTATCTTCATTCTAGTCAGTTGGAGAGTTCTCACATGTCATGAGATCAACATTACTACAAGATGGAAATAATTACAATATATAAATAACAAAATACTTAAACATTAAAACTTACTTATAGAATATAATACATTCAGCCAGCATTCATTGGTATAAAACCTTGCATTTAAGTCATGATGTAAATGTGTAGACAGGAAATGTTTAGTTTTTTTACCTATGCTCTACCAAGGTGTTAATAACAAAACTCACCGGAGCCTCTGACAGGACACATCTCTGGTGTTTGTCCAATGGCCCAGCAGCGGCCGGACTCACAGCAGCAGTGTGCCTTTGTAAACTGACCAGGGAGCTCTCCAGCACATCGACCACCAATCAAAGCTGAGAAACATGCACCAGCACGCTGATCTGTAGAAAAAGAGAAGAGGAGATTGTCACCCTGTGCTTATACATGATTATCATTCATTGAGTGATTCATATTAAGTATGTCTTGCACTTCTTTATCTCTGACAAAAAAAACAATTTTCCCATTCAATCCCCTTTGCAGTGTAAGGCCCCAAATGCTTATTCAATGACAAATTACAATACTTAATTCCTTGAAAGTGCTATGCGTCCTTTATAAACGTGAAGACATGAAGGTAGAGTTAATTTACTATCTTTATGTGTTTCTAAGGAGACTTCAGCAGATCAGGGTAAATTTTACCAAAACCACAGCTTCCTAGAGGAGAGGCCATAAAGAATCAAGTAGAGTACATTCCAGCATCAAAAAGCCAAGCATTTTTGAAGTATTGACCCCTCTTTATTATCACTATCTCACATTGACTATGTTCTGAAGTTCCATATTAGCCAATATCAGTAGGTAGCACCTTTGAAATTAGGGAATTGTGATGCATTACACTGCTTTCTGCTAGCATCTATCTGGCAGGTGCCATTTTGTTTTTCTCCAGGGAACAGGTTAGGATGTGAGGAATTTAATAGGTAAAAGGAATGCAGTTACCATCTGGAGCTCACTTAATGCCCTTAAGGTGTGGGGTTTACAGAGAGGGAAAAATGTTAACATAGACCAGGTGTAACATATATAAAAAATGCAACTACAGTTAACTAAAGGTATACTATTTCTTTTATATTAAAGAAGAAAAAGTGATATATTATTCAGACATTTGCTACTAGAGTTTGAGTGGTAGTGTTACATTAAAGAAAGTATAAGAGTGAGAATATTAAACAAGCAGGTCTATAACTTTTAGAGCCTTAGGGCTTTGTTCCGTTGACATTGATATATAATTTAACTGAAACTCTTCATGTAATTTACTCAAACTTACTGTTTTTAAAGTACATTATTATTCATGCTTTATATATACTTTTCAACTTTATGCTGAAATCCAGCACATTATATTTTAAGTTTTCAAGCACCCTTTACTGAAGCATAATACTAATTATGAGTACATCTATGTGTCCCGGATTGATCAGGATACTTTCCAACATAATTATTTCCCCACATAATTACTCAAACACTGCAGCTAAGGATTCTGAGCAATCACAAGTAAATGATGCTGAAATGCATCAACTGTGTAGCTTTCTTTTTCTGTCTCATTTACATATAACTAACCAGAATCCTTAGCTGAAGTGCAAATGCTCGTCATTTGGCCTGCCAGCATGGAACATTTAGGTGTGCTCAGAATAGGTACGAGTCAGCAGCCAACTTCACAATGACAAGTCCCAATACACCACAGCATTCACAGACTCAACAAGTCTACACATAGTATGAAGAGATATGTTTACAAAATATTGCAAGGAAATATGTTATCTTTTTTTTTATTGAAACACAGTTTTGAGATTCCTTTCTTTTCAGTGTACCACTCAGCTAACATGCACCAATTTTTTTTTAACTTTCCATTTCTGATCGGTCACTATTTCCCAGCTTGTCCTGGTTTTAACTGGGTGTGACCTTGTGCTCAGACCCGCAGAAGGTAATCTGAGGTAAATACTGTTCCACCACCTCTGTATTTTAACAATAAACTAATAAGGATGAAGGTCAGAATTAATCCTGCCCCCTACAGCTGAAGCGTCATGCAGTTCCCAGAGTGTTGTGACTTATCTTTTTTGGTGTAATTGGAAATAATTACACAGGGGCTGTTTGATGTCTATTTCTGCTCTCCAAAAATGGACTTTGCTAATATTTAATTTTTGCAACTACTTTTATTGTTACTTTATATAGTTTTGACTTGTTTTTTATACTAATCCTGTTGCTATTTAGATCAGAAGCTGTGCAACAGGTTATCTAGACATGTTGTGACCCTGTATGTGGGAATATGTATGTTCATATGTGTAAATATGTTAACTAGTTGTGCTTACATGACTTTTCTAGGGACAGATATCCCCACTGGTTTAAATATTTTTACCAAACGGAGTAAAAAGGTCCAGTGTTCAAATGGATTTATTGTAAAAGTGTATAATTTACTTCATGCTGCTCAGCAATCAGGAAATAGAAACATAGCCGTGAGATAAATCTCAGTGTTTGGTGGTCTTGCTTGCTTTAACAGGGGCCTAGTAATACAAGAATAGTCCTCTCCATAGGTACAATATTCTTGCTTTCCAGAAGATCAATCAGAAAAATCTCAGGAAGTTCTCAGATTCTGCTTTATTAATAGTCACTGGATGATCAGTCCTGCTAACTAGATAAGACTACTAGTCCCAGTGCTGCAGATCTCAGGACCATATGAGATAGCATTCATGTTATTGTTAATCTGTAGTAACACCTTCTCACAGCCACAGACAGAACCCATTCTACCCCAGATGTCCCATGCCGAAAATGTACTACTACATCCTCCTCTTCCCTATACATATAGAAAGCAAGTACCAGCTACAAAGTGTTTGCACCTACAATATAGTAAAACTCTAAAGGTCACAGTCAAAATGTCAACAAATGAATTAAAAAAGACACATTTGCAAGGAGACCTTTTAATTGTATATTATACAGAAAGTGACAGCCCCCTCCAGCTAAGAAGAGTTTAATGAAAGCACTAAGGGTTAGGATTATAGTTTCCATTGTATGCTTTTTGCTTTGAAATAACAGCTACTTTAAAAAAAAAGTCAGACTATTCATAAAAAAAACATGACCATTCTTGACTATGTCTGCAAAAACTGTACTGTTGCCATAGTCAAACATTTCTTTGTTTGTTTAAAATGACAGATGTAGCTGCTTGTTCAGTGTTTACAAGTTTCTCATAATAAAGACACACAATAGACTTTAATAAGAACTTAAGAAACATGTAACTGACATGTTGAGGCAGATGCTGCAGTGGCAATGGCATATTTTGTTTTTAAGGGTCAGTTCTGTGATGGAGCATGATTTAAAATGCATTACCAAGTTTATAACGTCATCAGTATTGTGCAGTAAGATTGGTTATGTTGGTTATATGTTGCAGCCTACACGGTTCTCAGACAATTTTCTCAAGAAATGCGCCCTTATCATTACTTACAGAATATACATCTAGACCTAAGTTTAGAAAGCACAGAAGCCATTTTGCACACAAAAATAGTGATAACTTATTCATGTTAACTTAACACAAAGTCTTCTCGATCGGATCTACTATGGCAACAGACTAGTGCACAGTGAGCTCTATTTTACTTGCTGGCTTACCAATGCAGCGAGATCCATCCAGGCTGGTGGTGAAACCTCTTGGACACACACAGACGTAGCTTCCAGCTGTGTTAGTGCACTCCCCTCCATCACACACATTGGGAGAAGTGCTGCATTCGTCTATATCTGGGGAAGAAATTGGCAGAGTATGTTTGGGTTTGTCTTTAAAATATTTCAGAGATTTCAGGGAAAGTTAGGTACAGTTTCTGAAATGGGTCAAGCCTTTGCTATTTTAGTAGTACCTGATTTTTGAAAGCTAAAACAAACTTAAAATGCATTACACGTGTGGTGTAAGTGTCTCTGTGAAAACTAATTAGTAATGGATACTAGAGTCAAAGAAAAAAGGTGTCCTCAGTGGCCAAAATCCATACCTTATCTTTAAGCACTAAAGAGTACCCTGCCTAGGACATGTTTAGTCTCTGTTGGTAGGGTAAGGGTTACCAGGGAGATCAGACACCTAGACAGACCTTTGTGTGTGAGGCAGACGTGTTTTATGGTCGTCTAGTATGGATACTGCCTTCTGTTTCCTAGATCAGCCCTGCTCTGAGTAGCAGCCAAAATCATTAAGCTGTTCATAGCCATCAAATGGGAAAAGCAGCTACCAACTGCCAGAACTGACAGCTCAGGCTTCGAACCAGAAAATGGAGGCCAAACCAGTTACTGAGACATTAGTTGTGATGCAGGAAATTATTTTATAGGATGATAAGGGTAGTTATAGTAAGGAGTTCTATGGAGAAATAAGAGGAGCCATAATGATTTCTATGGCGCAATTGGGGGAGTTATAGGTAGAATTGCTATGGAACAATAAGATGAGTTATGGACAAAGGTTATATGAAGCCACAGGGAATTATAGGGAGGCATAATAAGGTGCAATAGGAGTAGCTGTATTAACCAATAGACTGAAGTATTATAGGGAGAAGCTAGAAGAAATTATATGATATGGTTAGAGTATACAGTATTAAAGAACGGGATAAGTTAATTGGAGAGGTTATTGAAAAGGTTTATATGCAGCAAAATAGAATTGGAACCAGGAGTTATACTGGGAAATAGAAGGAGTTAAAAAACATCAAGTCACATTCTAGGAAGACGGTATATAGAGCAAGAGCGTGATCTATAAAGAATTCATGAAATGAGATGTGTCTAGGCAGATAATAACAGTTTACAGAGAGTTCATAATAGTTTAAATAAAATATTTGTGTGGGATTTGAAAATTTCCAATTACATCTGTTACTAAAAGTGCTGTATATATATATATATATATATATATATATATATTGCATCTTACACCTGTGGATCATACAATGCACTGTAATGCTAGTCACCTAAGACAAGCGGTGGAAGCTTCTTAGCCATTTTATTCATATGCTCTCATGAAATTCCCTGGCCAGCTGCATTTCCCCCCATGATTATCTCCACTAGAGTCAGCCAAATTGGAGCTGCTCTGGCTAGGTTTAGGAAATAAAGGTCACATGTGGGATCTGGGGCATTGTTAATCAAACTTTAGGGAAAAGTGTGTGGGACATTCAAGTCATAAATCAGTTAGCCAGGACTATTAATTCTAAACTTGTCTTGCACTAGGTTTCTAGATTTCGTGTCACATTTAGATGAGATGTGAAAGCCAGTGATGAGAGTAATGTGCATTTCCATCTGCTATGTGGATATCAGAATGTGTGTATCTGAGTCAGCAATGGTTGTGTGTGTAATAGTGTTCACTGGGTCAGCCTACTTTGTGTGTATTAGTGCATGTATAAGTCTGTCTGCTCTGCGTGCATCAGTGTGTATCTAAATCAGTCTTCTCTGTGTATTTTGGTCTGCATACTGTATAAACCACTGTGCTTCGTGTTTATCAATTCATGTATGTGTGTCATTTTGTACTGTATTCATCTTATTGGATATTATTTTGAGTATAAAGTGCAGCAAAGTAGTAAGAATAAACCTAGAAACATATTGATGAAAGAAGAGGTAGGTAGAAGAGAACTGATGACCTGGTAAGTCTCAGAGATCATTACCTTCACACTTCTGGGAGGTCTCGCTCTGCCTGTGTCCAGCAGGGCATTTACATTCATAGGATCCGACAGTGTTAATACAGTTGCCCCCATGGCACAGTCCTGGAATAGCCTGACACTCGTCCACATCTGCAATAGAGAACAGACAAAGAAACAGCCGTTATATTATTATATCTTTTCTTGTATCATCATTAAACAGTGTATAGAGAGCATTGTTTGTGGCTTGTCTCCAGAAAGACCATACAATAATATTTTTAAGGTAGACATAAGACATATATTTTAGGTGTTTTTTGATAGGGATAGGTTTAGCTAGGACCCACTGTAGTGCATTTATAAGTAAAGCTCTTATGTTTGTTTGCTGATTATTGATTATTATAAATAATATGCAGTTGAAAATAATTAATTAAAAGTTAATATTTTTCTTACTTTTAAATTTAAGAAAAACAGACAATATAAAAAGTAAGAAAAATTGTAACTTTCATTTATTTTAAACTGCATTCTGTTTTAATAGTCTCTGCCCAACAAACAAACACATGGACTTTACTTATACATGCAGTTTGACAGAAGTGGAATAAATACCAGTTTAAATAAAAAATAAAAAAACAGCAACAACAGAATTCTTACAAAAGCTCAAATACTAGTACGTATAAGTCACGAAAGCTGGAGCATTAAAGCAATCTTTTCAATGATCAAACAGGACCATAAAGTAAAGGTAGAAATAATCACAGGCAAGAAAGTTAATTCTGTATGCTAGATAATATCGTAGCAATAGATATGTAAAATGATTTTATTGAAAAGATGCTCTACAAATAAGTTATTTTTGTGGTAGTTTATTCTGTCCAACTCATATGAATGGAGTTGCAAGTTTCACAACCTATTGATAAATAGTGTCTAACTTGAGATTTTGCTGTCTCTATGGAGGCTCTGCCAGACAAAGTCATGGCTTACCAACGCGTTTCACCTGGAACATCACTGTAGCTGGTGATAATAAATCCCCAGCCAATGCATGGCCGGCATCACTGCAGGTTTTTGCAGTGCCGTTGAATACACCCATTTGGCAGAGGCCTCAATCCTAGGATCAGTTTGCTTTGGGAGGGAGATGGAGTAGTCAGAAAAAAAATAGCTGAGAGGATTTGTCTAAAGATGTATTCAGTTTATAGTATTTGTGTAGGATCCGGGAACCTGTAGATTTGGAGTGGCTGACTGCAAACAGATGTGGAGAACACCAGAGGGATTAAGCTATGCATTCCATACCTGCCATGGCTTGGCAATGCTGCTGGGTGTATAAAAGGCTCCTCTGTTTCCAACCTTCCTCTAGAAAATTAATGCAGCGTGTACTCATTAACTGCCAAATTAATGTGGCTTTATCATGGCAGCTCTCCAAACTCATTGTTCAGATTGTGATCCCTTCTATCTTTGGAATGGTTAATGTCTTACAAACCTATATATATGATGGTCAACATCATTGGCTAACACCATTGAAAGCCAGGTCTTACAAAAGCATCAGAATGATAATGTGTCTCCTCGTTTATGTTTTATTTAAATTGATATCAAATCAATTTACTATTTTTTAGAAAATCAATTATGTTCTTTTGAAGAATTCAACGATAACAGTCGAAATATTTTAATAAAGCAAAAAAAAGAGCATTGAATTAAACTTTTAAATATGTGCAATACTTTAAAAGCACTGGCATTTTGGTTTGCTGTATTTCATTTGAGGCATTAAATGCTTCTCTGCATTCAAGGTCAGCTCCCACAAGTGGAAGTAGATCAACATAACACAGTGGTAGTTCACACTATTGAATAAATGCATACAATAGTTAATAAATTAAAGGCTATGTACTTCGTAGGAAACCTTATCAAACACATAGTGAAAATATATCAGATACAGTGTTTTAATGTAGTTAATAAGCTTGCTATTAGTTTTAATTAATTAACACAAGCACAACACTCTCTATTTCGTTCCCTTTTGTTCATAGGCAGATTTATCACTAATCCTTTTGCTACACAAGACATATTTTTGATTCTTTTTTTGTATTAAGATATTTGTTTGTTTTCTTCTGTATGCTTTCCTAAGAAGACCACCCATGAAGGCTCATATTAAAAAGCAAGTACTTATTCGCCTTTGACTTGTGACAGGCTAAAAGAAGTGATAACCGCCAAAAGAAACTAATTATTCAGAAGACCTGACAAACAGTGGAGACTGGCAGTCTCTTTATTGTAGATGTAGTACAACCATAGATGAGAAGAGGAAAATGCTCATTATGTCCTGATGCCTGACGCAATATTCAGAAGTGAACCTTTGCACATATTATGGCTGAGTTGGGTACATTTTCTTACTCCACCCACAGCATGCCATATGAAAAAAACAGGGTGAGACCTGGTGGATGGAGTGAAATGCTTCTACTATGCAACATATGCTAATGACGTGACGCACATGTGACATCACGTCATTAGCATATGCCGGTACAGAAGATGTGCTGCGGCGTCAGGATCAGCATCAGCTTATCGGAGAATAGTAGCAAGTAAGGAGGAAGGGGCATAGGGATTGGAGAGGGTGTAGTAAGGAGGAGGTTATGGGGGAAACAAGATGATGATAAGGGGGGAAGGAGGAGAAGGAGGAGGATGATAATAAGGGGGGGAAGGAGGAGAAGGAGGAGGATGATGATAAGGGGGGAGGATGATAAGGTGGAGAAGGAGGAGGATAACGGGGGAAGGAGGAGGATAAGGGGGGAAAGGCGGAGGATTTAATTTTTTTAATTCATGTATAAGCCGAGGGGGGCTTTTTCAGCATTAAAAAATGTGCTGAAAAGGTCGGCTTATACTCGAGTATATACGGTATGTTCATGGCCTCTTCTTGGTCGGCTATCTGTGAGCTAGTGTTAGGTTTAGAAGTAGGTGCAATTTAGGTCTGTAAAAAAACAAGTAGGATTCTTGCTGTATAATTGTTTCTTATTTTATTGAGATAGCATCACTACATTAATATGTGTTAATGTGTAAAGCTTGGAGCAGTCTTGGAGATATCACATCTTGGTAAATCTTCATGATAGGATTACAAGGAACTGGAGAGGTTCTCCAATGGTTATCCAGGTCCACAAACTCAACATCTTAGTATATCTGTGTCAGTTTGTGTTAGGCATCACTAAAACAATACTTCCAATATTCAGAGAGCTGACTATACTTGCTTACTTACTGCTTGCTTTTCCAGACTGTAGGTTGTTCTGCTTTGCCAAGTTTAAAAGTTGTGTGTTTATGTGTGTTACTGAACCACATCACTTTGTAATTCTTGTTCTATCCAAATCAAACTCCATGAAATTATAAAGAAAAAAATAAATCCGGTCCTAGAAACAGAGGAAGATGTAATTGCTAACAACTGCTAGTTTCCATCCTGATGGAGAGTGTTTCTGACTCCCTGTGACTGGTATGCCCATTCGTGAATTGCAAATATGTAAACTACCAAAAGAATTTTGGCAACTAAGGACTGTGTAACATAAACATGAAGAGGCATGTGTAACAAGGCGCCAAGGGCACAGCATTTGAGCATCAAAAGGAATATAGAAGAAAACCTTAATTAGGTCATTAAGTGGATGGTAAAGAGGCAAGTCTAAAGGATTTTCTTAATGGTGTGAATCAAAAGAGGCCAGTTTGTGTTTAGACAATATTTTTTCATGGCGAGGAAATCCATTTTAATAGAGCTAGATCTATAGCTATTGAAGAACGGTATTTAAGCCAGTGGTGTTTCTTTACACGACTTGCTTGCCACTTTATCCAGTTTGCCAGATAATCAGCTCTGACCATACACTAAATATGTTATGGTGTTAAGGCTCAAAACATGCCACGCTTTTGTCTCAGACAAAGTAGCTGTGTGAAGAGAAATGTTGGTTGTACGGCTTCATGTAATGTGTTTATGAGTCCCCAATATTAAGGAGACTGCTCTTAAGCTCATAACAAATTCTGTGGGACAGCTTCACAATAAGTTTAGAGTATTTCTAAAGCATTTTTTTATGTTTTAAAAGCATTCCTATTGTTTTACATGCTATTGATGAAGAGAGATTCATTCCTAGTGCCACTGTAACTTTTCATCATATAGCTGAATTTTTACTCTCTCCTTCTAGCGACAGTCCTTGCTTATACAAGCCAAGCACATGGAACCTCACTGGAGCTGGCACCTACAGGGAAACTAATAAGACTGAAGGCTCTTAGCTGAAGCCCCATGGTGCAAAGAGTTCATCCCTAGCGTGTGATTATTGACTGGTTCCTGCAGCCCAGCGGGAAAGGGGGGGGGGGGGACTCTAAACAAGACTCAATTTAGAATTAGCAGAGCAATTAACTGCACAATTTTCCAAAGGCAGAATGAAAAGTGGCTTCACATGGATCTACTTAAACCAGCAGGGGAACTGGGAATGCCCTAGTTTAACTGTATGTGCTGCAAATATTTAGCTAATTAGGCCGTTTAAAAAACTGTCAAATCAAAAGTCTCCATGAACAAGAAGTTACGCACGTATGTAAGTAATGCTAATTATGAGTCGAGGTTTCTTGGAGGAGTTATAGAAAGTGTCTATAGGGAGGCATTTTAAGGAGCAATATGAGTTATATAGAAATGTATAAAAAAGTAAAAAAAACAGTACTAGAGATTGAAGTAACAGAATGAGTTATATGGAGAATTATATTGTTTGTATGCCTCTGTCTCTCCTCTTTACACACAGTAGATTATGATCCTTTACCTTGACAGGCACCAGTGCGGATATTCGGGATGAATCCTCTGCGGCAGGGGTGGGGCTGAGCAGGACACATTTCACAAGGGTGACCCCAAGCACGTCCAAGGGTGGCACAACAAAGTGTCTTTGTGCAAACAATACTGCTGAGCTGGCCCTGACACATCTGATTGCTGATCTGAGTGAAACATGGTCCAGTGCGATAATCTGAGATAAACAAAAACACAAATCTATGTTATTAATGCAAGAAACTGGTAAAACTGGGACAAAAGAGAGAACAAATAATAGTAGTGTCACTATGACAAATTTTCAAAATGTGCCGTGTGTATTAAGTTGATATGGCTTTATGGCAAAACACATTGTCAGGAGACATTAACATTACAGTGTAATTTTACAAACTTACACCCAAGTACCCTGAAACATGTTTCTTGGAAAACTTCAGTTGTATTTTAACAGAAGACAGCAGTATTTCCCCAGAGCAACTGAGTTGGTGGCGGGAGGGATTTCCATGTTAGTCAACATAAGAAATAATTGACCAGACACTAAGGCCTCCATTCAATTGAGCAAATGTTAGTTGCTGGAACCCTTCATGTACCCCGTAAAATAATTTGCTATTCAATTGGTGTCTTTTAGCTACCCCCAAATGATCTGCGGGTTACAAACTGAAAATCCCTGCAGTTTTCAAAATCATAACTCCGATCCAGCTAAGCCTTTGATCTTTCAAGGCCGTAAATGTTACAACCACAAATCACTATTCAATTGCTACAATTCCTCAAGCCTGCAGATGTTTTCACACCCGTAAATGGAAAATTTAAAAGAAAATCCTATGAGTACCAGACAGGACTCACAGGGGGGGTAAACATCTGTTTATAGCACTGTAAATGCAAATACAAAATCAATACTGCACTTTAAAAGATGTGGAAAGCGATGAAAGACATTAGAATTAATTGCACAAAAGTCTCAAGCTTGCAAATCTGGAATCAAAAATAATTGTAATTTCTGTGTTATATCAATCTTGGTAACTAAGGAGTTAATATATATCAGGCCACCCACATGGACTAGAACATTATCGTCATTCATTTTTATTATTTTGTGCATTGCCAGATTACGAGTCTGATCGCATATCAGACTTCTAAACACTAATTGATTGACTTTTAACCTCCATGTTTTACTGACGTCATGATGATGGTCTCATTAACTATTGGCTGTTTCTTAAATTGGATTTGCTTAATTGATCATGATCATGGCCTGAAATGCTACCTACAAGTGCATGGTTAACGGCTTAAACTTTCGGCCAGGTAGCTGCGGGCTTGATCAATTGAATCACCCTGTAACTGTTGCAAGTTTCAGACTTACGGCCAGTATGAAGTCAACTGTGGGCTTGCCATTAAATGGAGGCCTAAGTATGTTATTGTGGGTAGAAAAGTGATTGGAATACTATCCACTATATAACCAGTTAGGAAAGAAAATATCCTAATGAGTACACTACATGTCACAAGCATTCCCCTTTTCCCAGTAAAAACTAAGATGTCTTTCCAGCTTCATTTCACAGTTTCACACCAATCTCGCACTGATGAGCCCCATATACAGTAGGGTCCATAGTACTACATGTATTACTATATTAAGTGGGTCATTGCCCAGAATCCTTAGTGGCACAGGTCTCCTACTCTGTTTCAGACATGTAAGTCTGCTTTTTTTCCTTACTAAGAAATACATAAAATAGATATTTGGATGTCAGATTCCCTTTAATATATTGTAATTATATTTAACTTATCAATCTGTGGCATGAGTGGAGTTTATGAAACCGATCTAAAATGCAGATAAAGTATTCCATCATGCTGTATTTAAGAGGTAGCAAGCTCAAGCTCCCTTTGTGAGGTCTGTTTTTTGGTCAGCTGTGATTGTCTTGGGTTGCTACATGAAGATGTTCCTTATTTGTGTCTAGTTGTCTGAATTTGTGAGTAACCACCCTTTAGAACAGAGATTCCTAAACCGCAGTGCTCTATGAACTGGTGCTCACAAAGTTATTACAGTTATTACAAACAAATTATGAAAGTTATTCATACAATGTGATAAAGATTTATAAAGAAATAATGCAAAACATTATATAGAATGTGATGTGCTATACTGGAAAATAGCCTGTTTACAGTATAGCTGAAAAACAATGGACAAAAAATATTTGATGGTCCATGAGAAACCTCAGTAAATTTCAAGTGGTTCTCAAGGCTCGATGCAATTTTCAAGTATTTCATATTAAAAAAAGTTTGATATCAACTGCTCTAGGGTTAAACCACGCTACTACTGTGCATCTTGTAAGATTAGAGGGGAAAAAGTCATGTGGTACAGTTCTACTGCACTTCAGCATTTAGTACATGTTGTCCAGTATCTTAGATTTTACATTAGATGTGGAAAAAGACAAACTGTGGCTCATAGTGTGTCTAATCTAATGTCACATATGGTGTGTTACTGTAATGGCCGCTTTAAATCCAATATAGACTCTTAGACATGGACTGCTGCCAACATCAACAGCAGTAATTCACGGAAAAGGAAAGGAAATAAATGCAAGAAAATGGTATGTCTCCTATATGTATTTTATTTTTCTTAAATCAAGAGAAAGGAATTTTAAGTGGCTGTTAGACATTGCGTTTGTCATATGTCTAGTAATGCAGTTTCTCATGTCTCATATGATCTTGTGGAGGGGAATTAGTCTAAGCAGGAAAAGACCTGGGGAAAATAAACAGATTTTTTTTTCTTGTTTTTTTGCAGTGTTTTCTTACTAACAGCTCACCAGGGTAACAATCCCCATGGCTGTTTTAATTTGGCAGTAAAATATCCCAGATGTGAAAACGGAGCAATTCCCCAAACACAGCCCCTTCCCCCTTCATGTTGAAAATATAACCCTCTACCTCCGACCCAGTGACATGTATGCTGGTAGTGGTGCATCTGGGATTCCATAAAGCATGCAATTTATGTCTGGCACTAAAAAAGTTTATATAATATTGTCAGTGCTGCTCATTTTTTAAAGCCAGATGCATGTGGGTAACAATGTGTTGGAATTTTCCCATTAAGCACATTGCAAAAAGGCCCCATGGCTATATGTGTGTTATTCCCCAAATGCTTTAACTTAGCCTATTGTCGCACACTATACAGTGGTTATGTTGCAAACAAGTCTGGGTAGGATCATGACACATTTAAACTAGCAAGGTACCCACTAAAAGAAAACACCAGCTCAGTGTCATCTTTCGTTTTGGGAGCTTCACATTTGTCCTGATAAAGCATTTGATTATTGATGGCTTAGCCGATGATCTATTGGTAGAAATACAAATACAAAATGATTACATTTTGTGATTCTCAGATTCTCCTTGGACCCAGTATGTGTTAACAGGTCTTGTTAGATAACTGTATTTATCTAGAGCTCAGACAACCTGTTAGTCCATTATTTTTTAGTGACATTACTTACACAATAAATTGTTGGATTCAAAGAACTTCAGCAACCTACTCAGTATTATTATGTCTTTTTGTGGTCTCTCGTTTTAATGTAATACCATTGATAGATGTCTTTGGTTGTAAATATTACCATCATAAAATTCTGTTTGTGAACAGGTTCTGTGTATTTTGAAGCTAAAGTAAACAGATCCATTAAACTGCCCAGCAGAGAAATTAATCTAATAGTTATTTTACCATGTCTATCGTGATCAACTCCTTAAGGTAGTCAGGTACAACCAAACATTTGCAGGGCCAGATTCACAAAAGGTCTAAGATAGTAAAGGGGCCCAATTTCTTATACTATTTGTCATTATGCATTTTTTTTTAGTTTTTTTTTTTTAAATTATGGTCCAGTCTCATAAAGATAAATGAGGCTTGTTAATTAACCTGAATCAAAATGATACAGTTCAGATGGAACCTTTGCCCTTTTTTATATGTTAGAGGAACTGGGTATTTTCTCAAATCTGCTATTTTTTAGATTGGCACTTGTAAGATTAGAATTTAATTACAATTTTAGAGATTATAATTTAGTTTTGGTCTGAGACATAACAGCCTTATTAAATTGCGATTTTGCCAAATGAAAAGGACTCTATATAAGCACAGAGCATATTTTTTTTTACATAAGTTTTTAGTTAGTGAAGACCTTGCTTTTGGCTAGAAGTTCACTAACTAAAAACTTCTGTAAAAAAATATGCACTGTGCTTATATAGAACCCTATTCAATTGGCCGAATCGCAATTTAATAAAGCTGTAAATGACTTTTCAGTGCAGTACATCAATGTATCAAATTGCAATTACTGGATGCATATTGTCATGTTAGCTACTCATTTATGCTAGACATAGAGAAGTGGCAAGTAGAGGGAACAGAGTTAATAGAGAATTTGAGACCGGATCCAAAGACAATGTTCTTAAATTAGTTACAGTACATAGTTACATAGGGCCTCATTCTATTATCGGCCGTAAATCGGCCGTAAGGCTGCGATTCCTTGCGAGGGTTCAGTTAACTCGCGATTCTATTATACGGCCCCGCAAGGATCTCCTTTTACGGCCGGCCGCATATCTTGGAACCGGCTGTAATCTGTGAAATATAAAAACTGAAAAATAAATTCAAGCCTGCACTGTACAGCTCTGTAAATGCTAGGGATCATATTGGGGGACATGAGGATTAAAAGGAACCCACTCTCAAGCTTGCACATCTGCCCAAACCCGAGTTCAAATTAACTGTTTATTTGCCGGCTGCGGCGTGGGTGTGTCTGAAGTGCTCCAAGCACTCTGGACTTTTTACATGGATATTTTACGGATATTAAAAAACAAATATTTTACGGATTTGAGTATAGGGTAATTATGTGCTATTTTTTCTAACACCTAAAATCCCTTTATAGTCTTCTCAAAGTGCAGGATGGCTTTATTTGAGCTATTTTATGTGCTTAATTGGTGCTAGCGAGACCTTTTTCCTGCAAGTAACTGCGGCTCGTTTTTAGCCTTGCAGAGAGGTTTCCCGGAGCAATTGAATTGCAAATCTCTTGCGGCCGTTTTAGATCAAAGGCTTTCCTCCGGCGCGAGCGGCCGCAAGAGATAGCAAGGCACCGGCCGCAAGCCTGCCGGAATCCCCGGCCGTAAGGGAATAGAATAGCAGAATAGCTTGCGGCCGGTCCTTGCGGCCCCGCAACGGCTGCGGCCGATAATAGAATGAGGCCCATAGTATTTGAGGTGAATAAAGACTGCTAGTCCATCAAGTTCAACGTTTTTAGATCTATTCTGATGCTTTTAATATGTGGACTATTTGTTAATAATTGTTAATTGATCCAGAGGAAGGCAAACAGAAAAAAAGCATTGAAACTTTGCCAATTGTCTCATAAGGGGAAAAAAAGCAAAATTCCTTCCTGACCCCAGAGACTGGAGATCGAATTTCTCCCTGGATCAATATTCCTTCGCTAGTTATCTAGGATAACCTTAAATACCCTCTTTATTCAAAAATATATCTAACCCCTTTTTAAAGTTATCTATCGAATAATCGCTGTCACCACCTCCTTTGGTAGAGAATTCCACAGTTTAATCACCTTAACTGTGAAAAACCCTTTTCTTTCTTTAAGGTGAAATTTTTTTTTCCCTCTAACCTAAAGGGATGTCCTCTTGTCAGTTAAAAATCTCTTGCTACAAAAAGTTCACTTGACAAAGTCTTAAATTGACCCTGGATGTATTTAAATAAGGTAATCATATCCCCTCGTAGACACCTTTTTTCTAGGAAAAATAAGTTTAATTTGGTTAGTCTTTCTTCATAACTTAGCCTCTCCATTCCCCTTATTATTTTTGTTGCCCTTCTCTGTACTTTTTCCAGCTCTAAAATGTCCTTTTTATGAAGTGGCGCCCAAAATTGTACTCCATATTCCAAATGAGGGCGTACTAGAGATTTGTATAGTGGCAGAATTATATTTGCTTTGATTGCTTCTATACCCTTCCTAATACATGCTAATATTTTACTTGCCTTTGCAGCTGCTGCTTGGCTTTGAGCGCTGTTACCTAGGTGGTTGTCCACAAGCACTCCCAAATCCCTTTCAATATCAAATACCCCTAGATTTGCTACATTAAGATTATAAATTGCATGGCTATTTTTCCTTCCCAAATGCATAACCTTACATTTATTTGTATTAAATCTCATCTGCCATTTAGCTGCCCATTTCTCTAATTTATGCAAATCCCTTTGTAGGGAAAGCACATCATTATCTGATTTAATTACATTGCACAACAAATATTTGGGCTACTCTTTCAGAAATTTGGTGGGATGAAAAAAATTAGGTGGCAGCTTCTTCCACAGTACTATTCTAATAATTTCAATATTGGCATGGATTCCAATGCAAATATTTCTGAAACACTCAAGTAAACTCCCAGTGAACAGACAGAAGCAGCTACTAAGACATCACTACACACCAAATTATCTACAGAAAAGAGGCTCTTTATAGGATGTTTAGAGAACACATGACAGCTATAGACCCTGTGCAAATAACACTTGTGGATTTTTTTCTCAGACCATCACAAATATATATCATTTTGACAGCAAAAATGTAAAGATTTCATGGTTCATTCCATATCTGTCTTTTAGGGAATTTACACTGTGGGGAAGAATGCGTTGATGACCTCTATCTGCACGGCAATTTGTATGATTCTCTTGTACAAATGACTGTATATGGAAGTGAGGTGGCACAGCTGCACTAAACATGTCCACTGATGTCATACTACAGTGCCACATTTAGAGAGCACAACATAGCACTAGAACTATTGTAAACATAAAATGTGCTTATAGCACATTAATTTGTTTTATTTTACCAAAGTATTTAATTCTCATTTCTTCCACTAGCATGGTAGTATATTTATCTAGCTGCCTGGCTAGAGAATTTTAAATAATTGTACAAAATCAAGATTAAGCTGAGAAACAGAGACAGAAGAAGTGGACAGAATGGAGAAAAATAGAGATAAGATGTTTATTGAGATATCACATGATGGAATATGGGACTTGAAGAGCAGGAAAACAGCCAAGACATCATTCACTTGTTTAGGGAAAAGTAAAAAACACATTATCTGGTAGACATACAGATCTGATTATTACAGGGCCACTGTAATGCTCCAATTTTTATAATGTTATACTAGTTAGAGATAGAAATGATAACTTATTGAAACTTATAGCGAATAAGCTGTTTTTCCGATCCAATATTTTACAAATTACTTAGCATTAGAGGCAGCGTGTACTGCTACTTCCCTGCAGATGCCTCGTTGCTGCAAACTGCAGTCCAATTAAAATTTACCACCAAATATAATCACGTTAAGCAGTTTGTAGCACATATATGATGAGGACAAAATCAGCTATTTTCAAAGTATGTTTTACCACAAAAGACCACTTTTGAAGTTAAAAGTTTGTTTATACATTACAGGTTTCTGCAACAGTTAACTTGAAATAATCAGTAAAGTTTTAAGTTACAGTGCGCAAGTGACAAATGATGTCAGGGGGAGTTGAAGAAGAAATAAAAACTAAAGGATGGATTGAACTTTTGATTGTGTATTTAAACTGGAGTAGCTATGTTTAGTTTTTGGAAACATAATCAAGTTAAAACAAGAATTGATCCATTGGTTAAAATGGAAAATCAGTCTAGGAATGTGTTGACAGGAGATAGTATTGTTTTTCATACCATAGCCTTTGTCATGCGATGAAAGGAACAGGCATGAACCATGGCTTCCCTAGTTCTGTCTGTGTGCTGTGAATTTTGGTGGTTATGTGTTATACTTTCCATAAGTCAATTTTAATGATTAAGTATCAAGCTTTTAACTGAAATCCAAATTTTATGTGAAATAAGAAAACTACCATAGTATGTTTTTGTGTGAAAACTGAGTAGTCAATCTTATGGTAAGCTTACTTTTATGTAAGACAATAGGTTAGATCTAGATGGAGTACACACATTCAAATGGAGAAATATTTGCGCTACCTTAATGTTTTTTTTTTTTCTTTGTAATATCCCATTTTTTCTTTTAATGCAAAAACAAGTTTTGCAGTTGTTTTATACAACCACATGCAATGTGGGTGACATTGCTTTACATAAGTAGTGATTTGTAAGAGTAGGTCTGTATTCAGAGGCCTGTGGGCCATCAAAAAGTATTTAAGAATTTCTGTGCTAAGCACTGCCACTGTGTTGTAAAAGCTAAGCTGAACATGAGGAGATAAATGTCTTCATACTCCTTGTGTAGTTTGAATTTCTGTTAGAAGTATGCATTATAGAAGATCGTAAGCAATAAAATCAAGAAAGAAGAAATAATATAAAATGGAAACAAATGTCAATATCTACTAGTCATTCTCGTGTTTATAAGATGTGATACATTTTCCTGAGCTTGTTGTGGAGAGGAAAGCAGCAGAAGGGTATGTTTCTGACTAGGCCCAGGTTAGATATTAATTGAAAAAATTATTTCACTGCAGGTCTTTGAAGTCATCCATGATACTTGTGAAGCTTGTGTGTGAGAGGTACATCTACAAATCTACAGACGCAGCCTTGCAGTTTACATGAACATTGCCTGCTTCTGGGCATGTGTTGGGTAAAGGGTAGATGTCAAATATTAAAAATTGGACTCTGCTGCATTCAGATAACAAGTATGGGAGTCTAAATCGGGTGACTGCCCCATAAAAATCAGGACATCTGCACATGCTACCCTGAATGTAAGCTTTCTGTCACTGTCAATCAACCATCTTTTACAAACTGGTGGTCCCTGATAGGGGAGAGAAAATAAAGCTAAGTAGTTTTGAGGTGTCAGCCCCTACATGATGAAAGGTGTCAGGATTTTTCAAATCTGTCTATTTCATGCACATTTGAAATTGTGTTTATTTAATCATACTGTATATAATGAATGTATACATATACAGTATTTTGCGAAAGTCTTGAGAAATGAGTGTAATTTGCCATTTATTGAAATCAAGCTCATAGTTATTTGATCCTTGTATGACATACAAGCAATTATCCATGTCTTTCTTCTGGCGTGTAAAATAAATACACTGAGGGCTATTTACATTAGACAGGGGGATCAATCAGAATTAATGACTCTTTCATCAATAGGAAAGGAGTAAAATGCATCTGTTACTGATCTTTCAAAATCTTTTCTTTGTGCAAAACATTTCAGAGGGCTGGGAAAAAAAGATGAAAATTCAACATTTCACTTGTCTCCAATTTCTTAAATCAGCAGCACTCAGCTGGGCCTCCCATAATAATAAGCAAGCGGCAAAACTAAAGCTGTAACGGTTATAAATGTTCTTTAAGTTAAAACCAACTTGTTGTTTGGGGGACAGTTTTCCTTTAAGTTGGTCAGTGTGGTTATCAGTGTCACAAGCTGCCTACATTTGATTTAATCTGTACATGAACCTGTCTGTGCATATGTGAATGTACAGATATGTTAAAGCTACTCTCTATATTGTTCTTCAGTGAAATATATCAATATGTTATGCAACTTAATGGATAAAAGGAAAACTGTTTCCTTTATAAGAGCAAAAAATGAAGATCCAATTTTAACCCAAATGCATTGACAAAAAGTGAGATGATATGCTATTAATTTTCAAAAGGAGTTAGTAAGGATAAGTGATGATAAGTGGGTATTAAATGAGTTAAAGGAAGTAAAAGCATAATATGTCTCAAATTTGTATGCTTTCTATGGAACCTATTCGTCAAGTGGGGTTAAACTATAACCCTGTTTCACAAATAGGAAAACATGAACTGGCCAAAATTATTTACACTGTTTTATGCCAGGTTTCATCCCTGCTTTATAAATAGATATTCTTTGGTGTCCCTATAAAATGTTACTGAAAGCAACACCTCTCCCATAAACTAATATACAGAACAGATTTTAAAGGAAAAGTTTAACCTGAATATAAGTTGCTACTATATGAAAGAGAGTAGTTCCAATATATGTTATTAGCACTAGTCTTTTATTGCTTCAATACCTCTGTATGTTAGGTGATATGAGCTGCAAAACATGAATGTATATATCACAGCTTAGAACTCAGCTGCAGTTCGATTGGCTCTTGAACTTGTTCTTGAACCTTTGACCCAATCATCTGAAAGAGCTCAGTGTCCATGACAAAAATCAATTTTAAAATGGCAGCTTCCACTCTTCACAAACATGGAGGAATAACTGGCAAACTTGTCAACCTACTTTTAGAGTAGTCCTTAACATAATAGAAATTAATTTTAGGTGCAATTTGCTCTTTCAGCTCATAATATGTCACTGCCATCAGCAAACATATCCAATCTGTGATTTGAAAACAAACAGGCCTTTTGTCAGCAATATAACATTTTAACCTCAAATTCTTCCAAGGATACCATTTCCCCTGTGTACTTCTGTACATTAATCTGCATGTTTTTTTACATCCATCTGCACCGTCTGCAAATGATTTGTAGACAGATTTTTGACCCACATGTACTCTGATGTTCTTGGCATACACATTTTATATGATGGATCAGCATGTCTTTGGCTCAGGACTTAGTGATTAGAAATAATTTGTAATTCTTTTATTAAAAAAAAAAAAAAAAAAATCTAATGTTTTATTAGTGCTTTGGTTTTGAGTATTATTTTATAGATCTGTTAGATATAGATTTATAAAACTCTTTGGCCCTCATTCAATTGCAATTTGGCCAATTGAATAGGGCTCTAAATAAGCACATAACATATTTTTTTTAAAGATTTTTTTACTTAGTAAGCATCTATCCAAAAGCAAGATTTTCACTAACTAAAAGTCTTCTTAAAAAAAATATGCTATGTGCTTAGTTAGAGCCCTATTCAATTGGCCAAATCTCAATTGAATGAGGTCCTTTGTAATTTGGTACAGATCTTTCAAACCTCAATTTCTTCTTCTTAGATTGTCTTCTGTAATCAACACATACAACTGAACTTTTGGAAACCGATACCCAAAATACTAAAGGACTGTGATCATTTTAGCTAAAAATATGCACCACTTGAAAGGAAACATTAGTCCTCTTTAATTATTACAAAAAATAGTACAGAGTTTTTGATCAAAGGAAAAGCAAAATAAAGGGTCAATTTGTTGCAAAAATTGTTTTTTAAAATTCTGCTTTTTAACACAATTTGAAGTCTAACATCCACCCATCTGGCGGACATTTTCCATAAGGAAACACATGCGTCATTGTCAGTCTGCAATGTTAATTACAGACCTTACATTCACACGCTCTGTGCTGTGAGGAGAGGATATATCTCTTGGCATTATAAGGCTCTCAACTCTTGTTTTACTGCTGCAGTAATGCAGGTTATGCACCCTATGGGATATTTAAAAATGGCTGCCTGAGGCTATGAAAAATGTTATAATAGTTATAATGTACGATTGTTTCAAAAGCTGCAAAAATCTAGTGCACTGTCTACTGAAGTAAGGTTTAAAATGTGTATTTGTAATATAATAGAAACTGCAATTGTAAACAGATTTTTCAGTGCAGATCCTTTGTCATTTCATATATTATCCATCATGCACTGGTGTACTGTGTTTTACTTTATATTTCCCTGAAAAGTAGTTGTGGAATTTAGTCTTGAGTAAACACAGAGCCCCACTTCTTTAATCTTACCTAGCAAATCAATTCATGTACACAATCAGAGCTTAGTGAATCCAGGCCATTGTTAATTTCTTTTGCTTATATCTATATATTTGCTCTCCTCAGCCAGTGGAGGATGACAGGATGAGGTCAGCACTCCACGGTGTGTGATGTGAGTGCTGTGGCAGCCCATCTATTACTCAGTGAAGGAGACTCTCTGAAACATGTAAGTGATACCATCCTGCGGCCTTAGCTGTGTTTTGCTTGGCCCGACTGCCCTTGTATACACACAGCTGGTGAGCTTGTTTTGTCTCCTTAAACAAGTCTAGGCTCAAAGACATTCTCCGGGGCTCTGTAAAAAACTCTCACTAGCAGGAGCCATATGTACAAGAGAGTCCAGTCCTAGTGTCAGCAGTATATATAACATGTGAGCATGTACATGTCTCTGTGTAGTTCATTGTACCAGTGTGTCTGTGTGCTTATGTGTATATGTGGTTTCCATGTGTATCAGCAAGTCGTTGTGTAGAATAGTCATCAGTATACCAGTGTGTCCATGTGTATCCATGAAGCTGTGTGTATATCAGTGTGTCTCTGTGTATGTTTGCATCAGTCTGTATGTAAGTATCAATGTGTCTGTGTATGAAACAGTAGGTCTGTGAATTAATTTATGTGTGTGTACGTGTGTGTTATAGTTTATTAGTGTGTCTCTACATTTACCAGTATCTATACATACATTTGTATGAATCAGGCTGACTCGGCCTATTAGTCTACCAGTCATAATGTCAGACACACTGGACAAAATTATGTAAACAGGGCCTGTGAAGTGGATTGTGGTTCTGGTTCTAAAAAACAGCCACTGTTCCAAATGTATCAGCCTATGTGCAGCACTGGCATGTATCACTGTCTCTATATATATTAATATGTCCAGGGCTGGATTAACAATTAAGCAAAATAAGCACATGCTTAGGGCATCAAGGGAAGGGGTGGGGTGGGCACCACAGAAATGTTCCATTGTTGGATTTACCATGGACCATATGGTGCAAAACTGCAAATGGTGCAGCAGAACCAGGTTCCACATAAAGGGTCTCCCACAAAATATGAGGTTAATGGTATACATTGTAATAATTTATTATTGTTTATATTTTGAATTAGATTTATGTAGGGTACTAAAATCTTAGGACCTCTTTTCACTTATCAGTTATTGATTTGTCTGTCTATGTATCAGTCACCATACTTGTTCAATAGCTTGACTGTATATGTATTTGTATCAGAGTGTGTTTGTGTTTCACTGTGTTCATGTGTGAGATTACATATTTATACATTGCTGTTAATTAGTACTAGCAATATGGTTTAGGGTCCAACAATCTCCTTAATTTTGTTTCTTCATCTAAATGTATCTATATCTGCCAAAGACTTTTTATTATGCTGCCAGCTCTTAAAAGTGACCTTAAGAAAAGGATAAAGCCCAGTGAAGGTCAGAGACATCACGTCACAGCTCTGCCTGTCATTGTTCCTTCCAGACACTTGAAGAAGGCTTTGGGCTTTGGAAAAGCTCTGGGACTTATCTACAAAGAATGCTTGAATTGATACTATCACCTACTGCAGCCAACTTCCTTCCTGACATGGAGACAGACACATCTCATATACATACTGCCAGTGCTAGGCAAAGCTTCTGTGCACATATACACATAGTAAACTCAAAACGGAAACTAAAAGAAAGCAGAATTCTGCATCGCTTAAATGCAAGACTTTATACTAATAGAGCATTATTGATATGTGCTTCTATTTTTATGTTTGAATTATATAAATGAAATATTTTGTTTTCATCTCACCCAGATGGAAAGTAGCCGTTTTCCCAATTGTAGTAAAAGTGTCACTTTCCCCAAAATAGTAAAGACAAGCAAGAAATATTATGCATTGCACGGCATAAGAACATTCTTTCAATGTTGCAAAAGGCAGTCTGAGCGTCAGGAGATGATAACGTCACACATGAGGTGACGAAATTATAAATATCAAAAAGTTGCTTTTATTATAAACATTATTAGCTGCCATTTGTTAATTTACAGCTCTGCATTCAGTGTTTGGTCATTATAATCTACTTAATAATTCTGATTGATTTTAAGAATGGCTCAAGAAAATATTTGATTATTTTTTACATTAACAATCTTTGAAGGAAATTCTAACATATTAATGCACAAAACATCCAGTAGAGGCAGTAATGTAATACAAACTGAGAGAAACACATGGAATCCACAAATATTCAGATAAGTATAAACTAGTATAGTGATAGCCATGGAAAATGAAGAAATAAATGTAGTAGATACCAATCACAGCCAAGTGAGTAGGATTATATTTTAGGCTTTCACGATACTAAGGAAATTTATCAAGATTTTGCAAACACTTGTCTCATGAAGTACTTAGTTTTCTGAATGCTTGCAATCTAATTCTATTAAGATTCTAAATGGTAGTATATAAAAGACTATGGGTAGGAATAGGCAAATGTATAAATAATATAAAAATATAAATAATTCTATATTACTGCTGTAGCTATGGTAGGCTCCAAATCTTGAATAAATTAGATACATTTTCTCCTGCCTGTGTCACTTTTTTAAATCTAGAAAACTGCATGATCTTACTTTATTCACCATCAGGACTGAGGCAGCCACTTCTGCTGGGGCTCATCCTGTGTCACTGGACCTCATACCATCCAGCTAAGCAGAATCATCTACCAACCGACAGCTTCCAGTTTAATTCACCTGGGGCCTCACAGTCCACCATCTGTTCTGCCTCTGAAACCATCTAAAATGCCCTCCCACCTATCCTGTTCACCCCTACCCACCTCCCTACATTTTGTGTTACTTTATAGTAGGTTTCTGCACTATCACCTCCATCTTTCACAGCCCTCCACTATCTTTTCAATTACTTGCCAAGCTCTTGTTTCTCCCACTTAATTCCATTGCATTTTGTTTCAAATGCTGCTTTAGTCTGCAAGCTTGCAAACTCTCAGTCTTGCAAGGCACTTTGTATAAAAGTTTCATGTGTATAATTGTTAGCTCAAGGGCATGGTTGTCAGCTCCTTTTGTATCAGTCTGTCAAATTATGCAATTTTATACTCATGTTTTATTGTACTCCTGCACTACGGAATGTGTTGGTGCTACATAAAGAAAAGATAATAGTAATAATACTTAAACAAACGCTGAACTATTATCAGATTAATATATACTAACCACTTCTTCTGAGAAGAGAGTGGAAATCAAAACTTATGGCTGAAAAACTACTCTGCCTCCAAATCCCCAAAGTTGAATTTTATATTAAACACCATGATCAGTGTTTTAGTATACCAGAATGATTCTTTATATGGCTTCGCTTTTGTAAGTGGCAGGATCCTTTACATTTGGTGACACAAAGCAGACACCTGTTACCATAATAGTGTTAAATAGTAATTTTCCTCCAAACACTGCAGACCACTGACTACTCTGTTTCCTGAGTGTCGAGATTCCACAAGGAAAGACAAGCTGGTGGTGTCCGTGTAACTTCCCTTGGCGCTCCATGGAGGCTCGCTAAAAACCTCCTTCCCTCACCCATCATGATGACAAAACCACATTACTGCTTTTTCTTTGCGTAGGGGTTATAGTGGTGGAAGGGGGGTGAGATTTAACAGCGGTGTTCATGCAAATGCTACAAAAACACACATTGTTTAAGCTACGCACATGTGTATTGCAAGCTTTGCTTGGCCCCCTTTCAAACACAGTTTTTGTTTTAATGAATTGCTACAACTTGACATCTGCTTTCCCCCTTCCTCCCAGCACTACACATTTCTTCCGCCACAGGCACTCAAAAGTTGTATCTAAACTTCTCAGAGGGGCCTACATAAAGGGGGTAGTTTATGACCTTGATAAAAGGCTTTTAATGGATCTAATCACAGCTTGATCCACTGTCCCATCTCTCTGTTGCTTTTGGGTGTTTTTGTAGAATTAAAGACATCATTTTTGTCTCAGTGACTGCTATATTTTTAAAAGCACAATATGCAAACGAGCGTTAATTACTAAAACAAATTGTACTTTTTAGAAGCAGATTTTTTTCACATTTAAAACATTAAAGAAATGAATTAAAAAAATATGTAATTTGGAAATGTTGCTTTTTCAAGCAGGTAATGGTTGTTAAAAAGAAATCAAGTAAAACTGCATGATTTCTACAATCTCAATATATCTGGCCTATCAGAAATATATGATGCAGAAGTGGAAACTCCTATGCAAAGAGACTTTATCAAGATATTGTGAAATAACTCCCTTGATACCGATTCCTGTTATAGTAAAAACATATGGTAGAATCGAATCAATATGTCTGCCAAATTTTCCAGACATGTTACATATATGAATTCAAGCATGCCTGGAATATGCATGCATGTGTTTTAAGAATTATGAAATCACACCTTTTTATTTTGATAGAATGACTTCATGGACTTAGTGGTTCTAATGTTCTGCCACAATATGATTCTAGGTTTTACTATTATTTGGACATTCTCTTTAGACACTGAATTTTAGATATTTTTGTTTTGCTTCCTCTTACATCAAAATCAAGATTTCCTTATTGAAGATATCTTGAAAACTATTTACTACCTTATTATTATTATTATAATTATCTTTTATTTGTAACGTGCCAACATATTCCGTAGCACTGGCAAAAACAAAATTAACAAATTGCAAAGAATGGAGCGCCCAGTTTTTAAAAGTAAAATCAAATGTACATAGTGCTTGTTTCCAAAGCACGGACACGAGATTGAAAACTCTCATGTAAGTACAAATATAATTAAAATGAGAAATTCAAGGTTGAAACTTTTGAGGCAGAGACAGCTTTAGTGTTCAGAGATTACTGTGCAGATTTTATCTTATGGCCAGTTTGGACTAACAGTCCAGGACAAATGTTTACATTTCATAAATTTCAATCTTGTAAGGTGCTCTGGGGAAAAAAGACTATGGGCCTCATTCTATTATCGGCCGTAAATCGGCCGTAAGGCTGCGATTCCTTGCGAGGGTTCAGTTAACTCGCGATTCTATTATACGGCCCCGCAAGGATCTCCTTTTACGGCCGGCCGCATATCTTGGAACCGGCCGTAAACTGTGAAATATAAAAACTCAAAAATAAATTCAAGCCTGCACTGTACAGCTCTGTAAATGCTAGGGATCATATTGGGGGACATGAGGATTAAAAGGAACCCCCTCTGAAGCTTGCACATCTGCCCAAACCCGAGTTCAAATTAACTGTTTATTTGCCGGCTGCGGCGTGGGCGTGTCTGAGGTGCTCCAAGCACTCTGGACTTTTTACATGTATATTTTACGGATATTAAAAATGAAATATTTTACGGATTTGAGTACAGGATAATTATGTGCTATTTTTTCTAACACCTAAAATCCCTTTATAGTCTTCTCAAAGTGCAGGATGGCTTTATTTGAGCTATTTTATGTGCTTAATTGGTGCTAGCGAGACCTTTTTCCTGCAAGTAACTGCGGCTCGTTTTTAGCCTTGCAGAGAGGTTTCCCGGAGCAATTGAATTGCAAATCTCTTGCGGACGTTTTAGATCAAAGGCTTTCCTCCGGCGCGATCGGCCGCAAGAGATAGCAAGGCACCGGCCGCAAGCCTGCCGGAGCCTACGGCCGTAAGGGAATAGAATAGCAGAATAGCTTGCGGCCGGTCCTTGCGGCCCCGCAGCGGCTGCGGCAGATAATAGAATGAGGCCCTATGTATATAAGACTTTGAGCTCATAGACAAAGCCTTCAATGTTTTGTTAAGTATTTATATTTTGTTATTTTCTTATGTTTATTGTACTTAATCTCTGGGTCTACACAATATGTTGATGCTTTTAATAATGTATAATGATAACAGTATATAGAAAAACAGAGAAAACTAATTTAAAGCACTGTGAACAGGTACAGAACACAGATATAGGAAGACAAAACTTTCTGGAACTACAGACATACATAACATAGATACAACTAGAGTAGACATCCACGTCACTCATATAACTTCTTACACTGGTTGCCATAGATGTTGGCAAAACCTTAACACAGTCCTTCATTTTACCAGATACATATGCACTCTCTATATCTGTAACACCACTGGCCATTCATAAATCACTCACAAGTCAACACAGAGACAGACACATAAATATAACCAAGACACACATAGTGTACATATCCAGAAACACTGTTGTGGTGTCAGTTTTAAAGAGTGTTTATGGTTGTATCTTACCTCTTTCACACTGGGGACCAGTAAACCCGTAGACGCAGGCACATCTGTTGGGCCCGATGCAACGACCTCCATTCTGACACCCGTTTTCACAGACAGCTGAAATATTATTATTTCTAGTTAGAATTTGTTCTTTCACAACCTCATGTTCACCTAACTAAACATTAAATAGTACTAAGAACAGCTAGAAGAGATAGAAAGTAGAGAACAGCTAGAAGAGATAGAAAGTAGAGAACAGCTAGAAGAGATAGAAAGTAGAGAACAGCTAGAAGTTGTAGTAAGTGTTTATGAGAGTAGTTACTGCAGTGTAAGTAGGGGCAGAAAATAGGTAGCAGTGATACATAAGATGTTCGAGGAGTTATATGCACTGCTTATAGAAACATTTACAGGAGGAATTATAGGAATGGTTGGAAAGCCCAACATTACTGCAAGTGATTATAGGAGCAGATAAAGATGTTATAGGGAGCAGTTACTATAGGAGTTAGAGGAGGAGTTTAAGGAAAGAGAATGAAAACTTTGTGAGGAAACATAGGCAACAATATAAAAAAACATTAAAGGGAGCTGTAAAATGAATTAGTTAGATATAATTGATATGTGCTGATATAGGGGAGTTATGGGAACCAGTTAAACAGGGATCAGTGGGACGATTTACATTAAACAGAGGAGGAGTTATAGTTGCAATTAGGAATACTAAGAGAATGTTTTAAAGGCAATTAAGTAATGAGGTCTAGGATGATCATATCAGCAACTACAGTGAAGTTTTATGATGTAGTTGCAATAGGAAATGTATGTACAGTTAAAAGAAAAATTATAAGGGGGTAACTAGGGGAGTATTTACAGGTAACTTTTGTAGTAGAAGAGGGATTCAACATCAGTACAGTTCAGTTATATTTAACAGTTTGATTATCCTTTCAGTTTTTGTGATTAAATTCCACTACACGTAAGAGGAGTTAAACATATGAACTGTGGACATGAGAAGGAAATGCTGAACACCAAGTCCATGTGACTATGGCACAAGCTGGGGAGCATAACTGTCACATATGCCTCATGTCATACAATCCCTAGAAATCTCTCTGCATCTGTGTGTGGGAAATTCAACTACTTTGCTTAATTTCTGGCCATGGGAAATTATTATGGAAAAAATCCCAGCCCTGCCCTCATCTACCCATGAGAATTTTCCATTTGTTACTGTTAGTTTTGTGGTAATTTCTAACAAATGATTTCCTTTTCATCAATATTACAAGAGTGACAACACCCTGATAAAATTCCAAGATGAACCTAGAAAAGTGCAGAGAGAGGCAGACTTGAACTTAATGTTAGCAGGAGAATGCAGACTAATTAGATGGTTGGAATTGGCTGCCGCCCAAACCCCAGGGCCGGGGTTCAATCCCTGTCACACTGTATGTCTAGCCAATGAGCATAAAAAAAGCATTAAAGAAGAAAAAAAAAAAAAAAAGTCTAAAAAACATCTGATTGACAGATAGTATTATTTTTCTGTTTGTTTTAAAGGGTGTAAAACTACAACTTGTAAACTGATTGTAATGACTTTATTTTGTATGTAACAATAAAAAGTGGGTGTCACAATTGTGACACTGTTTAAAATTAGGTACATTACTGCATGGTTGTGACAAACACAAAGTAAATATGCTAAAAGTGTCCATGAATGAAATGCTCTAGTAAAAAAAAATAACATGGGTTCTCAAATACGAACAGGTACAAAATGGCATGAATCAAAAATTGTATTAATGTATGATAACATATTTAGTGTACAGTACACATATATACTGGATAACATTATGAATGATTTACAGTGAATGTATAATATAACAAAGTTTTCCACAGCTCCAAGTATATTTAACAAGTCAGGATTTGGGAATATTCTGCATAAAGGGACATAAAAAGTTTGTTTTCTTGCATAAAAAAAAAAAAAGTAATTTGATCCCAGAAATCTTACTCTGAAAATTGCTGCAATAAGATCCAAAGATCCTAAATTTTAATTACCACCCAATAAAAGTTTCAGCAATTATTTTTGAAAGATTCTGATGCTGGATTCATAATCCAGCTAACATACAGGCCATTCGGCAGCAACTGCTGTAACTAGAACACGTAGGGAGCTCTTATAAAGATGCAGTGATAAGAAGCTGACTGATAAGGCAGGGTCTATGAGTCTTATCAGAGCTAGGAAAATTGATTTATCGAAGTTAGTTTTCTGGCATTCAATTTACGTTTTCTATGAACAATGACTTGTAATTTTGCTTAAAGAATAGTTTTCAGCACTGCAAGAAATTGAAACATTTTATTTGTTCAATAATTGGATTAGTTATTCTGATTAATCAACGTTTTTTTTTACTGGCGTTTGAGGCCTTGGATTGGATGCCCTTTTGTTAGGGACATCTGAGGACTGGAGGTTGGGAAATGGTAATCTTGCAAATCTGCAACACATGTGGGGACACTGATTAAGCTCATCCCCTGCAATAGCCAATGTAGGGCAGCCCACAGCTGTGCAAAGCCACTTGGGAAATAGAGCTGGCACATAACCATAAAGTGCTGTCTAATACAGCGCAAGGCATTATTGAATGTAGTTTTAGGAAGCTGATCAGTGATTTTGCAGAAATTATGGGGGAGCTGAGGCTTTCACAAATTAATGTCAATATTCTCCTGTGTGCATACAAACCCAACAGACATAAAGGATGAATGGCTCTCAGAGAACCTATTCATTCCGGAGTTATCCTATAGACTATATATATGGCACAATGTAAACTAAAATTAAATGATTTATAATGAATCTCTTGTTACATACACCGCAGCTTAATGGAAAATGTATCAATACTTACGCTGTCCGCAGTGAGTCCCAGTGTATCCTTTCTGGCAGGAACAGGTATCTTCGTTGCAGCTTCCTCCATTCATACACCTCACATTACAATTCATAACTGCAGAGAGAATAACAAAATAAGGTGTCTATTAATACAAACAAGCTTCAGGAAAAGGTGGCAATCTATATCTGGTATGTTAAGTATGTATAAATGACACACAATTTTGATTTCGCAAGAATGAACTGACCGTTTAAAATATTTCTTATATGGCTACCGTTTCGTATGACATATGCGAAAAGTCATATAGCACAAAAATGGAAATCTCCTGTTCTTAGAATTGAAGAAATAAAACATAAGTTGAACCATATAATGATTCACAATAGACGCACACATAAACTAACAAACTCCATCCCTCAATTCCTAGATATTTGGAACACTTGATTGTTCAACCCACAGGCAATTAACATTTCCTAGGTAATAAAATACTCCTCACTATACAGAAAGTCTTGGATCCCCCCAGCAGACTGCTCAATAAATATTGACAAGATCAAGACTCGTCATGTAATTATTTTTATTTTTCTAATTAATTATTTATTTTAGGTTAAAGTTACATATTCTTTGTATTGTTTTGTCTCTTCCATTGAAAAGGAATACTACAAATAGCTTCACATTGAACATCTTGCTTGGCATAATTCCCAACAGTACTGGAACCTAAACCTGATGCCGAGGGTTTACTGTCACTACATATTGAACAACTTGATTGGCATAACTCGCGGCAGTATTAGAACTCAAACCTATACAACTGAACTTCCTTTACACAACTGTGTTCTGCTAATTATATTACTCTTACATGGAATATGATTTAAATTGTATGTACATTGAATATAATTCAAACTGTATGTTAAACGATTATTAAATCCTGATAACAATAAAAAATTATTGAAACAAAAAAATATTTCTTATGATGTTAAAGGTCCTCTGCAGTAGAAGACAAAAGATACTTGTTTATCAAGTATGCACCAAACTAACAATATTATCATCTGTGCATGTCACAGGCATACATACATTTCTGAAGAGTCTGTTTATGGGTACAGAAATCCATTTTGTGTTTTTTTTACATCACATGCTTAGAGCTGGGTGATGGGGAGGGAGTTTGCAGTTATCAGTGGAGGGAGGAGTGCCGAAGGAGGGAAAAGGCAGAAGTGCAGAGCCTTAGTTTGATCACTGGATAAGACTACAATTTACACCACACCTATTATTGATCACTGACCTAAAAGCAGACTCCTTGCATCAAAGAACTCAACCATACCTCTCAAGAAAAGTAAACACCTCGCTCAAACACAACTTCTACCAAAGTATCATGAATCCCTCCTTCTAATTAAAAACTAGCTGTATAACTTTTTCCTGATAAATTATGTTCTTAATCGGAATTAAAGTTTTCAAATTTAGGTTTGTTTCTTCATTGTGCAGTGGTCCATCTGGTGCCATTACATTTTCAATGAGCAAGAATTATAGGAGCACCTACGGACTGGGAATTCCCATTCTGATACAAATTTGGTTATCTTCCCTTCTGGGGTCCAGAGACAGCCAGCACACAGGGGGTACATACAGCTGAATTCCTTTGTGTTATCAGTTACTAAGCAGAGCTGTGATTTATCCCCTGACCCCAGGAATGTTCTGGAGATGAGGGCTGTAAAAATAAAGCCCCCCAGCAGAGACTGCAATAAAAGTCCTGACTCTCTCAGGAGCACATCATGTTTTGATTTGCTACAGGGGGGAGGCCATTGTCAATCTAGCTTGTTTCACCCTGAAGACAATGTCAGCAGATTTACACACACTGCATACTTAAATGGACAGTTAGTAAAGACAGATAACCCCTGAGTGTCTTATTCCACCAAATTTATTTTCCAGTAAATAATTCTGGGTAGTGACCAGGGCCGGATTAAGGCCCTTAGAGGCCCTAAGCACTTATACGATTTTGGTGCCCCCATATATATGTAATATATGTACCTTGAACAGCTCAAGGTCACACTTGAGCACACATTTTACATATATTCCATCCTGTCTTGCATAAATGTGCACAAACGCAAGGAAAACTTTGCTCGTACGTCCTTTTTCCAACTTGGCAAGTAGAAGACTGGCTGGCTTGGTACGCCAGGGTCGCCAACTGATGTTGGTAACAAAAAGTAGAACGCCCACAAAAAAAAGCTAAATTCACTTTTTATGGCTAAATCCCATTTAAAAAAAAAAAAAACTAAATGCCTATTCAAACCATGTTATAATTTTCAAACAACAAAAGCTAAACAGATGCCAAAAAAGCTAATTAATTTAAATGTCTATGGTGCCCCATTCCTTTGATGCCCTAAGCATATGCCTATTTTGCTTAATGGTTAATCCAGCCCTGGTAGTGAACCATACGCCTTTGTGGTCTGACTAATCAAACTATCCATTTTATTCAGGGATACCTGCCCCATTGCTCTACATCGGTATGTCTGGGGGTATGTATTGAAAATGGTGAAAAATCTGTGCCAACAAAGTACATAACCACAAATAAACAGAATGAAACATTTGCAGTATTGTATCACTAGTAGAAATCTTGTTTCGAGACACTAGCCCTTTAAACAAACCGGGCGTTGATTAAATTATTCTCCATAACATGATCATGTAAGTCAGAGCTATTTGTTTACACAGAGTGTTGATTTGAAGTTTTGCTAGTTTCTCCTGCGGTTGATTTTTTTTTTTCATGTGGTTTCAGATTTAGTGTTTTTCATCCAAATGTGGTTTTGGCTTTGTGTTTTGAGTCATTGATGCGCAGAAAGGTCCCAAGAACATTTCGTGAGAGCGTAAAAGTGTTTTATTTTTGTTTTGCCTTTGTTTTGTAGTGATGCCACTTTCTAAATCCCTGATAAGCCTCCATTGTGTTTAGATCTGGTCACCAGGCATCCAGAAACACAAAAAATTGCCAAAATGGCCTACTATAAATACCATATAACCACAAGGAAAAAACTGAAGAAGAAGTGGAAGGAAAATAATGAGCAATACGTACTGCAGGACTGCGTTTGGATTGATGTTTCTTCCCAACCCGAGAACAGCCCTGCAGCGTTATTTTTTCATGATCCCCCTCACTTAAATGGAAGAATGGGCAGCTTAAAATGGATTCTGGTACCATAAATATTCATAAGCTTAACTATAGGATTCTGAAAGTCCAACTTATGTTTTTGTGTAGAACGAAGACCAGGATTTCAGGATTCCCTGCTCTGCTCACATGGGTCTAAAGAGTCATTCTGAAATCCTGCCATGTGCTCTACATTTTAGGGCTGATGAACTAAGTTTCTAGTTTTATATTGTATTTTGTGTTTTGAACTCGGGTTTGCATCAAAGAATAGCACAGGACTTATACAGGTCTCAGATCACTAGTCATTTTACTACATTGTGAATTCTATGCATGCTTTAATGTACGGTATGTCCAATATTGTTCAGTAAAGAGCACTTGCATTGACACCACCCCCTTCAAATTAATCCTGTTGTTTGACGGAAATTCACATGAAGTATGTAAAAACTACCAATATTAGCAGTTGTGTAACCATGATCCTGAAGGTAGCTTTAAAGAAAATCTTAGTTTGGAATCTGGAGGCTTCCATATGTTATAGTTAGAGACTGCTTGTTGATATGGGTCCTGAGATATTGGAGGGATATATTACAGTTTGTTGCACTTGCATTTAATCCTTAATTCCATAACATTTTAGCATAATTTTAATTTCCATATCCTTGATCCCTCCCTTGAAAAATTATGTTATGGCAAAAGGCAAATACCCCCTCATTGGCATTGGAGCTATATTGAATATACTGCTTAAAAATTAAAGGCTGCATTTTTTTTACTTAAAATATGTGTCCATTAACAAGCCAAGTTTGTCAAAAGGGCAAAATATGATGCTTCATTGGTCCACTAAAAAGCAGAGCTTGAAAAGAGAAGGGATGTGGTATGGTATAAATGTTCACCTGTGGATTCGACAAGTTAATAAGATTATAATTCAGAATTCTTATCTGAAAGATATCAACATCAGAAACAAAATGCCGAATATGGAAGCATCATTTGTTTTGAATGGGATTCTATGTCTTCATTTTGCCTATTTTAGAGAATATTCACTAAGCTACAAATAGCGCCCATGTGAATTGAGTGGGAGTTTTCTTGCTGGCAGCATTACATCTTAATGTGGGCACCGCAAAACTTTATTGTTTTACTTCAAGTCTAGTCTAGTTTCTTGGTGAAGGAAATACATATTTTTTCTTTTTATCATATAAACTAAAGATTTTTGTATTTACTCCTTAAACAGCTTATTCGATTTAGGATATCCATAGTAAAGAACAGAGTGTGTTTTGGGATTTTTACAAGCTAAGAATGTGTTTCATTAAATTATTTAAAAAAATCAATTTCCTCACCTGACCTCCTGTAACACATTAAGAGATCCATTTATTTTTATAATTTTAATTCTGTTTCTAATCTCATGTAGTTTATGGCTAAATATAGTTTCAAAGCACAGCTGATGCAGAAGATACATAGCAGTTGCTTCTGATTGGATAACAACATTATGAACATGTCGGTAAATTTCCAAGGGGTTGTCCTACTTTGTCAAAGCCTGGCTGAGTTGCTGCAGATAAAATAAAAAGATTTTAATATATATGCCACTAGTCTGCATATTTTAGAGTTCTGAAAAAACACTCTAAATATGTTATGGCTTATTTGCCCAAGGAGGTCCTGATCTCTAAAACATGTTTCTACCAATATTATATTTCTGTTAGTAGAAGAATAGAAATCTCTCTGAAATATTTCAGTATTAGGAACTCCCAAGGTCGATTGTCAGTGGAAAAAGAACATAAGGTTTGTAATAATTAAAAAAAAAAAAATCCCAAAGGTTTGAGAACAGGTTGTTGGTTCAGCTGTTGCTCAATACTTTCTCTAGACCTAAAATAATCTCTCTTTATACGTTCCAAAAAATACATATATATTAAAAAAAAAAGTTGGATCTTGCACATGGAAATAGTCTGAGCCAAAGTGTTCCTGAATCATTGTGAATGTATCCAGGGATCACACTGGTAACTGGTTTAACCCCACTGATGCTAGATCAAGTTTTTTTTAAAGAAAGTTGGCAGACATTTCTAGGTTTCTTTGTTTCATTGAAATGTATCATATAGACTTATACACAGGCCCAGTCCCTCCTTGGACCAAAGTGCACTAACAAATGTTTAATGACTAGGACCAATGTGTACTAATGGCAGTGACGTGCTTAAGAGCTCAGCCCCTGCTATAAAGAAAGCACACTAATGCCATTCACATGTTTAAGGGCTCAGTCCATTAGAGGACCAAAGTGTACTAATGGCAGTGACTTGTTTAAAGGCTCAGTCCCCGCTAGGAAGAAACTGTAATAATCACAATGTTAAAGGGATCAGTCCATTCTAGGACTAAAATGTACTAACTACAGTCAGTTTTAAAATGAGCAGAAAAGTGTTAAGATTATTTCTCAATTGACACTGAGGGGAAATTACTGAACAATCTAAAAAGGTTAGTGCAAGGTTTAAATAAAATGCTGCTGCTTAGGAAGAACTCCTCCCACATTCCTCATTTTGCTTAGGACTGGGTAGTGTAATTAGCCAAATACAATGGACAGACCAGATGGGTCTATTGCGCCTTTGTTTGCAGGTTAAGTATTTACAGTGCAGTATCCTACCACTGATTCCCACTCCCTCCAATATACTGGTCGGGGGGCGAGCTGATATTTCTATATTGGCCATATATTTTCAGCATGACGTGAATTGGGAAAGATATTAATAGACCTCTACATTTATCCTCACTTTTCAATTGACCCTCCATCTTACAAGAATGACCACTTCCTATTATGACAATTATTTCTCTATTTAATAAACCCTATCTTTTATCTGAGCTGTACATGACATTAGTCAGTCTTCGCTGATAGATCACTTGTACGTATAATGAAGTAACAGGCGTATTATTTCATCTACAATGCATGCAGTGTATAACAGGCAATATTAGCTCAGCCTTCCCTCAGTGCTGCCCCCCACACAATATGATACAGAACCTATGCTGAGTTGCTATGTTGTAGTATAAATAGTGAGTTACTATGGATATACGTGGCAGGACGCATTAAAACACCTATTACAAACTGTGGAGGGAAGTCTAGTTATAAAGTAGAATTTAGCCACAAAATACAACAGCTACTGGAAGCTGATGTTAATGTAAAAGCCAACTGACATATATAGGACATTACAGACATCCCTTGACCTGTTTAATTACTTAGGGGTTATTCCCATGTAGGAGCAAAGTGAATAGAGGACAGGAACTTGTTTAAAGAAACATTGTAGTCATCTTTTTAAAACAAAACAAAAATTTTTTTACCATAAAAAGGGAATGCATTTTTTGAATGAAAAACAAGTGGTATAAGAAGTATAAAAATGACAGGGCTGTTTTCCTCTGCTGTCCTTATATTTTACAGGACATAGAGGGTGAGGAAGCTTTGTGAATGCCTGCGCTTTTATCTACCTTCTTATGAATGCAAAACTAGATAACAAAGATATGATTACTTGTTTATACCTCAAAAGTTCCTTTCAATTCACTAGACAGGCTAAGGCAGATTAAACACACATATTTATTGCTGTTTTATATAATTTAATATAATTATATATTTTTTAATTAATATCATTTTATTTTACAAGTAGAAAAAAAAATGTGTGTGATGTATAAATTATGTTTTTTAATGTATAATAGAAATTTTGGAACTACAGTGGCTCTGTAATGAGGTAAAAGGTTTGTCCTCTACAGGAGTAAAGTGACCTAATAACAGTAACATGATTAATGTGTCTCTGCTTCTTAAACTTACAAATATTACACATAATCCCAAGGAAAAAAGACACTGGCTAGTAATTCTGAAAATGAGTAATATCTTTGTTTTAAACTGAAAGCTCTGCAAATAAAGGAATGATTATTTTGCCTTTTTTATACTGTAAGTCCTTCCAAATTTAGAAGTTAGCTTTTTAGTCCATTCCTCCAAGAAATACAAATTAGCTAAATCCCTCCTGCTTTGCTTTCTAACATTCCTGATAGTGCATGGGGGAACCTTTTCTCTGGATCCTGCTCTAAGACACGCTCTGAGTTTCCTGGAGGCTACTCTCAATGATGCCAAGACTAACACTTGTTTAATTAGTGCAGACTGGGAGTCCGAGTTTAGCCTGGGAGCAAGAGAACTCGGATTTCACTAAACAAGGGCCAATTAAAGTCACTTTTCAGTCTCAAATGTAAAAAAAAAAAAAATGTGCTGTGGTGTATCCTCAGGGGTAGAGGGCCTCCTTGTCATAAATTACAGGTTTTGTTGTGTAAAGGTACCACAGTCTGATACATGCTCGGCTAGGTTCACTAAGCTGTTATTAATACAAAAAGAATGGTTTAAATAATTACATTGATTTAACAGTTTGTATAATTAATCATTAGATTTGTTCTTGATTGATTTTGAGTTTTTATCTGGTGCACACAAAATGGCTGACTGTGTATAGTGTTGAAAGTTGTGAGTTAAGATGGTGTCATTACTGCTGGTATTTTGTAATACTAGCTGCTAGTAGAAGATGAACACCTCCCACACAATCAGGAGTAAAAGATGGACACCTCCCACACAATCAGGAGTAAAAGATAGACACCTCCCACACAATCAGGAGTAAAAGATGGACACCTCCCACACAATCAGGAGTAAAAGATAGACACCTCCCACACAATCAGGAGTAAAAGATGGACACCTCCCACACAATCAGGAGTAAAAGATGGACACCTCCCACACAATCAGTGCTGCCGCCAACCGCTAGATGATGATGCCGATTTTACCACTAGTGCTGCACAATGCATATAAAGCGCGCTCACAGAAGAGGCCTTGAGCTATGAGAGGTGCGCCCGAGGCCCTTGAGGGCTGAGTGCCCGCGACGAGCATTGCAATGTTGAGCGCCATGTCGGAGGAGGGAATAATTAGGGTCTTCCCTGAAACCAGGCGGCGCCATCTAGCAGCTACTTGCTGGCACTGCAGCTGTCAGTGCTGGCGTTTTCTTTGCGCATACACAATGGGATAGATCCCTGGTTTCTGTTAATTATGTTGCTTTAGGAATACTCTAAACGTAATACAATTTTTAAAATGTCATGTGATTAGGATACTTGAGGAATGAAATAAAATGGTACATATTTTTTGTTCTTCGTTTAGTTTGCTACAACATTAATTTAATTGTCTCTCGGCCAGACCCAGAACATGTAACTTTGGCCATTAAATGATTAAATGACCATGAAAATATGTTTTTCTTGGTTGCATAGTAACTGTTTAATAATGTGTTTAATTTTTAAAATGAAGATCCTGGATAATTATAAACAGATTGAATGTTTAATTGCTCATTGGAGCAAGTTCCTGCAATCAGTGTTTTAGGAATATGTGTGAGTCATACTTGTCTGCCAATAAAACCTACATACTGCTGTATGCTCAGTGCATATAGATCCATTTCCTGTTTGTTGCAAAGAAGTTTAAACAAAAAGCCTCCAAATTGTTTAGTATGCAATGATAATGTTGTGGAATCTACAATTTTAGATTCCAGTGACCTACTTCCAGAAATTCGCATTTGCACAATGGGAATTTGACATATACATCTGAGAGTGCTCTCATAATGTAGAATGAAATGATCATTAGTTTACTAGGACACATGCTGCTTAGTCAGAAACTGCGCAAAGCAATTTAAAAAAATAAAATGGAAGTATGTTGTAAATAATAAAGTGTGTGTGTTTTTTTTTTTTACTTTCTAAAAACATTTTGCCTATTATCATTTTTTATTCAAAATACCATATAGAAAAAAAATACTACAGTGGTCCTTTCAGCTTAAGTGGAACTTGCTCATAAGCTTATTATGTTTTTGATTTTCTTTAGTACTATCTAACAACAGTAATTTGAGGCTATGTCATGAAACCACCACTGTTTCTATGAAGTTATTCTGTTTCAGAGCTTGATCTCCTAGTACTGAACTTCTCTCTCTATGAGATTGCTTTCCACCTGCATGTTGTTGAATCCTTTAACATAAGTGAACATTTTATTATGCCTCTTTTCTATGCCAAGCTGCATATATTTAGATCCATTAGAGTGACATATTCCAGGCTACACCACATTAGAGACCTCTGTAGAAGTCCTTCATTTCAATATTAACATAGGAACATGTGCTGCTTTAAGAAGGCCAGGATTGGGTTCTGGTGATACCAGTAATAACACAGCCCTTGTTCACAGCGAGGGTCCCTCTTTGCAGCCTTCAGACACACAAATTGACAACAGATGAGGCTGCTTTCCTGTGAACTTAGTTGCACAATTACTGTCCACACAATGATTTTCCCTGAACCTTTCTTCCAGTGTAAGGTCCCTTGTGCCCATTCCAGGAGATTATACATTCCTTGGCCTTGACTGATAAAATATCTGCATGTCAGCAGAAAATATAAGAGTGAATAATTGTGATTCCCTGTATGTGTGCAATCCTGTGTGTAATACTAAAAATCCAGCTTGATACAGAACCATGTTCATATGAAGTACTGTATGTACAAGACATGAAAACCCAGGAACCCCACCTTGATGCAGAACCCTTTTTTGACTGGTGTGTATTAATGTGTAGAACGGTACATTTCTTTGTATGATTTTGTTATGTATATGGGTGCATATGTATTTATTTGTGGCTTTGTTTGTAAGCATACTACTACACAATCTAGGAACAGATGCAGTAACCTTGAAAGAATTGTACGTGGGTAGGATTCTTGGCTTGTGTATAATCCATCCTGAGCTTTGCCCAAAGCTGTATAATACAGCAGGCATATGCTTAAAGGAAGCCATGTTTAAAATGGTAATGGATTGCAAAAGTGAAGCCTTTGTGGGCACATTTGCATGTCCCTGCCCAGGTTCCCAGAATGCAGTGCAATAACTGTTTTTCTAGGAATTCTTTTTAACTTATTTTAGACATTCAGATGTGAACACAAATGTACTATTTAAATACTATTTGTGTGTGTGTATGTGTAACTGTTAATTTGTATGTAAGTGTGTAGCAGTGTAAGAAAAGTTTGTAAGGTAACAATGTATCTGTATGCTTGAGTGTGCAAGTGTCTAACAATGTATCTGTGTGATTGTGAGCAAGTGTGTTTATGAATGTGTATGTGTGTAACAATGTACTGCTTAACTTCTTAAATGAACCCACACCTTTGTCTAGCATAGATAAATTAACAATGTATGTGTGTGCTTTTCACTATATTTCTGTATGTGTACATTTATAATATGCGTGTGCTATACTTACGTCCTCCACCTCCGCAGGTTGGAGAGAGCTGTCCACTGGAGCAGGTACACATGTTGGGTCTTGAACAAAATCCATCTCCACAAGAGTTCCGGCAAATTGCTGAGAAAGAGAAATGAGAGACATAAGTTACCCAATGTTGTCTAAAGTGTAAGTATAGCCTTTATGTAGTGTAAGGGTTCAGTCCCTCATGAATAAACGTAGCTCAGTCCCTTCTAGGACCAAATTGTACTAATGACAGTGACATGTTTAAGGACTCAGTCCTACCTAGGACCAAGGTTACTAACTGGCAGTGACAGTCTCTCAGAACCAAGTTGTATTAATGTAATGACAATGACATATTTAAGGGCTCACTGCTTACTATGACTAAAGTGTACTAATGGAAATGATACATTTGAGGGCTAAGTCTCTCCCAGGACCAAGTTGTATTAACTACAGTAACATGTTTTATGGGACACATAGTATCAAAATAAAATACAAATGGGCGTTGCTTAAAGGGTTACTGCTGGGAATGAGAAATACTTTTTTAACCAGTTTTATATTTTTTTTATGTAAATACATTTTCTGGGAAGGGAGATTAAGCTAAATTCTCAAAATGGCCATTATGGTGTGTAATGAACCAGGTGTATAATAACTGTTATATAGCAGGACAAATATTAAACAATACTACAGGCTTTGTACTTTGAGTAAAAATGTGACTATAGCATCATATGGAGCTCTTTTTACTAACAGCTTAGTTTGGGGCTGTAGTCTAGCTGTTATGCTTGAATTATATGCATCTGTAAAGTGGATACATATGTCTCGTGAATGCAAAACTATCTTACCACCTGCATAAGCAGAACACAGGAAATCATCCCCAGGCCTTTGAGAAACATCTCCTATATACTACCCTAAATAAATAAGTACATATGGTATATCTGTGACACCTCTGGGGAAAGAAAGAAGAGACCAAGTGTCACTGACCTCACATGCCACAACATTAAATAATTCAGCAGGGAGACCCTAAACCAGTTGAGGCATATGCTGTTAAATAAAGAAAAACTGATGTGATTCTTCTTCATAGAACCCAAAACCTAAGACCACCCTGCTTCAAGCACCATGACTTCATTACTCTGGGATGAGGAACAGACGTCTGAGCAGGTCATTAAAATAAAACCAGCCGGCACAAGTGAGCACTATTCCACTCTGTGCTCAAGAAATAATTTGTATTATTGGTACAACACAAAAATGAGATCTGTGAGGTTTGGACAGGGCTATACATGCAAGGAAGAGACCTATGAGTTTTGGATAGCTCTATGCACGTGAAGAAGAGACCTGTGAGGTTTGGATAGCTATATGTGCATGAAAGAGAGACCTAGGAGGTTTGGACAGCTCTGTATATGAAAGAGAGACCTGGGACGTTTGGATACCTCTGTATATGAAAGAGAGACCGGGGAGGTTTGGATAGCTCTGTATATGAAAGAGAGACCTGGGAGGTTTGGATAGCTCTGTATATGAAAGAGAGACCTGGGAGGTTTGGATAGCTATATGTGCATGAAAGAGAGACCTAGGAGGTTTGGACAGCTCTGTATATGAAAGAGAGACCTGGGACGTTTGGATACCTCTGTATATGAAAGAGAGACCGGGGAGGTTTGGATAGCTCTGTATATGAAAGAGAGACCTGGGAGGTTTGGATAGCTCTGTATATGAAAGAGAGACCTGGGAGGTTTGGATAGCTCTGTATATGAAAGAGAGACCTGGGAGGTTTGGATAGCTCTGTATATGAAAGAGAGACCTGGGAGGTTTGGATAGCTCTGTATATGAAAGAGAGACCTGGGACGTTTGGATAGCTCTGTATATGAAAGAGAGACCTGGGACGTTTGGATAGCTCTGTATATGAAAGAGAGACCTGGGACGTTTGGATAGCTCTGTATATGAAAGAGAGACCTGGGACGTTTGGATAGCTCTTTATATGAAAGAGAGACCTGGGACGTTTGGATAGCTCTGTATATGAAAGAGAGACCTGGGACGTTTGGATAGCTCTGTATATGAAAGAGAGACCTGGGTCGTTTGGATAGCTCTGTATATGAAAGAGAGACCTGGGACGTTTGGATAGCTCTGTATATGAAAGAGAGACCTGGGACATTTGGATAGCTCTCTATATGAAAGAGAGACCTGGGAGGTTTGGATAGCTCTGTATATGAAAGAGAGACCTGGTAGGTTTGGATAGCTCTGTATATGAAAGAGAGACCTTGTAGGTTTGGATAGCTCTGTATATGAAAGAGAGACCTTGTAGGTTTGGATAGCTCTGTATATGAAAGAGAGACCTGGTAGGTTTGGATAGCTCTGTATATGAAAGAGAGACCTGGTAGGTTTGGATAGCTCTGTATATGAAAGAGAGACCTTGTAGGTTTGGATAGCTCTGTATATGAAAGAGAGACCTGGATGCTCTATCTACTTGTGAAGCTTGGATACCTATGTACACACGAAGAATAGACATGTGACAATCAGATTCGTACCTATCTACACATGAATGAGAAACGTGGGTATGCGAAGAAGAGACCTGCAAACATTGGATAGCTCTGTGCATGTGACAAAGAAATCTGTGAGGTCTGCATAATTCTGCACATAAAGAATGGACAAGTGAGGCTTGAACAGCTTTATGCATATGAAAAAGAAGCCTGTGAGATGTTGATAAGGCTGAGACTTGAATGGTTTGGAAATGATATAAAAGTATACACAAGCAGCAGGCTTTTATATGTACAAACGTGAGAAACTGTTTCATATCAGGTCTCATTGTGGGCTCCCTACCCATTTCCTTAGTGCTGGCAAGAAAACAACTTCATACTTACGAACAATGCACTGGTTTCCTCCTGGTAGTGTTTTCCATCCAGGGCAGCAGTATGAGTGGAATCTGGATCCACAAACGTTAGGTCTGAAAAATACAACACAATAAAAGTTCTTAGCTTGGCTGCTGTGTTTGTGGCACATATCGTAATAATAACTTTATTCATTTTTACAACACTGGCAAAGCTGTACATAAATGACTGAGAAAAAAATGACATGCAACATAATCCATGTTTGTGGAGAGTGACTTTCCTCTTTCATATCAAGTCCTTATAAATGCATGATTTAGGTGAGATGAGTAACTGTCACTACTACACTGCAAATTCATAGTATTTTTTAATATAATGATATGCATTTTTCAAACTACAAGACTTTCCACCCACTTGTGAATTTAAAAAAAAGTATACTAATTGCTCTCACATTTGTTACTGTTTTGCTCTGTTTTTCCTAACTAAATGAATTGCTAAAACTCTGATTGCAACCTAATTATCATTAAAATAAAATAATAACAACAAAAACAGTAAAAAAGATTCCAATATAAAAGTTGCAATTCATTGAATAATTTTGCTAAACAATAGTTAAGTGCTCAAAATAAGACTTTTGTTGAAAGCCATTAAACAATATTCATGGAAGTCAGATAGTGAATATCTACTACCTAATTCTATGGGTTGGTTCTGGGTTGCTTAATCCCAGGACAAATAGCAACATTGTAAGCTGTAGGTTGTATATTACACCCTGGACTAACACAGTGACATTATAAAGTACATGATAATCACATTATATTCCAGACACACTCTTCATTCACTGATAATCCTTCAATTCTTGGATAGCAGAATACAAAATGGCAGCTAAAGCTGGACTATTCCAAGAGCCAATAGAAACTTTTGAGCATCCTGGTTGTCATTGGGTAGCTACTGGACATGTGCGTAGCACAAACATATAAATGTATTTAGAACTGTAGATATGGCATTATTTCTGTTTAAGTGGATACAAGTTAAATTAATATATGTCCAATATACAATAATTAGGGACGTTCACATTTCTGGAGAGCTACGTTTGCATCCTTTGATGCAATGTCCTGCTTCTGGGCCCAAGAGGGGGAGGGGTGTGGTGTCAATGTTAATCTTATCTAGTTATCACACAAAGGCTCTGGACTTCTGCATCTTCCACCCGTACTCCTCCCATCAATAACTACAAACACACACCACTATAATTCAGCTCTCAGCATGTGATGTAACAAACACAAAATTGATTCCTATACTCATAATTAAAAATTCAGATTTTCCAAACAAATATTTATGTCCATGGCTTACCCAGCTGCTACTATTGTTAGTTTTGACGAACAAGTGTCTTTTTATTGAAATACAGTTGTTCTTTGAACAATATATAAACCTTGTAAAGTACCCCACTGATCTGTACCATGACTACAGCTCACAATGGCAAACTTACTGTAGAAAAATACATTTTTGAATAATAATAATTTGATAAAATTATATTACCTATAGTTTAATTCAATTATAGCATATTTGGAATCTCTGCTATGTCACTTTAAACTCAGGGACTAAAGTCCATTATGATGAAGAACGAGTTACAAAATAACTATTAGACCTGGGCCTAAGAGAGTTATTGCTCATCATCGTAGACATTTAATTTGAACTAAAATAATCTCCCATCTAGTCAACATTATGCAAGGTAAGGTGTCAGGGATTTCCTGGCTTTGAATGGATCTATTTCATTGGGAGTTTGCAGAGTTGGAACCCATTCTCGTGACATCACATACTTGTACATTTCAAGGATGAAAATCCTAGGGTCAAGAAAAACTTAAGTTTTTTTTCTGTATAATCATCTTGGACTATTTGAGGAAGAATTAAATAACACATATGGTCCATGACTGGAACACAAGGGGGTGGAGTGGACATACTGTCTAACAAGACTTATAGCTAGAGTATATGTGGTGCAAAAGTTGGCATTACAGGAAGAGGTTTCATAGAGGAAGAGGAAGAATTGTGGGCAGCATAAGTAGTGCAATATGAGAAGATATTACATTAAACTTTTGGATGAGTTACTGGAGTGGTATATATGGTACAAAAGGAAGCGGTATATAGCCAGAATATATTGATGGATATATAGTGAGAGTATATGCAGCAATAGGAGTTTTATGTAAAATGTATATTGAGCAACAAGATGTGTTATAGGGAAGACATTTATGACACAGGTTGGGTTATAAGGTTGGTATATAGTTTGCAATGGGAAGAAACTATAGGGAGGGGTAAATATGGAGCAAAATGATGATTTATGTATATGTTAAATGGAGGAATATGAGGAGTTATAGAAACATATTATAACGAGCAATTATAGTGAGAGGTCTTATGAAGCAATACAAGTATGCACTGATGAGGGCTATTTAGAGTAGTAATATGTGTTTTAGGGATGCAGTTTACAGAATATTGTGAGGAGTTATAAGAATGGACTGTATGGAGCGATTGAAGGAGTTACAGCTAGAGCCTATAAGGAGCGGGGGGGGGGGGGGCTTGTGAGTAGAGTTATATAAAGTGATATGAAGAGTTATTTGGAGAAAACATAAGAGCTATAAGGATACATGTAATTCTTTTAAATTATAATAAATCCTCTCTAAAATAAAACATGTTGATTGGTGAGAGTTTGCTTGCCTGAGTCTAATACACTTCTTCACACACAGCAAACCTAATTTATTTGCATTGCCATACAACTGAATTATCAGCCTCCGTTCTGTATTTTGCACTTTTTTTTATCAGCCATTGTTTTTTCAACTTAAAATACTTTTTTACTGGACCACCATGAAAGTCCTCAGTAGAGGTAGCTGGCAATTGTTACAAGACCACCAAAGTATTTTCAGATTAGTTAGGGGGAGGGAAAGGTAAGCACAGATAACAATCAAACTGCACTTTAGAAAGCTCCATATATACTTCCCACAGCTAAGACCATAACGTCTGGTAGAATGTACACATTCAGTCATTATAGTGATTAGCCACATTGGAAATGGTAAATAAACAGGCTAATCCAACCAGTCTCCTATCTATTATCAAACTTTACTAGATGTACAATGTGATACAGAGGGCTGACCCTAAGCTAGGTATCTGGAATGTCCATACCGAAATTACTAATGTTATCTCTATGCCTATCCTGTAATTATTAGTATGTTATCCCTAATCAGATCTTGATACACCTCTGCTTGTATTTGTTTTTCTTTCATTCAGTCGTTTCTGACTCTCCATGACCTCATGGACCGTAACACATCAGGCACATCTTTATGTCCATAGTTATACTGATCCAGTTAGTTCCTATGGCAGAGATACTGGAGTGGGTTGGCAGTTCCTTCTCCAGTGCCACAGCATAAAGCTCCTGATTTTCCTAGGTAATCTTCCATCCAAGTACTGACCAGGCCTAACCCTTCTTGACTTCAGGGTGGTGTGACCTCTTGGTTCCCTGGCTGGAATCAAACCCAGGTCACAGAGGTGAAAGCACCGAATCCTAAACACTGGGCCAGCAGGGAACCCGTTCTGCATGTATATTAAACAGTAAATACTTACAAATGTTATTGAAAATGAATAATATAGTCCCAAACAATGTTTTTGCATAAAAATAAATGTGATTACACTAAAGAAAATTCAACTCCAAAGCTACACAGAAATAGATGAAATAGAAATAGATGATCTTCCCTAGTTTTACAAATTCAAGAGATTGGTAATGAAAAACAAGCTTGTAGATGTGCAATACGTCCCCAAGGCTCCCTGCTACTCTGTTTCATGTAACCAGTCAAGAGGAAAATAAAAATAAACTCACACCTGTATGTTTTCTGTAGATCCAACATTTCAAACAGAAATGCTGTGGAGGGCAGCATTTCCCAGTTTACATCTCATAGGGCTACAGTTGCAATTTAATGCTGATTTGATATATAAATACATTTAATATATATTCATTTATTTAGCCATTATAACAGTAAATAACAGGCGAATTTGCAGAAATAACCTCTTAACCCTCACTTCTCTCTCTCCTAACAGAAGCACTCTGTACCTGCCACAAAACCCTCAATCTACCTACAAAGCCTGCACTCTCTACTTGCTCCCACGTCTATTTTAAAGGAACAGTTACATAGAAATATAAAGGAGACTGGACTGGCAAAGATTTAGAGGTATCCAGCCTTATTAAATTGCAATTCAGCCAATTGAATAGGGGTCTATTTGAGCACATAGCATATTTTATTTACATACGTTTTTAGTTAGTGAACTTCTATCCAAAAGTAAGGTCTTCACTAACTAAAAACTTCTGTAAAAAAAATATGCTATGTGCTTAAGTAGAGCCCTATTCAATTGGCCGAATCACAATTTAATAAGGCTGATAATGTGTAAACTCAAAGGCAAAGTTGGGTATTCAGGTAGGGGGCACTAAAGCACAGCTGATCAAGGCACCATGAGGTGTGTAAAAAATAAGATCATGCTTTTGCGCATAACATCTTTTGCTTGTTTCTTTGAGAACAATAAGGGCTCTCATATTAATAAATTATATTTAATTTACTTCCTCCTCTTTCAATCAAATTGTCAAGGTTCACCTTAGCAAAGGGCAATACTTTATAAAAAAAATTATGGACATGGGAAATACTTTAAATTGAAGAATAGGCAAAAAGCTGTTTATAATGATGGTATGGGTTGCAAGAGGCTCCCACACCAGCTTGTTTGACATGCCTGAAAAAGACCACACACTTTTCAAACTTTGACAGCATAAAAAATATATCATGCTTTTCACATCATGGATTAAAATGTATGTTTATACATTAAAAGCAAACAGTCACACAGTCTCAGAGAACATACAGCTCCGCAAATTCATTATATCTCATGGGCATTTTTATTTTTATGCTGCCCTAGGCATCCAAAACCCATTTACTTGAGCACACCCACTGCCCATACACCAGCTATTATTCCTCCTGCTATATCCCAAATTATTAGCCTTAATCAATTAGCTACTTGCAAATGCCTTGAACTCATAAATTTGGCTTTGGGTGTTTTTTTTATAAATATTTATATGCATTCTTTTGACTTAAGAATTCATTAGTGCCAATAGGTAATATTTGCTGAATATGTAGCAATATTAAGAGTGATTTTAAGCGTGTATAAATTTACGAATTGAGCAACTGAATTGGACCCTATGTATATCAGAAAGTGTTAGGTACACTTACAAACATCAAAACAAATAGAAATTTCTGTGCTTGGTCAACCATTATTCTATGTCACTGCACCGACATCTTCAGGTAGGCCATGGCCCCCTGAAAATGTGCTGCCAAGGTCCAAGGCCTCATGTGCCTAGGCCTATACACACCACTGATGTATCTATGAAACAAAAATAAAGTGGCCCGAAATCAGCAATCTAAGTAAACCAAGTAAAATTAGTGTAATCTGTTTGCCTTAAATCTGTATATTATGTTATGTATGCCCCGTATGGGTGGAAAGTATGTTGTTTTAAATAGATTTCTGCTGAGATAGTGTCTGCCTTGTGCTTTGAAGCTGTGCGCACAAACTCTACAAATAAGACACAAGGGCACAACAAAGCTCTTCAAAGGCTCTCTGGGTGCTGATCTCTCACCCGCATCCTCTGCCTGTGCACTCAGGATCTTTCTCAAGTGATAGGATCACAAGCTCACACCTGCATCCCACACTTAGGATGAAGCAGCTCCTCTGAAGACTTTGTGTTGTCATTACAAACATCCTGCTGTGCAGGGCAACTATTTGTACCATCAATTATATACATAGTTCCTGCTCTGTCTTTGAAGAGCAAATTATCTACATCTTTTGTACTAGTGGATACAGTCTTCCCCATTGCAGCTACTGTATATTTGTCCCAAAATATATCGTTCCCTGAACAGCTCCAATACAATATAGGTAGACAAGTACTCACTATATATTACATCTTAAAACTTATATAGCTACATATACCCTTTTATAAAACTTATCTTACAACCACTCCACAGATATCATATTTTTATAAAACTCTCCACATAATTCTTCCTATTGCACTACATAACATTTCAGTGGGTTTCCTGGTAACCCAGTGGTTAGGCTGCAGGCGCTTTCATCAAAGCATCCTCGGTTCAAATCCAGCCAGGGAACCAAGAGGTCACATTGGCTAGTACTTGTATGGGAGACCTCCTGGAAATACCAGGAGCAGTATGCTGTGGCCCACTGGAGAAGGAACTATCAACCTACTCCAGTATTTCTGCCATGAAAACCAAGTGGATTAGCATGGTGTGTTGTCCATGAGATCAAAGAGAGTTGGACACGACTGAGCGATGCCATTTATATTTACAACATTTCAGTATACGTTGTAAATCTCTTTATAAACTATCACTATATCTACCCATACTGCTTTATATAACCTCTCTATAACATATTACCTCTCTTTATACAGTATCTCCTATTATAGCTCCATATATTATCTTATTTAACCATTTTGTTCATATAAATTGAGTTTTTATTTCATAAAACTTCTCCTTATAACTTCTCACATTGTTTTGTATGGTCTATCAATATCACTCTTGCTATTATTCCTTGAACCTCTTCCAATTTCTTCATATAATCTCTCATTGTAGCTTATTCTATTGTTCCATGTAACCTCTTCCTATAACAGTTATTACTCCTTAAGACCTTTCCTTCATACTGCCATATATAACTGCCATATATAATCGCAGCATTCTCAGTGCATCCTACAGAACTCATAATCTAATCCCGGTGCCTTGAGTAAAATAATTTGCAGCTGGAATAGCAGCCAACATTATTTGCATCCCACAAACTAGTGTGGTTACTGCTCAGCATCCTCTTCTCCCTTGCACAATGAGGTAGAACATATGTCATTTCTAGTAACTGGCCAGAGTTACGTGACTAAGGACTTTCCGAGCATGTATGAAAATCAGGGCACGCAATCTTCCCACTGGAAATTACAGGGTTGTGTGAAACAGCTGTGTCTGTCCCTCTTTTCCACCTCGCTTCTAGGCATGGACATTAAGCTAGCCCAGACTTGCTTGCTGACATCAAAGCTTTTGTGGACCTAGTTAAGCAAAATGGATTGCAGAACAATAGCTTGCAATTTAGTGCTCCTGTATCTTGTTCTACCATAACCCAAATCCTTGGGAATTTAAACAGGGCTACAATTTCTACCTCACTTAAAAAAAATGCTCCCTTTTCTTTCTAATCACACGCTCCATGGTCATAACCTGCAGCCGTTTTCAATTTCAGAGATATTTCTTATAGAGGGGCCTCTGAAATCATGGCACATTCTATACCTTGTAGCTCAGCTTTCCATGGGGGCTTATATTAAGCTTTATAAAGAGGGGTTTAAAACTACATTGGAGCAAGAAAGCTGAATTCTATCCCCCAGAACCCCGATGCGCCTGTTTATTATTAGTCTGCATCATAAATGTTTTCTAGGAATTTCTTCTAGAAACATAAATAGACACAAAAGTCATAAATTTGATATCATACATTTAAATAAAAAGCAGATTTTAAGTCCTTTTTTGAACTTTGATATGTAGCTTTGCCATGGTCTGTTAGAGCACTGCACCAACTGAGTTATGGGACTCTATCAGCCCTATTAAATTCCAAGCCCATTGCGGCAACGGCACACCCACAAAGCCTGCGGGCTTGAAATTCGGCTGCGTTACAGAGCAATTAAATTGAACAAGACCGCGAGTTACGTGCCATAGACACAAGCCCGCAAACCATTCTTGCACCGTTTGGATGTGTGGCCGTGAACATGATCAATTAGTCAAACTTGTAATTACGGGTTAAGACAGAGCCCATGGCAAATTAGATCGTCATCATTATGTCACTGAAAAATAGAGGTTAGATTTCAAAGCCTTACGGGTTTCAATTAAGAGTTTAAATCGGACCCGCATTTTAGATATAATGCAATATTAATAAGTCAGTAAATATGATATTCTAGTCCATGCGAGTTCTATCAGGGATCGATATAACATGGAAATTAACCAGAAATAAAAGTATTTTATATTGCAGATTTGCGAGCTTGAGAATGTTGTACTATTAATTTAAATACCTAACATCACTTTCCCTTTAATTATAAGTACAGTAGTGCGTTTATATTAGCATTTACAGTGCTACAGATAGGACCACTTGCGGGTCCTCTCTAGTACTCATAGGCTTTTTGGCTCCATTTGCGGGTTACAGGTTTGAATGCCAGTGGATTCTTAGCAATTTAATAGCGATTTCCAACATAACAATTACGGGCTTGACAAATTAAAGGATTTGCAGCAGTGGAATTCAGATTTCGACATTGTGTAGGGTTTTTTCACACTTAACCCGCAAGTCGTTAGCAGCTTGCTTTACGGGGCCAATCTAATAGCCATAAGTTTTGCGGGCTATTCTACAACTACAGTTTTACATGTTGAGGGAATTTAATGGGGCAATTGGCACAGGGAATGTTTTTAGGTTTGCAGCACTATTTTGTAATGAAGAAAAAGCATTATAATGTGTAAAACATGGATTCATTATTTCAGTTTCCCTTTAAACAGCACATAATTTAACTGGAAGAGTGGAAGGCTCACTGGAAAAGTATACTTTACAGAAATGTATAATACATGGAGCCATCTCTCAGTGGAAGTGGTAGGGCCGATGGCTATATTCAGATCTCTTTTTAGTGGAGAGACGTTATCAGCTACTTTATTATTACTGGCCAGCCACAAACTGATAAGTAAAGTCATTGTATAATGAAAAAGAAGCTGATTGGGATAACATAGAGATTTGAGAGGTCTTAACTCTCAAATGAAAAATAAGTGCAATATTATCCAAATATAGAACAAATGCCTAGGATTTACACACTTTTTTGAAGTATTTTATGCAAAGAGGGGAATGAGCACACCAAATTGTCCAAATGATTTTTATTTGCTGTAAACATCTATTTATAGACCGGCTTAATTTTTGAGGGAAATGCAGAAAATGTCAATACTGAAAAAAAATGTTTTTTCTCCAGACTTGGTTTTAAAGCAAAGTTTAAAATTATGTGCACAATATATACAATAAACTTTACATCCTTGTTTATCACCTATCTAAAATATAATTTGTGATGGATCAGTTTTACGTATTGGTATTGAATGGACCAGTTACTTCTGTTTTGTCTGACTAATTAGAACATCATAATTGCTTTGCCATAAATAGAGTTACACTAACATGTTACTAATGGCTTTGTGGACAGACAAATGGCCTAATCAGTAAAGTAAATAAGATAAAGATGGTAACACCCAGAGTTTTGGATGCCAGTGCTAACATTCCTTTTAGGAAAAGTCAATTAGTTGACACAGTTTGCATTTCAATAGGAAGCCATTACATGGTATCTAAGGTTCTAATGAATGTGTTTACAGGTCATCATATATACCAACCACCAAATCGCTTCTGTACACATGCAATACACACTGAAAAATTTGGGGGGAGCCATGTCCTCCTTGTCCCCTCAGTTCCTACACCCATGCAGACAGGCTTGCAATGCATTGTAAGACATGTATGGTCTATCTGACAGTGAAAGGGTTAATCCTATGGCAAACTACATTTCAAAAAGTTGCTTTTCAGAAGCTAACTGAATTTCAGCAATATGTAATTTGCTGAAAAAACAATAAAAAAACAGTGAACAGTGAATGATTTATAAATAGGTTCATATTTAACATTTAACATTTGAGCTTTAAATCTCTAATATTTTCAGCAAATTAAAAGGGCTCTACTCTTAATTAATGCTAAGAGGGTTTTTAAAGATGTTTTGTGACTGGAGTAAATCTGTTGGTTTGAGCTACACCAGAGCACAAAGCAGAAAGCCAGACCCTAATTATATAAAAGGGACGTGGCTAAGCACCACAGAACAACAGGCAGACACCTATAAGGGTAAGAGCTTTAAAGTATAACTACAAGCATTACAGAGTTTAAACATTATAAATCAGGTATATTTATTCATTTTGTTTTCATTTTAACAGTGTTTAGTGGTCCTTTAAAGTAAAACTGTTAATATTGTGGAAAACATAACAAGACCATTCTAATAGATAGTTATTAATTATATTTTTTTTAACATTTGTTGGCGTGTTATAAGCATTTTATAACAGATCAAAACTACAAAAATGCAATGTTTTACTGTTTTTGTGTTTCAAAAGTTCATAGCTTTGTCTAGAGACCTGTTCTCCCAATCTTGAAAAAAAAAAAAAAACGCAATATCAGTTTTTGGTTATTAACAAAGCCCTACAGGGTTTGTGGTTCACTGTATACATTCAAATCCAGAATGTACAAATCAAAAGGATTCTTCAAGTTACAAAAAATGTGGTTTACCTCCAGGAGACATCTAGTGTAAATTTGGTTCAATAGGGGTTGAAAATAGCTGCCTTAATTGTTACCCTTACTGCTCTTTGCAGACAGGTGATGACTATCTATCCTAAGGGCAGGGAATCTAAACTTTTGTCTTCTTCATGATATGAGAAGACTGAAGGCACGTAGACTTTATTACAAGCGTGTCTGGACTAATAAAAGTCGGTAACGGTCAAACTACAATCTGTGCCTGGAACACTGAACAGACACCAGAATCCTCAACCACATCAGAGGTGTGAAAGTAGATGGAAGGGGATTTTATGTAGTAAGCTGGAACTTAACATAAATACATAAATTCTGAAAATTGACTCCAGCTCTTTACACTATTGCTTGGCACTCTTTGATCTCCACACCCAAGACAAACATACTATTGATGATAATTTACTGAATGTGCAGATTCCACTCATGACAGAGCTGGGTGCTTTACAGTGTAAACAATGTCATACAGCTCTTTCAATACCGGCAATAGAAAACCCCAACTTGTAAAACTTGGAAAAAACTTGAAAACTCTGAACGTGAGAATCAGGCAGGAATTTATTTGACTGTCTTTAGTGTAAATGGTGTTTGCTGATCACTTGAAATACTCAGAAAGAAGCGTGCTCAAAGAAATTTCCATTCTAGTAAGAGACCAACTTCCCCCACTCACTTCCAATATAAATGAATTGTTGCCATATGTTTTCACTGAAAAAAAATCTTGTACAAGAAAATTTGTGTAGACTTTTATGGGATCAGTTCTACAAGAAATTATTCATACCATAAGCCCTCTATTATTGGATCCAATAATCTTTCATGGGATCCTTCTCATCATGTACAAGATCTTACTATGATTCAGTACTGTATATCAAAAGGAACCCTATTTCAGGGAAAGGATCCAAGACACATTTGCATGATAGCAGAAGGATGTATCTTGGTATCTTACCCCTAATTATTAACACTAGGTAAGACTGATCTTCAGATTTTTTTTGCCCCCATAGAGATTCTTGGCATTATTATTCTTGGGATTATTATTGGCCTTGAAGACTTTCATGATTTGATTCCACAGACAGAAAAATATGTATTGCTTAGGAGCCAGGAACATTTGCATGGAGCCTGACAGAATGTGTCTAGGATTCAGGGAGGAAACCAATTCGTGGACATAATTTATACATATGGAAAATATTTAGGGTTACAGAGTTTTTTCGACCCTGCCCATTGCCATTCATGGGATATCTTTTTTAAGACATTATTTGTACTTGAGGATCTTCATGAAATACCTAAAAATAAATGATTTGCCCTCATATTGCATTAATGATCTCCCAATACAAGACATTTGCACTATATCCCTTATACAGACATGGTCAGTTATGTTGCTTTATAGCATCATCACTTTCTCTCTCCCCACTCATCCTTTCACTCTTGCTTTCTCTCTCTGCTCTCCCCTCTCCCTTTTCCTGCCCTCTCGCCCCCTCTTCCCTGTGGCTTCCTGTAACATTAGACGGAATGGCTTTCAGTTTTAGGGAAAGCATTTCAACAGTCACCACCCGCCTGGAGGGAATACTCCATTTTCACATTGTTTTTCAGATTTTCAACACTTCTTTTCACAGATATTCCTATAAGAATCCATATGGGGATCCACAGCAATCATCCCAGGTCTGTATCTATTTGCACAGGAACAAAGAATCTGACAGCAGATAAAAAACCTCCCACTCCACTGAGGCTGCTCTGTCTTTATATACTATAAAATATTAGTAACTAACAATATTAGCTCTTGCAAATTCTGTTAGTAAGCTGCTATGCATTTCAGGATTCCCATGCAAGTGCAAAGGAAAGTCAATCCAAATTACTGAAAGAATGACTACTCCAGTCATGCTCAGACTGTGTTGGGCTTGTTTGCTCCACAGAAAATGTTTCTCTTTATTTTTTTAGGTTATTCCTTAAGAGATCAGTATAGTTAATTAGAAACAAAATCAGTATTTAAAGGGAAAAATCAACACACATACGACTATTACTGTGATGCTTTACATCCAACAGAAGTGCAGCCCTTTTGTGTACTCTTGTGCCAGTTGATTGTGACTGGTATAGCCCATTGATGCATTCATAAAAAAAGGACTACCTGAGATACTTGTTCAGAATATTAAAGGCTGGGAAGATTCATTGACTTTTATGTATCTCTCTTAAGGGGATAATAATTTGATGAATCAGCAGAGATTTATCTCAAGACAAATTAGTCATTTATCATCACAACCTGGATTCAACACCAGCGAGGTGAAACCTCTCCAGCTCCTAATCTATTCTACAAAGCCTTTAGTTTTAGTGTTATGCCTATTGGATCAATATAACACATAAATATCCATATAAAAAAAAGAGATGTTTGTTTTAGAAAAGGAGGGTAGGTATTGCTAATGGTAAATTTGTTTTTACCTGTAGGCTTTTTTTAAAAGCAACTTTGAGCAGTTTGTGTCTGTCATGGCATAATATAGGGGCATTCAATTTAGAGTCCTTAAGGCTTTTCCCATGATCAGAGGATTGGGAGCATCTGGTCAGCTCTAGTAGCCCTAGGACATACCTCAATTAACTACATATTAAATGTCCAGGGGCTAGTGAAACAAGAGCCACTCCTGTGTCCCACCCTCTAACATCTGCTAATGTAAGACATAGATTGAGTGATTTCAACATCACCTGACCTCACCTTGTCTAAACTCAGGAATCTTATTCAGTAATTTTAAAGAATCTGGTCTAAAAAGATTTTAATTAAAAAAATATTTCCTCTATGATTCTGATTCCTTTGAACTGTTAAAAACACAGCCATCCAGCAGATAAATAGATTGGAATGATAAGTAATAACCATAAAATGTCTGAGTAAAAAGTGCTATGAATAGATTTTATTGTAATTTAGATCTTGTCTGATGACTGAAACCATTTTATACTTAGTGAGACTGTCTCAATTGAGCGAGGGTATTTAACACTGAGTAAAGAATGAGACGTCTAATGTCTTCTAATGAGTGAGGATCTCTAAAGGAGTGTCTAAGAGACGGCCTTGTACTGCCTTAGGATATACTCTGTAAAGAGTGTATAAGTGAGAGTGCTTTCTACTGTGCTAGACTACATTCTAAGCAATGTAGACTGCAGCTAGACTGCCTAATATTCAGTAAACATGTTCAAGATTGAATGAAACGACCTTCTGTTGAGCAAGATTTCTCTTGAGTCACACTGCTATCTATCAAGTGAGACTGTCTTCTACTGAGTGACACTGTCCTTAAAAGGGTGAGACAGCATATATTTGAGTGGAATTTATTCTAAAGGGTGAGACTGCATACTTTTGAGTGAGTCTGTCTCCTAATGATTAACTATCCTTTGATGTTTATGACTGCACTATTAATTAATTTAATTAGAAAGATTCTACTGATGAAGATTGTCTTCTGATGAATTAGACCACCTTTTATGATTGGTACTACCTTACAATGAGTTGTTATGTTTTCTAGTGAGTACAATTTCATTTAGGTGAGAGGACTAACATACATTTAGGAAGACGTACTGGATCTGCCTTCTGAGTAAAGATATTGTCACTTACGAGGAAAGCTACTTGTAAATGATGTCAGCTATATTATGAGTAAGACCACATTCTAACAAGTGACAGTGTTTTCCAATAATTGATTCTGCTCTTTAATGAACTGAACGAGAATTAATTGTTTTGCTACATCACAATAACTGCATTAACTATAGTTAGACTGCCTCTCAATAAATGTGACAGCTTTCCAATGATCAGAATGGCAACTTTCTTCTGTCCCAAGTTAATGACCACCCAATGCATAAATGCTGGCTCTTTGCTAAGAGACTCAATTCATTGCTTTACAGACCAAGCCCCACCCTGTCCTGTCTGATGTTCAGCAGATACATTCTCCATACACATGTAACTCTTTCCAGGTGTGATGACCGCATACAGCCGTGGTCTTATAACAGCCTCGATGGGGGCAGCCATGCTTATGGAATAGAAGGCTTTTTTGGCCTCTGTGATGGAAAATCAGGGTGCATTTGTATAATTTTTGTTAGGATGGCATTCTGATGAGAAATGCAAGAAGGATGTGGGCCTCATTACTTTCTGTAGATTGTGTATACAATTATGTGATTGGAAGAACTACCAAAATGGAAAGTATTTTACAGGTCTCATTCACATTTTACCATATTCTAAAGGTAATAATACTATGTAGTGAGGGAGCTACGTAATAACAAGCAGCCATACAGAACGGAAAATTTAAGGAAATAAAATGTTTTTGTTCAGTCTAGCGCCAATGGAAAATCAACACCTTCACACCTTCAATAGAAATGCTCATTAGATGAACTCAAACATCTATAAAAAAAACTTTAGTGAAAGATACCTATTTTAGGTGCGGTGAGCTGCTGAAGAACACAGAACATGAATGTAACTAATACAGATTAGACTCATTTTGCTGCACTTTGATCAGCTCTTCATCTTTTTGAACTAATCAACTTTACATTCTAAGGGCCTCATTCAATTGCGATCTGGCCAATTGAATAAGGCTCTAAATAAGAACATAGCATACTTTTTTTAAAGACGTTTTTAGTTAGTGAAGATCTTGCTTTTGGATAGATGCTTACTAACCAAAAACATCTTTAAAAAATATATGTTATGTGTTTATTTAGAGCCTTATTCAATTGGCAAAATAGCAATTGAATGAGGGCCCAAGTGTCAGTGACAGTAATGGAAGTAATAATGTTGACATCCGCTGTCCACAAACATGGAGGAGGAACAGGCAGACTAGCCATGCTCCATACCTTTTATATAGTTATTTAATCTTCTTTAATAAAAATCTTTAATATAAAAAAAAAACTTAGGTTTAGAGGGAACTTGCCTTTTATTTATACCCTGCTTAAACACAGATTGAAGTGAAGAAAGACTGCTTTATATAATAGGTTATAATAAACTATTGAATGGCCCGCCTGGCTCAGGTTATCTCTATAACCAAGCTTGATTTGAATTATTGGGAAGTGAAACACATTATGCTGTACAATTTCCATTGTTAATAAAGTTAAGTGTGGCTAATTAATTATATAATCAATATACCTGATCAGAGACTTGTTTTGTTGTGTTGATATATATTCTTAGCACCAAATGTGATAGTTGCAAAGTGATATCATAACATACCCTCTCAATGTTTCTTGTCCTCTCCTCCTCACTCTGTTGGGTATTTGCCTTTCTTCAAAGCCAGCAAACCTGTCCACTTGCAGATCTTTTTGCTCCAGCTGGCCATTGGCCTTCTCCACATACCATAGTGCTGTACATCCCAGCATAAACTTGGCCAGCCATATCATCCCCATGATGGCTGGGGTTGAGGGATTCCAATGCTGTCTGTGAACAGTCTCCTACTTGGTCTGTCAGTACTACACACTTGATAGGAGACAATTGGTTGTCCTGAGGATAGAAGTCTCCAGCCCTGTCGCACCCCTTCAGAGGCTGTAAAAAAAGAGACATATTATTTACTTTGGAGCAAATAAAGTATTCAACTGTCTCTCTTAGACCTTGAATGGCATGCACCTTACTAATTACACATATACATTATGAAAACATATATAAGAACCCATATACATAGAAATGGAATACATTTAATCTGGACCATCTACCAACTACAAACTATAAATAAATGAGCCAAGGGTATATTCATTCTTTCATTAGGTGCTGACCAATAGTGGCAGTGTACAAGTAACAGACAAATGTCAAAAAATAATTTCCTCTACACATATTTTAAAGCTTCAAATAAGACTATGTATGAAATTAGTTACTTTTCCGTCTGAAATTGTATTACGAATATCAAGATAGTGACAAGACACAGAGCAGTCATTTTCCTAATCCCACTGCTCAATTACCTTAGCTCTGGTTAAGGGTACTGAACTTATGTCCACAACATTGTACACAAGGCACATTTGATTCAGTGGCCGAAAATTACTTTGCCTCTATCCGATCCAATTCATGCTTAAACAGATATATTCTTAAAATATGTCCTGTTGGTTCTTGAAGATTAGAGATGGACAGCCCTTAACTATCAGGTTGCCATATACTGCTGATCTACTATCCTTTCTACGTAATGTGCAAATTCACCTTGCTAATCCTATGAATATATGTAATTTATATGAAAAATCTTTTTTCCCCCTCTTAATCCCAGTGAATGGCTCTTGAGCAAATTTGGCAGTGAATGGAAATCTAGTTTTTACTTTCTTTAATGATTATTATAATTTAGAAACCTCACATTGTAGTGGCCAAGTCGACCCAATCATAATTAGACTAAATGTTTTATAATAGTTGCTATAAAATATATATAGTATAATAGTATCAGTCACAGGTGATTCATGATATAATCAACTGAAATAAATATAAATGATTTGGGAAATTGTGAGAGGGACTGGCTTGCATTATAAGATTCTTGCAAAAATCATAAACCTTAATTGGTAAAGAGACTTTTATATTAAAATTCTAAGCATTTTATTAGGTTTTATATACCTAATGTAATACAGAAAGGTGTGAAATGCATTGTTTACATCTATCATAAGAATATCGATTCTGGAAACACACATTCAGCCATTTTATCACAAAGGCTTTTAATATAAGCTGTTTGGGACAAAACTATAAAATTAACTTTAAAAAGATATATTTTTTACATTGTAAGTATAACTATATCATAAACCTGCCATTGTTGTCCCAATCAACCATTTTGGTGCACAAGCTAAGCTTAGCAAAAGTAGGCCACTGCCTGAAATGACTAGTTCCCCATTTGTTTAAAGGACCACACAGTTAAAGGGCAATTGTTTGTCAAGGATACACCAAACCAACAATATTAGCATCTGCATAAGTCATTGACATAAAACATTTTTTGCGAAAATCTTAATTTTTGAAGGCTTAATTTATGAGTACAGGAATCCATGTTGTGTTTATTACATCACATCCTGATAGATGGATGATGGGTGTGTGTGTTTGGCTATCAGTGGAGGGAAGGGTGGGAAGGAGGGAAAAGGCAGAAATTGACACCACACCCCTTCCTCTCACTGGCCTAGATGCAGACACTTTGCATCACAGGATGGGACCACAACTATCCAGAAATACAAGGCCCCGCTTGCACACACACAACACATATATCATGGATCCCTCCAAGATTCTGATCCAAATGTATTTGTTTTTTTCTAGTTAAAAACTAGCTGTATGATTTTTTCCAGCTTAATTGTATTCTTAGTCAGACCCAAAGTTTTCAAACATATATTTATGATATTACTGTGCAGTGGTCCTTTAGCAGTTAACTAATTCAATGGGTGGCAAAGCCAAGTTAGATACATCACATACCTCTCTAATAAGACTGAATCCAGGCACTCTCATTAATTAAGTATTTTGTTCTAGTGGCAGTGGCATGTAATTATAGTTTGTAAAGTTATTCTCAGAAATTACCAACGTATATAAAAAAATAGCACTAGTTCCCTGCCAGTCAAATTTCTAGTAATCTTAAAGTGTCACTATGGTCAATTTTCTCCAAAAGATCTGTAAGCAAAATGATTAAATAGACAAACAAACATGTTTTTACGTTTATATGCAATTACTCTACTTCTTTTCCGATTCAAATTTGTCTGCACCTTTCAGAAAGTTATTTGTTTTCCATTAGTCCTGAAAGCAGTGTCAGTTTTAGTTATATTCTCAATGTGCACATAGAAGCTTCCAGTGCATTGAAAATCTCCACCCAACTCCAAAAGCTGTTTAGAAACTATAATGATAGATAGCATAATTGCCTATAAAAGGTAATAAATTAGAGGCTGTACTATTTTTCAATATTTGTGTTGTGTTGAACATATTACATCACTCTAAAACAAGTTGTTAAATATTCAACCTCCTTATTTCAAATCTATGTAATATTTCTAAATTACACATCAGCACAGCCTGGATATAATTATTAATGTTGGAAACATGATACCCACTAACAAAAGAAAACTTGTAAAGAAGGAACAGTGCTCTCTTTGTATGTGTAATGTCAAGGGGGGCAATCAACATCAGAAGGAAAGCAGATTAAGATAAATATAGAAAATATGAAATCAGCACATTTTCAATTTAAAAATGCTATTTTAGGTTCACAGACCTCAAATAACATTCCCTTTGTTCTCTGTAGGCTAAATCTCTGCAATAAAGCCAGAAAAACAGTGAATACTACTTATAAAGGAATAAAATCGTTAAATATATAGCACTATCAGTTCTAACTCATTGTTTGGCTGATTTTTTAAGCAGCAACTGTTACAAATAAGAAGTATTTTGCATTGGACTAAATAACAGAATAAGTATTATTTTTGTCAAAGCAGAGGACACAAGTTTTGTGGCATATTTCAATTTAACCGCCTAGCTCCCAAAATATCTGCACAATGTTCAGTTGACGGCAAAATAAATAGATGTATTATGTTTAGTTATTTCCTGAGGTCTCCTGACCAAGTAATATCTACAGAACCACTGGCAAGTATTTCAATTGCCTCCTTCTGTATGACATCACTGCAAGCAATGATTACACAAAGAGAAGCTATGAATGGTGCAGAATAGGGTGTTCCAAAGAATAGTTATTTCTGAGTAAAATCTGTGAATTGAAAAATAATGAGAGTGCTGTATTTAGTTATAAAACTGTTATTCTCATAAGAGTAGGTGGGACTGTTAACCCTATGACGGCTGGATGATCCACCCAGCATTTAATGAGCTTGCAACGGATTGCTTATAAAATCTTCATAAAGGGCATTTTCTCTCACACAGCAGTAAATCATATAAAAAAATAAAGGAACTCAGCCTAAAAAAGAAATATTAGTAATCAAAAATGATAAATCTTTAAAGGAACCCCAATCCTTTTGGAACACGATAAGAATTCCAGACATGAGACTATTTCCTAATAGATTGTCATCAGATGACGATAAGACACTACCAAGAGGCAGAGCAAGCTAGATTCTCTCTCTGCCCAATGACTACGGTTTCTCATTCTGGCTGCCGTTGCAACGCGCCCTTTTTGAAAAAAAAAAACTTGCTTCCATTCAAACTATTACCACTTATTTAAAACACAAACTAAGTGGAATTCTAAAGGGTTAGTCTACCTTTTTCCCCTACCAATTAGTTTTTAGTCATGGCTATATTTATAGAGTATATTTCTCTGAACTAAATTAAATAGATATTTTTAAGTGGCAACACAGCTGCAGACAAAACAGATGTGTGAGCAAAAAGATTAGCAAATAATAATTAACAATGGCTAAAATAGAGGTTTAGTTCACAATCTATAATGGTGAGTAATAACTTTGTCAAGGCCCCAACGACAAAGGAAATTTGGCTACATTAGACCATATAGTTTTCACTAAAGGAAATCTGGAGCCCCTCCGCCCACAAAATCCACAAAGTAAATTGCCTAATGTCCCTAACCATTACATTCCTTTTCTCAGTTGACTTCCCTCCACAAATGAAACGTTGTAATTAATATTACAATTTGCCACTAAGAAGGATGTATTCTCTCTACATCAAACCCTTGGGACACAATGATTAAGAGCTATATTCACAGTTCAAATTCCACTCCACTGGGATTTAAAAATGGAGGCCACAACTCCAACAGAGAAATTGAATACTATATCATTACTGACTACCCATTTAAGTAAATGATTCCAGCGGATGTATATATACCTTACATTGCATAGCTTAACTCTTCGAAAACTGGAGTACTCCGCCCAATTTAATTACATTACGTTTGAGAATAGCTTTAGTAACATTGCCTGGCTCAATACAGGTAGAAGTATTCAAAAATATATGATGTGTTTGTGTATCACCTACTTATGCCAACCAGACTCATAAAAAGCTAGATATACAGTTTTACACATCCCAAAAAACAGACTGGGGGAAGTTTCTTTAAATACAAATACTTTCAAATATAATAAGGAGCATTGGGTACACTGTACATCATCTACATTTAGTTTTCTATGAATTAAATATATTTACTGTGAGCTACATACAAACGATTATCTAAACCAAAATGCTATGCCACAATTTTTTGGTATAGGCTAATTGTAGGTTGTGAGACCTTTTATTGAACCAGCATCAGATAAAATTAGAGTGTACGAATATATAACAACCACATTCATGTGTTGCAAGTATAATAACGGTTCAGGGAAAAGTTAAATAGTTAAACTGTAGGGCTGTAGAATCTCCAGCTCCAGATCTTTAACAGTGTTGCAGATTTACTAAAATGGGACATATCCAAGAGTTCTTCAAGACCTCTATCCTTAGTGAATGCAGCCCATGGTTACAGATAGTAACCAGTCGAAAGGTTCTCTACAGATCAGAGTTTTTGCAGCTAACTCATGAAGAATGATTTGCCTGTCCACGAAAAGTTATCACTGCAACCAACCTACTCATTAAGAATAGATGGGCAGATATGTGCAAATGAAGAAGACACCTAGGAGATTTAGAAACCTTCATATGCCCAGAACTCACAGGTCTCGTGTACACAGGGCTACCTCGTCTTTATGAGTGAGTTGGTTGCATATGAAAAAGAGCCATGAAGTTTAGAATATATATACTGTCCTCCCCAAAAATTGAGAACTTCTCTTTCTCTGGGCTAGATTCATTAAAGCCTAATATCCACAGAAAAGTAATCACGCTCTAGTTTAGCAGGGTGCTTTGATTTTCTATACAAACTGAACATGTTCAGTCAAATATTTTAATGAAACACAACATTTCTGTCCAACAACAGCAGACACACAGCAAGAAAAATAGTAAAACAATGCAGCAATGTAATTTAAAACCTCAGCTCCTCTGTGCAATGCACATATGCCGGGAAGAAGGGATATTACAGGAGCTTTGAAGAGGTGGAGGGGGGAGCAGCAGATAGACTTTCACTAACAAAGAAAGTACAATAGGTTTGCTGCAAAACTTTGACCAGGTCAGATGGAAGCATTACACTCAAATAAGGCCTTCACAACTGCATATATATATAATAACCGGCTTGGTCATTAGTTTTCAAAATGCACACAGTTCATCAAAAAAGCAAACAAGAAGTATAAATAAAAATGCAGTGGTGTACTGTATACTGTGACAGAGAGACATGAACCCATTCCCTCTAGTGTGTCCTAAACTGCCTGAGGACATGGAAAAGCTCTGCACTGATAACACAATACCATTCATGTCTCTCTGCAGCTAGTCACATCTGGATTGGAAGAGTCCCTAAAAAGTATGTTTATCCAGCTGCAAGAAACCACACTACACTAAAAAATCACTTAGGATGCAGTTTGTTGCTTAAAAATTTGTTGCATTTTTTCCCCTCACAGACAGGTCATTTAAATTCGCAGTTACATTCCCTTAATATAATATGGGGCAATAAAAATGAGAAAGGTGAAATAAATCAGAATGAATTAACATTAGTTAATGAAACAAGCAAAACTAGAAGTCAAGGAATAAATATATATGTATAAGTATATCTACCTTCAGGATCTGAAGAGGGGTAAAGTGTCCAGAGCTTCTTTTGTTTAGTGGAGACTGGACAGAAAAGAAATGAGTTAAGTAATGTTCCCTGAGAGGAAAGCATAAAAAGGTAGTGCTTCACCCAAATTGGGCAGGGGGAGTGTCTTCTAGTGGGTGCAGAAAGTAATACAAACCTCCCACATTCTTCATCCAAAAGTTTCTAACTTCAAGAAGGGAGGAGGGGGAGTAGGGGGGAGCAATGAGGGAGGGGGCAGGGTTTGGGAGTTGTAGACATTATCACCTAAAAAGATTTGGTCCATGCTCAGTTCAAATAATTGCTGAATGCTTTCCATTTAACCTGATCCAACATTAGCTTTTAAAATTGTTTTCTCCCTGGCAAACATCACTGCAGTTGTGTTTTCTTTTACAGTTTGGCTGTTTATGGGAAGAAGCAAACAGTTGCTCATGTGGGAGCAAATACCTAAAAGAGATGTTGTATAAACACTTTCAGTGATACTGGAACAAGCCCTGTGGTCTTCTGGAATGATAATACTGTGTTTGATATCCTTGTTTATTAATAAGACAGAGGCAGCCATTTTGTCCACCTGCATTTGAGCTAAAGATTTCCGTATCAGGAAAATAAATTGTAAAGTCAAATACTGGTACAAGCTGGGGCTAGTACCATATCATTAATAAAAGTAACGTTTGCTGTTTTCTTGTTACAAAAACTGATGTATGATATACTTTAAAAGGTAAATCTGTGGCACTTAGTGGTGTACATATGAATGATGAGTGTTGGCCATATGTACTAAAGGGCGAAGAGTTGGAAAACTCCTGGAGCTGTCAAAGCTTAGTGAATATGTTCCGTGGGGTAACATAAGAGTTCTCCAGAAGTTATTTACCAATAAACATAGCATAGCAGCTCTGGTCTAGCGTGTTTTACAAAATTCATTGATCAAGAAGAAGTAGATGTATATGTTCTATACACACCATCAGCCCCCAATTTCACCTGCATCTGGTTTCAGAAGGCCTCACTTGTTACACTGAATTCTGCCCTCCCTCCCTGCCCCTCACCCTCCCACCCCAATTCTGATTAAATATATAGTGAAATGGGAATCACCTGACTTTCCAACTTGCATATATTATCTCACCACTAGGGGCAGACAACATTTTAAATGCTAGAGCCCTCACCACTGTTCCTTTTCTCTCTCTAAATGAAAAACTTTTCTAACTTTCACTTCTCTTCTGACCCTTTGTATTCCTTATCTGTTTAATCTTTCCCTGACTTCTGCCCCTTCCATTCCCTTTAGATTGTAAGTGGCGAGTTTTCAGTCTTCTAGGATGCTTTGGGAAAAAGCACCTTCTGCAAAGATTCTAAGCTCAAAACAGGGTCCTCCATTTTTTGAATTTTGTTAATGCTGTATTAACTTGTATTAGCTTGTTTTTATCCCCTGTATTGCGCTACGGAATATGTCGGCGCGTTATAAATAAAAGTTAATAATAATAATAATAATACCAACTACACCACATAAATTATTAAGATTACCAATACATTATGTCCTTCTCAATTTTATAAAGATTATAGTTTGGAGAAAGCTTTCTGATCTATAAACAGAAGGTTTTATGTTGCACAAGATACATTAAGGTTTGTGTTCCCCTTCTGTCTCCATGTATGTATTTATAAATTTATATACGGTATATAAATGCAGTTTGGTTTATATTTATTTATATTTATACAGCATCCAAGGAAACACATCTGTCTAGAGACATTTAAACACAATATTCCACAGATCTGTTCTGGCAACTTGAGACAGCCTGCTGTCCTAGGATTGGACCTTGTTGGCACACACACACACACACACACAAATATACCATTATCTAGATATATTTTAATGTACTCTTATTCAGTTAAAACAATTCTGTATATGCAACACTTCAGTGGTCTTTGTTTTACTTGACATCTCAAAAGCTTTCTTACAAGACCCCCCAATATGTGTACTTATCTGTCTTGTCATATGGGAGAGAAAGTTGAAAAACAAACTCAAATAGGTGTATTGCAGAGATATGCACATATGAGTGAAAGAAATCACCATTTTGTTTATTCAGATACAAAATAAGCCAGATGAGCCAATGTTATGCAAAGCTGATTTCCAGCAGGGCCTTGTAACTTTCACTCATCGAATGTTCACCCCCTGCTAGCAAAACACTCAGTCTTCCTATAGAAGTAGATCTGTGATGCAAAAAAGTGAGTGCACTAGGTATAACATCAGCCAGCCAGGTGTATTTTACATCCCGTTACTGAATAAACAAGAGCCCCCATGGTTAAGGAAAGATTTGCTCACACGTTTACTTCACATAGCAGCAATGTATTTTCAAGGTGTCAAGTTCCCTTTAAATCTCTACTGTTTGAATTGAATTAGCCCCTGTGTTTGAACAGGAATTAATCCAGAAATCCAGTGACCAAAACATATACAGTAATGGGGCACTGACTACTACTTCATCTCTACCATGGCTCATATACAGAACTATCATGGATGCAGAGTACATGTGCTTGATGAAGTTCTTATTAGTATGAGTGTTTTCTGATTAATATATAAAGCTCAGATAAGGACAAAACAAGAACTCCCTTAGCGATGCGTCATTTGGATATTTATGGGCTCACTTACAGCCATATTAAATTCCCCCAACCGTAGAAACCGTAGCCCCGAAAGGGAGCCTGCAAAAGTAACGGCTATTAAATTGGCCTATTAAAGCTACCCACAAACGATCTGCGGGTTACAGGCGGAAAAACCCTATGGGCTGTCGAAATCTGAACACCGTTGCCTCAAAGCTTTTGATCTGTCAAGCCCGTAACTGTTACGTTCGAAAATCAATATCAAATTGCTACGATTCCACTGGCGTTCAAGCCCATAACCCGCAAATGGAGGCAAAAAGCCTTCGGTTACTAGAGAGGACTCGCAAGGGGTTAAAGTCCTATCCGTAGCACTGTAAATGCAAATATCAATACAATACTGTACTTAATATTAAAGGTAAAGTGATGTTGGGTATTAAAATGACTAGCACAGCATTCTCAAGCTTTCAAATCTGCAATATAAAATACTTTTTTTTGTGTTTAATTTCCGTGTTATATCGATCCCGGCAATCAATGTGTTATTACATATAATAGAACTCGCATGGACAAGAATATCATATTTACTGAATTATCAATATTGCATTATTTCTGGAATGTGGGTCCGATCGAAACTCGTAATTCAAACCTGTAAGGGATTGAGATCTATCCTCCATTTTTCAGTGACGTAATGATGACGATCTCTTTTACTATTGGCTCCATCTAAACCCGTAACTACGGGTTTGACTAGTTGATCATGTTCACAGCCGCGCATGCAATGTGCGCAAGAATGGTTTACGGGTTTGTGTCTCCGGCCCATTGGTCGCGGTATGGTTGAATGTAATAGCTCTGTAAATCCGGCGAATTTCAAGCCCGCAGGCTTTGCAGGTGTACCGGTGCCGATAAGGGCTTCAAATTTAATGTGGCTGTTAATGTAGTATATTTACAACATATAATTAAAAATAAGCATCTTGATAAATTTCCTTTGAAGTATAAACTAATTAAAAAATAAGCACAAGGTGTGTTTCATTATTTCTAACGGATAGTTTGTAATGTAATAGTAATGAAGCCTGGATATGGTGTATAGTTTTTATATGTAATATCAATAGCATGGAGGGGAGATGAGAGTAATAAAGTAGCATGAAAGAAACATTCAAATATATTAAGGGATCTGATAAAGAAAAAGCATCCAAGAGAGGTCTAGTTTATAGCTGGAGAGTGTAATACGCAGATGTCATTTGTGTAAATAATGAATGCCTGAGATATTCATAATAGTAATTTGATTGTTGTTTAGTCATTCAATTGTGTCCGACTCTCCGTGACCATATGGACAGCAGCACGCCAGGCACATCTGTCAGCAACTGCCCCTCTTATCTCAATCAAGATCATCCTCATTGCTTCAATTACCTCATCTATCCATCTCTGCCTTTGTCATCCTCTTCTTCTTGTGCCTTCAATCTTTCACAGCATCCTAGTCCTTTCTAGGGAATCATGTCTTCTCATGATGTGGCCAAAAGCTTTAACCTGATAATCATATCTTGATGATGGTATTAGGAGGACAAATTAAATCCTTGGCATATATGATATGAGATTGGAAAATACATAGTGGAAGACATATCTGAGTATGATCTACACTAAGTAGCATGTCCTATGGGAATTTCTCAAGTTTTATCTTACTTATACCATTATAGAAGAGAGAAATCTCATGTATGACACTGAAGACTGACCAGCCTTGCTATCCCTGGGAAATCCCGCCTAGATGTGAAAGACATATAGACACAAGACATAGATTTCAGCCTCTCATGAGCAAGGGATCCATGTCTGAGTTGTACTACAATTACAGATCTGCAGTTCTAGTGCAGAGGAGTCTTGCTGGCATTCATGGCCTGTTCTTTACTGGTAAAGTTAGGCTGATAATGCTACAGGAAACATCTCCTTTGTAATGGAAACAGTGAGCTAAACACATAGGAACAGCACCCAGGATTTGTACCCTCACATAGGGTACTTCATGTTTTTTATATATGAGATTGGGCAGACTAGATGGTGCACTAACTCTTAGCTGCCATTAAAATATTGATTTATTTTAGTCTTTGAATTGGTATGGAGTAGTAAACCAATTAGTATTGCAGTATTAAAATGTGTTTTTATATTGCCATTTCTTATTGACACTGAACTTTTAAGATAATTACATTTTAGTATGGTAACTATAAATCTTTTAAATTCTAAAGCAATAACTATTTGTATTTAAACTATGTCTCTCTCAAAATGGTTTGAATTCCCTTAATGTATTACAATTCCCCACCTCTATTGAGCACTAGTGGTGGAGCTGTTGCTTATATAGCAGGTGAGATGCACCGGGATCCTCTTCAGGACAGGGGCACAGCCTGGCTTAAAAGGTGACAGGGACAAATAATAATTTTTTGACTTTTAATTGACCACCAGGGGCAACTACTCTGTAGATGTCGAGCCCCAAAATTATTTGCATCTGGGCTTATAGCTAACTTTAGCTTCTCTGCTGCTGAGAACAAATATATTGAATCTATTCCCCTTCTGTAAAATAATAATTCATCATCTTTTTTCAGCTTGATCAAATAGGTTGTTTTGTCCACATAAAAAATAAAATCTTAAGTCCCATATTTACAGGACCTTTTCAAGAACTGACATTAATGATATTTTTAGAAAGTAAAAACAAAAAGTAAAGGTAGCTTTTAAAGGGCTACTGTAGTTTGCTAAAAACTTTACATGCTTTTAAAGTATGTGACCAGGTACCAACATTTCCAGCTAAGTGAGCCAGGAACATAAAATAATTGTTTAACTTATATATTATATTTACCTGACACTGCTTTTATCATCTTGAACTTCTAGAGCCTCATTCAGCTGAGCAATTGTAAGTTACAGTAGGCCATAATGGAGGCTGTAAGTTATTTTGCTATTCAACTGGCGTTTTTTTGCGAGCCGCAAACAGGCTACGTGCTATTGGCTCAAAATCCCTGTGGTTGTTAAAACCGGAACTTACAGCCCATCAAAGCCTTTCATCTTTCACGTCTGGAAGAGTTATGATCTCTAAAATTGCAAATCACTATTTAATTGCTACAATTCCTCAAGCCCGCAAATGTTTTCAAACCCGTAAACGGCAAATGTAGAAGACAATCCTACGGGTACTAGAGAGTACTTGCAAAGGGGTTAAAACCATGTCCGTAGCACTGTAAAAGCAAAAATAAATAAATCAATACTAATAAATAATAAATGACGGGGAAAGCAATGACAGACATTTGAATAAATTGCACAACAGTCTCAAGCTCGGAAATCAGAAATCAAAAAGCATTTTTTTTATGTTTCAATTCTGGGTTATATTGATCTTGGGAATCATTGTGTTAATACATATCAGGCCACCCACATGGACACGACAGTATCGGCATTCATTTGTATTATTTTGTATTTTGCTGGTTTGCGAATCTGATCACATATCGGACCTCTAAACGCTAATTAATTGACATGTAACCTCCATCTTATACTGCTGTAATGATGACAGCTTCATTTTCTATTGGCTGTTTTCAAAATGTGTAGTTAAGGCCTTGCTTAATTGATCATGTTCCCGCCCTGAACTACTACCAGTGCATGGTTTACAGTTTTGGCTATAGGTCCGTAACTTGCAGGCTTGTTTAATTGAATAGCTCCGTAATTGCAGCAGAGTGTGAACCCGCAACAGGCCCGCAGACATACGGTCTGTATACCGCGAGATGCGGCCTTCAAATTGAATGAGGCTCCTTGTCTGCTTGCTGCAGAGAGATATACTGTGGGGAATTATTTGTTTATTTTTTCTGTTGGTAAAAATGTTGGAAAACAGCTCAGTTAGGTGTATTGTAACATGTACAGATATAGGCACACACATGTGCCCATTATCAAGCTTTCTTCAAAAGACCATACTGTAAGGGAAATAAAAGATCACTGATTGTTTAGCAACTGATTGATTATAAACAAAATCAGTATATTAATAAAAAAAATTCAATGTAGCTTTTAAAACGTATATTCCAACAAATCAAATTCCCGTAGTGTGTTAAAAATCATTCTGTATTAAAATATAGGAACACAAAAGGATATATTTCCACTCACTAAGAAATTAATAAGAATCATAATGTATTTATTTTATTTGTTAAATCAATGTATTCCACAATAAGGGGATTCATAGCAAGAACATAGCTCTCAATAAATAATTAATCTAACGTTACTGTAAAATTGGACATGGACATAACATTCAAGTTTTACCAAATACATTTAGCCACAGTAACCTTTTCTGGTGCAGAGTTAGTGAAAGAACCCCAGAATCCCAAATGACTGATATGTAACCCCACAATCACTGCACAAAATGGCTTCCAATGGCACAGATTTACTCACCAGCATCCCAAAATGGACACCATCAACTAAATATTGTGCTATAAACTAATAATACTTCTCCTAGGCCCCTTGGAAAACAAAAATACATATGTGCTAATTTTCTTGTGGAACTCCAGATAATACATAATGAAACCCCAATGTTCTAAGGAATGTTTTAGAAATGATTTGGAAACACGGTTGCAAGGCTGAGAACTTGACAAAATCTTTGTGAAACTATTTTGAAAAGTGTATTTCTGTAGAGTGTCCGTGTCTCAACATATTTTGCTGAATTTGAACATTCTCTATATGGCTTCTCCCATTTGGAATAATTGTTACATAGTTACATAGTAATTGAGTTTGTAAAAAGACTTTTAGTCCATCAAGTTCAATATTTTTAGATCTCCTCTGATCTGCAATATGCAGATTAATTGTTAATTGATCCACAGGGAGGCAAACAAAAAAAAACAGTGAAACTTTGCCAATTGTCTCAAAAGGGGGAAAAAATATAAAATTCCTCCCTGACGCCAGATACTGGCGATCAGACTTCTCCCTGGATCAATACTCCCTCTCTAAGTAATCAGGATAACCCTGAATGCCCTTTTTATTTAAAACACAGTTCTATTTATACTATCTTTCTTACTCCCATTATTTTCTTATTAATTTAATAAGAGTTGAAGCTACAGGGGTACATTAAAGATTATATACAATCTCATCTTGGTTCTTGAAATATTTGTACCAATGTTTTTTTCACCATATGCCCAAAGCAAGACACACCAAAAAGTAAGAAAAAGAATAATGGGACATCAATTAATGACCTTACAATATTCTGTTGCGTAGCAAAACCAGACTACTCACTGAAGTCATATAGGCCCTTATTCAATTGAAATTTGGCCAATTGAATAGGGCTCTAAATAAGCACTTAACATATATTTTTAAATATGTTTTTAGTTAGTAAACATCTATCCAAAAGCAAGGTTTTCACTAACTAAAAACTTCTTTAAAAAATATATACTATGTGCTTTTATTCAATTGGCCAAATTGCAATTGAATGAGGCCCATAGTGTCTTTATCCAGTGGGTTTTTCTGCCTAGTCTAACAAGGCTTAGGCTTTTCACAGCAAATTTTCAGAGATATCAACAAACATGAAAATAATTGAAGTGACACAAAAATATTGTGTGCATTTGCACAGGAATTTCTATATGCAGGGACATTTCTGTCTGTAAAATTTCCTGACAATTTCCAACATACTTTATAGCAAGGAGGAAGGAGTAGTAGTAACTAGTGGGTTCTAAGAGGTACACAACTCTGAGCTGGCCAATGGTAGAATAACAATTAATTTCTTCTCTTTATATTGAAGGGCCCTGTAGACCACCACCGGGGGGTTGGGAGGAGGGGCCACTTGACTGGGCAGGCCCTGGTATGGGTAGGAGGTGGCTAGCTGGGGGAGGGGAGTCAGTTGTAGGAGTTTGGCGCTATTACCACCATTGTGCCCCCAGCTAGCCATGTGTAAAGATACCCACCCATCCCTAAAGTGTTGTTGTTTAAAGTTATGTATATATTGCTTAAAAATAAATAAATAAATAAAAGAAATAAATAATAATAATTAAAAAAATAAAAAAATAAAATAAGGATGAGTAATGGAAAATTGGTGGATATTATCTTGTATATTGTCTTAAAGCACTTGTTGGTTTTTATTAAATGTATATTATATGATGTCAAATTATGTTTATGTGGTTGTCGCAGCGGCGGGTGGTGAGGGGAGTCGCCGGGACAGTGGTAAAATGGGTGAGATCCTACCCTACGGTGGTACGGATGTTCCAACACGGTAGGCCCTGGTCGAGGGTTCAGGGCGTAGGGCGCCCTGTCTCTGGCCAGGCTCCTCCCCTAACGTGGTTATGTTAATTATTGTTATGGTTATTACATCAGTTTGTGTTTACCAATAAACGCTGTGGTCAGTTATCCTCCCAAGAAGTTGTCTGTGTCTAATCATTATATTTTAATAGGTGATTGTATATAAACCCTTATGTGCACATACCAACTTGGCCTTGCTAAGGTCAATCATAGACTCCATAGTGCTCCTCTCCTTATTTAAAAAAGTAAAAACAGAAACATGGTATGTGATTTTAATTTTACTCCGACCTATGTTTTAAGGTTGAAACTGTAGTGTTAAACACAGAACTCCCCCCCCCCCCTCCAAGTGCTAAAATGATTTATTACTATGGGAGGCAGCTGTAACTGTACTTTGAGAATGTGAACTATCTTGTGTATACTGTGGATTACTTTCTAGGAATCTATCCTGTCATTAACTCCTAGCTGATTCACACAGTTGATTTCATAGTTGGTTTGTAATCAAAATTCTTCAGAATACAAGTCTCCACATAAAAAGACACTGGATTAGAATTACTAACCAGAAAAGTCTTGAAGAAATGCTTCAATGCAAGGGCAGATTTACAATATTGCAAAAAAGGCCATAGCCTACGGCTGCAGGAAGTCTGGAGAGACAGCAAACTTGTTCCGTCTCTCTCCATTCTTTCTTTCTTTTTTTTAAGGCACTTTCTATTGTGCTTAGTTTATTTTACACCCATTTATTTTATACCCATTAACACCCATTCTCTCTTTTCTCCTCTTTGGGCCTTCACTGAACCCTCTTTCCCAATGTCCTCCCACACTAACTAACCCTTTACTTTTCTATTAAACTGTCCAGAATTTATGGATCGGTTCTCTCTGCTTTAGCTGCATTTCTCCTAACTGATTCGTCTGTACTCATTCAGAGAGATATTGAAATCCTGTCCTGTTGGAGGCTCTCTTAGGGCTTCACTGCTTTAGAGGTGTATGATAATATCACCTAAAGCAAAGGTTACATTTGGTCCTTGGTGAACCATCACCATATGTTAACATTGTAACTAGAAAGGTTTCTCCAAGCCTCCAAACCTTTCACATTAGTATATCTATCCCAGCTGTTAATACATAAGAAGTCTTTTATTTATGTGAAGCCCGCACATAAATTACTTAAGCACACTGCTCTTTTAATCCTGTTTAACAAATATACATAAGGCTTCTTGAAAACTATCACAAAGCATAAAAAAACAATAATATTAAATCAATACAATAAAATTATATGTTGATATTGAATAAATTAGGCAAGTAACATATTTAAGAAAGGATCAATATCCAAAAAGGCTGTTAATACTTACCAAAAAGAGCAAAGTTATGTTAAATTAGAAAATTAAATATATACCCCAACTCACCAATAAATGTTATGATCCAATAAACCACACTGAATAAGTTAGTGATAAAGTTATGATAAAGAATAAAATATGAATTACATAGTACATAGTTACATAGTAATTGAGGTTGAAAAAAATACTTTTAGTCCATCAAGTTCAATATTTTAAGATCTCCTCTGATCTGCAGAATTCAGTTTAATTATTAATTGTTACTTGATCCAGACTAAGGCAAACAGGAAAAAACAAAAACAAATTAAACTTTGCCAATTGTCTCAAAAGGGAATAAATATAATATTCCTTCCTGACGCTAGATACGGGCGATCGGATTCCTCCCTGGATCAATACTCTCTCTCTAATTAACCAAGATAATCCTGAATGCCCTTTTTATTTAGAAATATATCCAACCCCTTTTTAAAGTTATCTATGGAATCCACTGTCACCACCTCCCTTGGTAGAGAATTCCACAGTTTAACCACCCTTACTGTGAAGAACCCTTTTATTTATTTAAGGTGGATTTTTTTTTTACTTCTAACCTCAAATGATGTCCTCTTGTCAGTTGAAAAACACTTGGCACAAAAAGTTCACTTGACAAAGCCTTATATTGACCCTGGATATATTTATACTTGGTAATCATAGCCCCTTTTAGATGCCTTTTTTTCTGGAGAAAATAAGTTTTATTTAGTTAGTCTTTCTTCATAACTTAGCCCCTCCATTCCCCTTATTAGTTTTGTTGCCCTTCTCTGTACCTTTTCCAGCTCTAAAATGTCCTTTTTATGAAGTGGTGCCCAAAATTGTACTCCATATTCCAAATGAGGGTGTACTAGAGATTTGTATAGTGGCAGAATTACATTTGCTTCCCTGGCTTCTATACCCTTCTTAATACATGCTAATATTTTATTTGCCTTTGCAGCTGCTGCTTGGCTTTGAGTGCTGTTACCTAGGTGGTTGTCCACAAGCACTCCCAAATCCCTTTCGATATCTTATGCATCCTATCCTATATATATAGAAGAACATGTACTTCTGTTTCATAGATTATTATAAAGCCTTTGACTGTGTGTCTCATAACAAAATGTGATAAGTTCTTAAAGAGATGGGGATACCAGATCATCTCATCCTCCTTCTGAGGTATCTGTATGTGGACCAAGAAGCCACAGTCAGAACAGTATGGTTTAAGACATGGAAAAGTATGGTTCAAGATCGGGAAGGAGACACCAGATTTATTGAACTTATACGCGGAATACATCATTGTTAAGTCTGGGCTAGACGAATCCAAAGCCAGAATCAATATTGCTGGAAGAAATATCAACAACCTCAGATATGCAGATGATACTACTTTGATAGCTGAAAGTGAGAAGGAGCTAAAGGACCTGTAGATGAAGGTGAAAGAAGAGAGTGCAAAAGCTGGTCTGCAGCACAGCATTAAAAAGACAAAGATCAGGGAAAACTGCAATCTAAGTTCCTGGCAAATACATTGGGAAGAAGTGGAGGCAGTGACAGATTTTATTTTCCTGGGTTGCAAGATCTCTGCAGATGGTGACTGCAGCCATGAAATTAAAATATGTTTGCTTCTGGGGAGTAAAGCTATGGCAAGTCTGGACAATCTATTAAAAAGTAAAGATATTACGTTGTTATCCACAAAGGTCTGCATAGTTAGAAATAGGGAATTTCCAGTGGTAAAATACGGATGTGAGAGCTGGACCATGAAGAATGCTGAGTGCCATAGAATTGAAGCTTTAAATTGTGGTGCTGGAGAAAACTTCTTAGAGTCCCTTGGACTGAAAGAACATCCAATAAATCAATATTACATGAGTCTAAAGTTTAAATAATTTTAGTTCCCTAGGGAAGACTCTATGCTGGGAAAGATTGAAGGAACACAATTAAGGGAAATGCAGTAGGCAAAGATGGATATATGAGATCATTGAAGCGATGAACACGAGCTTGATGGAGCTCAGAGGGGCAGTGGCTGACAGATGTGCCTGACGTGCTGAGGTCCATATGGTCACAGAAGTCGGACACAACTGAACAACAACAAAATACTGTTTTTACTAAGTTCTGATATGTGTTAACTAAACTGATACTGTATGTACTTTAAGTTGTTCTTAGACACTAGCAAATTTGTTTTCAAGTTTATGGTATCAACTGCAATCACCAAAATTGTGATGTACAAAATGAGTGTAGATTTAGTGAGTATATTGTGGACCTCATTTTAGTACATTCTTAGTGGACTTGGTGCTGTAATGAAATGAAGTCTCACAGCTCCTCACAGCTACTTTTAGTGAATCTGCCCTATTACTTGACCACAAGTACTGCATATTTCTTTCCAGTCTCTGATACACCTAGATTTGTTATCAATTTATATATAAATTGCATATTTACCTTTCTTTACCAAATATAGAATTTGACATTTCTCTGTGTTAAATTGTTTAGCAGCCCTTTCTCCAAGTTCATTACAAGTCCATTTGCAGTGAAAGTATGTAATTCTCTGATTAAATTACCTTGCACAATTTAGTGTCGTCAGCAAATATGGAGACATTACTCACCAGACCTACTTATAAATTATTAATATATATGTAAAAAAAGAGGAGGACATAGTACTTGACCCAGGCATGATCCATTTAGGCTTAGAAGAAAATAATGGACACGACGACTGAGTGAGAGAACACACAAGCCACAGCTTTTAATAATAAATAACCAAAAACCATAACATAAATTACTGTATATAATTTACATAAAATTGCAAGTGGGAGGAGCCCGGCCACGGACAGTGACCTCACGCCTTGGGCCCTGCCCAAGGCCCCAATGCTTATACTAAGCATGTCCTGTGAGGTAGGGCCAAGCCCACTTAGGCCAGTCGGTTGGGCAACTCACCTCCCGCCACGGAGCAAGCAAGGGACCCCTCCTGAGACTGCGATCCCCCTGATTAAAGAAAAGGCACGAGCAACACTCTCCCTGAACTCCAGCATGAGTAACTCTAGGCCGATTTTGGTTAGATGTACCTTATCCCTCCCGAAAAACTCGTCTGCCCGACCGATTCGAATTCCTTGTATCGAATGGCGTCAAAACCGAGATTTCTGACGAAACTCAACAGCTGTTGATCTACTGACGAGATCTGTCCAGCCCGACAGGATCCCGAGCATTTCTCCAGTATCATCTCGGACCATATTATAAAAACGCCCGAAAACTTCTTTAACCAACTTTCCACGTCCCGTTTCATGTCCCTCAGCATCCTATGCATGGGGGCCATCCCCAAGTCGCTCCCGCCAGCGTTTATTAGTAACAAACTTGGCTATCCATAACGCTGGCCGTACGTGTCCAATAGCCCATTTCCTTGAGCCCACCGCAGGCCTATTGTCGTAATGACACCCTGTTCGCTCCTTCCAACGCACCGAGCTTTGCTCGCATGTCCACCACCTTTTCCTGTAGAAGACTGCATTCCATTTTCATGGAATCGATCTGAATCCCCAGGAAGGTCAACTCAGTTTTATTGTGGGCCAAAGGCACTCCAAAATCTTGACAGATTCTGGTGAACACCTCCAGAATGAAACGCCACGTATCCTGTCCTGCTGGACCGATGAACAAAAAATTGTCCAGGTAGTGCGTTATGCTCCTATACCCCGCTTCTGAGCGCGCAACCCACTGGAGGAATGTACTAAACGCCTCAAAGTAAGCACATGATATTGAGCACTCAATGGGTCGACAAAATAACTGCCATCGACGTAACAGCCCAAGAGACGGTGACTAGACGGATGAACCGCCAACAACCTAAACGCTGCTTCAATGTCCACTTTTGCCAGAAGCGCCCCAGAGCCAGCAAACCTCACCATCTCAGCGGCCCGATGGAAAGACGCATAAGACACAGCAGACTGATCCTTTGCAATCCCGTCAATGACTGACCGCCCTCTGGGATGGGAAAGGTGCTGAATCAACCTGGGACAACGCCGAGGTGGGAGACGACAAACTCATGGATTGGGGGGACGCGAATGGACCCTCCATTCTACCCAGCTTGACCTCAGTTTGGACTTTACTCGACGCTACACCCAGGAAATCCCATACGGATTGCAAATTCGGTGACATATACCCCCGCAGATCAGTGTCGCATGGGATACGGAACCCCTCCTGGAAACCCATTTCCAAGAGGTGATCCGCGGCTTTGTTACCTGGCAATCTACCGTAGCGTTTTAGCCATGGCAGCATGGGAGTCCTGTCCTTTTGCAGGTGGCTCGCCTGATCTATTCCCCTCCTTGGGACTGGCACATCTAGCGAGGGGGTGCTCGCCGGCGCAGTTGGAACACGCATGCTTGAACCTGCAATTGAGAGCCCATCTACAAACCCCTTCCTTGTAGGCAAAACAGGTTTGTAGGGGGGGGAAGCGCTACGAAATGGCGGCATGACGCGCATCAGTGTCATAATCTTCAACCTGCATGCCACCGCTTTGTCACTCCATGCCATCGTTGGCCTGGATGCCAAATACTGGCGGAACTCCTCGTCATAGCGCCACCACGCCTTACCCCCGTATACTTTGTGAGCATTGCAAATTTCATCTATATAGACAAACAATCCCGAACTTTGTTCGGGATGGCGCTCGCACAAAACACAGGCCATGATGGAGAAAGCCTGGAGCCAAGTGTCAAAAGTCCTCGGAAGCCATCTAAATGACTTACGACGATCATCCCCTTCGTGGGAACCCCTATCAACAGCGTCCAGCTGTCTAGACATGGGAAGCAGTGAGAACAACTCAACGAACTGCCTCTTCAAATTTTTTTCCTTGGCCTCTTGGGGAAGATGTGCCCCCAAGTTGTCCAGCGAACACAAGACAATCGGTCTCATGGCTGCATTGGCGACCACCGCAGCCGCGGGAGGCCCAGCCACCGCCACTACTGCGGCCGACGCTACCTGCTTCTGAAAGCTTCGGAGAGGAAGCCACCAATGGGATATCCCTGCGTCCCTCATGACGCTCCGGGGACTCCGACTGTCTGGCCCTCCGCGGGCTCCGTCCCCTCTCTGAAACTGTGCAGATGCAACTGCATCGGCAGGACCTCCTGCTTCTCGATCTTGATCTCCTCCAGGACCTGTGGGTGCAAGAGGAATAGTCGCTAGCTCTCCGTGACCTGTACACCCGACCTGCGCAGCTGGTTCTGCTGCACTTTGTACGTGGTCCTCTGAGATTTTCTTACGCTGTATAAGGTCTACCGGTGGGTCGGTATTAGTCACCTTTTGCTGTGGCCTACCCGTAAAGCCCTCAGTCTCAGCTCTTTGTCGTCGTAAAGGAGTGTGAGAGAATAGTAGTGGACTGTACCTGCTCGTGGTCTTTCAAGCTTTAGTGGAGCACGCCTGCCTTGCCACTGTGGCCGTCACAGGCATGTCGTCAATCCCCACCATGCTGTCCTGGCTGTTCATCTCGCTGACGACTCTGTTCCTCTTGTCTTGTGTCGTCGCCATGCCCAGCTCGCCAGCGTGGCTTTGTCCCTGTAAAGCACCAGAAGAGCTGTTATTAGGATAACTAGAAGGGACCACATGGTCGGCATAGTGAGGATCTGTAGGAGCTTTTTTAGAGCTCCTGGCTTTTCTATTACCCCCTGTGCCACCTTTACGGGGCAATAGAGGGGTGTTTCTTGTCTTTTGACACGGCCGTGACCCTTTGGGCAAAGTGACTGGCGGTGGCCGGAGTTCTAGGCCCTCGTCCTCACCGCCCGTGGGCCCAACACTATCCCGCCTGGGTGGTATGGGGTCCTGCACTCCTGCCTCATATCCCCCCTGGATCTCCGGGCCATACCCTCAGCTGGACTGGAGTCTGATGGCTTTGTACCGGGGGGATGGGGTGATAGCCCCCTGGCACCTCTGTTATTGCCTAGGCCACCAGCCACTGCAGGCTGAGCCTGTGCAATGTATGGAGGGCCTTCTAAGAAGGCATGGGTGGTCCAAGCCTGTCCTGCACCCACCTAACCCCTTGGCTTAAGGCCAAGTCCTAACTTCAGCCAGTAAAGCCTCTATATCCTCAGCATCCATACTGGGCCCAAGCAGAAAACACACTCCCAAAAACGGACAAACAGACCACAAAAACGAACAGGAAAAGTGCGCAGGAACCCCTCAGACCTCTGTCCATTTCTGCTGAAGACCGCGCTGCTACTGCCAAATGTGCGAACACAGCCCTGACGCCACGCTATTGGCCAACGCCTTGCAGTCTCCCCTGGGTCATGTGATGCTACATGCTGACCCAGGGAGCCTCCGCGTCGGGCAGAACCCTAAGGAACCACACTCACCAAAATTGTCCAAATTAAGGTTGTTCTGTTTGTTTCTTATTATTTAACTGTTTTTGTACCCATGAAATATATTTACTGCATATCCTGAATACTTTATTTTGCCTCCATGTGAGACTACATCAGCGGGTCCAAATTCCTAATTACTTCCTCTCAGAAACTAACTAGATGACCTATGCGCCATACATGTGATAAATCTGTATATTGAAAACAACAAAGTCAGAGGTGCTCATCAGAGAACGAACCAACCTTAATAGGTTAGTTCTATAGCCATGATAAGCTACTCTGAGAGCAACCTCTTTTAGCTCACTTGTGCCCTTCACAGGGAGAAATCTCCTGTAGTATATCAGTCTGGTCCCACTCAAAAGAGTGGCCCAGCCCCGAAATACCAGGCAATTCTACCCTGAACAGGAGAAACAGCAAACCCCAGACGCGTTTCGGCCTTTATGGGCCTCGTCAGTGAGGTGCAGCTGAACTCCCTAAGGCACAGTGAGCAAGGGGTCCACGTCTGGAGTCCCCTATTACCCTTAGGGAGACTAAACCCTAAAGGTAATTTGCATATAGAAAACAACAAAGTCAGAGGTGCTCATCAGAGAACGAACCAACCTTAATAGGTTAGTTCTATAGCCATGATAAGCTACTCTGAGAGCAACCTCTTTTAGCTCACTTGTGCCCTTCACAGGGAGAAATCTCCTGTAGTATATCAGTCTGGTCCCACTCAAAAGAGTGACCCAGCCCCGAAATACCAGGCAATTCTACCCTGAACAGGAGAAACAGCAAACCCCAGACGCGTTTCGGCCTTTATGGGCCTCGTCAGTGAATCTGTATATTGAACACTGTAAAAAAAAACACACACACACTACACGCTACTTTATATAGCATACCTCCCCAGCGCTGCAGTCTACATGCTGCACTGTGATCCAAAATGGAGCCCGCACAAGCAGGACGCACCCTGCTCCACCCCCGGCGCGGGCGCCACCCAATCAGTAGCCGCCAGCTAATCCCGGCAGTGTCAAGGCCCTCCTGATCAACAACATTAATATAAAGCTCTAATACATTATTATCCCGATATACCACATTGTTATCCAAGTCTACTACACTATTATCCAGATATACCACATTATTATACAGCTCTACTACATTATTATCCAGATAACACTTTATTATACAACTTTGCTAAAACATTATCCAGATATACCATATTAATATACAGCTCTATTACTTTATTATCCATATACCACATTATTATACAGCTCTAGTACACTATTATCCAGATATACCACATTAGTATACAGCTCTACTACACTATTATCCAGATATACCACATTAATATACAGCTTTATTACATTATTATCTATATACCACATTATTATACAGCTCTACTGCACTATTATCCAGATATACCACATTATTATATACTGTAGCTCTACTACACTATTATCCAGATATACCACATTATTATACAGCTCTACTACACTATTATCCAGATATACCACATTATTATACAGCTCTACTACATTACTATCCAGATATACCACATTAATATACAGCTCTATTACATTATTATCTATATACCACATTATTATACAGCTCTACTACACTATTATCCAGATATACCACATTATTATCCAGCTATGCCACATTACTTTACTCCTTTCGAATAGGAGCTGCTACGGAGGCAGCTGGTCTGGGCTTCCCAGCTGAGATGCATGAGAGAATTGGTAGATGGGAATTGTCTCATTTCAAATCCTATGTGAGGCCACCTGCGGTCGCGTACTAATAGTACCATGCCTATGCAGTCCACCAGAAGCAGCTGTGGGTGATCGGCCACTCGTATATCTACTGGGCGGAGCGATTTGCTGCAGTGTCCAGTGGTGGTTTGCAATTGGGCATTTCCACGGAAGAGTGGAGCGCATGCTGGTGCGGCATCCGGGGTATGAAGTGGAGGCAAGCGAGTGGGTCTGTCACATCGCTCACCCATCTCTGGGTAGACCGCATATGTTGTTGATTCATGCTGGGGGGAATGGTTTGGAGAGTACGACCATCAAGCAGCTAGCGAAGGATATGAAACGGGACATAGAAGCTTGGAGAGGTTGGTTCCCTGGCATTCGCATGGTGTGGTCCGAGATGGTGAAGAGGAGGTTGTGGAAGTATGCCAGGGATCCGGCGAACATAGAGAAGGCTAGACAAAAAGTCAATAAGTTAATGTCCAGCTATGTTAGGAACTTGGGATGGGTATTTATGTCAGATGGGGTTCACCTCACGGAGATAGGGCTGCAATTGTTTATGTTTCCATTTAAACTGGGGGTACAACGGGCCCTTAGAGCAGTCGTCCGGTGACGCTGTAGCAAGTGGGGAGGAATTGCTCGGCCAGGTGGTGGAAAAGGTGGCGTCCCTAGGAGGATGTGCCGATTGAGGAGTTGGGCCCCTAAGTGCGTGCTTAGGGTAGCTAGGATTTTTCCCGCCATGGACCAGGCTCCTTCTTCTTCCCAGGTATTTACGGCATTGATATGTTTATCAAAAAAGGGGCTGGGGCCAGTTGTACCTCCACACAGGTGTTGCATGTGTTATTTCCAGATAGATGGGTCTTTATTTTGGGGAAGGCACTTATAGACCATGCTGGGTCATGCTTATATATAGAGAAAAATGTAAAAACCTATAATATACCTAATTCTGGGGCATTTTTGTTTGAATATTTTACTGACTCAAGAGTACACAGGCCAGAAAGAGAGACAAAGAAAGACAAAAAAATGAATAAGTCATTGTTCCTGAATCCAAAGTTGTTTAAGAAAACCTTCAGTAAAATAAGATGAAAATAAATAATCTGTTATTAAGATAATGTTTCAACCTTCTCTTGGTGGGTGGATCGAGAAGGGCTGACTGACCGCTCAAAATAGTAAACTTCAGTATTTTATTCCAGGACTTTCTAAATAATATTTAAGAGATAAATACTTACAGCCTTATTAAATTGCGATTCAGTAAATTTAAAAGGGCTCTATATAAGCACACAGCATATTTTTTTTACAAAAGTTTTTAGTTAGTGATCTTTTATCCAGAAGCCAGTTCTTCACTAACTAAAAACTTCTGTAAAAAAAATATGCGGTGTGCTTATATAGAGCCCTTTTAAATTTACCGAATCGCAATTTAATAAGGCTATTAAATTATAGTTTTAAATTATACTATATTTGGAACCTCCGCTATGTCACTTTAATGAAATAGTCATCCAGCTGCAGTGGCAGGAGTTAAAGGGCCACTGTAACGCCCTTAGTGAATCTGGATATATGTTTTATCTGAAGTTTAAACCTGCTAGAAAAAGAGCAGACCGTGTGGCTCTTATCTGCCATCAAACTCTTTAATTCTCGTTCATGAAGCTGAAAACATTAATATTGATGGCATATACTGTATCATTTACCACTTTTGTTAATTAATGTGAATATATTTTCCAGCTGTGTTGTGATTTAGTGGGTTTCTACTTTACATGGACTCTTTCCCATGTCATCAAGTCAGTTTAACCAATGCTATTTACAAGTCAACCAGTATTAGAACAAAACTAATAAACACAAACAATAAATACTATAGAATATGCCCTGATGTTTGACATTATAAATTAACCCATTCAGTATGAAGTAGCAACTCAATAAAATATGGCATATTATAGCCTTTAGTAGGTGAAATGGTTAAGTCTCTAATATATGGATGTAATTGTAACCCAATTTTCTATGTGCTGCGTATTCAAGCGTTGGAGACATGTTTCAGCTGCCTTGTATACAATACGTTTATACAGTATACACTTTGTATACACTTAAGTAAGCAATTTTGAATGGCCTAAATACGAAATGTGTACACAGTAATTATGGAAACTCATTTAATGGGTTTCATTGTACTCAAGCAAAAGGCACAGAATTTTAAAATATCTTAAACTAACAGTGTGCAAAAAGGAAGTGATGTACAAATATTTACTCCTTCCTGTTTATAATATTTAAAATCCCATGTTGGCTTTGAAACTATACAGTCATATGTGAGGATTGTAATTGGTTGAGAAGACTCTCTCGTTGGAAAGGAGAACTGGCAGAGTTGGGTTTTAGAATGCATTAAATAATTAATAGTGAAGAAAAAATATTAAAGAATCCCTCTAATTCTTTTTTCCCAACATATAAACATTATAAAGCAAATGTACATAGTTGCTTATTAACATGTACAACACAATAATTATATATACATACATACATACATACATTATTAACAGCTACAACACAATAATTATATATATATATATATATATATATATATATATATACATATATATATATATATATATATATATATATATACATTTATAAATGTACTAATCAGTACTTACTCTTTCAAATATTACATAGTTACATAGTAATTAAGGTTGAAAAAAGACTTTCAGTCCATCAAGTTCAACCTTTTAAGATCTCCTCTGATATGCAAAATGTGGATTAGTCATTAATTAATTAGTTCTTAATTAATTGTTAATTAATTATCAATCAACAATTTATTGATTTTTAATTAATAATTAATTAATTGACCCAGAGGAAGGCAAACAGAAAGAAAAAAAAACAAGTGAAATTAAGCCAATCGTCTCAAAGGAAAAAAAATAATTCCTTCCTGACCCCAGATACAGGTGATCGGATTTCTCCCTGGATCAATACTCTCTCTCTAATTATCCAGGATAACCCTGAATTCCCTTTTTAATTAGAAATAGATCCAGTCCTCTTTTAAAGTTATCTATCGAATCCGCTGCCACCACCTCCTCTGGTAGAGATTTCCACAGATTAGCCACCCTTACTGTGACTTCACAGACTTCAAATGTGCAGGAATTACTAATTTTGTACACTGCAGATGGGGAGGAAGTTTTTTTTATACACCTCCACAATTAGCTAATTATTCTTTCAGATGTCACTGGAACTCTATCCAATAAGTATACATCTTGGAAATAAAACAGTAAGATAAAGAAAGTTACTGGTCATAGTATGATATGTTATCTCGTTAGTTGAAAGTCATTACTCTATTTTACACTTTGTTTGCTGTATATTTGCTGAAAATCATGATGCATACAGTTCTATTACTGTTCATTGGCTGACAACAACACACCCATGGATAACTTATACATTCAAAGCTCTGGGACCTTTGTTGAAATATGTGATCATTTTAAATACTATCAGATGAAGCAAACAAGTACTTTCCATATCCCTCTAAATATATGGAAAGACAAATGAAAACAAACATTAATAGCAATCAACTAAATTGACTTTAAAACGATTTCCTCCCAGATCCGCCAACCTCATCTCTCTATTGACTATTCTAGGCTCTATGCTGACGCCGATCTTAGAGGCATTTGTGTGATATGTGTCTCAAACACATCCAATCTGCATACTTAAAGCATAATGTCATTAACGTTTGTTTTCACTAATGTCTTAATAAATGGTTCCCATGTTCCCAAAGATCGCTCATGGCCGTTTTCCATTCTAAATTTGTAAAGTAGATTACATTGCGTTGCTGGATTAGGTTTTAGCCAGAACTGGAAAATGCATGCTTGAACTATATGTACTTATCAAACAACCCCATGAGTCTGAGGTTCTCCAAACAACCCCTTTCTATAATTCTTTGTACTGTTCACATAACGACCCCTCTTACCACAAGACTTATACCATATTACTCCTTCTTATGATTTATCTTATTACCCCATATATCCCATTGCTCTTATAACTTTTCTATGAATCTTTATAATCATCCACATAAATTTGCATATAATGCTAATTAACTCCTCCTTATAGCTAAATACAACTACTTATTGAAATATTTAACATTTACTAAAATTCCATATGTTCCTCCATATAAGATCTCCATATAGTTATGCATATTTCGCAATCTAACCTCTCAATGCAACTCATCTTTTTGCTTATATATTCCTATTACTTCATAAAAGCTTTCTATAAATGTATAGGCTTGATGCATTCTCCGGGAAGAATGCTTTATAATTTACCATCACGATCTCCTAAACCAACTACTAAATCCAGTGCCTTTTTGCCAATAGATCTGGTCTTTCTTCCTGCACAACTCTGATAAATCACTTCCAGTGCTGAACCTCTCTAAAGTAACCCTTATGGGTAATATTTTTCTTTGCAGGAATATGAGGTAATGTCTTTGCTCATATACAAAGGGGCATTGTTTATTTAAATTGGAGACATATATTAACCCTTTCCTGGTGACTAAACTTCCCGTCAGTGTAACATTTACAGGGCATGAAGCAGATTCTACCGCCCCCCTCCATAAACTAATGCCATCATAAAGAAATATTTTTAATACTTTTGCTGCCAGAGAGAAATGTAAAAATGTATAAAGTTCCAGCAGCGTCTCTCCCTGTAAGATCAAATCCATTGGAATTTTCAACATAAGATTGTCAATAAAATAATAAAAAGCTAACTAAATGCCTTAAGTTGTCCATGTAACAGATCACTTATAAGTCCTACTACACCTACTAGCCACTAGCATTTTCATGGCCTCTTTCACAATATTTAATGGAAAACTGATATGGGCCTTACTTCTTCACAATCAAAGGTTCTTGTCTCTGAGTGCCTGGTTCAGTCATCTCAGTTGGTTGTGACAAGTGATGGGAATAGTTCTTGAAAGCTCAAACAATGTCAATGTAATGCCACCTACCTTAACATTATTTGATTATACCTGACATACAGTGGATATAAAAAGTCTACACACCCCTGTTAAAATGTCAAAGATAAATCATTTCAGAACTTTTTCCACCTTAAATGTGACCTATAAACTGTACAACTCAATTGAAAAACAAACTGAAATCTTTAAGGTAGAGGGAAGAAAAGATATAAAAATAAAATAATATGGTTGCATAAGTATGCACACCCTTAAACTATTACTTTGTTGAAACACCTTTTGATTTTATTACAGCACTCAGTCTTTTTGGGTATGAGTCTATCAGCATGGCACATTTTGATTTGGCAAGATTTGCCCACTCTTCTTTGCAAAAACACTCCAAATCTGTCAGATTGCGAGGGCATCTCCTGTGCACAGCCCTCTTCAGATCACCCCACAGATTTTCAATAGGATTCAGGTCTGGGCTCTGGCTGGGCCATTCCAAAACTTTAATCTTCTTCTGGTGAAGCCATTCCTTTGTTGATTTGGACGTATGCTTTGCGTCGTTGTCATGCTGAAAGATGAAGTTCCTCTTCATGTTCAGCTTTCTAGCAGAAGCCTGAAGGTTTTGTGCCAATATTGACTGGTATTTGGAACTGTTCATAATCCCCTCTATCTTAACTAAGGCCCCAGTTCCAGCTGAAGAAAAACATACCCAAAGCATGATGCTGCCACAACCATGCTTCACTGTGGGTATGGTGTTCTTTTGGTGATGTGCAGTGTTGTTTTTGCGCCAAACATATCTTTTGGAATTATGGCCAAAAAGATCAACCTTGGTTTCATTAGACCATAACACCTTTTCCCACATGCTTTTGGGAGACTTCAGATGTGTTTTTGCAAAATGTAGCCTGGCTCGGATGTTTTTCTTCGTAAGAAAAGGCTTTCGTCTTGCCACTCTACCCCATAGCCCAGATATATGAAGAATACGGGAGATTGTTGTCACATGTACCACACAGCCAGTACTTGCCAGATATTCCTGCAGCTCCATTAATGTTGTTGTAGGCCTCTTGGTAGCCTCCCAGACCAGTTTTCTTCTCGTCTGTTCATCCATTTTTGAGGGAGCTCCAGTTCTTGGTAATGTCACTGTTGTGCCATATTTTCTCCACTTGATGATGACTGTCTTTACTGTGTTCCATGGTATATCTAATGCCTTGGAAATTATTTTGTACCCTTCTCCTGACTGATACCTTTTAACAATGAGATCCCTCTAATGCTTTGGAAGCTCTCTGTGGACCATGGCTTTTGCTGTGGGATGCGACTAAGAAAATTTCAGGAAAGACAAACTAGAGCAGCTGAACTTTATTTGGGGTTAATCAGAGGCACTTTAAATGATGGCAGGTGTATGCTGCCTCCTATTTAACATGATTTGGAATGTGATTGCTTAATTCTGAGCACAGCTACATCGTCAGTTATAAGAGGGTGCGCAGACTTATGCAACCACATTATTTTGCTTATTTCGCCTAAAAGATTTTAGTTTGTTTTTCAATTGAGTTGTATAGTTTATAGGTCACATTAAAGGTGGAAAAAGTTCTGAAATGATTTATCTTTGCCTCATTTTTTTACAGCACAGAAACCTGACATTTTAACAGGGGTGTGTAGACTTTTTATATCCACTGTAGGTGAAAAAGCTGTACATAATGAGTTAGTTGTCATTAAGTGAGTCTTGGAAGTATGGGTTTAGTGAAGACTATCCAATGCGATTCAAGGCACCGCCCAAGAGACACGTGTGTGGCAGAGCTTGCAAAACAACAAGACTTGTATGTATAGGCAATCCATCACATTACATACATAAACATAGAATTAAACAATGTCTGTCACCCAGATAAAGAACCTCCTGCTCCTTGGAAAGTGATGTTTAGAAAGAATTGGGTACATAACTAACAGATAATTATTTTTATGAGCATTGTCAATGAGACCACAACTGTTATTTAAATCTGGGGTGTCAGACCTTGGAATGGGAAACCCTAGGCAAGATTCAAAAAGCTAAAAGAGCAAACCCAAGTTAGTGAAGACCTATTATCACATAACGTTCTGAATCCACGGACAAAAGCAAAACTGGGCAAAGAGCCGATGAACTGTGATAAAGGATGCTTGAGATGGAATGAAAAATGAAGGGCAAGTGAGCGTATATCAATCCCCCATAAAATGTATGTTACACACTGGCTATGTTAGTGAGAGTTTTTAGATTAAGGTAGACAACTTGGCACTTTCTCGGTAATAAAAGATTTTAGGCAACAGGACCTCTCTCTTACATTGGTGTGGCACTATAAGTTAAATTGCCAGAGGAGGTTCAGACGACCTCCAGGTAACTTGCATCATACCAGTTCTACCCAATCCAGGATGGGTCATCAAAGAATGATCGTCCCTGAACAATTGATTGATCTTTCAAGTTTTATTGTAGTATTTAACTGGAAAGCTGACATATTAACCCAGAAGAGCACCATCACCATCCCATTTCGATATAGCCCTAACTTGCACCACCTGCTTAGAACAGGTGGTGCAGCTGCCTAATTAAGACCCCATACCATTTTTTTATAATCACCTCAGGGGTGTTTATCTTGAACTTTGAACAGTTTCATCACTATGTTGTTAGATATGATGGTGCCTGTGAGATGAAGTAGAAATGTGTACCTATCTTGAGAGCAATAAGGTGGCAAACCTTTAATATGCAGGTCCAGAAGCTAAGACCAGGGCGCTCATTGCTGCGAGCCTCGCGAAGCAAGCCGTTAACACGTTGCACTTAGCTGCTGCGAGCCTCGCAAAATGAGGCGAGCTGTTAACACGTAGCACTTGAGCGATAAGCGCTGAAGCCACTACAAAGTGCGGGACTTAGAAAAAAAAAGATACGAGACGCAAAAAATTACGAGATTAGCAGCAGAATGCGGAAAAGCAAAAAACAAGAAAAACAAAGTAAATACACCCAACAAAGTTACTAAAACATCAAAGACAGCATGGGGCAATAGCCAGGACGTATGGGAGTGAGGTGGAACGCAAATTTAACTCGATTTAGACGATTTTCGCCACTCGAAAATCGCCTAAGCAAGGGAAAAAATACTCACAAGACGCGTAACACATTAATAACATTACAACTATACAATGCCGCTTTACACAATAAACCAACAGCTTTACCTTGCGCACGCAGCCTATTTCTAATGCACACTTGGAACATTCATTACACTTTATAAGCAGGGCACTAACACTCAAACTGTACATTGTATGCTGCCGGAAAATACTAACAGATTGTTAGCTCTTCAGCCTATTGCTCGCTGCATATATGAATTATTATTAATTTATTGAAGAAATCATTCATTATTACTTAACTACATATACATAGAAATATATTTCTCTCTCAGAGGACCAAAAGTACACGACAGGAGAGACTCGAAATGAGCGCTGAAAGTCCTCACAGTCCAAAACGGTTTACATTCTGTGTCAAACAGCATTCCCATGGCTTGAAATTTTATTGCCCCGTCATTTTTGATACAGTATCTCACAAAAGTGAGTACACCCCTCAGATTTTTGAAAATATTTTATTATATATTTTCATGTGACAACACTGAAGAAATGTCACTCTGCTACAATGTAAAGTAGTAAGGGTAAAAAAACTCAACACACAGCCATTAATGTCTAAACTGTTAGCAACAAAAGTGAGTACCCCTCGAAGTGGAAATGTCCAAATTGGATCCAAAGTGTCAATATTTTGTGTCTGAGCTGGAAGCAGATTTTTAACTTGCTTTAGACATTCAAATGTGAACACAGATGTACTTTTTATTTACTGTACTACTCTACGGTGGACGGCTTCTATCTCTCTTTTGCCCACCATATTATAAATGATTGTTGTGGTGAACTACCTACTCATAAGATCCACAACACAAGCTGAGATCCCGCTCCATGCTGATGATAGCCAGTAAGCTTGAAACAGCTGTACATGGATAGGATTCTCAGCTTGTGTATAATCCAACCTTGGCTTTGCATTAAAGCTGTGTAATACAGCAAGCATAAGCTTAAAGGAAGCCATATTTGACAATGGCTATGGATTGAAGAGCGAGGCATGTCCCAGCTCAGCTTTCCAGAATTTAGTGTAATAACTGTTTTTCTCGGAATTCTGAACTGGAAGCAGGTTTTTTAACTTGCTTTAGACATTCAAATGTAAACACAGATGTACTATATATATATATATATATATATATATATATACAGTATATATATATATATATATATATATATACACATATATGTATATATATATATATATATATCACATATTATAATTGTAGAACTGCAAGACATGGTCACGCTTCGTGTGGTGCGTACGATTTGCGAGGCGAGCTAGCGAGGCAAGCTGTTAAATCAGAGCACTTAGGCGATGAACATCAAAGGCGCTCATCGCCTGAGAGCCTCGCTTAGCGAAGAGAGCCGTTAACTCGCACCAATTAGGCGATGAGGGACAAAGGCGTTGATCGCCTGCGAGCCTTGCGTAGCGAGCCGTTAAGGCACTAAAACTCGCAGCACTTGGCAGATGCCTGTGAAGCGAGCAGGGGGAGCAATGAAACACTCGGGACTTAGCCTCCAAACACTACAAATACAACAAAAATATCACACACAGCACAGGGGAAAAGCCAGGACGTCTGGGAGTGAGGTGGAGCGCGAATTTAAGTCGAATTTGCTGAGTTTCGCCATTCGAAAATCGCTAAGCAAGAAAGAAAATGGCGGGCCAAAAAAATGAAAAAGAGGCTACACGACCCTGGATTGCGCAAAACACAGCCGTCCGTGTACCACTTTCACCCAGGAACGTGAGGCGAGCAGTGGAGGCAATGAAACACTCGGAACTTATCCTCCAAACACTTAGGAAACGCGGGATCGCCTTAGGCTGCAAGCACTTGTCGAACGTGGGACTTAGAAAACAAAAATACGAGATTGGAAAAATACAAAGTTAACAAAAATAATACAACAAAAACCTCACACACAGCATGGGGGAACAGCCAGGACGTCTGGGAGTGAGGTGGAACGTGAATTTAAGTCCATTTTGCAGAGTTTCGCCACAAAAAAATCGGATAAGCGAGAAAAAAAATGGCGGACAAAAAAAAATGAATACGAGGCTACATGACCCTGGACTGCACAAAACATCACCAACCGCATACCACTTTTACTCAGGAATGTACAAGCTACAAAATACACTATTACAAAGGTCGGTAAATGCTCGCGAACCGCGTAGCACATAGACAAAGAACGCTATTTTACAATCCTAACTTGCCACTAACAACATTACGCATCTAAACTAGCGCTTTACACAAATAAACCAACGGTTTGCCCTCGCGCACTCAGACTATTCCTATATTACATATATTAATTACAAAAAGGTAAACTATATTAATTTCTTATTCATTTAATTCGTATTTACAAAAAAATAGAGAGGAGCCAAAGGACACGCGAGGAGAGGCTCACAATGAGCGCCGAAGGTCCTTAGAGTATAAAAAGCTTAACATTGTGTGCCAAACAGCATTACCATGGCTTCAAATTCTATTGACCGTCATTAATGACGGTCAATATATATAATATATATATATATGGAGGGTAGGTGACCTGGGCCAGACGGCCCACTCACCCAGGGAAAGTGTATGCGCAATACATCATCTCTCCTTTTCTGGCTCGCCAGTCAGGAGGTCATTGCATATGGCCTCACTGTAGCAACACTTTCTCGTTGGTACCCCCCGTTTTCACAGAGCTTGCTAAGTTTTGGCGCCAATGAGTGTCCGGCAGTATAAGCTCCTTAGCCTTTGTTTGGCAGCTAGCCTAAAAGAAGAAAAACTCTGATTTCATACCCAGCTTGTTAGCACTGTAAGGCCATCCATCTAGGAAAAGGCCACTCCGATATAACACTTACGATTTGAGGACCTCACTGTCATCGTCCCAGCTTCCAAGGACATTCGGCACCACCCTGATGGATTGAAACTCGCATGTTTGGAACATCAGAACTATTCTTGACACAGCAGACAGCGGTCGTTCAGGACGGCGCTCTACTCTTCTAGCCCATAAACTGACAAGGCTGGCTTTTTACATTGCTGCCCTCAGTGAAGTCTGCCTCTCTTCAGGAACATGGTGCAGGCTATACCCTCTACTGGCCAGGCAAGCCAGAAAGCGAGAAAAACCTCTCTGGTGTTGGCTTCATGGTTGCGAACCCTCCAAACTTGATAACCTACCAAAGAGTCACTCTGACCACATCACTTTCATGGGTCTCTCAGTTCAGAACAAGCAGCACGCTACAATTGTCAGTGTCTACGACTCAACTATTCAAACGGATCCTGCAGAAAAGGACGAGTTTTACACTGACCTCCGCAATCTTGTACAGCAGACTATAAGGTCATCATCCTCAGCAACTTCAATGCCAGTACAGGCAAAGATTCAGAATCTTGGAAAGGGGTATTTGCCAACCACAGTGTTGAAAGATAAAAAGACAATGTGTGCCTTTTGCTAGAGTTTTGCGAGGAGCAGAAACTCATCATCATATTTCCAGCAGAAATACAGGCTGAAGACAACCTGGATGCATCCTTGGTCCAAGCACTGGCATCTTATAGACTACATTCTGATGCGCCAGCGAGACCCTTTTAGATTCCCTACTCACCCGAGTGACGCCCAGTGCAGAATGTAATACAGAGCACCAACTGGTGCACTGCAAACTTCATCTCCACTTCAATCCTAAGCCATAGAGGAGAGGAGCCCCAAAGAAGAAGTTACAGATCTGTAACCTCCAGTCAGCTGAAGTGAAGGTTAACTTCCAGGCGAATCTCTACTCGAGACTAGAGGATCCCTGGTACTTCATGGATATTTATAAATACCTCCATAAGCACAAGTCCTTTATGCCTATATCTATTACTCCTCCTATAACTCCATGTTATTCATTCATTTAACTCTAGTTTTACTCTAAGCAAACATGCATAACTTTCCCTGTTGCCCCCAAATATCTCCGCCTAGCCTCTCTCTGTAACTCAGCTTTCTGTTCTAAGTAACATCTCAGATTATTCTATATCTCTTTATAATAATTTATATTGCTCCATAAAACCAACACCTCTCTAACTATTGCTCCATATAATCCTTCTTTGAAATGTCTCATACTGCTCATTATAACTCCTCCACATAATGCTCCATTCTTTTATATATCTAAGCTCCCACTCCATAGACAATACATCATCTAGAGGGTGGAGAGAGCTGGAGATTATACAACCTGGGGCATGATTTGAAAAAACGTATTTAATTGTTTAAATGTACAGTGAAAGTTTAACAAAGATACTTCTCTTATCACGCTATAACTATTATTTAGAGAGCCCTTTGTAAAACCACTAAAGTGGTCCTTTAAGTCATTACCTTATAATACTTTGTGAGATATTTTAATATGCTGAGACTACATTAAATGAGCACAGTAACTATGGCCTCCATGTAAATCAAGTGCTCTAAGTTAGGAGGATGCCATAAATCGGATGTCGGAGCTTTTTTTTCTACACTAATGTAAATCTTTCACTCCCACAGATTAGAGCACTCAGTGCACATCCATAAATCGTGCCTTAGACACAACAGATTTCTGTGCAGGGAGTAGCCAAACCAAACTTTATGGATGAGACAGGGCTCTAGAAGCCAATAGTAAAAGGGAACGTTGTGAATATGAGTGGGAAGTGCTGTAACAAGTACCGTAATTATATTGCGGCAAGGAAACAGAGAAATACATAAAGTAATTGTTTTTAATTTATAAATATATTTTGGTATTAAAAAGATGTGACAATTGGATTTATAGCTACAATAAATAAATCCTTATTTTGTTTTAAACTATGTAACTATGTAATATATTTATAAACAATGCATTAAAACATTTGTTCCTTGGAAAACGTGGTTTTGTGACGTGTATTAATCCCTTAAGTACTTGATTGTGTGTTACCCTGGATTTTGTAACATAAAACGGGCTTAATACCAACGTATCATATTTTTTAATTACACATATGTTGATATTGGACTGTCAAGTGTCAAATAATGTTGACATTTCAGCATTTTGTAGTGCTTTTTGTGCTATACTGTCACTTTGAATGCAAGGGTTTGAAAACCATTTGTGAGTGGTCTTTTATTACACATAAATCTTTCTTCTGGTTTTTGCAGTTACGGCAGTGCCATGATTTGCGAGTGATCAGTAAAATCTTATTAACATAGGGTTTGGGTGTCCAAGTGTCAGGGCAAAAATCAATGCAGACTTTTGCCTTGATTTTCAGCTTTGTCGTGCAGTTCACTTGTAGCAGTTCTCTTGCAATGTTTTAGGGATGGGGGATTAACATAGCTAGGTAGGATTTATTATGCTGCTATGGCACTCATAATTGCATTTGCAGAGAATTACACAGGGTCCTATATTTCCTGCAATAGATTGTGATATTAAAGGGACAGAGCTGCAAATGTTAAAAACATTTACTTTTAGTCCTAGTGCAAAGGCAGTTTTTGCTAATTATTAGGAACACCCCCAGACAACAGCATCCCACAACTCTAGAAGTAGCACAACTGACACATATCTCAAGTTAATAATTTAAATGTTGCTTTCAATCTGCTGCAGGAGCAGAAAAATGCCCCTCTCTTGCAACTTCGTATTTCTCTGCACCCTGTGAAATGTAGACAAGTTATATAGTAAATATGCGGAATAGTTATTAATTAAATTATTGATTAAATAATTATGTATAGTATTGGAGGATGAATAAAGAGTTAGTCCATCAAGTTCAACCTTTTTAGATCTCTATTGATCTTTTTAATGTGGACTATTTATTATTATTTGTTAATTGTTATTTGATCCAGAGGAAGGCAAAAAGAAAAAAAAAAACATTGAAACTTTGCCAATTGTCTCATAAGGAAAAAAAAAAGCAAAATTCCTTCCTGACCCCAGAAACTGGCGATCAAATTTCTCCCTGGATCAATATTCCTTTGCTAGTTATCTAGGATAGCCTTGAATGCCCTCTTTATTCAAAATATATCTAACCCCTTTTTGAAGTTGTCTATCGAATTCGCTGTTACCACCTCCTTTGGTAGAGAATAACACAGTTTAACCACACTAACTGTGAAGAACCCTTTTCTTTGTTTAAGGTGAAATCTTTTTTCCTCTAACCTCAAAGGATGTCCTCTTGTCAGTTGAAAATCTCTTGCTACAAAAAGTTCACTTGACAAAGCCTTATATTGACCCTGGATATATTTATATAAGGTAATCATATCTCCTCTTAGACGCCTTTTTTCTAGCGAAAATAAGTTTAATTTGGTTAGTCTTTCTTCATAACTTAGCCCCTCCATTCCCCTTATTAGTTTTGTAGCCCTTCTGTGTACTTTTTCCAGCTCTAAAATGTATTTTTTATAAGGTGGTGCCCAAAATTGTACTCCATATTCCAAATGAGGACGTACTAGAGATTTGTATAGTGGCAGAATTATATCTTCTTCCCTGGCTTCTATACCCTTCCTAATACATGCTAATATTTTATTTGCCTTTGCAGCCGCTGCTTGCCTTTGAACGCTGTTACCTAGGTGGTTGTCCACTAGTACTCCCAATTCCCTTTCAATATCTGATACCCCTAGATTTTCTCCATTAAGATTATAGATTGCTTGGCTATTGTTCCTTCCCAAATGCATAACCTTACATTTATTTGTATTAAATCTCATCTGCAATTTAGCCGCCCATTTCTCTAATTTATGCAAATCCTTTTGTAGGGAAGGTACATCATTATCTGATTTTATTACCTTGCACAACTTAGTGTCATCAGCAAAAATGGAGACACTACATTCGAGTCCTACTTCAATGTCATTAATAAATATGTTAAAAAGGAGAGGACCTAATACTGAACCTTGAGGAACCCCACTTATCACATTAGACCAATCGGAGTATGTTCCATTCACAACAACCCTTAGCTTCCTGTCTTTTAGCCAGCTCTCGATCCATGAGCAGATATTTACTGCAATTCCTGTATCCCTTAGTTTGCTCACTAGTCTTCCATGTGGCACTGTATCAAATGCCTTGGAAAAATCTAAAAAGACTATATCCACTGAGTTGCCCTGATCCAAGTTCCTACTAACCTCCTCATAAAAACTAATTAGATTGGTCTGACACGACCTATCCTTCATAAATCTGTGTTGACTGCTACCTATGATCCTGTTCAAATAGACATATTCTTGTATTCTGTCCCTTATTAACCCTTCTAAAAGCTTCCCAACTACAGAAGTGAGGCTCACTGGTCTACAATTCCCCTGATTTGCTCTGGATCCCTTCTTAAATATAGGTATCACCTCTGCTTTTCTCCAGTCATCTGGTAGAGACCCTGTAGTGAGTGAGTCGTTAAAGATTAGATATAATGGTTTGGCTATTACAGAACCCAGCTCCCTCAGTACCCTTGGATGTATTCCATCAGGACCTGGGGCTTTATTAACATTTATTTTCTCCAACCTCTTTTGTATTATTTCCTGCGTTAACCAATTATTTAGTAAAGGTAGTGTAGCCCCATTATGTTGCGGTGTCCCAACCACTGGTACCTCCCTTGTGTATACCGAAGAAAAGAACCTATTTAGCTCATCTGCCTTTTCCTGGTCACTAATTATCAGATGGCCTGTGTCACATTGTAATGGTCCTATCGATTCCTTCCTGGCCTTCTTCCCATTAATATATTTAAAAAATATTTTAGGGTTAGTCTTACTTTCCATTGCAACTGACTTCTCATTTTCTATTTTTGCCAGTCTAATAGCCCTTTTGCAAGACTTGTTGATTTCATTATAGTCACATAAAGCTGCCTCTGTTCCCTCCTTCTTGTATAATTTAAATGCATGTTTATTTTTCCTCATCATGATCTTTAAGTCATTGTTAAGCCACATAGGATGTGATCTACTCCTATTAATTTTATTTCCACATGGTACATGCTGATGAGTATGTTTATTTAGTAAGGATTTGAATGTTGTCCATTTATTTTCAGTATTCTTCCCTGTAAGTTATTTGTCCCAGTCTATATGTTGTATTGCTGCCCGTAGCTCATTAAAGTTAGCCCTTTTAAAATTTAGAGTTTTTGTTGGCTTCTTACAACTCTGTTTTTTGTATTCAATCTCAAATGAGACTGTGTTGTGATCACTGTTCCCCAAGGGTTCCCCTATTTTTACATTTGATATTATATCAATATTACTTGTGATGACTAAATCCAAGATGGCCCCATTTCTAGTAGGTTCTTGTATCACCTGGGCCAGATAATGATCCATGAGTGTACTCAAGAACCTGCTCCCCTTAGCTGAGCTGCTGGTCTCATTTATCCAGTTTATTTCAGGGTAATTAAAGTCTCCCATTATTAGAACTTGCCCATGCTTCGCTGCATTTCCAATCTGTAACAATAATTGTATTTCCTCACTTTCAGCTATATTTGGGGGTTTATAGCATACTCCCACCAATATGCGTTTAGAATTAGCTCCTCCACTATTTAGCTTAACCCACAAAGATTCAATGATGCCGTTAGTGCCAGCATAAATATCTTCCCTGACGATAGGCTTGAATTCAGGCTTAACATACAGACAGATCCCTCCTCCTCTTTTACCATTCCCCCTATCTTTCCTAAATAGGGTATAACCATCCAGATTAACAGTCCAGTCATGAGATTCATCCCACCATGTTTCCGTAATGCCTATTTAGCCCCATTTTTCTTGTACTGCTAATAATTCTAGCTCGCCCATTTTCCCAGGCAAACTTCTTGCGTTCGCAATCATACACTTTATGTTGCTATTGCTCTGCCGTTGTGTGGTGCTTGCCACTGTATTTGAGGCCCCTATTAATACCTCCCTACTTTCTATTGTTACCCTCCCCCTTCTCCTCCCCCATGGGTAACTAATTCATCCCTTTCCCTCTCTACCCTATTTACCCCAATACTTCTATATAGTCCCTCCCCCACCTACAAGTTTAAAAACTCCCCCAGCCGTTCTACCATCCTATCCCCTAGCACAAAAGCGCCCTCATCATTAAGTTGCAATCCATCCCTGCTATAGAGATTGTACCCAAGTGAGAAGTCAGCCCAGTGCTCTAAAAACCCAAAACCCTCTGCACTGCACCACTTTTGTAGCCACGCATTAACCTCCCTAAGCTCCTTCTGCCTCCCTGGGCTAGCACGTAGCACTGGTAGTATCTCAGAAAATACTACCTTGGAGGTCCTTGCTTTAAGCTTATTCCCTAATTCTCTAAAATCATTCTTTAGAACGCTCCATCTTCCACTAACTTTGTCATTGGTACCAATGTGTACCAAGACCGCCGGTTCATTATCAGCCCCTCCCAATAATTTATCCACCCGATCCACAACATGCCGAACCCGAGCACCCGGGAGACAGCAAACTGTTCGATTGCTGGGATCTGGGTGACAAATTACCCTGTCTACCTTCCTAATAATAGAGTCCCCTACCACCAAAACATGTCTGTTGCTCTGCCTATTCTGCCCTCCCTCTACTCCAGTAGAACTGTTCTCCCGGCTGTTAGAGGGAACAGCTCTATCTGGCATTGCCATTCCTGAATGGACATCCCCAACAGTTTCACTCAATCTGGCAAATCTGTTGGTGTTTGCCAACTCAGAACTGGCCTGCCTCCTCCTGTTCCCCCTGATTCCCCTTCTAACTGTAACCCAGCTACCTCCCTGGCTATCCTCACTAGCCCCAGCTCCTCCCTCCATACTAGGCCCAGCTAAACTGTGCTCTGTGAGCACCAACTCCCTTTCCAGTGGAGCAGTATCATTAAGTGCTGCAATTCTCCTCTCCAGATCTTCAATTTGAGCTTCCAGAGAGGCAACATGCTCACACCCGTCACAGAGGTATGGACCCTGGATCATCTGTTCCAGTAGTGCATACATTTGGCAGGATGGACACTGAGTGAGGTTTCCACTGGACTGACTCATGATTATCAGTTACAAAAATACAGTGAGAAAAAAAATCAATGTATTTGTATAAAGATTTAATTTCCACACCTTAAACCAAACAAAACAGAAACGATATATACGTTTGTTTTCTGTTTTTTTCTTATAATACCCCTTTTCTTTTGATTTCCTCCTTTTATTTTATCTCCTATACACTAACTACACTTACATTAGAAATGATTGCAAGCTCCCGAGCTCGCTCTTCCCTTGTTAAAATAGACACCGCCTACTCGCCTGTACAATGATAAATGAGCAAAGGATAGAAACATTGTCCTGCCCCACAGAACCGATTCAACAGAAAACAACAAAATGCACACATATATAACTTACACAGGCCAAGCCACACCCACTCTAACCTGTACTCTGATTAATGCAACAGGACAGAAAACTCTGCACTGACTAACAGAGCGGATTCAAACCAGACCTCACACAAATGCACCCAGATATAACTACACAGACCAAGCCACACCCACTCTCACCTGTACACTGATTACTGCAACAGGACAGAAAACTGTGCACTGACTAACAGAGCGGATTCAAACCAGACCTCACACAAATGCACCCAGATATAACTTGCACAGGCCAAGCCACACCCACTCTCACCTGTACTCTGATTAATGATGACTAGTTGATTATAAGAATTGCATGAGAGCAGGTAGACTGATAGAAATAAGGTGTGTGTGTGTGTGGGGGGGGGGGGGGTAAAGTGCTGAGTAATATTTTTATTTAGCAAGGAGACTTTCAGGTGGGATTGGATATATCAACATTCAACCATATAACACATAACCACAAATCCAAATAGTTTACTCTCTCATTATCACCCTGCCTACAATGTTATACATTTTCAGCTGAGCAGAAGAAAAAAAACTTATGTTAAAAGAAAAAAAAAAGTATCTAAAAAATATGTTTTAATGAACATATTCTTCCCTAAAGTCTTGTGCAGAGCATTAGGTTTATTAAATTACTAAAATTTTTACCATGCAAATCATACTTCATTAAAATTTGCTTTGGAACATGGATTTACTTTAATGTGCTGTCTGTGTTAGGAATGATTTGTGCTCAGTTTTGCGACAGTTGGTGCACAGATGTTGGGGTGTATGAATATCACTGGAAAAAGTGTGTGTTGAAATCATATCCCAACTTCACCTTAACATATTTATTAATGACTTGGAAATGGGATTGGAGTGTGGTGTCTCCATTTTTGCTGATGACACTAAGTTGTACAAGGTAACTAAATCACATAATGATGTTCTTTACCTCCAAAGGGATTTGCATAAATTAGAGGAATGGGCATCTAAGTGGCAGATGAGATTTAATTCAAATAAATGTAAAGTTTGCTTCTGGGAAGGAAAAATAGCCATGCAATTTATAATCTTAATGGAGCAAACCTAGGTGTATCAGATATTGAAAGGGATTTGGGAGTGCTTGTGGACAACCACCTAGGTAACAGTGCCCAAAGCCAAGCAGCAGCTGCAAAGGCAAATAAAATATTAGCATGTATTAAGAAGGGTATAGAAGCAAGGGAAGCAAGTATAATTCTGCCACTATACAAATCTCTAGTACGCCCTCATTTGGATTATGGTTTACAATTTCGGGCACCACTTCATAAAAAGGACGTTTTAGAGCTGGAAAAAGTACAGAGAAGGGCAACAAAGCTAATAAATGGAATGGAGGGGCTAAGTTATGAAGAAAGACAAACCAAATGAAACTTATTTTCCCTAGGAAAAAGGCATCTAAGAGGGGATAAGATTACCTTATATGAATATATCCTGGGTCAATACAAGGCTTTGTCAAGGAAACTTTTTTTGCCAAGAGGTCTTCAACTGACAAGGCGACATCCTTTGAGATTAGAAGTAAAAAGATTTGATTTTAAAGAAAGAAAAGGGTTCTTCACAGTAAGGGTGGTTAATCTGTGGAATTCTCTACCAAAGGAGGTGGTGACAGCAGATTAGATAGATAACTTTAAAAGGGGATTGGATATATATATATATATTTTTTTTTTTATTCAATAATTTTTATTGACTCACCAAGTTTGGAAAATTACAACAGTGTATATAAAGTGCAGTTACAATTCAAGGAAACATAACAAAAGCTATTACCTAATGCACCTGCTATGATGTTAGACCTTAATAATGGCTGCCCTGTTGCAATCCCTTCGTGAGCCACACCAACAACAGTTTTGACCCAAACAAAAACAAACAAAAAAAACACACAGAACAAAGGAAAAAGAACAGAAAACAAGTTTACGTTAGTAATACTTTAAAGACTAAAACTAACTTAGAACAGAGCGATAAAGTTCAGGCTTAGAATTACTCTTTTCCAAAGATATCTGCACCCCAATATGGGGCAAGTTAGGCTATATCAGGATCCAACAGTATTGGACTCCCATGTCCCTCTAAGACGACCCCCCCCCCGTCCCCAGCCCCCCGCGGCCCCCCACAGGCGGTGCCCCCATCTACTTACTTTTACGCCCGGTCTCCAGCGAGGGTGCCCCGCCATGCGCCATCCAGCCACCACCGCTCCAGACCCCCCCCCCCCCCCCAGCCTACCTGGTGTTACTCTATCCCGGATCAATGCTGAGGTTGGAAGCTATCCAGGGTTACCAGATAGACAGGAAGCTGGCGTAAGTGTCTGAAACTAGGTGTATAAGTTTTTCGTTAATCATAATAGTTTATATTATTTATGATCTCTCTCAGGCATAAGCTAATGTTTTTCCACTTACTGGCTATATGGCTTTTTACCGCCAAAAATATGGACTGGAGTAACCTATCCTGGGGCCTGGACACTAAGGGGGGTCGTTGTCCCAAGAGACAAGTTTCGATAGAGGGGGTTATTTGAGTGAGGCAGAGTTTTGAGGCTATTCGGGCTACTTCGGACTAGATATCCCGAGCCTTGAGGCATGGCCACCATATGTGGAGGAAGGTCCCCGTCTCTGGGCATCCCCTGAAACAACCGTCAGGCTCTTGAGGGTTCATCTTATGGAGCCTTGCCGGGGTAATGTAAGTCCTATGAAGCACTTTTAGGGAAGTTTCCATTAGGCTGTAATTATAGGAACCTCTCGCTAGCCTCTGGCTAATGTGTCCCCATTTTTCCAGGTCCCACGTCTGGCCCAAGCCATCTTCCCATTTTGTCAAGGGCTTAGGTTTATTATTATTCAGTGGGCTATTTAGTTTCTCATATATCCTGCCTAGTGTGCCTTTAGATAGCCGGGCGTCCGAGCACATGCATGTCATTCAATTTGTTTGAGGTTGGCCTAAAGTCCTCCCCAGGGTCCATATAAAATTTCTAAACTTACAAATCAAAATTATCCCTAAGGTGCTCAAAGCTAATGAGTTGGCCCTCTTTGAACCAAGCCCCTATCCTGTCCAACCCGTGGAAGGTCCACCAGGCTTTTGAGTCGTTCAGGAGATCTTTTGCAAAGAGGGGAGAGGTAGTAATAGATAGGAGCGGAGAGAGGTCAGGAGTCAGGCGCCATTTTGAGTTCGCCCAGTCCCAGCATCCCAGGGACAGTCTAATCATGGGTTTGGGGTAAATAAGTGGTTGGTGGTGAGACTTTGGAAGCCATACCACCGTGTCCCATCCTTGAGGTTGTAGCTGCTGGTTTTCTATTGTTACCCAAATGGGTTGATGTGTCATGGAGTGCGCTTGGGGCAGAAAGGAGATCTGGGCTGCCCTGTAGTAGAGCTTAAGAAGGGGACATGAGAGTCCGCAATTACTTTTATGTCGAAACATAGTGAGTTTTGGAATTCTTGGGGTTTTATTTTGCTATATGAAACTCATAATTTGCCTTTGAAGATTGTCTAGGGCTTTGATGGGAACTTTAACTGGTAGTGATCTGAAGTAGTATACGATTTTGGGGAGCACGTTCATCTTGACCGTGTGAATCCGGCCAGACCAGGAGATGCAGAATTTATTCCATCTCTCTAGGTCGGCTGCTATTTCTTTTAATAGGGGTGGGTAATTGGCCCCGTAGGTGTCCGCGATATTGGGGGTAATTTTTATACCAAGGTATTTTAAGTGTTTTTTGGGCCAGTGAAAGTTGAATGAGTTCTTAAGCCCCTCCCTCTCAGGTTGCGCAAGGTGAAGCCCTATAATTTCCGATTTATCCTCATTAACTCGCAACCCGGAGATAGAGTGGAATTTATCTCACACTGCCATCAGGGCCACTGTGGACGTGAGTGGGCGGGTTAGGGTGCACAGTAAGTCATCTGCAAAGAGACAGCATTTGTATTCCTGGCCACCTAGTTGTAAACCCTAAATCGCTGAGGAGGCCCTAATGCTCTGAGCTAACGGCTCCATGGCAAGGGCAAATATGAGTGGGGAAAGAGGGCAGCCCTGTCTAGTCCCCCTTTGTATGTTTAGCTGTGAATTCTCTGGGCCGGGGAGTTTCATAGTTGCTTGTGGGAACCTGTAGTATGTTTTAAGAAAATTTAGGATGATCCCTCTAATACCGAATTTCTTTAGGACTGCAAATAGATATGGCCATTCTAACGAGTCGAACGCCTTTTCGATATCTAAGGCTAGGGTGCAAAGAGGGGTCTTTGAAAGGTTGGCCAGGTGTAAAATATCCTGATGTTTCCCCCCCGCCTGCCTATGAGGGATGAAGCCTGCTTGGTCCTTGTGGATTAGTTTGGGCAGGAAGCTGGAGATCCTATTAGCCATTAATTTGGCCAGGATTTTAATGTCCCCACTTAGCAGGGATATAGGATGGTAGTTTTTAACCTCCATAGGGTCCCTCCCTGCTTTGGGAAAGAAGACCAGAGTCGCCTGGTTAAGCTCCGGTGGCATCAGCTCTCCCTTCAGGATAGCATTGAACATTGAAACCATGTGAGTCAAAACATCTGCAAACTTTTTATAGTAAAGGTTTGAAAAGCCATCGGGCCCAGGGGATTTGCCTAGTTTGAGAGCTTTAATGGTGTCTCTGACTTCCTCTTCTGTTACCTCTGTGTTGAGTAACTCTAGGTCAGGGATTCCCAGGACCGGAAGGTCCAACCCCCCAAGAAAGCCCGTCAGGGAGTCCCACTCAGCCTGTACCTGGGAGGTGTATATATCCTGGTAAAATGTTTGGAAGGTGTCCTGGATCTTAGCCTGACTATTTGTAACTGAGCCTGATCTAGTCTTGATTTGGGTAACCCTAGCTTGCTGGAATCTGGCATTCAGCCTGCTGGCTAATAAGGGGCCCGGTTTATTTGCCTGTGCAAAAAATTTGCTCTGGGTTTTGCTTAAGGCCTTCTCTGTTTGAGCTGACAGGATGTTATCTAGTTCTAGTCTAATCGCGTCTATCTGCTGACGGTTCAGGCCCAACTGCTGTTGTTGGTTTTGTTTTTCTAGGGTGGCTAGTTCCTTCATCAGTAAGCTCTCCTTTTCCCTCCCTTTTTTTTATATGCTGAGGCTAGCCTTATAAAGCTACCCCTTATAAATGCTTTATGCATTACCCAGAACAACCCCGCACCCGTGGAGGGGCTAGAGTTAGTGGAAACAAAGTCCCTTAGCTCCCCAGAGATCTGGTCCAGCACATTCGGGATTGAAAGAAGCCTATCATTGAGCCGCCATGTGTAGGGCATTTTGAAGTTGGGGGTTAGATTTAGGCCTAGTGTGACCTGACTATGATCTGACCATGGGCATGGGACTATGTCCGACAATGTGCTATGCTCTAGTAAAGTGGCGTCTATAATAAGGGTGTCAATACGCGAGTAGGACTTGTGTGTGGGTGAATAAAACGTGTATTCCCTCTCTTGAGGGTGTAGTCCCCTCCAAGCATCTACTAGTCCCAGTTTCAGAAGCAGGTTTTTGATTAGTTTGATGTTGCCTGGGGGTCGGGACTCTCCCTGTTTCTTGGATCTATCTACTTTTGGGTTTAGCACTAGGTTAAAGTCCCCCCCTATAATAACTTTGCCTGTGTCCTGGGTGTCTAGCGTCTCTAATAGATTTATAATAGCTTTATGGGGGGCCACTGTAGGGGCGTAGAGTGACACCAGGGTGATCTTAGTATTGAGCAGGTTGCCCGTAATACTCACAAAGTCCCCTTCATTGTCTATTTTTTTGTGGGAAACCTGAAATGGGAAGTTTTTGTGGATCAGTATCGCAGCGCCTGCCCTCTTAGTTTTTTGGCTGGAGGTGTAAAAGGTTGGATAGTCTTTGTGTAAAAACGTGGGGGTCTTACCCTGCGCAAAGTGGGTCATCTGGAGGAAGAGAACTGCAGGCTTATCCTTCCTATAAGTTATGAAAGCTTTCCTTCGTTTGTTAGGAGAGTTAAAGCCTCTAATGTTGTGGGTAGTGAATGTGTAATGAGGGTTAGTCATGTGGGAGTGCGGAGGTCTGCAGGGACCCTGGGTGTGCTGTTACCCCATTATGTTTAGAGAAGAGCCGGTCGCCAAGGATCTGCGCAGGCCAGGTCACCCCCCGCTGGGGAGACGGGTCATCCAAACTGGAACCCCTGTGGGCGCCCCCGGAAGGGGTGGTGAGGAGAGAGAATTTAGTCAGTACATTGGAAAAGATGTCGTAAACTCTAGGGGTTAAACCCCCAAACAGGAAATATATTGCCAATAACTTTATCGTAAACAAAATTAACATAACAATTCTAAGCATTAAGTCCCATATGGGGCTCTAACAGGCATTGCTAGAATTACCTCAATCTACTGCTAAATTCGTAGTCTAATGAAGTTGAGATTTTATTCTTCCCTAGTAATCAACCATGGAACTAGTAGGATGGCAGTGGGTATTAAACTTCAGAATGCTGGCCATCCTAGGCTTTATGTAAACATATAACTGAAACGAGGAATCTCGGCCTAGGCCACCATTAATTAAACCCGCAACATTATATTCTACCGATTATGCTTAATAAGTACAATGGCTTTAGCTCCAGGGAGGACAGAAGAAAAAAAAAAGATGCAAACAAACGTCCATCAGTCCAAGCTTAGGTGAGTCTTGACGTGCTTGGGAGGTCGGCTGAGGGATCCGGGCTCAGGGTCCGCTGAGTGTCTCTGATTGCCCCAGGCCGATGCAACTTCTTGGCTGTTGACCAGATTCTTGAAGGTCTTGCTTTGGGCTCTTGTTCTGGAGTTGAGCCACCCTCGGCTGCGTCCGCCAAGTGTAGACGGTTAAGGAGTTTGGCACATTCCTCCGGAGTGTGGGTCGCATAGACAGTCCCTTGGTGTTGGAATGAGAGAGAGAAAGGAAAGCCCCATCTATATGGTATCTTGCACTTAATCAGGATAGCAAGGGCCGGCTTAATTGCTCTGTGTTTCTCTAATGTTCGTGGGGAGAGGTCTATGTAAATTTGAAGGGAAGCACCATAAGGGCCTTTGATGTTGGGCAATTTTCTTGTGGCATTCAGCATCAGGTCCCTGTTTTTTTGCCTCAGGAAACAAACAATTATGTCCTTTGGTAGCTCCGGGTTTCTTGCGGCCCCTAGGGCTCTATGGGCTCGCTCAATCTCCCACTTCTGGAAGGATGTTGGAGATCACGACTGTTAGATATAGCAGCAGGTCAGGGACCGAGTTTGGCACCCCGCGTACCCTGATGTTGTGTCTCCTCGATCTGTTTTCCAGGTTATCAAGTTTGTCATCTAGGAGAGAGACTTTCGCCGCCAGAGTGGTGATTTCAGCTCTGTCTTGTTCCTGGGCTTCCAGAATTTTATCAGTTGTCTCCTCCAGGAGGTTGGTTCTCTAACCCAGCTCAAAAAGGTCATCCCTGATCTCCTTAACCAGCTGAGTAGATTGAGCCTGTAGCATTTGCCCTATTATCTCCAGAGATTTGGCCGAGAGGTTCATGACCGGTGATGGGTTGGGGTTGTCTCCTTCGGCCTCCGGCTGGTCTCTTTGTTCAGGGGAGGGGCTTCGCGGCTGCGAGGAGGGTGCCTCCGGTTTGTGGATGAGCTCTTGGATGCTCTTAGAAGGCACGCTTTTTTTTGATTTGCACATTTTCACCAAGTCAGACCCTAGTTATAAATAGTTTGCTCGTCAGCACACGCTTGTAAATGAGGTAGCGTTGTAGAGATAAGCCGTCTCTGGTTTAAATCATTTGACGTGCAGAGTAGATGGCTCGTGCCGGGAATAGGTAGCAATTGTGAGGCGCCCTCGGCTTATGTGGAGTCATGCCTGTCTAGAGCCACCCGTCTCTAAGCTCCTTGTCCCATAATGTTCATGGGGGTGATATCAGAGATCAAACACTCACGTAATTCAGGTCAGCTCTCTGCCTCCGGATTGGTGGTCAGTTGAAGTGTGTTCTGCTGCTTTAGACCTTCAGGCTTGCAGGAGACTAGTTGAGCGAACAACCAATAGAGTATATTTCAATAAACCACCTTTTGCTTCTCTATGGCTGGGCAAGCTAGTTGCCAGGATACGCTTTAAGTGCTCTGCTTTGTTCAAAAGTGTCTCTGGGGGGTGGGTTGGGATGCCTTCAGGCCCTCCAGTTGTTCTGATAGGGACCTTCACTCCTCTGTTCAGTATTTCTGTGAGCTCTGTATGCCCCGGGTCTAAGGTTTGGCAAATATTCAGGGTGCTGTTTAGGGGTTACTCTGTCTGTGCCTGGGTCTCTGCACACTGATAGCCCTCTTGCTGGGCCGCGGAGCCTGTCTGTGTTGCTCCCACCATTTTAAGGCGCTGGCTCCGCCCCTTCTTCTATTCCCCTAGTGGGAAAATGGCCGCCTTTTTGGCGGGAAAGCTCCTGCCAAGGTGTCTGTTGGGGCCTTTTCGCCTCCTGGGCCTCTAGCCTGGTTCAGGGGCCTTATGGCTGTGCCTCTGGCCTGATTCAGGGGCCTTATGGTTCAGGCCTGGTTCAGGCGCTCTCTGTGGCCTTACTGGGGGAAAAGGGGTCCTCCGGCAATGCCCCAGCTCCTGTGGGGAAAATGGCGGCCTCCCGGTCTAGGCTCGGGACCCCGGTCCCGCCGGAGCTCCTCTGGCCTCTGGCTGGGCCTACCTCTATTCCGAGCCCGCTCCAGAGGTAAGCCTGCCCAGCGTGGGGACTGCTGTGGGGTTCTGAGGTGTGGGCCGCCTGCACGACTCCCCCATGAGCTCTTGCTTACCCCAGCCACCGCTTCTACTGGCACTGCCACAGGTCCCCTCTCGCTGTTCTCCTCCTTCCCTGCCTCCGCAGCTCCATCAGGGCCTTCCGTCCGTGCAAGGGGCGGCGCCGGGAGCCACAGCCACAGGAGGCATGATGGTGTAGGCCTCGGCCTCTTGGCTCCGCTTCCCGGCTCATTCCTTCCCCCTCTCTTGTCTGCCGGTGCCTCGCTCGTTCCCCCCTGGGGCACAGGTACTTCTCTTGGGGCAAGGAGAGATGTTTTCTGCCCTTTTTTGCCCCTTTCTGTGAGTTGGGTGCAGGAGCTGCTCCCACACATGTCCAATTTCAACTATTTTAAGCGTAGTTCTTTAAAAAGATTGGATATATTTTTAAATAAAAAGATCATTAAGGGCTATCCTGGATAAATAGAGAGGGAGTATTGATCCAGGGATGAATCCGATCGCCAGTGTCTGGGATCAGGAAGGAATTTTATATTTTTTCCCTGTTGAGACAATTGGCAAAGTTTCACTGGTTTTCTTTTTCTGTTTGTCTTCCTCTGGATCAATTAACAATAAATCCGCATATTGCAGATCAGAGGAGATCTAAAACGGTTGAACTTGATGGACTAAAGTCTTTTTTCAACCTAAATTACTATGTAACCTTGCTGCACTAGTGATACACAGAAAGTATAACTAAAGAGGTATAAATCATGCTTTTCTGTAACATGATTGTTGTGATGGAGGATTTAGTAGTTTCTAGCTATATACTTAGAGAGAGGGATAGAGAGTTATTAGGTTAGACACACAGGACCTGAACCTAGGAATGGCCAAAATGGGTTTAGAATTTTCTCAAAGCTGGGCAACATGTAAACTAAGTTTGATAATATTGATGCAAGACCAGCTCACCTAAGATGGGCAGGTTATAGCACGAAGGTCAGACAAATTGCAGTCCACTGATGAAGGAACTGGCAAATCACTCCATGATCCTTGCCATGATAACCTCTGCACGCTCTCTCTCTCTGTTCTTTGTCTCTCCCTGTGCCCTCTCTCTATGTTCCCTCTCTCTGTGCCCTCTGTCTCTCTCTCTGTGCCCTCTGTCTTTCTCTGTTCCCTCTATCTCTTTGTGTGCCCTATGTCTCTCTCTGTGCACCATCTCTCTGTCTGTGTGCCGTCTCTCTGTCTGTGCACTCTCTATGGGCCCTCTCTCTCTGTGCCCCCTCTCTCTTTTGCTTCTCTCTCTGTGCCGTCTCTCTCTGTGCCTCTGTGTGTGCACCCGCTCTCTCTGCGCCTTCTCTCTGTCTGAGTGCACACTCTCTGTGTGTGCGATCTCTCTCTGTCTGTGCGCTCTTCGTGCACTCACTCTATCCCTGTGCCCTCTATCTCTCTGTGCTCTCTCTCTGTGTGCTCTCTCTCTCTCTCTGTGCACTCTCTGTGTTCTCTCTTTCTCTCTTTATGCGCACCCTCTCTCTCTCTCTCTGCGTGTTTCAGTGTTTACTGACAATAGTGTTTGTGATGCCTGCGCAGTAAGCACTACACAGGCATTACTCGTTGTATTGGATATGCAAATGTAATGCAAGACAGTAGCATAAAATAATTTTAGAGAAAATTATAACAGTCTTTCTCCCCTGACTTCCCATTTGCAGATTTTATTTTCTGGCCACTAGGGGCAGATAACATATTACATATCAGAGCCTTTCACCTCAAATGATTCTTCAGATCTCTTCCCTCGACCACTAAATGATAAAAAAAAAAATCTAACTTTCCATATATCCCTACCTAAGCTAACTGTCACTTTCTTCCTGATGCATGCTATTTCTTATCATTTCTTCCCCAGGTCTCTGCCTCCTACATTCCCTTTAGATTGTAAGTAGCGAGTTTCCAATCTTGTAGGGTACTTTGGGAAAAAGCACTTTCTACAAAGATTTAAGCTCAAAACAGAACCCTCCATTTTCTGCAGTTTGCCAATATTGTTTCCTTCCTTGTTCTTATACCCTGTACAGCGCTACAGAATATGTTGGCGCGTTATAAATAAAAGTTAATAATAATAATAATAATAATAATAATAATATATTTAAGTGACTCCTTGTATCACAGAGGATTCCTTCTTAGTCTGCTAGTCTGCCTGTAGTATGAGAGGTGGATTATTCTAAAGCTACTTCTTCTGCAGAGAGCAATTTTAAACAGAACTGAAGAGAGCTCTTGCTGAATTCCTCCGACTGCTCCTAGGTATTGAATCCTTTTAGGAGCTAAGACAAAACGTCTGTTGTCATTAAAACAATTTTGATTATAAGTGTTAAAATCTGTATTTTTTTAAACATTGTAATTACATTTTGTACATTATAAAGGCAAGTTCTTCGAAAGAGAATACCATGACCATGACACATCAATGATCCTTTAACGAAACAAATACAAGGGGTTCACATAAGAATATATAACAATATACATAAGAATTACTACAGTACACACTGATTTATTGCAGTTTTCTTGACCAGCCAAGACACTCATTCTGAGAGCACTTGGTGAAAGCTGCATGTAACAGCCATGGTTAATAGTACTTTGAATTCCATGTTGTAAAATGTGTCAGATTCGTAATTTATGGGAATTTACATAAAAATTTGCAATTCACTTCAGTTTATGACAGTGACATCATAGACAGATTTAATTGCTAGTAAAGTTGCAATTACATCTATTTAGCTTTGGCATACAAGCTCTACACTAATATTTATAGAGTCTTACATATGCAAGCTGCTCATTATATGTATATTGTGTATAAACCAGGTTCCATAAAATACAAAAAGGCCACAACAGTTTCCCTCTGGTCTCAAAATGATCATCCCTGGGAGGATTCTTTAACAGTTTATTTTTACATATTGTCACATACACACCATATAGCTCCACATGTCAAGGGCAAAGGAACAAGAGTAGGCCCCAGTGATTCTTTGCTCTCCAACAGCTGAGATACACTTATAGGATGGGTATTTTTGAGCAATATAATTAGCTATAAAAAGAGATAAAAAAGTTTTTATATATGGAGCAAAATAAGAAATTCTAAGTAGAGGTTATACTGAGAAGAAGTAAAATGTATACAAAAAAAGGGGGCTGTACGCAGTATTCAGGGTTACCTGGTGGTCCAGTGGTTAGGATTTGCAACCTAGGTTTGATTCCAGTCACCCTAAAGCCAGGCATGGTTGAGCCTGGTCAGTACTTGGGTGGGAGACCACTAGAAAGACCAGGAGCTGTAAGCTGTGGTCCCATGGAGAAGGAATTGCCAACCCACTCCAGTATCTTTGTCATGAATACCAAGTGGATCAGCATGACCATGGACATAAATATGTGCCTGGTGTGTTACTGTCCATGAGGTCACGGAGAGTCAGACATGACTGAAAGACAAAAAAATGCTGTATTCACATTATACAGAAATGTATAAAAAAAAAATCAAAAAAATGTAATGTAAAGATGGCAGATGACAGAACGGCTATACATAGATCTGAGCTGTTACAGGATAGGACAAGTAGAGACCAGGTAGACTAAATCAATATCAATACACTGCAGCTTGTCCACTCCATTCATGGCATTGTATAATCAAGATGGACTGTGGGCTACAGTGCAGGGATTCCTGTATGTGTAGCCTCTGTAGTCACTGTACAGAAGTATTTCACCTTCATATAACAAGACTAGACTGCAAAGAGAGGGTGTGCCCCTGCCTGCAATTTTCACATCAGCACCAATATTTCTATAGCACAATGCAAGAAAAACAGGCTGATAAGGTTTCCCTGCTATTTGGCGCTGGAATTGGCCCACGATTTCTAAGAATCTGATTCCGCTCAGGAGGGTAAACCACAGATTGTTTCCATCTGTCTAGGCAGGAAACGAATGAGAATGGCCTCTGCTGAGTATGAGTAACACACAGCACAATACCTTCTTCTTGCGGCTCGTGAAATCACTTCTCTGCCACAGGAGCCTGCTTTCTGCTCGGCCGTCTCTGCATCAAGTGTGCAAAAGGGATTTGTAGTGCTAAATTGGCAAAGTGAAATATAAAATCCTATTTCCCCTGTGTAGTGACTTTGATATTTTTAATGTGAGCCGTCTGAATTAAAAAGAAAAAGAAAAAATAGATCACATTTTTATGGCACACAATTCCAAGTGCCTGGCACATGGATGGATATGGAATGAATCAACTTCTACAGAAAAAGGGATGCTCAAACTAGAGGAAACTTAGTCACAATTACCCACTATCTTAGACCTAGGAAGAGTATTGATACTCGCTCTTCAAATATATAAAAAAGGGATTGTCATGATCAAAATGATTGCTTTTTTGAAGATCATTAAAGGAGTACTGTATGATGAAATATATGACAAATATATGTCTGGGTCTGGCTAAGAGCATAATTAGGCAAGAAAATGTCATTAAGCTAGATTCTTAAGCTAGAATAAAATTTTTAAAAAAATACATCCTTGATACACTTGTGAGGTTTGCTTGTGTGATAGGAGGGTTTATATTTCTACAAGAGCTGAACTTACAGTTATTTTTGCAAGTTGCTTGATTCTGAACATGTATAAGGAGGGAGTAGGTGTCAAATTCAAAAAGCTCCAGTCATTTAAAAAATATCCAACCCTTCCCTCCTCTGGTCAGTAAGACTATCAATAGACTAGTACATGCACTGAAGCTATCAGGAAGTACTGAAGCCAGACAATATAAAAAAATAAATAAAAAAAATCAAGATATATATATATATATATTGCACAAACCAAATTCGCCTCGCACTGATGATAGCCAGCAAGCTTGACATAGTTCTGTATGCAAGTGATTCTTGGTTTGTGCCAAATCCAAACCCATGCTTTGCTTAAAAGCTGTTTAAATCCAGCGAGCATATGAGAGAGCAATGTGTTAAATTGCTATTTTTTGGATCCAAAGAATAAGGTTCACGGTCTTCCCATTTGTATGTCCCCGCCTTTTAGACACGAAGACAAGGCTACAAATGTATTTGTTGTCTGTACTATATATATACATTTGTGGGCACATTTGCATGTCCCAGCTCAGCTTCCCAGAATGCAGTGTAATGACAGTTTTTCTCGAAATTCTGAGCTGGAAACAGGTTTTTTAACTTGCTTTAGACATTCAAATGTGAACACAGATGTACTATTTATTTACTATATATATATATATATATATATATATATATATATATATATATATATATGCAGCTGCTAATGTTGTTACTTTGTTACATAATTCACAAGTGTGAGGTTTTTCCTAACATACTATGGTCCTTTAAAACTAGTTATATAATGCTTTTCAAACTAAATAATACATATTTATATTTCAACACAAATATTTATATTTCCATGTGCTTGGTATACTGCACAGGATATTATTACCACATAGTATATATATATGTTTTAAGGCTTTTTCTGGCAAAATAAAGAGGAACTAGATACTAACCCATACACAAGATCCCTATTGGGGCCCAGCACCCCTAATGATATATGTAATTGGGCAAAGGGTATAATAGGCCTTACAAAATATCTGTTCCAGATAGTAGTGCCAGTGAGAACTGGGCAACTACAGTTGAGATTAAATACTCGCTATACCAATTGGACGTAGTGTGAAATTCATACCCTTTTGAGGACAAATTGTGTTGGTGTACATCACTCCCATTTATGTTAAAAGACAAGTGGATGAGGATCTATCACACGTTTTAATACCTCTTATTGGGAAGGTTGTCTGATATGAGGGTCCATTTGTGATTTTTATATACTATGATTTTGCTATTGAATAAATTACAATAGTGTGCACTTTCTCTTTTCTTTTCCTTTCTAGGCATAATTTCGAATTTGAACTCTGACATGACCAGAGTTCCTTCAGAGAAGCTGCCCCACACCTGATTCGACAGACAAAAAAAGTCTCCAGTTGATTTGTGGACTCCCCAGAATTATTTGGACTCTACAGCTGATGGGACTAATATAAGTGGCCTTGGGTGGTTACTTTTGGACGGTACATTACCAAGTATATATCTATTTACTAGACTCCCCACTAGACTGCAACAGTAATTTTGGACATTTTTGTACATTGAGGTATCTCCATTTATTACTATAATGATATGTGAATGTTACAGTACATATACTCCACAATGAGTGGTGCTCAGGTGGAGAGGGTGAGTCATTAGTGGATTCACTCGGTTTGTTTTCATGCTATATACATAAGATGTACTGCCTATTATATATTACTTTTTTTTTAATTGCCAAAAATGATCTTTAGCATACTGTGCCACTCTGAGCATAACATGTTTTTATGAGGAAGTATGTATCCACTTTTCTTGTATCTAAAAACTAGTAGTTGAAAACCAGGATCAGAGATCAGAGAACATGGTGGAAAAATTAGTAACCATCATCATTGGTTTGATTAGCTATTTTAAAATTTACATTTGTATGTAGTGCATTGAGATGTGCCTGGCATTCTGTGGTCCATAGTGTCACGGAGAGTCGGACACGACTGAATAACTAAACAACAATATTGCCTTTATCAAGGAACTTTACATGGTTATAAAAAGGTACATCATTGTTTTTAGACATTACATTTTTCTGAACAATCATAATAGACAGAGCATTAGATGATATTTAGGTTTGTCCCTGAAATAATGCAACAGGCCGGGAACCCGTCTTTTAAGCACACGCTGAAGAAGCGCTGACGTAAGGGCTGCGACAATTGCACTGCAGTCGAATATGCGCAGGGATAGAATTGCGCGCACGGACAGTGACATCTTAGGTAATCACCCACCAATTTAAATGACCGTCTTCTTGAAGAGGAATGATAAGGCGATGGGAGGAAGCTAAGTTTGACCAGGTAACGAGGGAGGCAGTGGGGTAGAAGTCGTGCCACCCCCTGCTTCCCCTCATCAGCCCCTTGCCTGCATCTTATTTCCCGTATTAGCTTTCCCTGCCTCCCTTATTACCTGGTCAAACCCTGCTTCCTCCAATCACCTCGTCATTCCTTTCTGAGGACCCCAGTGTGTATGTGTCTATGTCGGGGCGCGCAATTGCCGGTGAGCGCTTCTACCCCTGCACACAATCGACTGCTGCACAATTGTCACAGCCCTTACGTCGGCGCGCCTTCAGCACGCTCGCTGAAGTCGTGCCACCCAACAGGCCAGCTGCAAGATCTTGGTCATGGATGCAATTTTCATCTCTTTCTCTTCTAGTGGTCAGGAGTGGGTTTCTGTCTAGGTTCACAAGGCCCAGGCCTAGGGCAGTGCATTTATATATAAACACACATAAACGTATGACTTGAGATATAGAAAGGAGAAAGGAGGAGTTGTCTAAATGCCCTAGAGCAGCATAAACCCTAAATAAGCCCATGCTAAATATGCTGTATTTGTGCTCCACTCATGTCTCTGGAAGTGTCCATTTGCTCCACCTCATCATTATTGGGCAAGTGATAGTGATCTGACCTTGTCCTATCTAGTGTCGCGTGCCCTTTGGTCCTTCATGGTGTTTTTCTGGTCCACGTCTTATGAAAAAATCCTAGAATTAGGCCAGACTTCCTTTAGTCTACTAAGCTGTACCACGTGGTGTCACTGAATGGGTCAATACCTTCAAGCTTGACAGATCTGCTTTTAAAAGTTTCAGCAAAGTATAGAAGGAAAATATTATTCAAGGAATGAGAACAAATGCTGTCATGATATTGAAAACCATAGATTCAATCTATTACTTTACTGAAAGGATAATTTAATGATAGTAGTTTGATAAGAACTTTACATGTTTGTGATTGTATTGTGACATTCGGGATTGTCTAGATTATTTTAACATGGTTTTAGCATATTTATTTGCTTTTTTTATACTAATGCAGTTTCTTAAGTATTTAATATAAAAAGGTCACTGTAATGTTCAAATCCTATATAGCATGGTATAGTCACCAATAAGGTAAACAACTTTGCAATATACTTTGTTAATTTTGTTGATTAAAGCTTATTTCCACAATGCATTATTCTACCCCTGATCTGATGTTTTCCTTCTTCTCTAGGATATAATTGTATGTCAGTGTGTATATTATAGACTTTAAATGACAGAGTCATAAAATTGCAGAAGGTCCACAAGCCTCATGTAACTCATGTAACTGTTACTATTATTGCTACACTATTTACTTTGGTATTATTACTACATTCAAATAACAGTGATATTATTAACATTTGGTGGTTTAAATAATATGAAGGGATGTACCCTTAATTTGCTTTGTCTGCAGTCGGTCAAATAGTTTCTCAAGCAGGAATTTACAAATTATTTAACATGTCCCATACTATTTACAAAAACAACAGCCACACCATGTCTGATTTAAAACTCTCAGCCAGAGAGAAAGAGACAGGGCGCAGGAAGAATTGTATATGTGTGATCCCGACATTTATGGGAGGAACTGCAAAAGAAGAAAAATAGGCTCATTACGCCGGCCATATGTTGGCAAGGCTAAGGCAATCACTCCATTTCCGGTGTGAAAATCAAATCTGGTCTTTTTGTAAGAGCAAACATGTCTCCCTAGCTGTGCCCATACAAGGAAGAACATGACCACAGATGGGCCAGGAGGTGAGGCATCTTAGTTAACATTTAGCTAAGTCGAAATTCTGCTGCAAAGAGCTTATAATATATATTTTGTCACATGGGGTTCAATAAGGCTTGTTCAGTAAATAGTACTTTGATGACGGCAACAGGAAAGAATAGAGAATGTATTATATCAGAGAAATAGTCTAATATGCATCATAAAAAAATCAACTGATAAATGCAAAATTGCACACTATTGTTGGGCACAGCAATCCAAAAGTAGAACATATACTTAAAGATAAGTTGATGATGGCAACAAATATGGATAGACACTTACCGTAAGTGTTATTATACTGGATGTTTTAGGAGTAGGCCAAACAAAATACAGCAAAACTGCAGGAAAGGGCAGGAGTATTCTAGGCTATTTTGTAACAGTAATCAATGGCACTTTTTAGATTCATAGTTCACCTGGCTCTGTGGGTAAATGCCCCAGACTATAATATTCACGGTTGCCGTGCCTGGTAGTGAATTTCAAGTGTCACTTTCACCTTGGTGTAGTTTGCTGAGAGATTGACTGTGTCCAGTTTTCACAATCTTCAAATGGATGTTACAAATTTAGAAACAATATAAAGGAAGACAACAAAAATTATACATGGTTTAAAAGGAAAATCTTGACCTAACAATGTATAGCTTAGTGGTCAGAGGGAAAAGAGATGATTTGGCACAAACCATCAAACATATTAAAATATTTAACATTCAGGAGGGAGGTATTATCCCAAAAGATATATGTAAGAACAGTAAGTCCTGATTTCACATTGGAAAGAGGATATTTTGTGGGTAAAAGGTGAGAATACCACTTTATAGAAAGGGAGAAACAGCCTTCTAGTGGATGCAGTTGTGATAAACAAAGTAGATTAATTAAACTATGTCTGAGATAATCAAGGATTGAGAATAAATTAAGATTTAGATGGGATTGTTGGTTCTTAGCAGCCATTACATCTATATTTCTATGTTGTATGTTAGGTCAGATGCCTAAGATCACACAATATAGGGATTTTAACTGGGTTCCAATTAGATATTCCGTCCAAATGAATTACTTATGCCTGGTGCAGTCAGCAGCATTACTATGATTAAAGCACTAACACAGCTAGTGAACTCATTTTATATATGAATGTTTTTACAGAAGTGTAATCACTTGGAGCTGAACAGTGTTGTTTTTACCTCTTGGGATCACTTGGCTTATGAAATATTTCCTTTTTATAATTGATATGGCTCTTCCTGCTTTGGAATAAGTGGCTGTTCCTGACTCTCTCGGTCAATAAAGAGTCATAACCACAACAACCACAACAGACAAAAACTTCCTATCTGCACACACTGTAGGCCAAACTTGTTGTTGCTTTCCTTCTATAGCATATGTCTTTTTTTTTGGGGGGGGGGGGGGGGGGGATGATCCAGGTATGCATGGACTTTGGGCACTAAGGCTCCACAGAAACTAAATAAAGGTTAGTAATGTTTCTGCAATGCTAAGTTGGCATAACTTGAATGTGATGCATTATGGATTTAATTTATGTATTGCTCTAGGACAAGTGTGTCAAATTAATATGAATGCCATATTTTCTATACTTCACTCTAAAAAAGGCTGTAGTTTTGATCATTTAATATTGCTGACATATTTAAAGCGCTTGTTTGACAGATTAAAGTAGCATGGTTAAGCATGCATTGCCATTGCTAACCCACATTGAACTGTGTGCTTCACACTTTTGGTGTCGATGGAAAGCAGGCATTTTGCAAGTGCTAGACATATATCAATGTTAAATAATGTCAGATTCGGCACCCAAAATTTAATCTGCCTGAGGCACTGTTTTGTCTAAGGCTGCCCCTGTTTTATGCTTCAGTCCTGAATTATATACCAATTACCAGACCCTAAAGATGTAGTGAGTTGTGATTTAGATTGGTAGGAGATGCATGCCTGGCTTTTGGGATACTAAAGCATTAGTAAGCATAATGAGTGTAATATTATATCTATATGTTCTATAAGGTATGCACATATGGCCCTTGAGTCCGTAACAGGACCATATAATGATTTTTAGCTTATCTTAATAGCCTTATTCAATTAGCTAATTGTAAATGCCCTGAACTCATACATTTGGCTTTGGGTGTTTTTTTTAAATAAACGTTTATATGCATTCTATTGACTTAAGAATTCATTAGTGCCAATAAGTAATATTTGCCAAATATGTAGCAATATTAAGAGTGATTTTAAGTGTGTATAAATGTACAAATTGGGCAATTGAATCGGGACCTATGTGTAGGAAAAAATGTAAAATCACTGTGGAATAGAAGTAGTGATAGATTAATTGGCAATAGAGGTAGAGGTAAAGAGGATGTGTATTTTGCAGTGCAAGGGAGAGTGATTTTATTTATGGAGGGATGAAATTGACTCTTTATTGTTGAAGAGGAACGTCCTTTCCCACTCTGGAGAACAGAAAAAAACTGTCAAAAATCTGCGTAACAAGGTAATGGAACTTTATAAAGATGGGAAAGGATATCAAAAGATATCCAAAGCCTTGAAAATGCCAGTCATTACTGTTCAATCACTTATTAAGAAGTGGACAATGAAATGGATCTCTTTATACCAAGCCAAGGTCAGGTAGACCAAGACAGATTTCAGCCACAACTGCCAGAAGAATTGTTCGGAATACAAAGAAGAACCGACAGGTAACCTCAGGAGAAATACAGGCTGCTCTGGAAAAAGATGCTGTGGTTTCAAGGAGCACAATATGATGATACTTGAACAAAAATGAGCTGCATGGAGTTGCCAGAAAGAAGCCTGTCCTGCGCCAATGCCACAAAAAAGCCCGGTTACAATATGCCAGACAACACCTTGACACGCCTCACAGCTTCTGGCATACTGTAATTTGGAGTGACAAGACCAAAATAGAGCTTTATGGTCACAACCATAAGCGCTATGTTTGGAGAGGTGTCAACAAGTCCTATAGTGAAAAAAATAGCATTCTCACTGTGAAGCATGGTGGTGGCTCACTGATGCTTTGGGGGTGTGAGCTCTAAAGGCATGGGGAATCTTAAGAAAATTGATGGCAAGATGAATGCAACATGTTATCAGACAATACTAGCAGACAATTTGCAATCTTCTGCATGAAGGCTGTGCATGGGGCTCTCGTGGACTTCCCAACATGACAATGACCTAAGCACAAGGCCTCCAGTGGTTACAGCAGAAAAAAAGTGAAGGTTCTGGAGTGACCATCACAGTCTCCTGACCGTAATATCATTAAGGCCCTTTGGGGAGATCTCAAATGTGCGGTTCATGCAAGACAACCAAAGATTTTGCATGACCTGGAGGCATTTTGCCAAGACGAATAGGCAGCTATACCACATGCAAGAATTAGGGGCGTCATAGACAACTATTACAAAAGACTGCACGCTGTCATTGATGCTAAAGGGGGCAATACACAGTATTAAGAACTAAGGATATGCAAACTTTTGATCATGGTCATTTGGGTGATTTCTGTTATCATTATGATTTATAAACCACTATGTGATAATAAATGGCTTCATATGATCACTATCCCTGAATAAAATATTTTTTTTTTTTGCATGTTCAGTCATATTTTCAAAATAAATGAAAAAAAATCACAATTTCTGCCAGGGTATGCAAACTTTTGAGCACATATATTCCATAGCGCTATACATGGGTTAAGGATGGAGGGCCCTGTCTTTGATTAGACTCCAGTGTCCATAGTGCTTTCCCCAAAGCACCTTGCAAAATTGAAAACTCCCACACTTACAATTTAAGTAGTAATTATATTAGTCAAGCATAATAGTGTATATATATATATATATATATATATATATATATATATATATTAGTTAATAATCATTTTTTATATCCAGTATAAATACAGCAATAATTTTTGCACTGGAAATCTATACATTTATTTTACGTATTTATCCAAATTTTCTTCTGTACTTCTTTCTCAGATGTCAGCAACAGACAGACCCTTTTAATACTGGTACAGGAGGGGGCCCTAATTTTCACCAAATTAAGTCATCCCTGGTTCCACCCTTCCTCACAAGGTCTGAATTGTTTTCTGTCAACAAACTCCTACAGGGAAAAGCCCCAGTGGATTATCCCTCCCTTTTGCTAAAAGAGAAAAAAAACCTCTATAGGAAGGGCTGAGTCATAGTGATATATGATCTATAGCACAATAGGGCTGCACTTCTACACATTCAAAGCAAAGTCTGTGCGACCCCTTCACTGCCAGTACTGCCTACAAGTTACGATTTTACATTGAAAACAACAGTACATCTATTTATTATTCAGTCAGAAAGGTCTGGCTTCGTTCAAACATACATCCATCTTTCCTTGAAGTAGTGAATGTATAAGGTTGCAGACAGAAAATATGCCTTGTTACATATATAAATGGTGCCAGCAAGTAAAGTATCATTGTCCCACCCTTTGTGCAGAACCCCTAAGATCATTGTGGGCCTCTAACTTAAATTTCAATGGTCGGATGCATTAATGGTGGGTACTTTAAAGGAACTTTAAAGAAAATATGTTAAAGGTACAATGTGGCAACTAATCTAAATAAGCCTTGGTGCAATACATGTCCCCTACAGGAGTGTAAAAGCATTAGGGGAGAACAAGATACTGGGGTATGGTGCTATGGTAGGAAAAGGCGTGTGACTTGTTAATAAACAAAATAAATCAAGAGTACGGGCACCACGTAGGAATACACAGAGAAGCGGCAAGGCAAGAGTGTGAAGGCAATGATTGAATTGAAGGAAATACATCACATTAGGGTGGACACAAACATTGGAAGATGAGAAAAAAAATAATGACCATATGATCAAATAAGCATTGGACTCAACATAGCAGAGGATATTTGACATGTTAGTGTATTGGGAAGCCAGCATGGTGGGTTCCCTTACATGGTGGAGCAAATGTATGAAGTAGCCCTATTTGTGTGCTCCTCCTCTACCTCCTCCTACCTCTCTCCTTACATTAACATTTCATTGTATTGTGTTTTATTATATAGCCCATGTATCCTTTATGGGATCTATCTGAACATTTTTATTATTCAATATTTACTGTATTTATTTTAAACTCTTTATTTTTATTTCTTGATTTTACAGATGACATTAAATAAATTAGGGGAGTCCGATTGGATGGGGGTGTTTGGGCTTTGAGAAGTGGATAGGAAGTTAGAGGGAGGAAGAGACCATTCCAAGCATATCTGACATATAGAACAATGTTATTTTCTAAAGACACCAAGTTACAATCCAAAATGTTATACAACATTCAAGCTTACAAGAGATAGGGGAAATCTGAAAAGCATTTTTTTAAATGATCCTTGACAACCATTCAAGCATGTTTCCAAAATAAAAGTTCAGATATAAAACCACTGGAATAGATACAGATTAGTGGATTTTATGGAAGTGAAAAAACATGGCATCCACATTGAAAAGGGTAGTATTTTGAAAATGTATTGCTGTGAAGATGGTAATGATAGAAATCTCTGTAGCTTTTCACAGTTGACTGTAAAGAAATATAGCACCACCACCACAGCAATTTAAGATGTAACAATCAAGAGCCTTTAATTACACAGGACTATCAAAGTTATAGACATTTTGGTGACACTGGAAAATCACTTACACACTATAAAATATCTCTACAGTAATATGATGGTCTTAAGAGCACAGAAACAGAAATCAACAAATTAATATATTTATTATGTATATATGGGGTTCTTCAGGGTTCAGTATTAGGTCCTCTCCTTTTTAACATATACTTAGAAGTAGGACTGAAAAGTGGTGTCTCCATTTTTGCTGATGACACCAAGTTGTGCAAGGTAATTAAATTAGATAATGATGTACTTCCCTTCAAAGGGAAATGGCCGACTAAATGGCAGATTACATTTAATCTGACTAAATGTAGTTATGCATCTGGGAAGGAAATATAGCCATGCAATTTAAAATCCTACTGGAGTAAATCGAGGGGTAAAGGATATTGAAAGAGATTTGGAAGTGCTTGTGTACAACCGCCAATCAGCATCTGCAAAGGCAAGTAAAATATTAGCATGTATTAAGAAGGGTATAGAAGCAAGGGAAGCAAATATAATTTTGCCACTATACAAATCCCTAGTACACCCTCATTTGGAATATGGAGTACAATTTTGGGCACCACTTCATAAGTACATAAGTGGAAAAGTACAGAGGGGCAACAAAACCAATAAGGGGAATGGAAGGACTAAGTGATGAAGAAAGACTAACCAAATGAAACTTACTTTCTTTGTGAAATCTTTTTTCCTCTAACCTCAAAGGATGTCCTCTTGTCAGTTGGAAATCTCTTGGTACAAAAAGTTCACTTGACAAAGCCTTATATTGACCCTGGATGTATTTAAATAAGCTAATAATATCCTCTCGTAGACACCTTTTTTCTAGGGAAAATAAGTTTAATTTGGTTAGTCTTTCTTTATAACTTAGCCCCTCCATTCCCCTTATTAGTTTTGTAGTCCTTCTCTGTACTTTTTCCAGCTCTAAAATGTCCTTTTTATGAAGTGGTGCCCAAAATTGTACTCCATATTCCAAATAAGGGCGTACTAGGGATTTGTATAGTGACAGAATTATATTTGTTCCCTCGCTTCTATACCCTTCTTAACAGATGCTAATATTTGACTTGCCTTTGCAGATGCTGCTTGGCATTCAGCACTGCTACCTAGGCAGTTGTCCACAAGCACTCCCAAATCCCTTTCAATATCAGATACCCCTAGATTTGCTCCATTAAGATTATAAATTGCATGGCTATTTTTCCTTCCCAAATGCATAATCTTACATTTATTTGTATTAAATCTCATCTGCCATTTAGCCGCCCATTTGTCTAATTTATGCAAATCCCTTTGTACGGAAAGTACATCATTATCTGACTTAATTACACAACTTAGTGTCATCAGCAAAAATGGAGAAACTACTTTCGAGTCCTACTTCCACATCATTAATAAATATGTTAAAATGGAGAGGACCTAATATTGAACCTTGAGGAACCCCACTTACCACATTAGTCCAGTAGGAGTATGTGCCATTTACAACAAGCCTTTGATTCCTGTCTTTTAGCCAGCTCTCAATCCATAAGCAGATATTTACTGCAATTCCTGAATCCCTTAGTTTGCTCAAAAGTCTCCCATGGGGCGCTGTATCAAAAGCCTTAGCAAAATCCAAAAACACTACATCCACTGAGTTGCCCTGATCCAAGTTCCTACTAACCTCCTCATATAAACTAATTAGATTGTACTGACATGACCTATCCTTCATAAATCCGTGTTGACTGCTACTTATGATCTTGTTCAAATAGACAAATTATTGTATACTGTCCCTTTTTAACCCTTCTAAAAGCTTCCCAAATACAGATGTGAAGCTCACTGGTCTATAATTCCACGGATTTGCTCTTGTTCCATTCTTAAATATAGGTATCACCTCTGCTTTTCTCCAGTCATCTGGTAGTGACCCTGTGGTGAGTGAATCTTGAAAAATTAGATATAATGGGTTGGCTATTACAGAACTCAGTTCCCTCAGTGCCCTTGGATGTTTTCCATCATGAGCTGGGGCTTTAGTAACATTTATTTTCTCCAACCTATTTTGTATTACTTCCTGCGTTAACCAATTATTTAGGGATGGTACTTTCCTTGTATATACCAAAGAAAAGAACCTATTTAGCTCATCTGCCTTTTCCTGGTCACTAATTATCAGACGGCCTGTGTCACATTGTAATGTTCCTATAGCTTTCTTCCTCGCCTTCTTCCCATTCATGTATTAAAAAAATATTTTGGGTTAGTCTTACTTTCCTTTGCAACTGACTTCTCATTTTCGATTTTAGCCAATCTAATACCCCTTTTGCAAGCCTTGTTGATTTCCTTATAGTCACATAAAGCTGCCTCTGTTCCCTCCTTCTTGTATAATTTAAATGCATGTTTCTTTTTCCTTTTCATGATCTTTAAGTCATTGTTACATGCCGATGTGTATGTATATTTAGTAAGAATTTGAATGTTGTCCATTTATTTTCAGTATTTTCCCTGTTAGTTCTTTGTCCCAGTCTATTTGTAGTATTGCTGCCCTTAGCCCATTAAAGTTAGCCCTTTTACAGTTAGAGTTTTTGTTGGCCCCTTACAACTCTGTTTTTTGTATTCAATCTCAAATGAGACTGTGTTGTGATCACTGTTCCCCAAGGGCTCCCCTATTTTACCTTTTGATACTATATCAATATTACTTGTGATGACTAGATCTAAGATAGCTTCATTTCTAGTAGGCTCTTGTATTACCTGGGCCAGATAATGATCCCTGAGTGTACTCAAGAAGCTGCTCCCTTTACCCGTACTGCTGGTCATATTTATCCAGTGTATTTCAGGGTTATTAAAGTCTCCCATTATTAGAACTTGCCCATGCTTAGCTGCATTTCCAATCTGTAACAATAATTGCAGTTCCTCACTTTCAATTATATTTGGGGGTTTATACTATACTCCTAAAAATATGCATTTATAATTAGCTCCTCGACTATTTAACTCAACCCACAAAGATTCAATGTTGCTGCTAGTTCCACTATAAAGATCTTCTCTGACTACAGGTTTAAAACCAGGCAATATATATTTAATATACAGACAAATCCCTCCACCTCTTCTACCATTACACATCTCTTTCCTAAATAAGTTATAACCATCCAAATTAACTGTCCAGTCATGAGATTCATCCCACCATGTTTCAGTAATGCCTATTAAGTCCCATTTTTCTTGTACTGCTTCTAATCTGTGGAATTCTCTACCAAATGAGGTGGTGACATTGGATTTGATAGATAACTTTAAAAAGGGGTTGGATATATTTCTCATTCACAAAGAACAGGAAGTTAGTAGGAAATTGTAACCCATTAACTACCCAGCTGCAGCTACTTTTTGACCTCTTCATCTATTACTTATTGATAGCTGATTGAATCCCTAAATAGGCTATTACTACTTTATTGGCTCCTTTTCAGAGAGTCTGAATTTTGGGACCATCTGGATTGAAGACAGTAATTTTGGGAGTACCCCATATGAATTAGAAATGTGCCTTGTACCATCTGAGGATAGTTCGGTAGGCTTGCATTTTATAACAGAAAGTGATTATAGATTTCTCAAATGTCTTGCTATTCCGCGGTTTATAATGTTCTCCAATATTTACTATATTTTTAGGTTCTGCAAATTTCCATAGTGCAATTTTTTTCAATATCTTCTCCAAACTCTGTTAGGCATGATTAATACTGTGGGTCTGGCGTTCTTCTTTCATAATGTTCATCACAAAGAGGAAAGGGCAACAGGAAAAGACCTGGCACAGTCATTAATGCTTGTGGCTCAACTATAAAAATGTTACAATCTAATCCCTAATTTTTCATAAACAAGGTCTGTAGTGATGTACATATGAAAGAGCAATAGTATAAATGTCACCACCAATTTAAAACAGAAAACATTGGAATATATTGTACTAAGGTACTATTTATTATGTATTATTATTTAATATTATTGAGAATAGACCTCTCTAAAACCAAACTTTTTAATCTGGGGACCGACTAGTTACTTTCCACTGCTTTCCACTGCTAATGGGGATGCTAATGGGGACTACCTTTTAGACCCAGATCATTTTGAACACAATTATGATACTACATTTAATACATTCAGTCTTAAATGGATCTAGGACCAGCTGTTGAGAAAGACTGTTATAGAGTCTCTTATTAACAATTGGAGTGTTTGTAGAGATATCATTGGGAGATCTCTCCATCATACTGTAGAGTCTCACTACAACAACAGAACTGTACAGGGTGATGAGTTATCTCTCACTGGAAGAAGCCCTCCCACCATACTACACTTGATGATGGGAAAACATTTTAGTAAGAATAAACAAACAACACAGCCTTTCATTTATTTCCTTTTTATAGGAAATTAGGATTCAGTGGAATTGACCATGTTGGCTTCTGCTTATCTACTTCCATAAATGGGGGAGGGGGGGAGTTAAATGACAGTTCTTTCAGAATGACTAATAGAAAGCTTGTTAGCGTACAAGGACACATTCTCCTGAAAGCATCTGAAAGAAGCAGGTTAATAAAGAAATGAAACCGCACAATGATGAATAATTGCCTAGAAAAATGTAAAAGTCTGTGTTTATTAATTTTGGATTTCCAGAAGTGCATTTTTCCCATTATTAGGTTTACTTATTCAAAACCAGATATACAATTATTATAACTATACAGGTCCTTTAAGAATTCTTAAAAATAATACACATACAAAAAGAAAATTTACGATACATTTCTTCAGAAATCAATTTTCTAATTAAAGAAACAAGCTGTATAGTGGAGTATGCTAAAATATGCAAATTACATCATTTAAAAACAATTCACACACAATGTATTTAGTGAATCCCAATATCACTTCTTTATGAAGTGCTTAATATGTATTCCCTCAACCATGTGTACTCAGTTATCTTTTACAGCATTCAACAAGGTCCAAATGTCATACACAAATAATATTCCAATATATTGGCATTCAGAAGGGCACAGGAAGGAAGATTACATGGTTAAGAGACCATTGAAAAACAATAATATGTTAACTGACAGCTTAATTAAGCATTTGGAAGCTTCATTTGAGATACAGTATATGATAAATGTATTAATTTAATGGGAGATCCAGGAGAAAGGTACAGAGTTCCTAATGTGGACCCATGTATGCCTATTGATTATCCCTGATTTTGACCCATGTCACCTCAAAATATCTTTGGAGCACTGATATCTAACAGTCTTCTACTTAAAAGCTCAATCTCAGTGGTGAAAACACATTTCCATTACATACCATATAAAACGTTATGTGAGTGGTAAAAGGGAATGCACTATGGCAAAACCATCAATCAGATGTCCTCCCAACTACCCTTAGAACTTGCGATCTCAGGCAAAACTGAGAACTCAAGTACTGCATTGAGCATTAAAACTGATACATTGTTGTACCTGCCTCTGATTGGCCACAACTAATTATGAATTTTAAGCTAATTTAGCTTGGATTTTCAGGGACGTTCCTTCTCCAAATTAACTGACCAAAAAACGGAGAAAATTTTGCAACCTTTAGGGTGAGTTTATTAATGTACATTTGGGGATTTTTCCATGCAAACATGTTTGCATACACTACTAATAGTACTCTATCAGATACATTCCTAATCTATGGATTTCTGTGGCTATGAAGTTTTCCATGACCTCAGGTTCCTTTGCTGCTGTTTGGAGGTTATCTCTAGAACAGAAACCTGAGACAATGCTATGACCCCGATGTGAAACCCTTAGAGAAACCAGATATCAGATCATTTGTGAGAGAGGATAAGAGAATTTTCATGCAGGTGAAGTGCTGGAATATTGATGACGCTAGTCATTTGGTATGTGTTAATGTTGGACAGATAGTCTTCGAGTGCACTTCATGGCATACTATGCAAACATGATTTTGGTGACATTCTCCAAAGTTGCACCCTTTAGAGTTAAAGTTGTTACAAATCAGAATGACACTTTGATAGTGCACTTGGTGGCCTAAACTTTTTCTCTTCAGGAGTTGGATTAGTGTGGGTAATGATGGAGTGCTGGTGGAGACCGTTAGTATTGGTTTTGACCTGGTTCTTGGAACAAAGGGTGAAGGACAAAAGTTTTTGTTGTGCATTGGTGCTTTTGGCAGAATGTAGGATTTATATCTACTAAATGATGGCAGAATAGCTTCTGGACAAAAGAACCACAAGAAGTAGTATAATCTAATTTAGTGCGAGCTGCTGCTGCTGTTGCCGAAAAGCACATTTGATACTTCCCGTTGGGAAATAGTTTTGTTCTGAGTGATCTAGTTGGATGCTATCAGGAACATTGCAACACTGAGAGCCTTGCCATATGTGAGGTCCCTTCTGATAGCGTCTAATATTTTTTTGCATTTAAGCCAGTGTGTGCGAATCAGAATGTAGGATTTACTCTTAAGAGCCTGCATAATTCAGCCTTCCTGGCAGTGGCTGGGTACAGAGTACCTCTGCTGTTGAGTTGTTATATCAGCCTTGGTACCATCCAGTTGCAGAGAGAATAATGACTTCTAGCTACAGCCGGTTTTTGGGCATGAGAGGAAGCAGCTTGAGATGCAATGCTAACGCTTTCTGAAAAGACTGTATCGAACATTGCACAGTCAATACTGACTTATCAGTTTATGGATAAAAAATCACCCATAAAACAGTGTGGCTTACTATCTGACTTAAATATTTTTTTGGGATACTTTGAGAGAGCTACTGGGGCAGGTGCAGATTATGTTTGAACTTGGACTATAACTATGCTTATTGAATACCGGACCTATCCGATGGATAGCTTTTAGGAAGTGTGAAATGTACCCAGACGTCAGGAAACAACTACACTTTTGGTTTGACCTTTCTAAATGGCCCTGGATCTCATAACGATATAAGGCCTGACTATAACTAGGTCAGTGATTGGAGATGTTGGTCTGTAATGAGAAGCCTGGATGGATAGTTGTAAGGCTTAGACAATGACAGCCTTTGCAGGGAGGCTTGGGTTGTGGCTTGGCTACTTGCGAGGTACCTTAGCTGCAACTTAGCACTTTTCTGATATTTGGCCTGTGCTGAAAGATCTGTATTGTGGCTTGGCCTCTGCTGAAAAGCGGAGATTGAGAGCTGGCCTTTGCTGAGAGGCCTGGATTGTGACTCGGCCTTTCCTCAGAGTACTGGATTACATATTGTTGAGTGCTGAGAGGCAAGGACTAAGACTTGGCCTTTGCTGCAAGTCCTGAACTGCTACTTGGCCTTTTCAGGGAGCTCTGCTATGTGACTTGGCCTTTTCTTAAAACCTGAATTGTGATTTGGGCCCTTGGCCGAGAAGCCTGGACTAAGGCCTGGCTTTTACTTAGAGGCTTGTGTTAAGAAGATAGTACTGCGACTTGGCATATGGAAGTTTCTAGGTGCTTGACCTATGTGAAGGAAGCTTATGAGGACTCTTAGTCACAGGAAGCAATTTAGTAAAATAATGAGTGTGTTTGTAACCATAGTAATCAGCCAAAATGCTGTGCTCGAGTAGGAAAAACCTGGCAATGAAAGGAGCATATGAAAAAGAGGATAAGAGACCATCAGAATGGTAGCAGTCATTTCTGCAGGGATTCAGCCAGTGACACTAAGACCACCTAAGTAGAAGCACTGACCACCTGACATATTTCCCAGTTCCAATCACTATCAGGAGCAGTCATTTCTGCAGGATCTTAGCCAGTGATCTAGTGCCTTATACACCACCATTCTTCTGCCTATAAACTCATCTTATATTCTCTCCCACCTACCTTGACCACACCCACCCACCTATGATTTGAGTTACTTTAAAGTTCATGTTTCTGCACTAACACCTCCATTTTTCACAGCTCATTCATCCACAGACTTAATCCCTAATTAACGATCTACTCATTTTTCAATTACTTGCAAACCCTCAGTCATGCAAAGCACTTTTTATAAAAGCGTCATGTGTAGGATAGTTAGCTTAAGGTCAGGGTTGTCAACTCCTTTTGTATCACTCTGTTTAATTACGTATTTTCCTACCCATGTTTACTGAATGTGTAAATGAGAGATAATAATAATAATATTAATAATAATAAAGGACCCCTGTACTCTGAAAATAAAATGAAAGTGCATGCATATTTATCTCAGGCCTAATCTATACATTTCCGACACAGGAGCTCACAGCAGGAAGTTTGTTACAGAAGGAGTGGAGCTAAGCAGCACACAGTGACAGGCAGAAACTTATAAAGGTAAGAGCTTGACATCATAACTACTAGTATTATAATGTTTAAATATTTAAATCAAATATAGATATGCATTGTTTATTTTTATAGTACAATGATCTTTTAAGATTGGCTGAGGAATGCCTATGGTTTACAGAGACAGGATCTAATAGGGACGGGGAGCAGGAAGGTGAAATAGTATATCAGGTTAGTCTTGATTGAGGACGATTTATGTTCAAACTGACGCATAGCGTTAATGGTGAAAAACAGAGAAGCTAGTAGGCTAATGAGTTAAGTGCATTACTGTAGTTTGTCCCAAACTAAATGAATAATTGTTAGAGTTTTATTGGAATTCATTGTGCACATAACAAAACTAACTAAACATATACAGTAGAACAAATCAAGAATGAAAGTGGCCCATCTTGGCTGCCATTTCTGTTCACTCAACCAATATGGTTCTTGGAAAACCCCATGCCTTTCCAAGGTTCCTGAAACCTCCATGCTCCTGGCAAGCCAAGGAAGTAGGTCAAAAAGCAGACAGGGTATATAAAAGCAGCACCATCGGAGGAGAGAGGAAGGCAGCAGAATAAAGTTGCAAGAGCCCTGGAGCCACCACAAACAGTGAGAAGTATGGGATAGAGCTCGGCAGAGAAGCTGAGAGGAAAGCTTGAGAGATAAGCGAACAAAATAATGATAGAGAGGAGAGCCAAAACAGGCAAGCAGAAGCAAAGTTAGGAATGGAACGGGGCAAGAGAGAAAAGGAACATGAATGGAGAAGGAGGCAAGAAAAGTAAGTAGGAGGAAACGCAGAAGTCAGACAATGAGCAGGACTCACCAGAGCAAAAATATGCAGTACTAGAGTGAGCACACACAATGTGAGCATGCCAATACAACACAGCTAAACTGGGCATGTGAGTGTGTGAGAGGAGACACAATAAGGAGGAAAATAATATCTTACAACTTCAGGCAATGCCTTATATATTTTAAGATATTAAGATTGAATTCCTATTATCTCATTACATCATTACCTTATCTCAAATAGCTCTATCAAACAGAGGGTGCTTGGTTGTGACATTTGAGAGGTTGTGTACTATGGAGAGGTTATAATCTTGAAAGAAGTTGGAGAAAATCATGCACAGTGAAGGACAGACATAAATTGCAAAACTTTATCCAGGAATAACAGTGCAAAAGAAGTCAGAGTTACTGTCAACAGAAATTGCTGTAGTAAACAACAGGCCATCTTTGCTCTTTTGTACTGTAGAAAGGCTATACAAACCAATATGCCTTCAGTCTACTTCACCAAAGTGTGACAAGTTTTCTATACTGTTTGCTGATAATATGTCCTCCATCAATGCCAAAATGCCTGCAGTTACACCAGTAAAAGTTAAGCCATTTACGAAACTGTAATTAAAACTTTTTGAAAAAAATTAGAAAAATAATCCCAGGTTAACAATATTTAAAACTTTTAAAGCCAACAGATTACCAGTACCTAATGTGACATAAGTTATACTTCAAACAGCAGGGACCAACATGAGAATCACACCTGATTATGTTGAGACTTTGATAAAGCTGTCTCTTGCACAGCGAAACGGCCCATCATGCGTGATTCTCAAGCTGGTCCCATGATAATTATCATTTACAGTGTATTCCTATTGAACTGTGAGGTTCCCTAATGGGCTACCTCCTGTCATATTTATTTAATATAACGGTTTGAGATTGTTACAACCTGCTAGTTCTTTATAGGTGCTTTTGTTGTTTGAAGTATAATTTTTACTTTGGGTACTGACAATCTGTTGGTTTTAAAAGTTTTAAATATTGTTACCTTATATCATGGCAATCCTGGGATTATATTTCAAAATATGAGTATTACCTTTCTTTAGCAACCTTGCATAGGCATTTTTTCAACCATATATGATAATGAACTATTAGTAAGTGTGTTCTATATGACTGCATTTTTTGATTGGTTTATCAAGGCAGATGGTCACTCCAGTTTTTGGATTATACATCACTATTGCATTTATATATGGTGAGGAATTTGACTTTATTATTGCAAGCTATAGTCAAAATTATTATCATTTTTAAAACTGTTATGAAACAGGCTAATTCTCTGAACTTCAATATTTCAGTATACGGTACGAACAGGACAGATAATAAACCTATAAGCTTAAGTGATAGACTCTTGCTTGATGTTATATATTGTTCTTTGTTGTATAGATGCTATGAGGAATATATTTTGAATATTGACAAGGGAAGCTATGATGTATTTTTATTGCAGCATTTTTATGTTCTTGCAATAACATTTCCTAGTTTTTGGATGTGAAGCATGAAGAAAATAAATATTATTTTTTATAAAGTGTAGTTTGCACTTAGGAAACTGAGCAACAGGTCTCTACCCTTCTTGACAAGTCTTCACAATATTGGTGAAGAAGACATAATCACCAAAGGACTTCTTTCCACAGCTTGCATTCAGGATCCAGATCCCACACACCTTCTAGCAGTAAGAAGTATGGTATTTCCAGTAGTACCATATGCATATGAGCTAGATTGTAAAGAAGGCTTAACACTGTAGAACTGACGCCTTTGAATTGTGGTGCTGGAAAAAAAATAGCTTAGAGTCCCTTGGACTGCAAGAAGATTCAATCAATCAGTAATACAGGGAAGTCAAACTGTTCACTTGAAGGTTTGATCATGAGATTTAAGTTCAAATATTTTGGCAATATCATTACACGGGTCATACCTTTGTGAATTCCAGGCTTAGCTACTGCAATGCACATTTCCTGGAACTTCCAGAAAAGCACTTGCGCTGCCTTGCAGATTATGCAGAATGCTGCAACAAGTCTACTAACAAACAAGGCCCACTTTTGTCACATAACACCCATTCTTCATGCTCTGCTCTGGTGACTTGTTAAATGGTTAATTTAAAGATTGTCTAGTTGCCCTTTAAATCTCTAAATGATCAGGGCCCCAGCTACCTGAAAGAACTCTTCATTCCCTACACCCTACTGTGCTCTTTGATCAGCAAATGCATCACAGTTACATGTACCAAGAATTTGCTCTGCGTAATTTGGTGCCATAACTTTCAGTCAAGCATCTCCAGTTCTGTGGAACTCTGTCTATAATAGTTTGAGGCTCCCAAACATTGGACATATATTATTACTAGCGACTTGCCTGTCAAAAATGACGGCAATAAAATTTGAAGCCATGGAAATGTTGTTTTGCCACACAATGTGTGTCCTTTGGCTCCTCTGTATATATTTTTTTAATACTAATTAATGAATTAATGGAATAATAAATTAATATAGGTTACCTTTTTCTAATTGTATCTCGTAATTTTTCTGAAAACCCGCGTCTCGTATTTTTTTTTTCTAAGCCTCGCATTTATCAAGTTCTTGCAGCCTAAGGGGATCCCGCGTTTGCTAAGTGTTTGCAGGCTAACAACCTTATTAAATTGCGATTCGGCCAATTGAATAGGGCTCTATATAAGCACATAGCTCGGCGCTCATCAGTAAACATTTTCTTTCTTTAAGGTGGAATCTTTTTACTTCTAACCTTAAAGGATATCCCCTTGTCAGTTGGAAATCTCTTGGCACAAAAAGCTCACTTGACAAATCTTTATTCTGACCCTGGATGTATTTAAATAGGATAATCATATCCCCTCTTAGACGCCTTTTTGCTAGAGAAAATAAGTTTAATTTGGTTAGTCTTTATTCATAACTTAGCCTCCCCCCTCCCCTTAATAGTTTTGTAGCCCTTCTCTGTACCTTTCCAGCTCTAATATGTCCTTTTTATGTAGTGGTGCCCAAAATTGTACTCCATATTACAAATGGGGGCGTACTAGAGATTTGTATAGTGTCAGAATTATATTTACTTCCCTTGCTTCTATACCCTTCTTACGTGCTAATATTTTACTTGCCTTTGCAGCTGCTGCTTGGCTTTGAGCACTGTTACCTAGTTGGTTGTCCACAAGCACTCCAAAATCCCTTTTTAAATATCTAATACGCCTATATTTGCTCCATTAAGATTATAAATTGCATGGCTATTTTTCCTTCCCAGATGCATAACTTTACAATTATTTGTATTAAATCTCATCTGCCATTTAGATGCCCATTCCTCTATTTTATGTAAATCCCTTTGAAGAGAAAGCACATTATTATCTGATTAAATTACCTTGCACAACTTTGTGTCATCAGCAAAAACGGAAACACTCCTTTCTAGTCCCATCTCTAAGTCATTAATAAATATGTTAAAAATGTGATGACCTAATACTGAACCCTGAGAAACCCCCCTTATCATATTAGTCCAATCGGAGTAGGTTCCATTTACCAAAACCCTTTGCTTATTATCTTTTAGCCAGCTCTCAATCCATGAGCAGATATTTACTGCAATTCCTATATCCCTTAGTTTGCACAATAGTCTCCCATGTGGCACTGTGTCGAAAGCCTTTGCAAAATCCAAAAAGACTACATCAACTGAGTTGCCTTGATCCAGGTTCCTACTAACCTCCTCATAGAAACTAATTAGTTTTGTTTGACATGTCCTATTCCTCATAAATCCATGCTGACTCCTATTTATAATCCTGTTCAAATAGACATATTATTGTATATTATCCCTTATTAGCCCTTCTTAAAGCTTCCCCACTACAGAAGTGAGGCTCACTGATATATAATTTCATGGATCTGCTCTTGCTCCCTTCTTAAATATAGGTATCACCTCTGCTTTTCTCCAGTCATCTGGTAGAGATCCTGTGTTGAGTGAATCTTTAAATATCATATATATAGTTCTCAGCAGCGCAGAATTGCCAAAATCCGTTGGTAATGCAAAGCGAGGGCCGCTATTGAAGCCAGGCAAGGAGCGCCGAAGGCATTCCTTTCACTGGTGGAGATGAGCACCATAGGCGATCATCCCTACCACCCCACACGAGTCGTAGGCACTCATCCCTACGACCCCGCACAACAAGCAAAACACCACCAGGCACAAACCACTTTTACCCAGGAACGTACAAGGTACAAAATACACTATTAAGAAGGACGGAAATTGCTTGAGACCTGCGTAACACATACACAATCGCCGCCATTTTACAACACTAACTTAAAACTAATAACATTACCTTTCTAAAATGGTGCTTTACCCGACTAAACAAACGGTTTAGCCTCGCGCACCTAGCCTATTTACACTGCACACTTGCCACATTGCTGACACTTTCTCCTCAAGTCACCAACAGTCCAAATGTACATTGTATTCTGCAGGAAAAACAAAAGCGATTGTTCGCTCTTCAGCATATTGATTGCTTGATATATTAATTACAAATAGGTAAAGTATATGAAATTATTATTTAGTTAATTATTATTAAAAAAAAATGTATATATAAAAAAAACAGCATGGTGAGTGGTTCGCAATGAGCGCCAAGGGTGCTCAGAGGAGCAAAAGTACACGAGGGGAGAGGCTAGAATTGAGCGCCTTTGGCGCTCATTGCAAGCCTCGTGATGATCGCCTTTGGCCCTCAGTGCGGGGCTTGCAATGAGCGCTGAAGGTGCTCAGACGACTAAAAGCCTTAGATTGTGTAGCAAACACCATTACCTGCCTTATAATTTTTTTGCCATCATTAAATATGATGGCTTGGCTATTACAGAACCAAGTTCTCTCAGTACCCTTGGATGTATTCCATCAGGACCCAGGGCTTTATTAACATTTATTTTTTTCCAACCTCTTTTGGATTTCTTCCTGCGTTAACCAATTATTTGGCGAATGTAGTGTAGCCCCATTATGGTGCAGTGACCCAACCACTGGCACCTCCCTTGTGTATACCGAAGAAAAGAACCTATTTAGCTCATCTTCCTGTTCCTGGTCACTAATTGTTAGATGGCTGGTGTTTTAGGGTTAGTCTTACTCTCTTTTACAACAAATTTTTCATTTTCTATTTTAGCCAGTCTAATAGCCCTTTTGCAAGCCTTGTTGCTTTACTTGTACTTGTATGTATACTTGAAATGCCTGTTTTTTACTCTGTATCTTGATCTTTAAATCATTGTTAAGTCACATTGGATGTGATTTACTCCTTTTACTTTTTATTCTAGATGGCTACTGAAGCGTTAGGTACTAAGCAAAGAAAATGATCTATTACAGAGGTCATGTTCTGAAGTTATAAAGTGAAAGGTCTATCCAGAATTTCAAACATGGACCAAATGAGGTTTGATTTTTAGGAAAATGTGCAGATTAGATGGACTAAGTCTGCTGTCAGATTTTACATTTTTATGTCTCTGTTTTGTTGAGCTGATTCACTGCCTTTAATTATAAAATTATAGTTTATTTAACCTACTTTTTCCATCATTAAGAATGACCTGAGAGCTATACCAATGCTTTTTGTCCACTTGATGCTAAGCAGAAACAGTCCTATGAAGATAAGAACTAATTTAGAAGCAGAAAGTAAATCCATATCAAGGCAGATTGATCCTTCCTGGGGTTTCTCTTATCACAAGTCTCCTGAAGTCAGATAACATGGAATTAAGAGAACTAGGTTTTACAGGACTAAAATCACATAGTTTAAGGTGTAAATACACCAGAGACATATTCTTAGAATGTTAATGGCCATACAGGCACTATCAGTGTGGTTATTACAATCTGAAAAAATAAAAAAATAGTTTTCTTTCTCCTAAAGTGATATGTTACTATGGTTTAGATTAACATTTTAGATTTTGGTGGATAGACTAGTTTAAAATTAGGTAAAATAGAGCTAAAGGAAATATGCAATCTAAAATGTATACCTGCTTCTACTGCTATTACCACCACCAATACTACTACTAATATTATTCTTATATACAGTAGCTGCTCATCTTATTATTACTGCCACTACTACTGCTGCCACCACTACTATTACTACTACTATCATTACTGCTGCTGCTGTTACTACTACTTCTTCCACTACTAAACACTGAACATAAATGGACAACATTTAAATCCTTACTAAATATACATACACATCGGCATATACCATGTGGGAATAAAAGTAAAAGGAGTAAATCCCATCCAATGTGGCTTAACAATGATTTAAAGATCAAGATACTGAGTAAAACACAGGCATTTCAATTCTACAAACAAAAGGGGAAAGAGACTGCTTTACGGGAGTACAAGGAAATCAACAAGGCTTGCAAAAGCGCTATTAGACTGGCTAAAATAGAAAACGAAAAATTAATTGCAAAAGAGAGTAAGACTAAACCTAAAATATTTTTTAAGTATATTAATGGGAAGAAGGTGAGGAAGGAAGCTATAGGAACATTACAATGTGACACAGGCCATCTGAAAATTAGTGACCAGGAAAAGGCAGATGAGCTAAATAGGTTATTTTTTTTGGTAAACACAAGGGAGGTACCAGTGTTTGGGACGCTGCGACATAATGGGGCTACACTACCTTTGCCAAATAACTGGTTAACACAGGAAGTAATCCAAAAGAGGTTGGAAAAAAATAATGTTAAAAAAGCTCCAGGTCCGGATGGAATACATCCACGGGTACTGAGGGAACTGGGTTCTGCAATAGCCAAACCATTATATTTATTTTTTCAAGATTCACTCAACACAGGGTCTCTAACAGATGACTGGAGAAAAGCTGATGTGATACCTATATTTAAAAAGGGAGCAAGAGCAAATCCAGGGAATTATAGACCAGTGAGCCTCACTTCTGTAGTGGGGAAGCTTTTAGAAGGGTTAATAAGGGATAATATTCAAGAATATGTCTATTTGAACAGGATTATTAGTAGGAGTCAACATGGATTTATGAGGGATAGGTCATGTCAAACAAATCTAATTAGTTTCTATGAGGTGGTTAGTAGGAACCTGGATCAAGGCAACTCAGTGGATGTAGTCTTTTTGGATTTTGCAAAGGCTTTTGATACAGTGCCACATGGGAGACTATTGTGCAAACTAAGAGATACAGGAATTGCAGTAAATATCTGCTCATGGATTGAGAGCTGGCTAAAAGACAGGAAGCAAAGGGTTGTTGCAAATGGAACATACTATGATTGGACTAATATGGTAAGTGTTCAGTATTAGGTCCTCTCCTTTTTAACATATTTATTAATGACTTAGAGTTGTGATTGGAGTGTGGTGTCTCCATTTACGCTGATGACACGAATTTGTGCAAGGTAATTAAATCAGATAATGATGTGCTTTCCCTCCAAAGGGATTTACATAAAATTGAGGAATGGGCATCTAAATGGCAGATGAGATTTAATACGAATAAATGTAAAGTTATGCATCTGGGAAGGAAAAATAGCCATGCAATTTATAATCTTAATGGAGCAAATCTAGGTGTATCAGATTTTGAAAGGGATTTGGGAGTGCTTGTGAACAACCACCTAGGTAACAGTGCTCAAAGCCAAGCAGCAGCTGCAAAGGCAAATAAAATATTAGCATGTATTAAGAAGGATATTGAAGCAAGGGAAGCAAATATAATTCTACCACTATACAAATCTCTAGTGTGCCCTTATTTGGAATATGGTTTACAATTTTGGGCACCACTTCATAAAAAGGACATTTTAGAGCTGGAAAAGGTACAGAGGAGGACAGCAAAACTAATAATGGGAATGGAGGGGCTAAGTTATGAAGAAAGACTAACCAAATTAAACTTATTTTCTCTAGAATAAAAGGCATCTAAGAGGTGATATGATTACCTTATATAAATACATCCAGAGTCAGTATAAATATTTGTCAACAGAGCTTTTTGTGCCAAGAGGTTTTGAACTGACAAGAGGACATCCCTTGAGGTTAGAAGTAAAAAGATTCCACCTTAGAGAAAGAAAAGGGTTCTTCACAGTAAGGGTGGTTAATCTGTGGAATTCTCTACCAGAGGAGGTGGTAACAGCGGATTCGATAGATAACTTTAAAAGGGGACTGGATTTATTTCTAATTAAAAAGGGAATTCAGGGTTATCATGGATAATTAGAGAGATAGTATTGATCCAGGGAGAAATCCGATCGCCAGTTTCTGGGGTCAGGAAGCAATTAATTTTATTTCCCTTTGAGACGATTGGCTAAGTCTCACTTGTTTTTTTTTTCTGTTTGTCTACCTCCGGATTAATTAATAATTAAAAATAAAATTAAAAATAAATAATTAAATAATTGATTAATAATTAATTAGCAACTAATTAATATTGTAGATCAGAGGAGATCTTAAAAGGTTGAACTTGATGGAGTGAAAGTCTTTTTTCAACCTTAATTACTATGTAACTATGTAACTATGTACTACAACTCTTACTAAAGGTTCCTTTAGACCGAAGTCAAGATTCCCTGTTACAGATCAAAGTCCTCTAGGCCTTGGGTGACCAGCATAAAAAAGTTTATTCAAATGACACAGTTTGAAAGCACAGAACAATATATCCACCATCATTTGATTCAAAACGGGTGTTTATACCCCTAGCATACAGGTACTTTTAGTAGCTGATATCTTGTCATACATACATTGGTTAGTTTGCAACTGCATTAAGGTGTACATGTGGTTCTTTTGGGTGTTAACATTTAAATTTGCCTTTTCTAAATGTAATATTGTGTGCTTATCGTTTTGAGAAAAAAATTTATTATCTCAAAATCTGACTTATGCAGCCAAAAACTAACTGTCTGGGCTGTTTGCCATTATGTGCATCAAAGCCTTATCAGTAGGCATAGTTACCGGACTGGTGATGTAAGTACATTCCAAACAGTTGCACATCCTCCATCCAGCAGATAATAGTCACATAACGTATTCCATGTCCTATCATTTCCCCCCTTTGGAGATTTAGAAATACCTCAAAGAGGTTCTCCATGAACCTGCACCATGGCCATTATCTGAGCTGGGGATAGACCCTGAGGAGTAGGTATCATTCCCCCCATAGTAAATTATTTTTTCTTCAGCTGTCAACAGTCCTTTCTCCTTCCAAAGGTCTCCATGGGCATGAATAACTCCAAAGGTGTATTTTAAATCTGTATAGATTCTAGCAGGTAGTTACATAGTTCTGCTGCTAACTATAAGACTCTTGTCAGGGAGATGAGTTCCATCAGGTCCTTCAGGTCAGGGTGACTTGAGTATAACAGATCCATGGTGACCAAGAAATCATATTCGAGTGGGGTTTCCTCTGGAGGTGGCAGCAGCGTAGTTGAATTTAAAATGGTACACACCTTGACCTCAACTTCAGGGTTGTTTTCATTTAGGACCACTTACAGGTACCTAGCTTCTGGGTCAGAACTCCAGCTGAGATTCCATTCCCCTCATGGATATACAGTTCAAAGATCTTTGTTGTGTCTGGGAGTGCCAAGGCGGGGGCTCTCATCAATCTCTTCTTCATTTGAGTAAAAAATGCTTTTTGCTCAGGCTCAGAGGTGAAAGGATCTCTGCCCCCCTGTTTGGTACTTTCATCGAGGGGAGTTAACACTGTGATGTAATCTGCTATCCAGATTCTGCAGAAGCTGGCTGCCCAGGGAAACCCCTGAGCTGCTTTCGATTAACAGGCTCTTTGATCAGACATATTGTTTATTTATTTCTGGTAGTATTTCACTTTCTCCCTTTCTCGGTTTTATGAGGAACTCTAAATATTTGATTTGAGCCTGGCATACTTGGTCCTTATTCTTAAATACTCAATTTCCGATCTTTACAAGGTGATTTAACAGTTCTATAATCCTGCTTACACATTCTTCTTCGTTGCCAAAGACCAGCAATAGGCCATCCACATATTGCAGTAAGACTCTCTGTCCAGGAACAGTAAGATATTCTTGTAGGTCTGTGGATAGTGCTATTTTGAACAGGGTGGGAATATTCTTGAATCATTGGGGAAGCACTGTCCAAAAGAGCTGCATATTTACTCCTGTATCTAGGTCCTGTCACTTTTGATTCTCCTTCTCAAGTGGAATTGAGAAACAAGCACTTGGACTCAGACTACTGGGTGAATGATTATTAAGAACTCTGTTGACTTCTCTCAGGTCTTGAACTGGCATGCTGTGGTCGTCCTGGGGGTTCCCCCTTTGCCCAGACCTCCAACATCATGGCATTGTCCATATCCTGCAGTATTTCTGGTAATGTGGTACTTTTGGGAGATAAGAGGGCCACCTAAAATCTCCAGCCATCATTCTTGGGTACACTCGGGGTGATCGAGTTGGGAGAAATATAACTGCTTGCTTCCATTTTGCACAGGTAGCCCCTCCCCAGCTGAGGTAAATGTCATACAATGTAATATGACACAAATATAAAATTTTTTAGATTTGATTACGTTTATTAAGTTTAATGATCAATTTATAGACAAGTATATGCTTTATTAAAGAATAGCTGTTATTGGGACAATAGCAAAATCAAGAATAAACAATTGGATGCATTTGCTTGTAAGCTTTGATGTTTAGATAGATCACAATATAAAATATATATTATGGTTATTACAATTTCTTGCAAATGATTGAATAACAATTTGTTTTAACACATTTTATATTCTGTTAGTACAATATAGGAATCAATCCTAGAAGTGTATAAAATCTTAAAATACTCAGATTAGCAATCTATTTTAAAACAAAATCTATATTTTGTTATTTCAATATATGGATCAATAAACAGTGTATATAATCTTATGAAGTATAAACAATCTAGTGTATGAAATCTTATTAAACTTGGTGTAACAATTTATTTTAATACAGTCTATATTTGGTTAGTTCGATACAGAAATGATAAGCAGAGTATAAATTCTTATCACATTTGATATTAATAATCAGATGTCTACAATATATATGGTATTAATATTCAGTCATTTAGCACGTTAATCTATGAAAGCAGTAAAATTGTAAAATCAGATATAGCAACCTACTGTATATAGCAGCCAGAATATTTAAATGTATACTGAAACAATATAGAACTACTTAGGTTATAATGTTTCTAATTGGCAAGCTAAATAACCTTTGTATTTGGGTGTTGGATTAGGGATTTTATAGCAGAATTGGTTTCGTTTAATTTATCAAAGCAGACAATTTAATCAATAATGATATAAAACAGTTTTGTTGAGTGTGTTACAAAAGAAGATATATGTTGAGAAATGTAGTGTTTTGTTTATAGGTGTCTTTAATAATTGGTTTTGTAACATAGTTAAATGGTTATCTCTGTCTGTTTTAAGGAAAATGGGCACAAATAGAAATGTATTAATTAACACCTACAGTCCGGAATGCAGGTGCTAATTAGTTTTTGTACTGTGACCATTCCAGAAATGTAAGAAAATTATTGTAGATATTGAACTATTTTATCTCCATTACAAAATATAAAGTAAAGCAATTTTATATTACCATGTATTTTTTATGTTGCCAGGTATAGGATTTCAGAGTAACAATCTGTCTCAATATAGTTTGAAGTAATACCTTTTGGTTATTTTCTTTGTAGGAAAGATATGATAGAAATTGGATATAGAAAGATATAGTAAAATATCTTATATAAAATATAAGCGGGGCACAAGTTTATGGCAGAGAGTGACAGACAGAAAATAGCCCATACAAATCATAGTCAGAAAAAACAGAAAATACCAAAACCTTTCTCCTTTCTATTAGATAAACACTTTCATCATCATTGGCAATGGTTTGTTTTCCACCAATTGCTGATCACCTCCTGACCTGTTTGGATGTATGTGCATAATTATAATGTGCCAAAAACATGTTGTGTAAATCTGTTTCTGCCCGCTGGGGAGCAGCCTGGTTACATGTATTGAAATAAATGGACTAAATGTCACATATATTCCACATTAATTAATTTCAGCCAAGTATTTTAGGTTATAGAATAGGTAGTATATTGTACATCTATCTACACCTGCTTGATAAGCGCTTGGTTAGGAACAATTGGGAATTTATGTCAAATGCGAGGACCCTAGCAACTATATCTTGCATGTTACATTCTCAAGGTCTCTACTAACTGTCTAACATATCTAGCATTGGCTTGGTCAAGTCTTACTTTATAATAGACTCAAAAATATATTTTGTAAGAAGGGAAAATGGTTAAGCCTTCAGCTGTTAAAAGAGGACACCGTAAGTACCTGTATGTGTTTACAATGGTAAAAGCAAAACCAACAGATGCTCATATAATGCACAGTGCCTTGCAAAAGTATTAAACCCCTTGACTTTTTACCTATTTTGTTACATTACAGCCTTAAATTCAATGTTTTGTTAATCTGAATTTTATGTGATGGATCAGAACACAATAGTCTAAGTTGGTGAAGTGAAATGAGAAAAATATATACATAAAACTATTTTTTTGAAATAGAACGGAAAATTGGCATGTGCGTATGTATTCACTCCCTTTGTTATGAAACCCATAAAAAGCTCTGGTACAACCAATTACCTTTAGAAGTTACATAATTAGTGAAATGATGTCCACCTGTGTGCAATCTAAGTGTCACATGATCTGTCATTACATATACACACGTTTTTGGAAAGGCCCCAGAGGCTGCAACACCTAAGCAAGAGGAACCACTAACCAAACACTGCCACGAAGGCCAAGGAACTCTCCAAACAAGTAAGGGACAATGTTGTTAAGAAGTACAAGTCACGGTTAGGCTATAAAAAAATATCAAAATCTTTGATGATCCCCAGGAGCACCATCAAATCTATCATAACCAAATGGAAAGAACTTGGCACAACAGCAAACCTGCCAAGAGACGGCCGCCCACCAAAACTCACGGACCGGGCAAGGAGAGAGGCAGCACAGAGACCTAAGGTAACCCTGGAAGAGCTGCAGAGTTCCACAGTACAGACTGGAGTATCTGTACATAGGACGACAATAAGCCGTACACTCCATAGAGTTGGGCTTTATGGCAGACTGGCAAGAAGAAAACCATTACTTTCAGCAAAAAACAAAATGGCACATTTTGAGTTTGCGAAAAGGCATGTGGGAGACTACCAAAATGTATGGAGGAAGGTGCTCTGGTCTGATGAGACTAAAATGTAACTTTTCAGTCATCAAAGAAAACTCTATGTCTGGTGCAAACCCAGCACATCACATCACCCAAAGAACACCATGTTTCCCAGCAGCCGGGACTGGGAATCTGGTCAGAGTTGAGGGAAAGATGGATGGTGCTAAATACAAGGATATTCTTGAGCAAAACCGGCACCACTCTGTGCGTGATTTGAGGCAAGGGCAGAAGTTCACCTTCCAGCAGGACAATGAACCCAAACACACTGCTAAAGCAACACTTGAGTGGTTTAAGGGGAAACATGTAAATGTGTTGGAATGGCCTAGTCAAAGCCCAGACCTCAATCCAATAGAAAATCTGTGGTCAGACTTAAATATTGCTGTTCACAAGCGCAAACCATGCAACTTGAAGGAGCTGGAGCAGTTTTGCAAGGAGGAATGTGCAAAAATCCCAGTGGTAATATATGGCAATCCTTTAGAGACTTATCCAAAGCGACTTGGAGCTGCGATTGCCGCAAAAGGTGGCTCTACAAAGTATTGATTTTAGGGGGGTGAATAGTTATGCACATTTACTTTTTCTGTTATTTTGTCCTATTTGTTGTTTGCTTCACAATAAAAAAATAAAAAAAAATCTTCAAAGTTGTGGGTATGTTCTGTAAATTAAATTATGCTAATCCTCAAACAATCCATGTTAATTGCAGGTTGTGAGGGAACAAAACACAAAAAATGACAGGGGGGGTGAATACTTTTGCAAGGCACGGTAGATAATTTATGTATACAGTCTTTTTACCAACAAATACCACGACACAAAGAACATTCAAGCTGTGAGTAACAGTTCTCTCTCCCAGCTCACATTGTTGAGGCAGAAGTGTGCATGAGTGCTGCCGGCACTGGGGAGCTACAGTTCAAGGGAACCATGAATGCCAACATGTACTGTGACATACTGAAGCAGAGCATGATCCCCTTTCTTCGGAGACTGGGCAGCATTCCACTATGATAATGACCCCAAACACACCTCCAAGACGACCACTGCCTTGCTAAAGAAGCTGAAGGACTGGTCAAGCATGCCTCCAGGCCTAAACCCTATTGAGTATCTGTGGTGCATCCTCAAATGGAAGGTGGGGGAGTGCAAGGTCTCTAACATCCACCAGCTCAGTGATGTCATCATGGGGGAGTGGAAGAGGACTCCAGTGGCAACCTGTGAAGCTCTGGTGAACTCCATGCCCATGAGGGTTAAGGCAAAATATTGACACTTTGAGCCCAATTTCAACATTTCCACTTAGGGGTGTACTCACTTTTGTTGCCAACAGCTTAGTGTTAATTAATGGCTGTGTGTTGAGTTATTTTGAGGACAGCAAATTTACACTGTTATACAGACGGTACACTTACTACTTTACATTGTAGCAGAGTGTCATTTCTTCAGTGTTGTCACATGAAAATATATTATAAAATAGATACTGTACAAAAATGTGAGGGGTGTACTAACTTTTGTGAGATACTGGACGCCTGATGGTAGGGATAAGTGTGGTAGAGAGAGAGGAGAGGGATAGGTTGTGAAAGAGCAGGATCATGTGGAGAAGTTCTAAGTTGAGAGAATGATAGTGGACTCCATGCTCCAAATGGGAGTGTACTACTGTTCATAACTATAATGTACTGTCATTCTTGAGGGAAGGCTTTATTAATTTTATTGAGCTTCATCACTTGCTGGTACCCTGATACTCCTGCTAGGTTCTATCGTAAAGGGACCTACACCAACTCCTGTGTTCCTGTATCCTGATCATGTGTTCCTGACATGGAGAAGCAAGCTGGGCACTGAGATTCTCAACCCATCACTGTCCCAAGGGTGGTCCTGTAAGCTGGGAGGATTTGGGGTGCACCAGGTCCCCTTGCCCCTGGGTCGTGACACACAATACAATAAGATTATGCAAATTCTGAACATTTCTCTTGGTTATGAAGATTGGGGCCACTCCAGCCTAGACAATTTAACTAGTCTAAACGTTTTCAGACTACTCTCCTTCCCAATTAGGGCACTCCAGTTTTTCAACACAAACTATCATTCAGGAACCTTACACTATGCCCCAACTTCCAACTTTCTATTCCAAAATTAATTTAGGTTTTAGGTGGGAAAATAAACTGTGTCTTACAGAGTTTCCATGGAGACTTTTAAGTAGTGTGACCCCGCAATCAGCTCAGAACTCTAGGTTCTATTTCACAGTTGGTATATCCAACGTGGACCAGGAATCCAGGACCCCACTGGGGAAAGACCTTCTGAAGAAATATTCCGGTGCCAGCCGATGCAATGTTGTCAGCATCACCCAAGGCCCCTCAGGGGGTTGGGGTACACCAAGTCCTACCAGTGGTGCCAAAAATCTTACGGATCAAAGTAAAATACTGGGGTGCTCAGTGTCAATAAGTCACAGTAAGAAATGGAAAGAAAAGCGTACTCAAATTGATCAGTTTGAATGCACTGAGGAATATTTTCAAGGTCTGAGGAATTCTTTGTTCAACAACAGGGGGGTTTCTACCCCTAGCATACAGGCACTGTTTGTAGCTCATATCTTGTCATATATACCCCATTATAACCCTTTACTTTAGTTGATGTCTAACTCAGTCAAATAAAGTTATACTTATTTTACTTTTGAGCATTATATATAAATATAACAGTGGTTTTGATGGCTCTCCCTATCTTTTCATTTGTTCTGCAGGCTATTATAATCTGACTAGCAACTTGCCCGTCAAAAATGACAGCAATAACATTTTAACCCTGGCAATGCGAGACTCTCCCCCCATCTAACTTATGGGCCTCTAACTTATGAACGCCTTTGGTGCTCATCGCAAGCCCCGCGATGAGCGCCTTTGGCGCTCATTGCGAGCTACTCACCCCCTCTACTTTATTGCAGGCGTTGTCCAACCCGCAACTTTTGGGCCCGCAATAAGCACCTTCTGCGCTCATTGCAAGCCTCTCCCCACTCTCTCACCCCTGTGTCTCTTTCCCACCTCTCCCTCCCCTGTGTCTTTTTCCCCCCTCTCTTCCTCCCGCTGTCTCTTTGTCCCCGCTCTCTGCCCTGTGTTTTTTTTTGCCTTAACTCTCCCGCCTCTGTGTCTCTTCCCCCCCTCTCTCACCCCTGTATCTCTTTCACCCCCACTCTCTCCCCTGTGTCTTTCTCCTCCCTCCTCTTTGCTCTAAGCGTCTGAAACAATTTGCATGCTTGGTAAATTGATCAATTTCCGATTTGCGGCCAAATTAGCTTTCAACCTCACTTACAGGCTCCCTGGTTCTCCCATCCAATCAATTGGCATCTTTTGGAGGCCTCCAAACGACTTCCGAATTACAGGCTTGAACAAAATGGCGGCTGTTAAAGCCGTCATTTTTTCAAAGTCTACGGCCTTCGGCGCTCATCGCGGGTCTCACAATGAGCGCCTTAGGAGCTCATTGCGAGCCTTTTTCTATGTCTTTTGGGCCTCGCGATGAGCGCCAAAGGACTACAGCCTTCGGGCGCTCATTGCAGCCCTCGTCAAAACCGTAACTTTCGGCCCTCGAGATGAGCTCTTTCCGCGCTCATTAAGAGGCCCGATTTACAGGCTTGAACAAAATGGCGGCCGTTAAAGCGATTATCGTTGGCCTCGCAATGAGCACCTTTGGGTCTCATTGCAAGCTGTTTTCCAAGTCTTGGGGGTCTCGCCATGAGCGCCAAAGGCCTCCTGCCGTCTGCACTTATCGCAGGCCTCATGATTAGCGCTGTCTTTGCTGATTGCAAGTATATTGGACCTTGCGATGAGCACCAAAGGACTACTGCCTTTCCGCATTGTGAGACTCGCAATGAGTGCCTGAGTGCCTTCGTCTTTTAACATTTAGCAAGCCTGTATCTTTTAACATTGCATGACGGCAACCTGCAATTACCACAACTATTATAATCTGATGTCTGGATTCCAATTGAACTGCAAAATCCTCACATTATTAAGGGTCCTGGAAAATGACTGATATTTCACTGCTGTGTTAATTCCTGCTAAAACAATTCTGATACAGTTCAGAGCAGCTGTCCATGTTACGCCATTATCTAAAAAGCCACAAATTAATATAGTGTTTATATCACTTTGAGATCTCTGTATTGGGATGTTGGTTATTTCCAACTACTGTAAAAAAAAATAGAGAATTTGTGCTACATAAAACCACATAGAAATATGACTGTGAGCTGTTATTCATGAACCAATATAAAACATATGTTGGGTGTTGTTTTGTTTAAATGACTCTATGGAAACAGCTGCTGGGTCTTGATTTTCTTATTCCCTCTGATTCCAGGTGTGCATCAGTGGCACTCGTTCCATCCTTTCTACTCTCACGGTACTCAGACACTCTCAAATGACAAGCGCAACTTGGTGTTCTTAATGTTTCCTTTTTCTCCTTTAACGATTAGAGTTATCATACTCATTAGAAACTCAATTACCAAACCATATTCACCAAAGTCATAAGCATAAGCTTAGAAACACAGATTTGAAACCCGATAAGACCCAAAAGTACCACCTATTCTGGCCATTGTACCTACAAAGTTCAGTTTAATTAATCCTCAGAATAATCCTACTTGATTTCATTAACTACATAGTGAGCATTTCTTGCAAAATAATTATTTTGCAAGAAAAAGGAGTGCTTCAAAGATTAGTGGAAATGCAGCTCTGCAGTACTGTCTGAGCATTCCTTTGCCAAACTCTCATTTTAGAGTGTCAGCTACTGCCAGTTAGCCTAGAAGGAGTAAAATATTTTTCCATTGGTACAGTGCCTTGAAATACCATTATTAGAGACTAGTAGGGGGCAACATATATTTTAATCTAGACCAGCAAGGCTTTAATTGTGAGAGGTAAATTTTAAAGGACAGTGAATTCTTAAAAGATCTACAAAACAAGCCACAATAAATTTCAATAAAGTACCTTAATGCAAAACAAGTCAAGGGATTGCTGGTACTACCTAAGGGCTCCTGTAAGGCTGGCTTGAATCTACATCAAATTTGCAGAGCTATTACATGATCCCAGCAAGCAAACTTTTGTAAAATTTAAAGACACCAAAGGGGTTTTGCACTCACAACCTGTCTTATGCATACCCATATAAGACTCCACATCTAAAACTCTAGTCTCCATGGCAATCCCACCTAACTCTTCCCACTAGCTAACATTAACAGACTATACTAGCCCTACCATCCTCCCACCCATCTATCCATCTATATAAATCCCCTGCCATGGCAGTGATGGGGTTAAAATTAAATAAAAAATGAATGCAGTAGTGTTAATGACACCCCCCGTCTATGCTTTGCCATTCCATCATCACATATATAATTGTGAGCATGCAGGCTGTTGCTAACGCTTGTGGGCTCGCATAGCGAGTCTACAGCCCTCGCAAAGCGGAGTTACGGAGTTCCGAAAGCAAAATACAAGACGCTTTACGACCCATTAAGACCTCGCAAAAACCGTCCGAAACCCGTGCACATGAAAACATGAAAAACACAATAAATACACACAATACATACATAAAAAGCTTACCTACAGCAAGGGGGGGCACCCAGGACCTCAAAAACTGAAGTTACACCTCAATTTAACTCCAAATAAAAGAGTTTAGACACTCAAAAATCCCCTAAGCGAGAGAAAAAATGGCCGCCGAAAAATACGAAAACGAGGCTACAGTACTCTAAAGACGCAAAACACCACCAAACACCTACGGAATTCCGGAAAAGACGTACGAGATCCGAAAACAAGGACGCAACCCCAAAAACATTACAAACACAATAAATATACACAACAAACACATAAAACGCTTACCCACAGCAAGGGGGGGGGGGGGCACCCAGGACCTCTGCAAGTGAAGTTACACCTCGATTTAACTCCAAATTTCGGAGTTTAGACCCCCTGAAAATCACCTAAGCGAGAGAAAAATGGCCGCCGAACAAAACGAAAACGAGGCTAAAGGACCCTAAACACGCAAAACACCACCAAACACCGGCAGATTTTCCAAAAAGTCGGACGACATCCGAAAACAAGGACGCTAAATCGCCCACATCCGCATACCACACATTAGGCGCCATTTTAGAACAATAACTTATACAATCCGGAAGTACACAGCTACCCTAACGGATTTGCCTCGCGCACGCACACTATTACACTATTACACTGCACACATTTATGACGCTTACACAGCAGCTCCACAGCACTGATGCTGCAACAACATCAAAACAGATTGCCAGCTCTTCAACACAATGCTTCCTGCATATATTACTTCACAATAGGTAAAGTATATTAATTTCTTATTTTATTAATTATTCATTGCCATAACAAAAAAAAAACCGAACGCTGCTCAGAGCACACAAACAACCAAGAGCTTCGCAATGAACACCGAAGGCGCTCAGACCGAGGCTCACAATGAGCGCCGAAGGATCTTAAAACACCAACAAAATTAATTTTGCACCCAAACAACATTACCTGCTTTACAATCTTATTGCTGTAATTTTTTGACGGGCAAGTCACTAGTCTATAATATAAAACCAGGTGTCATCTTCTATACTGTTAAAATAATAAAAGAAAATACAATGAAAATAATAGTTACAAAGTTACATAGTAATTAAGGTTGAAAAAAGACTTTCAGTCCATCAAGTTCAACCTGTTAAGATCTCCTCTGATCTGCAATATGCGAATTAGTTATTAATTAATTTGCTGATTAAATAATTATTAATAGTATAGTATTTGAGGATGAATAAAGAGTTAGTCCCTCAAGTTCAACCTTTTTAGATCTCTATTGATCTTTTTAATGTGCACTATTTATTATTAATTGTTAATTGATCCAGAGGAAGGCAAACAGAAAAAAACCCCATTGAAACTTTGCCAATTGTCTCATAAGGGGAAAAAAAGCTAAATTCTTTCCTGACCCCAGAAACTGGCTATCAAATTTCTCCCTGGATCAATATTCCTTCGCTAGTTATCTAGGATAGCCTTGAATGCCCTCTTTATTCAAAAATATATCTAACCCCTTTTTGAAGTTGTCTATCGAATTCTCTGTTACCACCTCCTTTGGTAGAGAATTCCACAGTTTAACCACCCTAACTGTGAAGAACCCTTTTCTTTGTTTAAGGTGAAATCCTTTTTCCTCTAACCTCAAGGGGTGTCCTCTTGTCAGTTGAAAATCTCTTGCTGCAAAAAGTTCACTTGACAAAGCCTTATATTGACCCTGGATGTATTTAAATAAGGTAATCATATCCCCTCGTAGACGCCTTTTTTCTAGCGAAAATAAGTTTAATTTGGTTAGTCTTTCTTCATAACTTAGCCCCTCCATTCCCCTTATTAGTTTTGTAGCCATTCTCTGTACTTTTTCCAGCTCTAAAATGTCTTGTTTATGAAGTGGTGCCCAAAATTGTACTCCATATTCCAAATGAGGGCGTACTAGGGATTTGTATAGTGGCAGAATTATATTTGCTTACCTTGCTTCTATACCCTTCCGGATACATGCTAATATTTTACTTGCCTTTGCAGCTGCTGTTACCTAGGTGGTTGTCTACAAGCACTTCCAAATCCCTTTCAATATCTGATACACCTAGATTTGCTCCATTTAGATTATAGATTGCATGGCTAGTTTTCCTTCCCAAATGCATAACCTTGCATTTATTTGTATTAAATCTCATCTGCCATTTAGCTGCCCATTTCTCTAATTTATGCAAATCCATTTGTAAGGAAAGTACATCATTATCTGATTTTATTACCTTGCACATAAATATGTTACTGAACCTTGTGGAACCCCACTTATCACATTAGACCAATCGAAGTATGTTCCATTCACAACAAACCTTTGCTTCCTAATAATAATAATAATAATTAGCCTTGGATATGTGGACACATTCAATGTTGATTAAGCAATTGATCTTCTCTTTAGGACATCCATGGGAAAGGCCTCTTCATTCTTGAGCCTCTGTTAGCTTGAATGAAGACCCTTGTTCCAGCCCGTGGAAAGAGTTCATCCTGAAAAAATCCTGAAACTAAAGGAGCTCTCATGTTGAAAAAAACTTTTTTGATTGCACTCTCGCCTTATATATGATTTTTCCAGGCTACTATAGCCTTTCATAGATAATTAAAATCTCCTAAATCTGGTTATGCTCCTTTTCTAATTGTTTGTAGTATCTGGTTAGTATACCATAGTGCTCCATAGGGACTCCTATGGTATAAGGTTAATGTACCATAGAGGTCTATAGCCCCATAGTAGGGGATTAAGGGAGATAATGAGAGGTCAAAAGCACAAAGGAGTGGGGAAATGGGGGCCTAATTCCCTTCCTAGGTATTTATGGAAGAAGGCAGGATTCCCTACATAAGACTCTGATGCTGGGAAAGATCGAAGGCACAAGAAGAAGGGGAGAAGAAGGGGACGACAGAGGCGGAGATGGATAGATGAGGTCACTGAAGCAATGACCATGAAATTGATGGAGCTCAGAGGGGCATTGACTAACAGATGTGCATGGCATGCTGCGGTCCATGGGGTCACGGCGAGTCGGTCCATGGGGTCACGGCGAGAACGATTGAACAACAACATTATTATTATTATTACTCATTATTTATAAAGTGCAAACATTTTCTAAAGCTCTATTTAGAAAGTAGAATAAAGTACAGTGTGTACATTTATCAAATGTAGTGCCATAGTTAAATGTACACACATCAGGGCTTCCATATATTATTAGGATAGTTAAGTACCAATAAAATATGATCATATGCTATTGGAAGTTATTAACAAATTGTCCTATAAAGCTAAACATTTACAAAAATGTTGCTGTCACTCAAGAGATCATGAGATGAAGGGCTCCCTGATTAATAATTTACTTTTGCAGCAATTTTCTCAGGAGTCAATCAGTAAATGGCCAGCCTCTATTGGACTCTGCAACAGGAAGAAAAAACCCTACTAATGAGGGAGATTAGATATTAAAAAATAGAAAAGAGGATGTCTTGAGCTGAGGGACAGACAAAATTCAAAGCTGTTTTTTCTTACTAAATTATATATATTTTTTATATTTTTATTGATACTTACCATAATTGGGACCTCGACTGTGTCCCTTTACAATAGCTCATTTGATCTCCTAATGAGATTGGATACGAAAGTATCTGTGCACAAAATGTAAAAATTCATGACAGCAATGACAATATTCAAAATATAATGGTGCCAAAATGTAAGTTAAAATTACAATGGAATTTATTAAATACATTTAGAGATATAGATATGTTTTTGTTATATAAATATGTAATGCATTAATTTAAACTATAAATAAAAGCATGTGTTATAAACACCCTTTGTAGCAGATTTTAATTCATATGTATGTTTTTTAAAAGCATTTGTCACTATCAAAAACAGAGTTTATAAACAGCAGAGGTTCAAAAACTGTGGTCTGTGAACTGTATCCAGAGGATACAAGAAAGAAATGGTATTAGAAATATAATATACAGTCAGGTCCATAAATATTGGGACATCGACACAATTCTAAACTTTTTGGCTCTATACACCACCACAATGGATTTGAAATGAAACTAACAAGATGTGCTTTAACTGTAGACTTTCAGCTTTAATTTGAGGGTATTTACATCCAAATCAGGTGAACGGTGTAGGACTTACAACAGTTTGTATATGTGCCTCCCACTTTTTAAGGGACCAAAAGTAATGGGACTGCTCAGCTGTTCCATGGCCAGGTGTGTGTTATTCCCTCATTATCCCATTTACAAAGAGCAGATACAAGCTCCAGTGTTCATTTAAAGTGTGCTATTTGCATTTGTTGCTCTTAACTCTCAATATGAGATCCAAAGAGCTGTCACTATCAGTGAAGCAAGCCATCATTAGGCTGAAAAAACAAAACAAACCCATTAGAGAGATAGCAAAAACATTAGGTGTGGCCAAATCAACTGTTTGGAACATCCTTAAAAAGAAAGAACGCACCGGTGAGCTCAGCAACACCAAAAAACCAGGAAGACCACGGAAAACAACTGTGGTGGATGACCGAAGAATTATTTCCCTGGTGAAGAAAACACCCTTCACAACAGTTGGCCAGATCAAGAACACTCTCCAGGAGGTAGGTAGGTGTATGTGTGTCAAAGTCAACAATCAACAGAAGACTTCACCAGAGTAAATACAGAGGGTTCACCACAAGATGTAAACCATTGGTGAGCCTCAAAAACAGGAAGGCCAGATTAGAGTTTTCCAAACAACACCTAAAAAAGCCTTCACAGTTCTGGAACAACATCCTATGGACAGATGAGACTAAGATCAACTTGTACCAGAGTGATGGAAAGAGAAGAGTATGGAGACGGAAAGGAACTGCTCATGATCCAAAGCATACCACCGCATCAGTGAAGCATGGTGGTTATAGTGTCATGGCGTGGCCATGTATGGCTGCCAATGGAACTGGTTCTATTGTATTTATTGATGATGTGACTGCTGACAAAAGCAGCAGGATGAATTCTGAAGTGTTTCGGGCAATATTATCTGCTCATATTCAGCCAAATGCTTCCGAACTCATTGGACGGCGCTTCACAGTGCAGATGGACAGTGACCCGAAGCATACTGCAAAAGCAACCAAAGAGTTTTTTAAGGGAAAGAAGTGGAATGTTATGCAATGGCCAAGTCAATCACCTGATCTGAATCCGATTAAGCATGCATTTCACTTGCTGAAGACAAAACTGAAGGGAAAATGCCCCAAGAACAAGCAGGAACTGAAGACAGTTGCATTAGAGGTCTGGCAGAGCATCACCAGGGATGAAACCCAGCGTCTGGTGATGTCTATGCGTTCCAGACTTCAGGCTGTAATTGACTGCAAAGGATTTGCAACCAAGTTAAAAAGTGAAAGTTTGTTTTATGACTGTTAATCTGTCCCATTACTTGTGGTCCCTGATTTGGATGTAAATACCCTCAAATTAAAGCTGAAAGTCTGCAGTTAAAGTACATCTTGTTTGTTTCATTTCAAATCCATTGTGGTGGTATACAGAGCCAAAAAGATTAGAATTATGTCGATGTCCCAATATTTATGGACCTGATTGTATAATAAAATGTAATAACAAATACACATAAATGGGTAGTATGAAAGTATCTTATCATTATCATTCCATACACAGTAGACAGAAATATTATTAAGTGGTAGACTAAGACACTCTGCAGTTTTAAGTGGTCTACACAACTCTCAACAAGTTTTAAGTGGTTCTTCAATTTTAGAACCAGTGATAAAAAGAAACCGGAAAAGTTAGAGATTAAATACAGTAACGTAAGGAATTAAAGGAAGAGGTTATATGGATGGGAGTGAGAGAAACGGGGCAAATGTCACTCCATATGTAAGGGGTAAGGGTTATACTGATAAATAGAAGTTAGATAGATAGATAGAGAGATCACTTCCCTCTCACCCCAACTCCTGTTTAGACTTTATTTATAGAGATATTATATATACAGTATACTAGATAATTGCCCGTCAAAAAAATTATGTCAATTTGTAGTATAATTTTTCATGTTTCTCTCCTTTTCCTGTGTCTCTGTCCCCCCCATCCCTTGTGTCTTTTCCCCCCTCTCCCTCCCATGTCTCTTCCACCCCTTTCCCTCCCCCTCTCTTTCCCCCCATTCCCCTGTGTCTCCCTTCCCTTGTGTCTCTTTCACCCCCATCCCTTGTGTCTCTTTCCCCCCTCCTACCTCTCCTGTGTCTTTCCCCTCGTCCCTTCCCTGTGTCTCTTTCCCCTCCTCCCCTGTGTCTCTTTCAGCCCCTTCCCTGTGTCTCTTTCCCCTCCTCCCCTGTGTATTTTTCCCCCAACCTTCCTCCCCTCTGTCTCTTCCTCCCTCCTATGTGTCTATTTCCCCCTCTCCTTCCTCTGTCTCTTTACCCCCTCTCCTGTAACTCGTTCCCTCCTCTCCCACCCCTGTGTCTCTTTCGCCCCCTCTCCTTACCCTGTGTCTCTACCCCCCACCCCACACACACACTTGCTCCCCTGTGTCTCTTTGCCTCCCAGCAGGCATTCTCTCTCTATAAGAGAAAGGTCTATCTGAAGCAATGAACACCAAAATTGTCCTCCCTACCTCTTCTCCTCCTCTCTCCCATTCCCTCTCCCTTCCCTGCCTCGCCTTCTGCACCCATTGCGAGCCTCACCATGTGCTACTGGCAAATTTTGGCTCCCATTGCGGCCCTCGGCATACGCAACCCGCAAGTTTGAGAGCGTTACACACAAACTTGCTGTACGATAATATATATATTGAGACAATTGGCTAAGTCTCGCTTGTGTTTTTTTTTTTTTCCTATTTGCCTTCCTCTGGACTAATTAATAATAATAAAATAAAAAAAAAATTAAATAATTGATTAATAATTAATTAACAACTAATGAATTAATAGTTAATCCGCATATTGCAGATCAGAGGAGATCTTAAAAGGTTGAACTTGATGGACTGAAAGTCTTTTTTCAACTTTAAATACTATCAGCCTTATTAAATTGGAATTAGGTCAATTCTAAAGGGCTCTATATAAGCACATAGCATATTTTTTTTACAGAAGTTTTTAGTTCGTGAAGACCTTGCTTTTGGATAGAAGTTCACTGACTAAAAACTTCTGTAAAAAAAATATGCTATGTGCTTATATAGAGCCCTTTAGAATTTACAGAATTACAATTTAATAAGGCTATATGTAACTATGTAATATATATATATATATATATATACATATATATATATATATATATATATAGAGAGAGAGAGAGAGAGAGAGAGAGAGGGAGAGTTATAAGTGAAAGGTCTATCTGAAGCAATAGGAAGAGATATTTAAATTAATTTTAGCAGAAACTCAATTAAATTTGCCACTCCCATGCCCCAGTTACTCCACTCTTTTTTTTGCGCCGTTCCGTTGTTTTTGACTCTCTGTGACACCAGGACATCTTTATGTCCATGGTCATTCTGACCACTTAGTATTCATGGCAGACATACTGGAGTTGGTTGCCAGTTACTTCTGCAGTGGGCCACAGCATAGAGTGCCTGATATTCCTAGGTGGTTTCCCATCTAAGTACTGACCAGGTCCAACCCTGCATGGCTTCAGGGTGGTGTGACCTTTTGGTTCCCTGACTTGGAATCAAACCCAGGTTGAGGTGATAGCACTGAATCCTAGCCACTGGACCACCAGGGAACCCACACATTTACTATAATCACATAAATAGTTGTGAGCAGAAAAATGTTGGTAACTCAATGTTAAATTTAAGCAGCCCGATTGGCTATTGTTGTCATCGGCAGCGTCATGATTGGTTGCTAGGTTCACAGCTTGCTCTGTGAGTGGCTGCACGGTTGCCTCTGCAGCAGGGGTGAGTTAGTGTAGTGTAACAGTATGGAGAGTTTGGAAGGTGCAGCCTCAGCGGTCTGAAGGCTCTGGCACATTAACCTGACCAAAACCAGGGAGGAGAATGGGGAGCCGAGTCAGGAATACAGGGAGCAGAGTTGGAAGGACGGCAAGTACCGAGCCCGAAGGGTCCTGTCAGGACACCGCCGAGCATCGCCTCCCTGCTCACTGCCTCTGTGATCGATAACGTGCGGTTGTGTTTTCACAGCCTGTCCTCGGCAGTGAAGCTCAAGCTGCTCCCGCGCCATGCATGAGGTGAGACCGGCTCTCTCCCACAACCTCCTCCCCTGGGCGGGAGTTCACGGTGCCCCGGTGTGCTGAGGGTACAGGAGCTGCAGAGTGGCCCACTTATGCCCAACACACACATTTCCAGCACACACCTACTCACCCTCATCCCCAACACGCACACACACTCATTTACTACACAAACTCACATGTACACTCATCTATGATATCTGGCATGCTCATCACCAAAACACACCATTCATCCTCATCCCCAAGGCACACATGCAGAGTCATCACCAACAGCAACAGACAGGTTTTGGTGGTAGCTGACTCTATTATTAGGAAGGTAGACAGGGTGATTTGTCACCAAGATCCCAGCAATCGAACAGTTTGCTGTCTCCCGGGTGCTCGGGTTTGTCATGTTGTGGATCAGGTAGACAAATTATTGGGAGGGCCTGGAAATGAACCGGCAGTCTTGGTACATATTGGTACCAATGACAAAGTTAGTGGAAGATGGAGTGTCCTAAAGGATGATTTTAGAGAACTAGGGAATAAGTTTAAGGCAAGGACCTTGAAGGTAGTATTTTCTGAGATACTACCAGTGCCACGTGCTAGCCCAGGGAGGCAGAAGGAGCTTAGGGTAGAGTTAAATAGCGGAGTAGCAAATTCTGAAAGAATATTAGTAGGAGTATGCTATAAACCCCAAATATAGCTGAAATGAGGAAATGCAGTTATTGTTACAGATTGGAAATGCAGCTAAGCATGGACAAATTCTAATAATGGGAGATTTTAATTACCCTGAAATAAACTGGATAAATGAGACCATCAGTTCAGCTAAGGGGAGCAGGTTCTTGAGTACACTCAGGGATCATTATCTGGCCCAGGTTATACAAGAGCCTATTAGAAAGGAAGCTATCTTAGATTTAGTTATCACAAATAATATTGCTATAGTATCAAATGTTGAAATAGGGCAACCGTTGGGAAACAGTGATCACAACACAGTCTCAATTGAGATTGAATAAAAAAAAAACTCTTAATTTTAAAAGGGCAAAACTGATAGGTAAAAACACTGAACATAAATGGACAACATTTAAATCCTTCCTAAATATACATACACATCGGCATATACCAAGTGGGAATAAAAGTAAAAGGATTAAATCCCATCCAATGTGGCTTAACAATGATTTAAAGATCAAGATACGGAGTAAAAACAGGCATTTAAATTATACAAACAAGAGGGGACAGAGACTGCTTTACGGGAGTACAAGGAAATCAATAAGGCTTGCAAAAGCGCTACTAGACTGGCTAAAATAGAAAGTGAAAAATTAATTGCAAAAGAGAGTAAGACTAACCCTAAAATATTTTAAGTATATTAATGGGAAGAAGGTGAGAACATATAAGAACATTACAATGTGACACAGGCCATCTGAAAATTAGTGACCAGGAAAAGGCAGATGAGCTAAATAGGTTATTTTCTTCGGTATACACAAGGGAGGTACCCGTGGTTGGGACACTGCAACACAATGGAGCTACACTACCATTGCCAAATAATTGGTTAACACAGGAAGTAATCCATAAGCGGTTGGAAAAAATAAATGTTAATAAAGCCCTGGGTCCTGATGGAATACATCCACGGGTACTGAGGGAACTGGGTTCTGTAATAGCCAAACCATTATATTTGATTTTTCAAGATTCCCTCAACACACGGTCTCTACCAGATGACTGGAGAAAGGCAGAGGTGATTCAAATATTTAAAAAGGGAGCAAGAGCAAATCCGGGGAATTATAGACCAGTGAGCCGCACTTCTGTAGTAAGGAAGCTTTTAGAAGGGTCAATAAGGGATAATATACAAGAATATATCTATTTGAGGGATAGGACATGTCAAACAAATCTAATTAGTTTCTATGAGGAGGTTAGTAGGAACCTGGTTCAAGGCGACTCAGTCGAAGTAGTCTTTTTGGATTTTGCAAAGGCTTTTGCTACAGTGCCACATGGGAGACTATTGTGCAAACTAAGGGATACAGGAATTGCAGTAAATATCTGCTCATGGATTGAGAGCTGGCTAAAAGACGGGAAGCAAAAGGTTGTTGTAAATGGAACATACTCCGATTGGAGTAATGTGGTAAGTGGGGTTCCTCAGGGTTCAGTATTAGGTCCTCCTCTTTTTAACATATTTATTAATGACTTAGAGGTGGGACTGGAAAGTAGTGTCTCCATTTTCGCTGATGACACGAAGTTGTGCAAGGTAATTAAATCAGATAATGATGTGCTTTCCCTCCAAAGGTATTTACCTAAAATTGAGGTGTGGGCATCTAAATGGCAGAAGAGATTTAATACGAATAAATGTAAAGTTATGCATCTGGGAAGGAAAAATAGCCATGCTATTCATAATCTTAATGGAGCAAATCTAGGTGTATCAGATATTGAAAGGGATTTGGGAGTGCTTGTGGACAACCACCTAGGTAACAGCGCTCAAAGCCAAGCAGCAGCTGCAAAGGCAAGTAAAATATTAGCATGTATTAAGAAGGGTATAGCAGCAAGGGAAGCAAATATAATTCTGCCACTATACAAATCTCTAGTACGCCCTCATTTGGAATATGGAGTACAATTTGGGGCACCACTTCATAAAAAGGACATTTTAGAGCTGGAAAATGTACAGATGAGGGCAACAAAACTAATAAGGGGCATGGAGGGGCTAAGTTATGAAGAAAGTCTAACCAAATTAAACTTATTTTCTTTAGAAAAAAGACATTTAAGAGGAGATATGATTACCTTATATAAATACATCAGGGGTCAGTATAAAGATTTGTCAAGGGAGCTTTTTGTGCCAAGAGGGTTTTAACTGACAAGAGGACATCCCTTGAGGTTAGAAGTAAAAAGATTCTACCTTAAAGAAATAAAATGGATCTTCACAGTAAGGGTGGTTAATCTGTGAAATTCTCTACCAGAGTTGGTGGTGACAGCAGATTCGATAGATAACTTTAAAAGGGGACTGGATTTATTTATAGTTAAAAGGGGAGAAGAGACACAGGGGAGGGAGAGGGGGAGGAGAGACATAGGGGAGGTAGATGGGGGAAAGAGACACGGGGGAGGGAGAGGGGGGGAGAGACACAGGGGAGGGAAAGGGGGAGAGATGCAGGGGAGGGAGAGGAGGGGGAGAGACACAGGGGATGGAGAGTGGAGGAAGAGGAGGGGGGAGACACAGGGGAGGGGGAGAAACATAATAGAGGAAGAGGGGGGAAAGAGACACAGGAGACGTGGGGGAGAAAGAGACACAGGAGAGGGGGAGGGAGGGGGAGAGACACAGGGGATGGGGGCAGAAACACAGGGGAGGGAGAGCAGGGGAAGAGACACAGGGAAGGGAGAGGGAAGAAAGAGACACATGGGAGGGAGAGGAAGTAGAGGGGGGAAAAGCTTGCAATGAGCGCCTCCATCAAGTAGAGGGGGGAAAAGGAGGAGGGAGGGACAGGGGAGTGGGGGAAAGGAGTAGGGGGGGGGGGGGGAGCTCGCATTGAGCACCTCCCATCAAGTAGAGGGGAGAGAGATAGAGGGGGAAGAGGCTCGAAATGAGCGCCAAAGGCGGTCATCGCAAGCCCAGTATAGTAGAGGGGGGTGGGGGAGAGGCTTGCAATGTGTTGCAAACAGCATTGCCAGGCTTTAAATGTTATTGCCATCATTTTTGACAGGCAAGTCGCTAGTTCAAATATAAGATTAAGACACAACTATGTATAAAGTAATAAGTGTATATGTGTTTATGTATATATACAGAAGGTCATTACACTTATAGACACATATCACTATATATTGACAATTACACATACAGTATACACAAACTATTTAATTGCAGGGCCTCGTGCGCCTAGGCAGAAGCACTCCACTGGGTTTCATGGATCAATAGGAAAAGTTACATGAAGTAATAGCTGTTGATTTGTATGAAGTAACATAATACAGTAAGTTCCCATAACAATCTGAATTATTTGCGTTCCACAAATGTAATGAGACATTCCACATTCTCATTATGTTAGATTCTGTTCCCTGGATAATGCCAAACTTCCAATTAATTCAAAAATTCCTGCCTATTAGTCTAGTCTGTGTCTCGTATATTAGAAACTGAACTAACCCCTTCTTTGCCAGTGGGATTATCAAAAATTTGTAACGCAATCCTGTGCTGTCCCTCTACCGGTGAAAAAGTTAAGAAATTGTGCTAAAAAAAATCAATAATTATGAATATAGCTAAATGCATTGGGAAATATGTCCAAAAATGCAACAACTTCTCCATACAACTGTTTGTACCAGTGACATATATTTCAAAGTAGATAATACATTTAACTGCCACAGTATAGAAAAGCAGCTTCAGTTTTGTGGTCACTTTTGTATCTTATGACATTACATATCTCAGACTTCTCTGTGTTAGTGGCACAAATGGAACATATTTTTTATAATGGCAGTCTGCCGTGTCCTCAAATATGTTCTATAAGTTTTTAAGCAGGAGTGTGTTTCTGTCTAGTTCCACGAGGCCTAGGACTAGGACAGCACATTTACAGGGGGCTGCCTGAAGGTGCAGTGCAGTACATTGACATATGTTTCTATATGCACAGAAATGTCTATATGCAGTGATATTTCTGTGTGTAAAGGTACTTGCCACGTCCTAAGATACAACATATATACATAAACACACATAAAATTATGATTTGAGGGGAAAGGATGAGCTGCAAGTGGGGAGTGGGGAGCACATAAATCTGAATGGCCCAGGGCAGCATGGAACAAGCATTCTAAAATAATGTAAGACTGTCTATAAGATAACCCTGTCATATAAAAGCAACATGAAATGAAATTGAACTTCACTTTCGGAGTGTTACTCTCGTCATAATCCTTCAGCCTAACCATGACACTGAACCCCAGGCTAATTGATCAGGATGTATTCTTAATATCTATTCCAAGGATTTTTGCTTTTTACGATTTAATGAACCTCTCTTGTCTGTGCTATTTCAGGAATCAGAGGCCTTTTCTATAGCAGTAATATAATCTCTGGCCAGTATCCAGCCTGTAATGTTTGCTGAACACCAAAGCTCCCTGCTCCTACATGTGTATATTTGTATTTATCCCGCACCAACAATCCTCCAATTGCTCATCACATGAGTTTAGTTACAAACACAGAGCTGCAATGAGTACACATTACACCTGGCTATAGAGATGAATGAACAGAGCCTTTGTCTATCTACGCTGCAGCAATCAGGCATTGAGAATGCCCCAACACAGGGCGAGAGCCAACATAAACACACAGTCTGCCGTCTGAGAGCGCTGTAATGCTGAGACAGACACCCCACTTAAAATAAATAGGCTTGCCGCTCTCATTATTAGACATTGCTCAACCATGACGTAGGAATCATTGACTGGCTGTGCTGGATAATCATGTCTGAGATAAACCAGGAAAAAGCTTGAGACAGAGAGAGGTAGAGAGAGTGCTGCAAGCCATGTAACCTCTTCATATAACTATGTGATTGCTCAATATATCCCTTCTATCTACAGTGACATAAATGCTCCCTATCTCCTTCACATTATTTCTCTTTTATCCATTTTTCTTGCTGCAGATACATTTTTCAATATAACTAACCCCTTTTTTCAATAAAAAATAACATCCATCTTACTCCTGCTATTGCTATATTTAATCATTTAAAAGACCACAGTAGTTCAAGAAAAAAGCTAGTTGTTTGTGAAGTATGTATCCATGTAAATCAAGTGCTCTAAATAGGCTGTGGGAGCTTTTTTTTCCCAAGTTGCATACTAATTTACATATTTTGTTCCTCCAGGTTAGGGCACTCAGCCGACACCCGATTTCTGTGTAGCTGTGTAGGGCATAGCCAAACCAAGCTTTATGGATGAGACAGTGATGTAGGAGCCAATCAGTCATGATGAATAGTAGCGAGTGCCGTAACAAGGACACATTATATATATATATATATATATATATATATGTATATATTTATATAAATAAATATATATATATATATATATATATATATATCACATATAATAGTTGCGGTAATTGCTAGTTGTCGTCACGCAATGTTAAAAGCTACGCGCTTGCCTAAGCTCAATGAGTGGCGAAAGTCACTCAGTGCGAGGCCTGCAATGAGCGACGATGACCGTAGGGCTTTGGCGCTCTTCGCGCGGCCCGCAACACAAAAAAAATATATGCTTTAACCACTGCCATTTTCTTCAAGCTCGTAACTCAGAAGCTGTTCCGGGACAGCCAAGAGACAACAATTGATTCCAAAATGAGCTTACAGCCTAATTTGCTATTCAATTAGTGTTTTTTGGCAGTCTGAAAACGGCTATGCAATAAAAAAAATGGCAGCCATAAAGCCGTAATTATTTTGTAAGCCCGTAAAGCCGAAGCACATTTCGGGCTTTGGGAAATTGATCAATTTCCCAAGCCCGCAAATGGTTTCAGACCCGTTGAGGGAGGAGATAGACACAAGGGAGGGAGAGCAAGGAGAGGGTGGAAAGAAATACAGGGGGGGGGGGGAGAGAGAGACACACAAAAAGGGAGATAAGGGGAAAAAACACACAGGGCAGGGAGAGGGGCAAAGAGACAGCGAGAGGGTGAGAGGGGGAAACAGACACAGGGGAGGGAGAGGGGGGAAAGAGACACAGGGGTGAGGGAGAGGGGAGATGCTCGCAGTCAGCGCCGAAGGCACTCATCGAGAGGCCCACAAGTTTGAGAGGGGAGAATCTTGCATTGTGTGCCAAACAGCATTGCCAGGCTTTATATTTTATTGCCATAATTTTTGATGGGCAAGCCGCTAGTAGTATATAAATAGTACATTTGAGTTAACATTTGAATGTCTAAAACAAGTTAAAAAACCTGTTTCCTGCTCAGAATTACGAGAAATACAGTTATTACACTGCATTCTGGAAAGCTGAGCAGGGACATGCAAATGTGCCCACAAATGCTTCGCTCTTCAATCCATAACCATTTTCCTTTAAGCTTATGCCCACTGCATTACACAGCTTTTTTGCAAAAGTTGGATTATACACAAGATGGGAATCCTACCCACATACAGCCATTTCAAGGTTACTGCCTTTCATCAGAGTGGGTGGGATCCCAGCTTGTGCTGTGGACCTTATGAGGAGGTAGTTCACCACAACAATCATTTAATATATGGTGGGGAAAAGAGAAGCCCTCCACTGTACAGTAGTACAGTAAAAACATAGTACATGTGCATGCGCTATTATCAAAGTGTGTAGCCTCCAGCCGCCAGTGCACGTGCGGCGCGAGTGTTACACTTTGATAACTATTATATGTGATATATTTTAATATTATAAAGATGTGACAATTGTATTTATAGCTTCAACAGTTAAATATGTTTTTATTTTGTGTTTAAATATTATATATTTACAGACAATGCATTGGAGCATTTGTCCTTAGGCAATGTGGTTTTGTCATGTGTATTAACCGCTTGAGTAGTGGGTTGCTTGTTACCTCAGATTGTGTATCATAAAACAGGCTTAATACTAACATATCATATTTTTTTATTAAATATATGTTGATATCAGATTGTTGTGTCACATAATGATGACATTTCATTATTTGTTTGTGTTTTTTGTGCTATGCTCTCACTTTAACTGCTAGAGCGGGACTCTGGCACAAGTAAAATTGTCTTAATTTATTTGTAATTAGGGCTCTGCCCTAGTTTGTGAGTGATCCCTAAATTCTTATTAGCATATAGTTTTGGGGGAAAAGTCTAACTGAGTTACTCGTAATTTTTTGTCAGTGCAGAAATCAATGGAGATATTTTCGTTGCATTTCCGCAGTGACTCGTAGTAGTTCTCTTGTATTGTTTTAGGGATGGGGGATAAATAAAGCTAGGTAGAATTTTCTGTGTTACAACTACACTCATAAGTGCATTTTCTGGGATTAGCATAGGGCTGATATGTCATAAACATAAAACCGTTTTTTTGTGGAAAATCAAAACTCTGTTTATGATTAGACAAGACTACTTTGTCTTTGTCACATAATTTCCTGATAGATAGATAATAAGGTTGTGTTTTTTTATCTGTCTGTGGAGGGGCTGGGTAAAGAGGTGTGAAGTCAGGAGTATTTATTATATAATTGGATCTGATAGAAAATTACACCCCAAACCTCCCCCTCACAGGCCCAGAGTTAGACAAGTTGCATAAATAGATGCAAGAGCAACTCACCAGAAATGTAAGACCCCTCTCACACATAACTTCCAAAGTATTATGGATGACTCCCATCATTTTTTTTTATTATCTTAATAAGATTTACCATGCTTAACTATGCTCTTACATATTTTTTGTTTTCATTGTATAGAGGTAATTTAGCTCCCTAGCTACCTATAACTTTTGCTATTGCTCCATATAATCATTTGATGTAATACAATACTATCTATTATCTCTCCCTATAACTTCTTCTATTGCACTATATGCATTTTCTCTATTACTCCTATTGCTTCATATTATCTAAGTGGCTGTACGGCAGTAATGTCCATGGTAATATGCATTCCTCAGTAATCATGTAAACTGTTAGTGAATGGTAGGTGATGTTTGCCACTACATAAATATGTTGCAGAGTGAGAGGGAAGTGCACTTCATTAAAAACTTGTAAAACAAATGAAAAAGGTATGAGTAAAAATGGCAAAAAAAGTATCACTATATTAGAGCATCTTGCTCTGACACTTCTCTTTCTCTCTGAATTATCACTGTAGCCTTTGTTTAAAGGGAGTCTGTTATCGAAAATCAAGTTTGTCTAGGTTTTTTTCAAAGAGCGTAAAAACTAGCTTTATATTGTATTAACCATATTTTGAGTCGTATTTTTATGTAATTGAGTCGAATATTAATTACCTGCATTGATGTGCTAATTAGTATCACATTCTCCATCTCTGTGTGGTTGGCAAACAGTATCCCTCGATTTTTCTAGTTCCCTCCTCATGTTTATCGAGGACTCTGAGAAGCAAATTAGCATAAAGAAGACAAAAAAAAACAATGCCATGTATCTCAGGAATGATTTACTCTAGATAAAAAATGCAGCTACAATGTATAGCCAGTTTGTAATGCTATTTAGGATAAAACCAACTACATGTTGGAGTAATAGTGCCCATTTAAAATATATTTTCTTACTAACCTTGCAGAATATTTAATAATGTAAAAAATAAGACAGACTCTCATTTTTTTATCTATAATATGAAAAAGGAAGCAGAAAACTGGTAGACAGTTAGAGATAGTAAAAATGTTAATCAACAGAGCATTTTCTTAATGATATTCGTCATCTTCAAGGTAGAAAGAAAAAATGTGTAAGAGATTTAACTGTTTCCAAGTGTATGAATCCTCCTGTCGACGTGGAGGCTGCACAGGCTCCCTGGGTCAGCCCGCAGCGTCTCGTGACCCAGTGGAGCCTGTAAGGCTGATAGCCAACCAGAAGATGCGGGGGCGGGACTTCCGCCGCATTCGCGCGCCGGGAGTCACTTCGGTGCGGTCTCTGTGTAAAATGGACGGAGGTCTGAGGGCTCCTGCAGAAATTATTCAAGTAGGAGGTTTTATTACTGAGATTACACTCCAGCTTTAAATAAGCACATAAGGGGCAGTGTGACAGTGTCTGCAGTGTTTGGTGTGTGTTTTGTTTTGTCTTTCACTGTCCTCGCGGTCCGTTTTTGTTTGTCAGGGGGGGAGTCTTGTGTGCTTGGGGTATGGATGCTTTGGAGCTAGAGGCCTTGCTGGCTGATGTTAGGACCCGGGCCCTAAGCCAAGGGGTCAGGTGGGTGCAGGACAGGCTGGGCCCTCCCATGCCTTCTGTAGGAGGCCCCCATTACATTGGACAGGCTCAGCATGCAGTTGCTGGAGGCCTAGACAATATCGGGGTGCCATTGGGCTTGTCTCCCATCCCTTTCATGCAGAGCCACTAGACCACCGTCCAGTGGATGACCAGGCCACGGGTGACAGGGTTAATACGGGGCAGGTTAGCCAGGACCCTTTACCCCTCAGATAGGAGAGAGCCGGACGCACGGGCTGTGAGGGTGAGGGCCTAGAACTCCGGCCACCACCAGTCATTTTGCCCAAAGGGCTCCGGCTGCGGCAAAGAACAAAGAACACCCCGTTACCACCCCAAAAAGGGGGCGCAGGGGGTAATAAAAAAGCCAGGAGCCCTAAAAAAGCTCCTACAGACCCTCCAAGTGCCGACAATGCATCTAATCCCAATATTAACAGCGCTTCTGGTGCTTTGCAGGGACGCAGCCACCGAAGAAAAATGGACGCGGGTACCACACGTGAGAGAAGAGACAGAGTGGTCAGAGAAATGAACAGCCAGGACAGCATGGTCATGATCGATGACATGCCTGTAACAGCGGCGGTGGCGAGGCCGGCGCGCCCCACTAGAGCTAGGAAGACCACAAGCAGGTACAGCCCACTGCTATTTACCCACCCCCTCTTAAGACGACAGAGGTCAGAGACTGAGGGCATTACGGTTAGGCCACAGCAAAAAGTGACTAATCCTGACCCACAGGTAGAATTTGCAACGCCCCAAGCAGTTTCAAGGGTACTGGTACAGAGTGCAGAGCCTGCGGCGCTAGCCCATTCCAGCCGCGCAAGCTTAGGTGACCAGGACCAGTCCTCAGGGGAGGAACAAACGGTATGGGCACGGGCATGCAGGTCACGGAGAGCTAGTGACTGTTCCTCTTGCACCCATAGGTCTGAAAGGTGATCAAGATCGAGGAGCAGGAGATCCTGCCGATGCAGCTGTGCCTGCGGATCGGAAAGAGGACGGAGCCCGCGGAGGGCCAGACGGTCAGAATCCCCAGGACGTCAGGAAAGACGTAGGGACACCCCGTTGGCAGTATCCACTCCGAGGCTCCCAGAAGCAGGTGAGACAGTTGGTGGAGTAGAGGAAGCAGACAAATGCATACTGCCACACACTAAAGGGGGATTTTTGGGGTTCCTTAAGGCCCTCTTAGCCACACATAACATTGCGGTAAGTGAGCAGGAGATGGGTACGTGGATAGGAGGATTAGCCAGAGGGGCTTGGTCAGAGCAGTGCAATAGCATAAGCAATGGGGAGCTGGCGGCACCAGGCCCCCCGGTCATTATGGGCGGGCCGGGCCCGCAAGCAAGCAGCACCAAGGCAGTAGCCTCAGACGCAGCCATGAGACCAATCGTCTTGTGTGCGCTGGACAACCCGGGGGCGCATCTACCCCAGGAAGTTAAGGAAAAAATATGGAGGAGGGAATTCGTAGAATTGTTCTCGCTGCTGCCTATGTCCAGACAGATGGACTCAGGCGAGAGGTATGTACGTGAAGGAGGGTCTTATAGGAGGTTGCCCAGAACCTTCGACATGTGGCTACAGGCTTTTTCAATCATGGCATGCGTGCTATGCGAACGGCACCCTGAGCAAGGCTTGGGGCTGTTCGTATACATAGACGAGATTCGCAACGCCCACAAAGTGTATGGGGGCATGGCATGGTGGCGGTACGATGAAGAATTCCGCCAGTACCTGGCATCTAGGCGACAAAGCGGTGGCATACAGAATTGCGGGGCTCCACGGCTCTGAACTTGCGTTTGGTGCGGGAATTCCCAGGGGTAGCAGAAGCTAAGGTGCACAATGAGGTGCAGCTGGCCAGGATGGCAGGGCCATTCGTTTCCCCCCCTATCAGAGACCTTATCGTTTCCCCCCTAGGCGTCGTTACCAACAAAGAGACTGGTAAATTTAGGTTGATCCAGCATCTCTCATACCCAAAAGGCGGGTCAGTTAATGATGGCATCGCAAAGGATCAATCAGCTGTATCCTACGAATCGTTTGACCGGGCCGCCAAAATGGTCAGGTTTGCGGGCGCATGGGCGCTCATGGCAAAAGTTGACATTGAAGCTGCTTTTAGATTGTTACTGGTGCATCCAACGAGCCACCGGCTCCTCGGTTGCTACGTCGATGGCAACTATTTCATCGACCTATGTTTACCTGTGGGGTGCTCCATAACATGTGCCTACTTCGAGGCTTTCAGCTCATTCTGCCGTTTTATTTTGGAAGTGTTCACCAAAATCTGTAGGGATTTTGGGGTACCACTGGCCCACAAGAAAACTGAGGGCCCCACGACAAAATTGACTTTCCTGGGGATTCAGATAGATTCCAAGACAATGGAATGCAGTCTTCCCCTGGAAAAGGTAGTGGACATAAGAGCGGAACTCAGCGCGCTAATAGGTGCGCACAGGGTGACCCTGCTACGGTTACAGTCCATAATGGGAAAGTTAAACTTTGCCTATAGGATTATTCCTATGGGTAGGGTATTCTGTAGGAGAATGTCACTTGCTACTGCGGACGTTATTAGGCCGCATCACTTCATAAAAGTGTCCCGGGCCATGCGGGACGACACACAGGTGTGGTCGGTCTTTCTGGCCGAGTTCAATGGGTCGGAGATTATTCAGAAAGTTCGAGCTAATAGCGCTGATCCGAAACTGTTTACCGGGGGGTCCGAAGCAGTCGAGTGTGGCGCCTATTTTCAAGGAAAATGGTGTGCCGCACCATGGCCAGATGAATGGGAGGTGGCAGGTCTTACGAAGAACCTGACATTCCTTGAACTCTTCCCCATAGTAGTGGCGGTGCACTTATGGGGTTCAGAGTTTAGAGATCGGCTGGTGTTATTCCGCACGGAAAGTAGGGAAGTTGCACAAGCAGTGAATAACCTCACGGCAACTTCCATACCGGTGGTGAGACTACTGCGGCACCTAGTGCTGTGTTGCCTGCGCCGGAGCAGGCAAGGCAAGTACCGGAGTTAGAGAATGGCATTGCTGACGCCCTTTCTCGGTTTCAGGAAGAACGGTTCAGGGCTCTGGACCCCCAGGCGAACACGCTGTGGGAGGCCATTCCCGAAGAAATCTGGGAACTTGGAGCTGCCAGGTGACGAGACTCATCAGACAGTCTGTCGCCCCGGCGAAGTGGTCCGCGTATAAACGCGTATGGGCAAAATGGAACGACTTAGTAAAAATGGCTGGTGGGTCGACATCAGAGGATAAGACCCTAGGAATACTGCTTTGGTTTCTGCTGGGTGTGCCGAGGAGGGCGAGAAAAAAGCAGTAGTCGATAGGCAGGTCACGGCCCTGGCCTTCATGTTCAAACTGGCGGGGCAGAGGGAACCTACAAAGGAATTTATAGTGCGCAAAGTGGTGCGCGGCATGTTTAACGGGGATCGCAGGCCATCACCTTCTCTTTGTTACTGCGAATGGCGCAGGTGTTGGCAGTAAAGTGTAGGACCCTTTTAAATCTCTGCTTTTCCGTACGGCTTTTTCCTTGGCGTTCTTCGGAGCATTCAGGATAGGAGAATTAGTCGCGAACAGTAGATACGGTTCCGGGGGCATACAAGTGGTGGATACCTGCCTCAGGGAAGGCACGGTGGTGGTATGTCTCCGGAGGTCTAAGACCGACCAGCGGGGTAAAGGTAAAGAGGTGGTGTTGCACCGCGTAGGCACGGAGTGTTGCCCCTACGGGTGTATGGTGGAATACCTTGGTCAGCGTCCGGTGGGACGGTGTTCGATGTTAATCCATGCCGACGGGACGGCGTTATCCCGGTACCAGTTCGAAAGGATGCTAAAAGTTGCACTACACAGTTTGGCCTTGGAGCAGGCAGAGTTTGGAACACACTCGTTCAGAATCGGGGCTGCTACCAAAGCAGCTAGGTTAGGCTTACCCGACGCAGCGGTCAAGCGGATTGGTAGATGGGAGTCAGAACGTTTTAGGTCTTATGTACGACCTAAGGCAGTAGTCTAATGTACGTTGCTTTCTGCTTTCAGGAGGACAGAAGCAACTGTGGATTGTGGGTCACTCGTACGTGTACTGGGCCCATAGGTTGGCCGCAGTTACAGAGGGAAGGACACAACTGGGTTTTCCTGTTACGGACTTACACGTGCGGTGGCTCGGGGTTCGAGGCCTTCGGTGGGCTCAGTTGGATGGGTTGTTGGACACTTACGCTCAGCGGTACGGTAGACCCACGTTAATAATAATTCACGCCGGCGGTAACGATCTAGGAACGGTTCCCATGCGGAGAATGCTGAAAGTTATGAAGAGAGACGTGGAGAACTGGACCAAGAAGTTCCCGGGTACATTCCTGATATGGTCAGAGATGATAAAGAGAAGATCCTGGCGGAATGCGTGAGACCCCGTCGGTTTGGATAAATCGAGGCAGAAGATTAACCAGCACCTGGCAAGTTTCGTCCAGAAGTTGGGTTTCATTGCCATTAGATATAAAGAATTCGAGCCGACCGGTGCCGATGATTTTTTTCGGAAAAGACAAGGTACACCTCACAGAAATGGGGCTGGAGTTAGTTATGTTGGAGTTTAGGGAGAGCGCTGTTTGGGCCTTGGCTTTGATGGAAACCAAGGGGGGATCGCAGTCTCGGGAGGAGTCCCTCGCATGCTCTGTGGCGGGAGGTGAGTTGCCCGACCCACTGGCCTAAGTGGGCGTGGCCCTACCTCACAGGGCGTGCTTAAGATAAGCATTGGGGCTTTGGGCAGGGCTCAAGGCGTGGGGTCACTGTCCGTGGCCGGGCTCCTCCCCCTATAGTTTAATATGTTAATATGGATAATATATGCAAGTTTATAAGTTATGTTAATTGGTTAAATTATAATAAAGCTGTGGCCCGTATTTTCTCCCAAACAATCGGTGTGATGTCAATCATTTTAAGATAAGCCTAAATGGATCATGCTTGGGTCATGTGTTTCTCCTTTATCATTAGTGTACGAGTTACAATGTTCAGTATGGCAGGTAATATGTTCTTACCAGCTGATCCAGTATCCTGTCTTACTAAATATATATACTTATCACCATAAGCCACATTGAATGTGATTTACTCCTTTTATTGCCACATGGTATAACAATTATTTAAAGATCAAGATACAGAGTAAAAATGTGACTATAAGAAAATCAACAAGTCTTGCAAGAGGGCTATTAGACTGGCTAAAATAGAAAATTAGTAGTTAGTTGCAAAGCAAAGTAAGAGTAACCCAAAAATATTTTTTAAATACATTCTGTAGTGGGGAAGCTTTTAGAAGGGTTCATATGGGATAGTATATAAGAATATGGGCCTCATTCAATTGCAAGGCTGAAACTTACGGTATACAGGCCGTATTTCTGTAGGCTGGCTGCGGGCTTGAAATTTGCTACAATTATAGAGAGATTCAATTGAACAAGCCCGCAACTTACTGGCCAAAAGCCGAAACCATAAGCCATGCAATCGTATTTAGCATTTCAGAGCATGAACATGATCAATTAAGCAAGACCGTAACTACCCATTTAGGAACAGCCAATAGAAAATGAGACTGTCATCATTACGTCAGTAAAACATGGAGTTTACACGTCAATCAATTAGCATTTAGGGGTCTGCTATGCGATCAGCATCGCAATCCCGCAATGTACAAAATAGTAAAAACGAATGACAATACTGTTCTAGTCTATGTGGCCTGATATGTATTAACTCATTGATTCCCGAGATCGATATAACACCGAAATGAAACATAAAAAAAAAATATATTCTACTGCAGATTTGCGAGCATGAGACTGTTCAGATAATGCTAATGTCTTTAAACGCTTTCCCCATCTTTAAAAGTGCAGCATTGATTTTTTATTTGCATTTATAGTGCTACAAACAGGCATTTAACCCCCTTGTGTGTCCTATCTGGTACCAGTAGGATTTTCTTCTACATTTGACATTTATTGGTGTGAAAATATTTGCAGGCTTGAGGAATTGTAGCAATTGGATAGCGATTTGCGATTGTAACTCTTGCGGGCTTGAAAGATTAAAGGCTTAGATGCGTTGTAAGTTACAGTTGTAACAACCAAGGGATTTTCAGCCCGTAACCCATAGATGGGTTACGGCTCGGAAAAAGACACCAATTAAATCGCAAATGAGTTTACTGGCTACATTATGGGCTCCCGTAGGCTACAATTTCTCAATTGAATGAGGCCCAGAGTCTGTTTAAATAGGATCATAGGTAGGAGTCAACACGGATTTATGAGGGATAGGTCATGTCAAGCAAAGCTAATTAGCTTCTATGAGAAGGTTAATAGGAATTGGGATTTTGGATTTTGCAAAGGCTTTGAGAGTTGGCTAAAAGACAGGAAGCAAAGGGTAGTTGTAAATGTAACATACTCAAATTGGACTAATGTGGTAAGTGGGGTTCCTCAGGGTTCAGTATTAGGTCCTCTCCTTTTTAACTTATTTAATAAAGACTTAGAAGTAGGATTGGAAAGTATTGTCTCCATTTTTGCTGATGAACCTAAGTTGTGCAAGGTAATTAAATCAAACAATGATGTATTTTTCCCCCAAAGGGATTTACATAAAATAGAGGAATGGGCATCTAAATAGCAGATGAGATTTAATATGAATAAATGTAAAGTTATTCATTTGGGAAGGAAAAATAGCCATGCAATTTATAATCTTTTTTATTTTATTTTTTATAATATTTTTTTTCCCCGATACAAACATAAACATAAACAACAAAGAAAAATAAATAAATATAACACAGTTTTCCAAGCCAACACTCAGAAAGTCACAACAAGAAGAGTTAATTATCAGTAATTTCTTTTAAAGGAGAAGACATAAGCTTTATTACCTAGAGGATAATCCTATATTATAAAGATAGCAGATCACTTAAGCATAAGACTACACTTACTACAATCTTTTCTTATTTCTTTACATCTTAATTTCTTCCTTTTTCCTCTCCATATACCTGTCCCATATAAAGCATTGGGTTAGCAAACCCTTCATTTTAACTGAATATCTTTGATTTAATTGGTCAAATTCTATATTTCTGCTAATATATCTAATAATTTCTGGAATTGATGGCATTGTATGTAATTTCCAGAATTTACAAATCAATCCCTTAGTTACCAATAGGATATGCGATAAAAGAAGGTAAAACTTTGGAAAGATGTAAATGTAATATTATAATTTCCAAGTTATAGGGGATTTCCTCCTCAAATACACCTGTTAACCAGACAATACATTTCCTCCAAAAAGATCTCAATTTGGTGCATTCCCACCAGACATGTATGGTATCAGCCCTTAACCCACATTCTTTCCAACATAATATGTCATCCTTTTTTATAAATGTATTAATAGATTCTGGTGTATAATGCCACATATTCATGATTTTGAAATATAGTTTGTAATAGGCCGAGGATCTAGCGGATATTCTAACAATTTTTATATTATTCTGCCTTTCTTCGACAGAACTATTAAATCTCCCTTGTTTCTCCCACTCTAATATGCCTGCAGTTTTACCACTCTGTACATTTAATGTGAGAATCCTATGACATCTCGATATTCTTTTGGTAGTGTTCTTATTATATATCATTAGTTCAAATGTAGCTTTTTTTTAAATCCACTATGTTTTAGGGAGCTCTGAATAGACATAAACTGCAACCACAGATTTTTATTTAATTTATACTTGTCACAGATTTTTGTCCAACTAAGTAGCACTCCTCCTTCATAGAAATCATTCATATAATTAATACCATTCCTTTCCCATGTTTCAATACAAACTTTCTCTTGGCTTTCTTTCAATATTTCTATAGGAGTACCTAAAGAGGGGTATTCTGATTTTCAACTAAAATTTTAGCAGGGTCTTAATATTCCTTGGAATTAAGCTATTTTTCACTTCCTCCAAATTTTGAAGACATAATAATAAATGGATAGGAATCTTCTCAAAGAATTCTTCCTCCATTAATTTCCAATTAGTAACTGGTGACGATGTACACCACTGTATAATCTGGGATAACGCGATTGCGGCATAAATGTCCTTTATGCATGGGGTTGCCAGGCCCCCGGTCTCAATCCTCCGCTTAGTAATCTCTCCTGAGATTCTGTCTTTTTCCCCCTGTAATATATACGAGTCTATATCTCGTTGGAATTTTTTTAACCAATATTCTGGCGGTACCTCCGGTATAGATCTAAAAATATAAGTTAATTTAGGAATAGCGATCATCTTTACTACCGCAATTCTTGCTGTCCAGGAAAGATGAATCGATCTCCAATCTGTCAAAGTCCTAAATAAAATTCTATGTATATTAACCCCTAGTAGTAATACCTGTTTTTTTGTCTATTAATCTTGAAATATGAGATTCTACTAAACTTACTTAATAGTTTATCCAAGTTAAATAATGATTTTTCCGGATCTGTAAGGGTAACGATCATATCATCCGCATATATAGTTGCTTTATATTCCCTAATTCCGATTTTGACCCCTTTAATATCTTTTATTATTCTTATTTTTTCAATCAGTGGTTCTAAAAATAGAATAACTAGTAATGGAGACAAGGGAAATCCCTGTCTTGTTCCATTTGTAATACAGAAATCATTTTACTCAAAATGTATACCCCCAATTTTTGCTCTAAGATTACTATAAAGAGCTTTTATCGCCTTACTAGCGAAATCTCAAAATACATATTTCTGAAGTACTGTTTGTAGGAAGTCCCAACTGACACTGTTGAACGCTTTTTCAGCGTCTAATGACAGAGGCCCTCATTCAATTGCAATTTGGCCAATTGAATAGGGGTCTAAATAAGCACATAACATATTTTTTAAAGAAGTTTTTAGTTACTAAACATCTATCCAAAAACAAGGTTTTCACTAACTAAAAACTTATTAAAAAAATATGTTATGTGCTTATTTAGAGCACTATTCAATTGCCCAAATCGCAATTGAATGAGGGCCAGAGCCAGCATGGGAACTCCTTTTTTAACACTAAATGAGAAAAGATTTATTACACTCCTGATGTTATCACATCCTTGGTGGGACCTAACAAACCCTACTTGATCTGGGTGGATAAGTCTAATAATTATTGTATCGAGCCTATTTGCTAAAATTTTGGAGTATACTTTCAAGTCAAAATGTATTATAGATAGAGGCCTGTAACTCTTCTTATCAGCTGGATCCTTACCCTCTTTTAATATATCTATAATTTTAGCTTCTGTCAGTTCAGCGAGTATGTTCCCACTATTTTTAATTTCATTGAACATCTTAACTAGAGGGACTTTCAATATAATTACAAATGTTTGATAGAATAGTTTATCTAACCCGTCTATACCCGGTGCCTTATTATTTTTACAGCCCTTTATCACTTCCTCTACCTCCTTTTCAGTTATATTTTTATTTAAGGTATCCAATTCTATCGCCGAAATTCTGGGGAGGTTGATATCACTTAAGAATTCCTTTATTTCACTTACTTCTGGTTTATTTTTTTTATTTTGTATTTCCAAATTGTAAAGCTTGGAATAATATTGGTAAAAAATACTCCCTATTTCTTTAGGGTGTTGATGTATCGTACCATCCTCTTCTCTCATCTCCAGAATAGAGTTGGATATTCTTTGTTTTTTCATTTTATTTGCTAAATATTTACCTGTATATTTATTTGCTTGCAACTTCTAGACTAATCGATCCAGTTTATATTGTTCAATCTCTTTTATTTGTTGTTTAATTATATCCATTTCCTTCAGAGTTTCACCATTTGGGGATTTTTTATTTAGTCCTTGTTGTTCTTATATATAGGATTCTTAGTGTTTTACCTCTTCCTCTTTTCAATTCTATTGTCTTGGCTGTAAATATGACCCTGATATGTGCCTTCATCTCGTCTTTTCATCAGTTTTGGAGGGAGCTCCAGTTCTTGGTAATGTCACTGTTGTGCCATATTTTCTCCACTTGATGATGACTGTCTTCACTGTGTTCCATGGTATATCTAATGCCTTAGAAATTATTTTGTACCCTTCTCCTGACTGATACCTTTTAACAATGAGATCCCTCTGATGCTTTGGAAGCTCTCTGTGGACCATGGCTTTTGCTGTGGGATGCGACTAAGAATATTTCAGGAAAGACCAACTAGAGTAGCTGAACTTTATTTGGGGTTAATCAGAGGCTCTTTAAATGATGGCAGGTGTATTCTGACTCCTATTTAACACGATTTGGAATGTGATTGCTTAATTCTGAACACAGCTACATCCCCAGTTATAAGAGTGTGTGCAGACTTATGCAACCACATTATTTTTCTTTTTCTTCCCTCCACCTAAAAGATTTCAGTTTGTTTTTCAATTGAGTTGTACAGTTTATAGGTCACATTAAAGGTGGAAAAAGTTCTGAAATGATTTATCTTTGTCTCATTTATTTACAGCACAGAAACCTGACATTTTAACAGGGGTGTGTAGACTTTTTATATCCACTGTATATAGTTACATAGTTACATAGTATTTAAGGTTGAAAAAAGACTTTCAGTCCATCAAGTTCAACGGATCTCCACTGATCTGCAATATGCAGATTAACTATTAATTAATTAGTTTTATAAAAAAAAAACAATTCCCTCCTGATTCCAGACACCAGCGACTGGACTTCTCCCTCGATCAATACTGTCTCTCTAATTATGCATTAAAACCCTGAATTCCCTTTTTAATTAGAAATAAATCCAGTCCCCTTTTCAAGTTATCTATTGAATCTGCTGTCACCACCTCCTCTGGTAGAGAATTCCACAGATTAACCACCCTTACTGTGAAGAACCCTTTTCTTTCTTTAAGGTGCAATCTTTTTACTTCTAAACTCAAGGGATGTCCTCTTGACAGTTGAAAACCTATTTGCACAAAAAACTCCCTTGACAAATCTTTATACTGACCATGGATGTATTTATATAAGTTAATCATATTTCCTCTTAGACGCCTTTTTTCTAGAGAAAATAAGTTTAATTTGGTTAGTCTTTCTTCATAACTTAGCTCCTCCATTCCCCTTATTAGTTTTGTTGCCCTCCTCTGTACTTTTTCCAGCTCTAAAATGAAATTTTTATGAATTGGTGCCCAAAATTGTACTCCATATTCCAAATGAGGGCATACTAGAGATTTGTATAGTCACAGAATTATATTTGCTCCCTGGCTTCTATACCCTTCTTAATACATGCTAATACTATATTTGCCTTTGCAGCTGCTGCTTGGCTTTGAGAACTCTTACCTAGGTGGTTGTCAACAAGCACTCCCAAATCCCTTTCAATATCTGATACACCTAGATTTGCTCTATTAAGATTATAAATTGCATGGCAATTTTACCTTCTCAGATGCATAACTTTACATTTATTTATATTAAATCTCATCTGCCATTTAGATGCCCATTCCTCAATTTTATGTAAATCCCTTTGGAGGGAAAGCACATCACTATCTGATTTAATTACCTTGCACAACTTTGTGTCATCAGCAAAAATGGAGACACCACACTCCAATCCTACCTCTAAGTTATTAATAAATATGTTAAAAAGGAGAGGACCTAATACTGAACCCTGAGGAACCCCACTTACCACATTAGTCCAATCGGAGTATGTTCCATTTACAACAACCCTTTGCTTCCTGTCTTTTTTTCAGATCTCAATCCATGAGCAGATATTTACTGCAACTCCTGTATCTCTTAGTTTGCACAATAGTCTCCCATGTGGCACTGTATCAAAAGCCTTTGCCAAATCCAAAAAGACTACATCCACTGAGTTGCCTTGATCCAGGTTCTTACTAACCTCCTCATAGAAACTAATTAGATTTGTTTGACATGACCTATCCCTCATAAATCCATGTTGACTCCTACTTATAATCCTGTTCAAATAGACATATTCTTGTATATTATCCCTTATTAACCCTTCTAAAAGCTTCCCCACTACAGAAGTGAGGCTCACTGGTCTATAATTCCCCAGATTTACTCTTGCTCCCTTTTTAAATATAGGTATCACATCAGCTTTTCTCCAGTCATCTGGTAGAGACCCTGTGTTGAGTGAATGTTGAAAAATTAAATATAATGGTTTGGCTATTACAGAACCCAGTTCCCTTAGTACCCTTGGATGTATTCCATCAGGACCCGGGGCTTTATTAACATTTATTTTTTCCAACCTCTTTTGGATTACTTCCTGTGTTAACCAATTATTTGGCAAAGGTAGTGTAGCCCCATTATGTTGCAGTGTCCCAACCACTTGTACCTCCCTTGTGTATACAGAAGAAAAGAACCTATTTAGCTCATCTGCCTTTTCCTGGTCACTAATTTTCAGACAGCCTGTTTCACATTCTAATGTTCCTATAGCTTCCTTCCTCGCCTTCTTCCCATTAATATACTTAAAAAATATTTTAGGGTTAGTCTTACTCTCCTTTGCAATTCATTTTTCATTTTCTATGTTAGCCAGTCTAATCCCGCTTTTGCAAGCCTTGTTGATTTCCTTGTATTCCCGTAAAGGAGTCTCTGTCCCCTGTTATTTGTATAATTTAAATGCCTGTTTTTTACTCTGTATCTTGATCTTTAAACCATTGTTAAGCCACACTGGATGGGATTGACTCCTTTTACTTTTATTCTCACATGGTATATGCCGATGTGTATGTATATTTAGTAGGGATTTAAATGTTGTCCATTTATGTTCAGTATTTTTACCTGCCAGTTCTCTGTCCCAGTCTATACTTTGTATTTTATCTTTTAGCAATGTTGATTCCATTTTCCAATTACTACATTTAACCTGGACTTCAGTTGTTTTAAGTATTAGTACTACCGGAGCATGGTCCGATATAGCACTTGTACCTATATTTATATCCACTACATTATTTAATATGGATTAATCTCCCAAAATATAATCTATTCTCGAATAAGTATTACATCTCTTTGAAAGACAAGTATAATCTTCTTTCAAGGGGAATCTTATTCTCCATAAATCAAATATATTCATGTCTATCAGCAGCTCCCTTATTTTCTTTGAGCCATATATTTTAGGGTTCTCTTTATTACCCTCAGGTCCATATGATCTATCTTTCAAAGGATCCAACACAATGTTGAAGTCTCCGCAGATTATCATTTTGCCTTTCTTAAACTTATTTACTAGCTTAAATATTTGTCTTATAAACTTCTCTTGTTTTTGATTTGGCGCATAGATATTAACTATTGTGTATAAGTTATTGTCGATATATCCCACCCAGATAATATATCGGCCATCCTCATCAATTTTTTGAAACTCATCTTTCACCACTAGGCCTTTACTAAACAGTATGGATACACCTCTAGCTTTACTACTAAATGTAGAATTTATATTATGTATGTACTTCCTATTTCTTAACAAATGTACATAGTTTTTTTTTCAAATGAGTTTCTTGTAAGCATAGGACATTTATTTTTAGTTTACCATACGAAAGCGATCCTTCTTTTTATTGGAGAATTTATTCCATTAGAATGTGGGAAACTATCTTTAAAGACATCTATTTGTCTGTCCTAATTATATATTTATCCTCCTTATCATCCTCTCTAGTATCTCCCATCTTGCTACCGACTTCTCATTCACCTTCTCATTCATACTAACTTTCGAACCTTTGACTGTATTAGTTCTTCGATACAGTCTTACAGCTAGGGTATCTTAACCCAATGTTCTGAAATGGTTTGCGTTAATCAATGGTAGTGGTACATCTAAAGTCTAGGGGTTTCTCTCTTACTTATTGACCTCTTTAACTGGTTCAAACCTTCTCCAAATTACTCACACCCCTCTCCTCCTCCCCTAAAAATATTTTTTAAAGTGCATTTATGTCCGCTTATTTCCCCTACTGCCTATATATATATATATCATATACTTCCATGCAAAAATTATTCATCATAATAGTGCTAAAGTGCAATTTGATGTGCAATATCATACTAATATCAATATACTACACATTTTTGTCTTTCAAAACAAACTCTTAATGTGCAATTCAATCTCCAATACAGAAAAATAAATTTTCCTTTTCTTATTGCTTTCTGTGTTATGTGTATTTTACCCCTTTTACTCAAACAAAAACTTTAAAGTGCATCTTCACCCTTATCCCCTCCCTACCCCCCCCCCCCCCCCCCCCCCACCTCCCAAAAAAAAAAGGAAAGACGGGAAAGAGGGAGAAGAAAGGCAGGAGAAGAAAAGATCTATTCAATTTCTGTTATCATGATTTCTCTCTTTCCAACAATCAAAAATATAAAAATCACACTCCGGGCATTAGCCTATTGCAAAAAACTGTCTATAAATAGTCCTCCCTGGAATCACTACTTTTGTTGCCATTCCGGAGCTAGTAATATTGTTTTTTGCGAGGGAAATGGCTGAATCTTCCCCTTCTTTTGTGGTTTTAATTTTATGCCATCTCGAGTTTCTATTTATCGACAGTCCCACTGGCATAGTTCATCTATATATCAACTTTTTTCTTCTCAAAGATTCGATGATTCTTGAAAACTCCTTTCGTTTAATTAATGTAGAAGCTGAAATATCCGAGAAGATTTTTATATTTTCATAAGGTATCTTGAAAACTTCCGCCCGAAGGCTTGCTTTAATTATAACATCTTTCATTGATAAATGATGGATCCTCACAATTACATCCCTAGGGATTTTATTTTCCATAAATGTAGGAATCGGAATCCTATAAAAGAAATCAAACCTATTTTCTTCTTGAGAGAAACCTGGAACCAAAGATGAGAACAAATTTGTTAAATATTCCTCAAGTCCAGCTTCTGTAGTGGTTTCCAGAATTCCTCTAATGGGGAGGTTATTTTTTCTAACTTTATCATCTAAATTAGAAACTTTATTGTTTAGTGTTACAACTTTCTCTTCCAAATCTAAGTTCTGTTTTTGTAGTATGTTATAATCCAATATTACTTTTTCTAATTTAGTCTCTACCTCCGATGTTCTAATATTTACTGCTTTGATTTCCTTTAAAATATGATTTTTTATTTCAGACATAAAATTTATTTGAAACTCTTGTAGCAATGTTTTAATTTTTGCAACCGTAAGTATCTCTTCATCTTTTATAATTGATTCCTTACTGATGATACTTTCATTTAAGCTCCCCATACTATGACTAAGATTTTGTTCCATATCTGGGGAGACAGGGAGAGGAATTTCCTGTGGTTTTCCTTTTTTTTTAGGAGGCAAAAAGGTGCTTGACTTTTGATGGTTTGACATTTTATACTTAGTTTTTGCTCTTGCTGGCATAATGGATTTATTCTTAATATTAAATGTTGTCCTCCTTTCAGGATTTACCTAATCTATAAGTCCCTTTATAATTTTTAGGATAATCCTTCAAAGCACAAGGCTCAAGATTCTCCAATGGAGGAAGCAAAGAAAAAATATATAGACCAGGCTGTGGCCTTTATCTTTATCTTTTCCAGACTCTACATTTTTAACATATCCAGGATTTTATTAGGAGTATTCCATTCATATCATTCTCTATTAAATTTCCACTTTCTTGATTCTCATTCACTTTATATAGGTTGTATTACATATCTTCTATATAACCATATATTCCCCACAAAAAGTATATTTTGTATATATTTTAAGGCCGCAATACAGCGTTAGCTATTCTCAAGGCCTTATAATTATTTGTGATATGCAAAACTACAACCCATATAAATAGCATATCTTTGGGCTATATTTGGGTGTTTGCCCATTAACTAGAGTCCAACAGAAGATTGTAAAAAATCCAGAGAATCAAATCCATGAAAGTGAATTAATTTGGGAATTATATAGCCTCTGTATTATACGATTTTCCTACTTCATACTATCCATATATACAGTATTAAAATTGAGGCATTTCTCATCATCATTATCAATGTATTTTGCCCTAGATAGAAGGTTCGGTAGAATTTACATGGATCTGCTGTGTTTGTCTCCCCTGTCTTCACTCACCCCCTGCACCTGCGTCTGTGTCCACTATGCGGTTCATGGTTTAAGTTCTTCCGACTGTTCGTCTCCCAAGGCCTCCTGCGCCATTGTCCACACCGCAGTACTTCAGAGGTCTCTGCCGACAGCTCTCCTCACTCTAGATGTCACTCTCGGGTATACGAGAGAGCACTCGCCGTCCGACCGCTGTGCAGTACCTGATTGGTGCTTATCCGTCACCCGACCTCGGGACTGCTGCGCCAGGGCTCATGACGCCACCATAAGCCGACTCCTGGACTCCAGACGCAGTCCTCTCCTCACCCAGGTATCACTCTCCGGGAATTGCAGGGGACGGCGTGGAGACTACCATCAGCGACCATCAGCTGCTTGCTACCATACCACTCCATCCCCCATACTCCGCTCTCAAGCGGCACCAATCACCATTTCCGGTCACTCCCCTCGCCTTAGTCCTGCAATTTATAATTTTAATGGAGCAAATCTAGGGGTATCAGATATTGAAAGGGATTTGGGAGTACTTGTGGACAGCCACCTAGATAACAGTGCTCAATGCCAAGCAGCATCTGCAAAGGCAAGTAAAATATTAGCATGTATTAAGAAGGGAATAGAAGCAAGGGAAGCAAATATAATCCTGCCACTATACAAATCCCTAGTATACCCTCATTTGGAATATGGAGTACAATTTTGGGCGCCACTTCATAAAAAGGACATTTTAGAGCTGGAAAACGTACAGAGAAGGGCAAGAAAACTAATAAGGGGAATGGAGGGGCTAAGTTATGAAGAAAGACTAACCAAATTAAACGTATTTTCTCTAGAAAAAAGGCGTCTAAGAGGAGATATGATTACCTTATATAAATACATCCAGGGTCAATGCAAGGCTTGGTCAAGTGAGCTTTTTGTGCCAAGAGGTTTTCAACTGATAAGAGGACATCCTTTGAGGTTAGAAGTAAAAAAACATCTTAAAGAAAGAAAAGGGTTCTTCACAGTAAGGGTGGTTAATCTGTGGAATTCTCTACCAAAGAAGGTGGTGATAGCAGATTTAATAGATAACTTTAAAAAGGGACTTGATATATTTTTGAGTAAAAAGGGCATTCAGGGCTATCCTGGATAATTAGAGGGAGAGTATTGATCCAGGGAGGAATCCGATTGCCAGTATCTTGGGTCAGGAAGGAATTTTATATTTTTCCTTTTCAGACAATTGGCAACGTTTCACTGGTTTTTTTTCTGGTTGGCTTCCTCTGGACCAGTTAACAACTAATCCACATATTTTTTCAACCACAATTACTATGTAAGTGTGTATGAAAATTACATGAAGTACAATTTAATGCCCTTTTATGAAACAGAAAAACAGTATGTGTAAATATGTTTTGGGTGTGATGTTTCATACTGTAGACAGACATAGACAGGGTTTTAGTTGTTACAATTTTGAATAAGCATGTTCACAAATTATTGTAGTTAGCATAAAGCAAATCAAGTAGTAGAATTTTTACTTGAAAAATTGCATTTCTCAAACTCAGTGGCCTTCCCTCCTTGCTCAGCCACTTACCAATCAGTCTCAATTAAAGGACCACTGCAATTGAAGAAGAAAAAAACATAGATATAAATCATTTTTTGGGAAAATTTGATTTCTTGAAGATTCTATTTATAAGTACAGAATCCATTTTGTGTTTGTTACATCACATGCCAAGAGCTGGATGATGGGGGGTGGTGTTTTCTAGTTATCATTGGAAAAATTGTTGTGGAGAAGAGAACATTCAGAAGGACCCAGACTCTTTGTTTCAGAACTGGATATGATTGAAATGGATACCACACCGATCCCCCACACTCCATTCAATGCAAATATAGAACTCTATTCAATTGCAAGCCCGCAACTCGATCGCTGTAGGCCGTATGTTTACGGGTGTGTTGCGGGCTCAAGGCAAGTTACTGGCCCAAAATTGAAACCATAAACCATGCACTGGTTTGTAGCAGTTCAGGGCGGGGACAAGATCAATTAAGCAAGCCTGTAACCTCCCGTTTCAAATGAGCCAAATGAGCCATTATTACGGTAGTAAAACATGGACCAAGGTGCTTGGTCAGAGCAGTGCAATAGCATAAGCAATGGGGAGCTGGCGGCACCAGGCCCCCCGGTCATTATGGGCGGGCCGGGCCCGCAAGCAAGCAGCACCAAGGCAGTAGCCTCAGACGCAGCCATGAGACCAATCGTCTTGTGTGCGCTGGACAACCCGGGGGCGCATCTACCCCAGGAAGTTAAGGAAAAAATATGGAGGAGGGAATTCGTAGAATTGTTCTTGCTGCTGCCTATGTCCAGACAGATGGACTCAGGCGAGAGGTATGTACGTGAAGGAGGGTCTTATAGGAGGTTGCCCAGAACCTTCGACATGTGGCTACAGGCTTTTTCAATCATGGCATGCGTGCTATGCGAACGGCACCCTGAGCAAGGCTCGGGGCTGTTCGTATACATAGACGAGATTCGCAACGCCCACAAAGTGTATGGGGGCATGGCATGGTGGCGGTACGATGAAGAATTCCGCCAGTACCTGGCATCTAGGCGACAAAGCGGTGGCATACAGAATTGCGGGGCTCCACGGCTCTGAACTTGCGTTTGGTGCGGGAATTCCCAGGGGTAGCAGAAGCTAAGGTGCACAATGAGGTGCAGCTGGCCAGGATGGCAGGGCCATGTGTTTCCCCCCCTATCAGAGACCTTATCGTTTCCCCCCTAGGCGTCGTTACCAACAAAGAGACTGGTAAATTTAGGTTGATCCAGCATCTCTCATACCCAAAAGGCGGGTCAGTTAATGATGGCATCGCAAAGGATCAATCAGCTGTATCCTACGAATCGTTTGACCGGGCCGCCAAAATGGTCAGGTTTGTGGGCGCATGGGCGCTCATGGCAAAAGTTGACATTGAAGCTGCTTTTAGATTGTTACTGGTGCATCCAACGAGCCACCGGCTCCTCGGTTGCTACGTCGATGGCAACTATTTCATCGACCTATGTTTACCTGTGGGGTGCTCCATAACATGTGCCTACTTCGAGGCTTTCAGCTCATTCTTGCAATGGGTTGCACGCATGGATGCCAGGTACAAGAGCATTACACACTATTTGGACGACTTCTTGTTCGTTGGTCCAGCAGGGCAAGACACCTGCCGTTTTATTTTGGAAGTGTTCACCAAAATCTGTAGGGATTTTTGGGTACCACTGGCCCACAAGAAAACTGAGGGCCCCACGACAAAATTGACTTTCCTGGGGATTCAGATAGATTCCAAGACAATGGAATGCAGTCTTCCCCTGGAAAAGGTAGTGGACATAAGAGCGGAACTCAGCGCGCTAATAGGTGCGCACAGGGTGACCCTGCGACGGTTACAGTCCATAATGGGAAAGTTAAACTTTGCCTATAGGATTATTCCTATGGGTAGGGTATTCTGTAGGAGAATGTCACTTGCTACTGCGGACGTTATTAGGCCGCATCACTTCATAAAAGTGTCCCGGGCCATGCGGGACGACACACAGGTGTGGTCGGTCTTTCTGGCCGAGTTCAATGGGTCGGAGATTATTCAGAAAGTTCGAGCTAATAGCGCTGATCTGAAACTGTTTACCGGGGGGTCCGAAGCAGTCGAGTGTGGCGCCTATTTTCAAGGAAAATGGTGTGCCGCACCATGGCCAGATAAATGGGAGGTGGCAGGTCTTACGAAGAACCTGACATTCCTTGAACTCTTCCCCATAGTAGTGGCGGTGCACTTATGGGGTTCAGAGTTTAGAGATCGGCTGGTGTTATTCCGCACGGAAAGTAGGGAAGTTGCACAAGCAGTGAATAACCTCACGGCAACTTCCATACCGGTGGTGAGACTACTGCGGCACCTAGTGCTGTGTTGCCTGCGCCGGAGCAGGCAAGGCAAGTACCGGAGTTAGAGAATGGCATTGCTGACGCCCTTTCTCGGTTTCAGGAAGAACGGTTCAGGGCTCTGGACCCCCAGGCGAACACGCTGTGGGAGGCCATTCCCGAAGAAATCTGGGAACTTGGAGCTGCCAGGTGACGAGACTCATCAGACAGTCTGTCGCCCCGGCGAAGTGGTCCGCGTATAAACGCGTATGGGCAAAATGGAACGACTTAGTAAAAATGGCTGGTGGGTCGACATCAGAGGATAAGACCCTAGGAATACTGCTTTGGTTTCTGCTGGGTGTGCCGAGGAGGGCGAGAAAAAAGCAGTAGTCGATAGGCAGGTCACGGCCCTGGCCTTCATGTTCAAACTGGCGGGGCAGAGGGAACCTACAAAGGAATTTATAGTGCGCAAAGTGGTGCGCGGCATGTTTAACGGGGATCGCAGGCCATCACCTTCTCTTTGTTACTGCGAATGGCGCAGGTGTTGGCAGTAAAGTGTAGGACCCCCTTTAAATCTCTGCTTTTCCGTACGGCTTTTTCCTTGGCGTTCTTCGGAGCATTCAGGATAGGAGAATTAGTCGCGAACAGTAGATACGGTTCCGGGGGCATACAAGTGGTGGATACCTGCCTCAGGGAAGGCACGGTGGTGGTATGGCTCCGGAGGTCTAAGACCGACCAGCGGGGTAAAGGTAAAGAGGTGGTGTTGCACCGCGTAGGCACGGCGTGTTGCCCCTACGGGTGTATGGTGGAATACCTTGGTCAGCGTCCGGTGGGATGGTGTTCGATGTTAATCCATGCCGACGGGACGGCGTTATCCCGGTACCAGTTCGAAAGGATGCTAAAAGTTGCACTACACAGTTTGGCCTTGGAGCAGGCAGAGTTTGGAACACACTCGTTCAGAATCGGGGCTGCTACCAAAGCAGCTAGGTTAGGCTTACCCGACGCAGCGGTCAAGCGGATTGGTAGATGGGAGTCAGAACATTTTAGGTCTTATGTACGACCTAAGGCAGTAGTCTAATGTACGTTGCTTTCTGCTTTCAGGAGGACAGAAGCAACTGTGGATTGTGGGTCACTCGTACGTGTACTGGGCCCATAGGTTGGCCGCAGTTACAGAGGGAAGGACACAACTGGGTTTTCCTGTTACGGACTTACACGTGCGGTGGCTCGGGGTTCGAGGCCTGCGGTGGGCTCAGTTGGATGGGTTGTTGGACACTTACGCTCAGCGGTACGGTAGACCCACGTTAATAATAATTCACGCCGGCGGTAACGATCTAGGAACGGTTCCCATGCGGAGAATGCTGAAAGTTATGAAGAGAGACGTGGAGAACTGGACCAAGAAGTTCCCGGGTACATTCCTGATATGGTCAGAGATGATAAAGAGAAGATCCTGGCGGAATGCGTGAGACCCCGTCGGTTTGGATAAATCGAGGCAGAAGATTAACCAGCACCTGGCAAGTTTCGTCCAGAAGTTGGGTTTCATTGCCATTAGATATAAAGAATTCGAGCCGACCGGTGCCGATGATTTTTTCGGAAAAGACAAGGTACACCTCACAGAAATGGGGCTGGAGTTAGTTATGTTGGAGTTTAGGGAGAGCGCTGTTTGGGCCTTGGCTTTGATGGAAACCAAGGGGGGATCGCAGTCTCGGGAGGAGTCCCTCGCATGCTCTGTGGCGGGAGGTGAGTTGCCCGACCCACTGGCCTAAGTGGGCGTGGCCCTACCTCACAGGGCGTGCTTAAGATAAGCATTGGGGCTTTGGGCAGGGCTCAAGGCGTGGGGTCACTGTCCGTGGCCGGGCTCCTCCCCCTATAGTTTAATATGTTAATATGGATAATATATGCAAGTTTATAAGTTATGTTAATTGGTTAAATTATAATAAAGCTGTGGCCCGTATTTTCTCCCAAACAATCGGTGTGATGTCAATCATTTTAAGATAAGCCTAAATGGATCATGCTTGGGTCATGTGTTTCTCCTTTATCATTAGTGTACGAGTTACAATGTTCAGTATGGCAGGTAATATGTTCTTACCAGCTGATCCAGTATCCTGTCTTACTAAATATATATACTTATCACCATAAGCCACATTGAATGTGATTTACTCCTTTTATTGCCACATGGTATAACAATTATTTAAAGATCAAGATACAGAGTAAAAATGTGACTATAAGAAAATCAACAAGTCTTGCAAGAGGGCTATTAGACTGGCTAAAATAGAAAATTAGTAGTTAGTTGCAAAGCAAAGAAAGAGTAACCCAAAAATATTTTTTAAATACATTCTGTAGTGGGGAAGCTTTTAGAAGGGTTCATATGGGATAGTATACAAGAATATGGGCCTCATTCAATTGCAAGGCCGAAACTTACGGTATACAGGCCGTATTTCTGTAGGCTGGCTGCGGGCTTGAAATTTGCTACAATTATAGAGAGATTCAATTGAACAAGCCCGCAACTTACTGGCCAAAAGCCGAAACCATAAGCCATGCAATCGTATTTAGCATTTCAGAGCATGAACATGATCAATTAAGCAAGACCGTAACTACCCATTTAGGAACAGCCAATAGAAAATGAGACTGTCATCATTACGTCAGTAAAACATGGAGTTTACACGTCAATCAATTAGCATTTAGGGGTCTGCTATGCGATCAGCATCGCAATCCCGCAATGTACAAAATAGTAAAAACGAATGACAATACTGTTCTAGTCTATGTGGCCTGATATGTATTAACTCATTGATTCCCGAGATCGATATAACACCGAAATGAAACATAAAAAAAATATATATTCTACTGCAGATTTGCGAGCATGAGACTGTTCAGATAATGCTAATGTCTTTAATCGCTTTCCCCATCTTTAAAAGTGCAGCATTGATTTTTTATTTGCATTTATAGTGCTACAAACAGGCATTTAACCCCCTTGTGTGTCCTATCTGGTACCAGTAGGATTTTCTTCTACATTTGACATTTATTGGTGTGAAAATATTTGCAGGCTTGAGGAATTGTAGCAATTGGATAGCGATTTGCGATTGTAACTCTTGCGGGCTTGAAAGATTAAAGGCTTAGATGAGTTGTAAGTTACAGTTGTAACAACCAAGGGATTTTCAGCCCGTAACCCATAGATGGGTTACGGCTCGGAAAAAGACACCAATTAAATCGCAAATGAGTTTACTGGCTACATTACGGGCTCCCGTAGGCTACAATTTCTCAATTGAATGAGGCCCAGAGTCTGTTTAAATAGGATCATAGGTAGGAGTCAACATGGATTTATGAGGGATAGGTCATGTCAAGCAAAGCTAATTAGCTTCTATGAGAAGGTTAATAGGAATTGGGATTTTGGATTTTGCAAAGGCTTTGAGAGTTGGCTAAAAGACAGGAAGCAAAGGGTAGTTGTAAATGTAACATACTCAAATTGGACTAATGTGGTAAGTGGGGTTCCTCAGGGTTCAGTATTAGGTCCTCTCCTTTTTAACTTATTTAATAAAGACTTAGAAGTAGGATTGGAAAGTATTGTCTCCATTTTTGCTGATGAACCTAAGTTGTGCAAGGTAATTAAATCAAACAATGATGTATTTTTCCCCCAAAGGGATTTACATAAAATAGAGGAATGGGCATCTAAATAGCAGATGAGATTTAATATGAATAAATGTAAAGTTATTCATTTGGGAAGGAAAAATAGCCATGCAATTTATAATCTTTTTTATTTTATTTTTTATAATATTTTTTTTTCCCGATACAAACATAAACATAAACAACAAAGAAAAATAAATAAATATAACACAGTTTTCCAAACCAACACTCAGAAAGTCACAACAAGAAGAGTTAATTATCAGTAATTTCTTTTAAAGGAGAAGACATAAGCTTTATTACCTAGAGGATAATCCTATATTATAAAGATAGCAGATCACTTAAGCATAAGACTACACTTACTACAATCTTTTCTTATTTCTTTACATCTTAATTTCTTCCTTTTTCCTCTCCATATACCTGTCCCATATAAAGCATTGGGTTAGCAAACCCTTCATTTTAACTGAATATCTTTGATTTAATTGGTCAAATTCTATATTTCTGCTAATATATCTAATAATTTCTGGAATTGATGGCATTGTATGTAATTTCCAGAATTTACAAATCAATCCCTTAGTTACCAATAGGATATGCGATAAAAGAAGGTAAAACTTTGGAAATAATTTCTTAAGATGTAAATGTAATATTATAATTTCCAAGTTATAGGGGATTTCCTCCTCAAATACACCTGTTAACCAGACAATACATTTCCTCCAAAAAGATCTCAATTTGGTGCATTCCCACCAGACATGTATGGTATCAGCCCTTAACCCACATTCTTTCCAACATAATATGTCATCCTTTTTTATAAATGTATTAATAGATTCTGGTGTATAATGCCACATATTCATGATTTTGAAATATAGTTTGTAATAGGCCGAGGATCTAGCGGATATTCTAACAATTTTTATATTATTCTGCCTTTCTTCGACAGAACTATTAAATCTCCCTTGTTTCTCCCACTCTAATATGCCTGCAGTTTTACCACTCTGTACATTTAATGTGAGAATCCTATGACATCTCGATATTCTTTTGGTAGTGTTCTTATTATATATCATTAGTTCAAATGTAGCTTTTTTTTAAATCCACTATGTTTTACGGAGCTCTGAATAGACATAAACTGCAACCACAGATTTTTATTTAATTTATACTTGTCACAGATTTTTGTCCAACTAAGTAGCACTCCTCCTTCATAGAAATCATTCATATAATTAATACCATTCCTTTCCCATGTTTCAATACAAACTTTCTCTTGGCTTTCTTTCAATATTTCTATAGGAGTACCTAAAGAGGGGTATTCTGATTTTCAACTAAAATTTTAGCAGGGTCTTAATATTCCTTGGAATTAAGCTATTTTTCACTTCCTCCAAATTTTGAAGACATAATAATAAATGGATAGGAATCTTCTCAAAGAATTCTTCCTCCATTAATTTCCAATTAGTAACTGGTGACGGTGTACACCACTGTATAATCTGGGATAACGCGATTGCGGCATAAATGTCCTTTATGCATGGGGTTGCCAGGCCCCCGGTCTCAATCCTCCGCTTAGTAATCTCTCCTGAGATTCTGTCTTTTTCCCCCTGTAATATATACGAGTCTATATCTCGTTGGAATTTTTTTAACCAATATTCTGGCGGTACCTCCGGTATAGATCTAAAAATATAAGTTAATTTAGGAATAGCGATCATCTTTACTACCGCAATTCTTGCTGTCCAGGAAAGATGAATCGATCTCCAATCTGTCAAAGTCCTAAATAAAATTCTATGTATATTGACCAAATTATTTTTTTTAATGTTTCTTAAATGAAAAGAAAGGCAGATGCCCAAATGATTTATTGCTTTAGCATTCCAATTATATGGGTAGAGATCTATTAACTTAGCTTTTATTTCTGGGGATAAACCCCTAGTAGTAATACCTGTTTTTTTGTCTATTAATCTTGAAATATGAGATTCTACTAAACTTACTTAATAGTTTATCCAAGTTAAATAATGATTTTTCCAGATCTGTAAGGGTAACGATCATATCATCCGCATATATAGTTGCTTTATATTCCCTAATTCCGATTTTGACCCCTTTAATATCTTTTATTATTCTTATTTTTTCAATCAGTGGTTCTAAAAATAGAATAACTAGTAATGGAGACAAGGGAAATCCCTGTCTTGTTCCATTTGTAATACAGAAATCATTTTACTCAAAATGTATACCCCCAATTTTTGCTCTAAGATTACTATAAAGAGCTTTTATCGCCTTACTAGCGAAATCTCAAAATACATATTTCTGAAGTACTGTTTGTAGGAAGTCCCAACTGACACTGTTGAACGCTTTTTCAGCGTCTAATGACAGAGGCCCTCATTCAATTGCAAGTTGGCCAATTGAATAGGGGTCTAAATAAGCATATAACATATTTTTTAAAGAAGTTTTTAGTTACTAAACATCTATCCAAAAACAAGGTTTTCACTAACTAAAAACTTATTAAAAAAATATGTTATGTGCTTATTTAGAGCACTGTTCAATTGCCCAAATCGCAATTGAATGAGGGCCAGAGCCAGCATGGGAACTCCTTTTTTAACACTAAATGAGAAAAGATTTATTACACTCCTGATGTTATCACATCCTTGGTGGGACCTAACAAACCCTACTTGATCTGGGTGGATAAGTCTAATAATTATTGTATCGAGCCTATTTGCTAAAATTTTGGAGTATACTTTCAAGTCAAAATGTATTATAGATAGAGGCCTGTAACTCTTCTTATCAGCTGGATCCTTACCCTCTTTTAATATATCTATAATTTTAGCTTCTGTCAGTTCAGCGAGTATGTTCCCACTATTTTTAATTTCATTGAACATCTTAACTAGAGGGACTTTCAATATAATTACAAATGTTTGATAGAATAGTTTATCTAACCCGTCTATACCCGGTGCCTTATTATTTTTACAGCCCTTTATCACTTCCTCTACCTCCTTTTCAGTTATATTTTTATTTAAGGTATCCAATTCTATCGCCGAAATTCTGGGGAGGTTGATATCACTTAAGAATTCCTTTATTTCACTTACTTCTGGTTTATTTTTTTTATTTTGTATTTCCAAATTGTAAAGCTTGGAATAATATTGGTAAAAAATACTCCCTATTTCTTTAGGGTGTTGATGTATCGTACCATCCTCTTCTCTCATCTCCAGAATAGAGTTGGATATTCTTTGTTTTTTCATTTTATTTGCTAAATATTTACCTGTATATTTATTTGCTTGCAACTTCTAGACTAATCGATCCAGTTTATATTGTTCAATCTCTTTTATTTGTTGTTTAATTATATCCATTTCCTTCAGAGTTTCACCATTTGGGGATTTTTTATTTAGTCCTTGTTGTTCTTATATATAGGATTCTTAGTGTTTTACCTCTTCCTCTTTTCAATTCTATTGTCTTGGCTGTAAATATGACCCTGATATGTGCCTTCATCTCGTCTTTTCATCAGTTTTGGAGGGAGCTCCAGTTCTTGGTAATGTCACTGTTGTGCCATATTTTCTCCACTTGATGATGACTGTCTTCACTGTGTTCCATGGTATATCTAATGCCTTAGAAATTATTTTGTACCCTTCTCCTGACTGATACCTTTTAACAATGAGATCCCTCTGATGCTTTGGAAGCTCTCTGTGGACCATGGCTTTTGCTGTGGGATGCGACTAAGAATATTTCAGGAAAGACCAACTAGAGTAGCTGAACTTTATTTGGGGTTAATCAGAGGCTCTTTAAATGATGGCAGGTGTATTCTGACTCCTATTTAACACGATTTGGAATGTGATTGCTTAATTCTGAACACAGCTACATCCCCAGTTATAAGAGTGTGTGCAGACTTATGCAACCACATTATTTTTCTTTTTCTTCCCTCCACCTAAAAGATTTCAGTTTGTTTTTCAATTGAGTTGTACAGTTTATAGGTCACATTAAAGGTGGAAAAAGTTCTGAAATGATTTATGTTTGTCTCATTTATTTACAGCACAGAAACCTGACATTTTAACAGGGGTGTGTAGACTTTTTATATCCACTGTATATAGTTACATAGTTACATAGTATTTAAGGTTGAAAAAAGACTTTCAGTCCATCAAGTTCAACGGATCTCCACTGATCTGCAATATGCAGATTAACTATTAATTAATTAGTTGTATAAAAAAAAAAACAATTCCCTCCTGATTCCAGACACCAGCGACTGGACTTCTCCCTCGATCAATACTGTCTCTCTAATTATGCATTAAAACCCTGAATTCCCTTTTTAATTAGAAATAAATCCAGTCCCCTTTTCAAGTTATCTATTGAATCTGCTGTCACCACCTCCTCTGGTAGAGAATTCCACAGATTAACCACCCTTACTGTGAAGAACCCTTTTCTTTCTTTAAGGTGCAATATTTTTTACTTCTAAACTCAAGGGATGTCCTCTTGACAGTTGAAAACCTATTTGCACAAAAAAACTCCCTTGACAAATCTTTATACTGACCATGGATGTATTTATATAAGTTAATCATATTTCCTCTTAGACGCCTTTTTTCTAGAGAAAATAAGTTTAATTTGGTTAGTCTTTCTTCATAACTTAGCTCCTCCATTCCCCTTATTAGTTTTGTTGCCCTCCTCTGTACTTTTTCCAGCTCTAAAATGACATTTTTATGAATTGGTGCCCAAAATTGTACTCCATATTCCAAATGAGGGCATACTAGAGATTTGTATAGTCACAGAATTATATTTGCTTCCCTGGCTTCTATACCCTTCTTAATACATGCTAATACTTTATTTGCCTTTGCAGCTGCTGCTTGGCTTTGAGAACTCTTACCTAGGTGGTTGTCAACAAGCACTCCCAAATCCCTTTCAATATCTGATACACCTAGATTTGCTCTATTAAGATTATAAATTGCATGGCAATTTTACCTTCTCAGATGCATAACTTTACATTTATTCATATTAAATCTCATCTGCCATTTAGATGCCCATTCCTCAATTTTATGTAAATCCCTTTGGAGGGAAAGCACATCACTATCTGATTTAATTACCTTGCACAACTTTGTGTCATCAGCAAAAATGGAGACACCACACTCCAATCCTACCTCTAAGTTATTAATAAATATGTTAAAAAGGAGAGGACCTAATACTGAACCCTGAGGAACCCCACTTACCACATTAGTCCAATCGGAGTATGTTCCATTTACAACAACCCTTTGCATCCTTTCTTTTTTTCAGATCTCAATCCATGAGCAGATATTTACTGCAACTCCTGTATCTCTTAGTTTGCACAATAGTCTCCCATGTGGCACTGTATCAAAAGCCTTTGCCAAATCCAAAAAGACTACATCCACTGAGTTGCCTTGATCCAGGTTCTTACTAACCTCCTCATAGAAACTAATTAGATTTGTTTGACATGACCTATCCCTCATAAATTCATGTTGACTTCTACTTATAATCCTGTTCAAATAGACATATTCTTGTATATTATCCCTTATTAACCATTCTAAAAGCTTCCCCACTACAGAAGTGAGGCTCACTGGTCTATAATTCCCCAGATTTACTCTTGCTCCCTTTTTAAATATAGGTATCACATCAGCTTTTCTCCAGTCATCTGGTAGAGACCCTGTGTTGAGTGAATGTTGAAAAATTAAATATAATGGTTTGGCTATTACAGAACCTAGTTCCCTTAGTACCCTTGGATGTATTCCATCAGGACCCGGGGCTTTATTAACATTTATTTTTTCCAACCTCTTTTGGATTACTTCCTGTGTTAACCAATTATTTGGCAAAGGTAGTGTAGCCCCATTATGTTGCAGTGTCCCAACCACTTGTACCTCCCTTGTGTATACAGAAGAAAAGAACCTATTTAGCTCATCTGCCTTTTCCTGGTCACTAATTTTCAGACAGCCTGTTTCACATTCTAATGTTCCTATAGCTTCCTTCCTCGCCTTCTTCCCATTAATATACTTAAAACATATTTTAGGGTTAGTCTTACTCTCCTTTGCAATTCATTTTTCATTTTCTATGTTAGCCAGTCTAATCCCGCTTTTGCAAGCCTTGTTGATTTCCTTGTATTCCCGTAAAGGAGTCTCTGTCCCCTGTTATTTGTATAATTTAAATGCCTGTTTTTTACTCTGTATCTTGATCTTTAAACCATTGTTAAGCCACACTGGATGGGATTTACTCCTTTTACTTTTATTCTCACATGGTATATGCCGATGTGTATGTATATTTAGTAGGGATTTAAATGTTGTCCATTTATGTTCAGTATTTTTACCTGCCAGTTCTCTGTCCCAGTCTATACTTTGTATTTTATCTTTTAGCAATGTTGATTCCATTTTCCAATTACTACATTTAACCTGGACTTCAGTTGTTTTAAGTATTAGTACTACCGGAGCATGGTCCGATATAGCACTTGTACCTATATTTATATCCACTACATTATTTAATATGGATTAATCTCCCAAAATATAATCTATTCTCGAATAAGTATTACATCTCTTTGAAAGACAAGTATAATCTTCTTTCAAGGGGAATCTTATTCTCCATAAATCAAATATATTCATGTCTATCAGCAGCTCCCTTATTTTCTTTGAGCCATATATTTTAGGGTTCTCTTTATTACCCTCAGGTCCATATGATCTATCTTTCAAAGGATCCAACACAATGTTGAAGTCTCCGCAGATTATCATTTTGCCTTTCTTAAACTTATTTACTAGCTTAAATATTTGTCTTATAAACTTCTCTTGTTTTTGATTTGGCGCATAGATATTAACTATTGTGTATAAGTTATTGTCGATATATCCCACCCAGATAATATATCGGCCATCCTCATCAATTTTTTGAAACTCATCTTTCACCACTAGGCCTTTACTAAACAGTATGGATACACCTCTAGCTTTACTACTAAATGTAGAATTTATATTATGTATGTACTTCCTATTTCTTAACAAATGTACATAGTTTTTTTTTCAAATGAGTTTCTTGTAAGCATAGGACATTTATTTTTAGTTTACCATACGAAAGCGATCCTTCTTTTTATTGGAGAATTTATTCCATTAGAATGTGGGAAACTATCTTTAAAGACATCTATTTGTCTGTCCTAATTATATATTTATCCTCCTTATCATCCTCTCTAGTATCTCCCATCTTGCTACCGACTTCTCATTCACCTTCTCATTCATACTAACTTTCGAACCTTTGACTGTATTAGTTCTTCGATACAGTCTTACAGCTAGGGTATCTTAACCCAATGTTCTGAAATGGTTTGCGTTAATCAATGGTAGTGGTACATCTAAAGTCTAGGGGTTTCTCTCTTACTTATTGACCTCTTTAACTGGTTCAAACCTTCTCCAAATTACTCACACCCCTCTCCTCCTCCCCTAAAAATATTTTTTAAAGTGCATTTATGTCCGCTTATTTCCCCTACTGCCTATATATATATATATCATATACTTCCATGCAAAAATTATTCATCATAATAGTGCTAAAGTGCAATTTGATGTGCAATATCATACTAATATCAATATACTACACATTTTTGTCTTTCAAAACAAACTCTTAATGTGCAATTCAATCTCCAATACAGAAAAATAAATTTTCCTTTTCTTATTGCTTTCTGTGTTATGTGTATTTTACCCCTTTTGCTCAAACAAAAACTTTAAAGTGCATCTTCACCCTTATCCCCTCCCTACCGCCCCCCCCCCCCCCCACCTCCAAAAAAAAAAGGGAAAGACGGGAAAGAGGGAGAAGAAAGGCAGGAGAAGAAAAGATCTATTCAATTTCTGTTATCATGATTTCTCTCTTTCCAACAATCAAAAATATAAAAATCACACTACGGGCATTAGCCTATTGCAAAAAACTGTCTATAAATAGTCCTCCCTGGAATCACTACTTTTGTTGCCATTCCGGAGCTAGTAATATTGTTTTTTTGCGAGGGAAATGGCTGAATCTTCCCCTTCTTTTGTGGTTTTAATTTTATGCCATCTCGAGTTTCTATTTATCGACAGTCCCACTGGCATAGTTCATCTATATATCAACTTTTTTCTTCTCAAAGATTCGATGATTCTTGAAAACTCCTTTCGTTTAATTAATGTAGAAGCTGAAATATCCGAGAAGATTTTTATATTTTCATAAGGTATCTTGAAAACTTCCGCCCGAAGGCTTGCTTTAATTATAACATCTTTCATTGATAAATGATGGATCCTCACAATTACATCCCTAGGGATTTTATTTTCCATAAATGTAGGAATCGGAATCCTATAAAAGAAATCAAACCTATTTTCTTCTTGAGAGAAACCTGGAACCAAAGATGAGAACAAATTTGTTAAATATTCCTCAAGTCCAGCTTCTGTAGTGGTTTCCAGAATTCCTCTAATGGGGAGGTTATTTTTTCTAACTTTATCATCTAAATTAGAAACTTTATTGTTTAGTGTTACAACTTTCTCTTCCAAATCTAAGTTCTGTTTTTGTAGTATGTTATAATCCAATATTACTTTTTCTAATTTAGTCTCTACCTCCGATGTTCTAATATTTACTGCTTTGATTTCCTTTAAAATATGATTTTTTATTTCAGACATAAAATTTATTTGAAACTCTTGTAGCAATGTTTTAATTTTTGCAACCGTAAGTATCTCTTCATCTTTTATAATTGATTCCTTACTGATGATACTTTCATTTAAGCTCCCCATACTATGACTAAGATTTTGTTCCATATCTGGGGAGACAGGGAGAGGAATTTCCTGTGGTTTTCCTTTTTTTTTAGGAGGCAAAAAGGTGCTTGACTTTTGATGGTTTGACATTTTATACTTAGTTTTTGCTCTTGCTGGCATAATGGATTTATTCTTAATATTAAATGTTGTCCTCCTTTCAGGATTTACCTAATCTATAAGTCCCTTTATAATTTTTAGGATAATCCTTCAAAGCACAAGGCTCAAGATTCTCCAATGGAGGAAGCAAAGAAAAAATATATAGACCAGGCTGTGGCCTTTATCTTTATCTTTTCCAGACTCTACATTTTAAACATATCCAGGATTTTATTAGGAGTATTCCATTCATATCATTCTCTTTTAAATTTCCACTTTCTTGATTCTCATTCACTTTATATAGGTTGTATTACATATCTTCTATATAACCATATATTCCCCACAAAAAGTATATTTTGTATATATTTTAAGGCCGCAATACAGCGTTAGCTATTCTCAAGGCCTTATAATTATTTGTGATATGCAAAACTACAACCCATATAAATAGCATATCTTTGGGCTATATTTGGGTGTTTGCCCATTAACTAGAGTCCAACAGAAGATTGTAAAAAATCCAGAGAATCAAATCCATGAAAGTGAATTAATTTGGGAATTATATAGCCTCTGTATTATACGATTTTCCTACTTCATACTATCCATATATACAGTATTAAAATTGAGGCATTTCTCATCATCATTATCAATGTATTTTGCCCTAGATAGAAGGTTCGGTAGAATTTACATGGATCTGCTGTGTTTGTCTCCCCTGTCTTCACTCACCCCCTGCACCTGCGTCTGTGTCCACTATGCGGTTCATGGTTTAAGTTCTTCCGACTGTTCGTCTCCCAAGGCCTCCTGCGCCATTGTCCACACCGCAGTACTTCAGAGGTCTCTGCCGACAGCTCTCCTCACTCTAGATGTCACTCTCGGGTATACGAGAGAGCACTCGCCGTCCGACCGCTGTGCAGTACCTGATTGGTGCTTATCCGTCACCCGACCTCGGGACTGCTGCGCCAGGGCTCATGACGCCACCATAAGCCGACTCCAGACGCAGTCCTCTCCTCACCCAGGTATCACTCTCCGGGAATTGCAGGGGACGGCGTGGAGACTACCATCAGCGACCATCAGCTGCTTGCTACCATACCACTCCATCCCCCATACTCCGCTCTCAAGCGGCACCAATCACCATTTCCGGTCACTCCCCTCGCCTTAGTCCTGCAATTTATAATTTTAATGGAGCAAATCTAGGGGTATCAGATATTGAAAGGGATTTGGGAGTACTTGTGGACAGCCACCTAGATAACAGTGCTCAATGCCAAGCAGCATCTGCAAAGGCAAGTAAAATATTAGCATGTATTAAGAAGGGAATAGAAGCAAGGGAAGCAAATATAATCCTGCCACTATACAAATCCCTAGTATACCCTCATTTGGAATATGGAGTACAATTTTGGGCGCCACTTCATAAAAAGGACATTTTAGAGCTGGAAAACGTACAGAGAAGGGCAAGAAAACTAATAAGGGGAATGGAGGGGCTAAGTTATGAAGAAAGACTAACCAAATTAAACGTATTTTCTCTAGAAAAAAGGCGTCTAAGAGGAGATATGATTACCTTATATAAATACATCCAGGGTCAATGCAAGGCTTGGTCAAGTGAGCTTTTTGTGCCAAGAGGTTTTCAACTGATAAGAGGACATCCTTTGAGGTTAGAAGTAAAAAAACATCTTAAAGAAAGAAAAGGGTTCTTCACAGTAAGGGTGGTTAATCTGTGGAATTCTCTACCAAAGAAGGTGGTGATAGCAGATTTAATAGATAACTTTAAAAAGGGACTTGATATATTTTTGAGTAAAAAGGGCATTCAGGGCTATCCTGGATAATTAGAGGGAGAGTATTGATCCAGGGAGGAATCCGATTGCCAGTATCTTGGGTCAGGAAGGAATTTTATATTTTTCCTTTTGAGACAATTGGCAACGTTTCACTGGTTTTTTTTCTGGTTGGCTTCCTCTGGACCAGTTAACAACTAATCCACATATTTTTTCAACCACAATTACTATGTAACTGTGTATGAAAATTACATGAAGTACAATTTAATGCCCTTTTATGAAACAGAAAAACAGTATGTGTAAATATGTTTTGGGTGTGATGTTTCATACTGTAGACAGACATAGACAGGGTTTTAGTTGTTACAATTTTGAATAAGCATGTTCACAAATTATTGTAGTTAGCATAAAGCAAATCAAGTAGTAGAATTTTTACTTGAAAAATTGCATTTCTCAAACTCAGTGGCCTTCCCTCCTTGCTCAGCCACTTACCAATCAGTCTCAATTAAAGGACCACTGCAATTGAAGAAGAAAAAAACATAGATATAAATCATTTTTTGGGAAAATTTGATTTCTTGAAGATTCTATTTATAAGTACAGAATCCATTTTGTGTTTGTTACATCACATGCCAAGAGCTGGATGATGGGGGGTGGTGTTTTCTAGTTATCATTGGAAAAATTGTTGTGGAGAAGAGAACATTCAGAAGGACCCAGACTCTTTGTTTCAGAACTGGATATGATTGAAATGGATACCACACCGATCCCCCACACTCCATTCAATGCAAATATAGAACTCTATTCAATTGCAAGCCCGCAACTCGATCGCTGTAGGCCGTATGTTTACGGGTGTGTTGCGGGCTCAAGGCAAGTTACTGGCCCAAAATTGAAACCATAAACCATGCACTGGTTTGTAGCAGTTCAGGGCGGGGACAAGATCAATTAAGCAAGCCCGTAACCTCCCGTTTCAAATGAGCCAAATGAGCCATTATTACGGTAGTAAAACATGGATGTTACATGTTAATCAATTAGATTCGGGTCCGATATGCGATCAGACTCGCAAACCCGCAAAATAAAGAATTATGAAAATGAATGGCAATACTGTTCTAGTCCATGTGGGTGGCCAGATATGTATTAACTCATTGATACCCAAGATCGATTTAGCCCCGAAATAAAACATAAAAATACCTTTAATTTACTGCCTATTTGCGGGCTTGAGACTGTTGTGCAATTCATTCTCATGTCTATCATCACTTTACCGTAACTTGTAACCTGTTTGGAGCCCACAAAAAGACGCCAATTGAATAGCAATTTACCTTGCGACTTCACTTACGGGCTACTGGATCGCCTGAAACCTCAACTGAATGAGGCTCATAGTTCTCCAGAAATGTGAACTCCCTTGCACCCACATAACTTCCACCAATGTACAATGAACCAGGGTCCTGCAGAGGCATCACATTTTTTGTTTGGTTTAAAAGTTAGTTGTATGATTTTTTTTCCTACCTTATTATGCTTTTAGTCAGACTCAAAGTTTTCAAAGCAGATATTTTTCTTTTCATTGTGCAGTGGTCCTTTAAAGGACTGTAGTTTAAAAAAACTTAACAGGTTGGTAAAATATATAACCAAACAAACAAATATTAACAGCCATTTAAGCCACAAGCTTATAAGCATTTTTCCAGAAAATCATAATTTTAGCAGATTCTGCTAACATGACAATGCTCTTTCCTGTTTAAATCACGTTGCTAATATGCCAAACTTATTTCTCACTTATCCAATGAAGCATCAAATCCCCCTGATAAATAAACCATCACAGGACAACTAGCCAGGCTCCAAGTCAGCTGGAAGTCTTGAGAACATCCAACGTGGGGATTTTCTGAAAAAGGGGGCTTTTTTATTCATGGTATTCATAGCTGCTAATGCAGTAAGTTGTTTGTAGTAAATTATTTACACAATTCAAAAACATTAAGCTTTGCCAATACTGCAGTGATTGTTTAATATGAGATGGGAAGTTTTATTTCAGATACAGCAATTGGTGGTCAATGTCTCTGATGGGAGCTGGGCTTGTAATCAGTATCAGATTAATTTAACAACTAATGTTATCAGGCCAATAAAATATCAGAATAAAAGTTATAATGGAGAAAACCCAAGAAGGCATATTTTTTTCCAAAATAAATCCCTGCAGGTTTCAGTGCAAAAAACACTGTTGATATATACATTTACAACAAAATGATCTAGCCCTTAGGCAGAGAACTAAGTGAAATATAAATCTCTTGGCCAAAAAATGTATAGTCATTTCAAGTTGTCAAATGTTACAAATTATTTCTTTGGGTGGAGTTCTACTCTATCCTTAGGTTACAAATCATACATGCATGTGGTTAGAGCACCCGGCCAGAAAATACTTAGAGAAATGCTTCCAAGCACAATTTTCACATATAGGTCATTTCTAGAGGTTATTTATCACAGGAGTTTAAAAAATATATATTTATAAAGTGAATTTAAATGGAACCTAATTATTAGAAGGTATATGTTATAGATATTTGGCTAAAAATACAAAAGAAGCACAAGAAAAAAAATCAAGAAAATCCAACTGCTTTTATTTACATCTTTATTTATATAAGATGTGTGTCTAGAAAGATAAACAGCTTTGACTTTACTAATTTTTGGCTGTCACTCAGTTCAAGAGATCCTCCCACAAGACTGGTCTCCTTATCAATTACTAATTACTCTCATTATTGATTAATGTCTCCCTAATAATTTACTTTGGCAGGCAATTTCTCAGATGGCTGAAAAAAGAATACAATTAATTCACTAATGAGAGTAATTAGATAATGTCAGTAACACCCTTCTCACACATACAACATCCATCAAAGTGTTATGGATACCTCCACGGTCCAGCTGAGGTATCAGAATTTATCTTTTATAATTAAAGATATAGTTTCATGACTTTTTCCATATTTTAAAATGTTCTAAGTCAGACTCAACGTTTCCCAAAATATATATTTTTCCATATAAATGTTTCCATTGTATAGTGTTCATTTAAGTACTTAAAACTAGAAGAACAAAATATATTTCAGTGGCACTTTAAGTTAACTTTTTAACTTCCTTAGATAAATAAAGCTCTTTGTATTATACCCCCTCTCCTTTTTTCTTCCTTAATCCCTGTATTGTAAATTCCTTCAGTCTTTACTTATAGATTATGTGATGAATAAACCATTCTGTCACGACTAAAATTACCCCCCTCTTCTCCAACATATTGATTTAAAGAGACATGAAAATATTTTTTTCTTTGTTTCATCAGAAAGAAGGTATTGGATAGATGCGTTCCAGTGTGTTTTCTTCTTTTCAAATAAAAGTCTCAGCGCACAAAAACGTATTCAGAAGTTTAACTCCTCCAGGTGGCTTACCCACTGCCAGCCAATGAGATCTACAGACTCAAGTACGCTCTCTGCGTTTCCCGTTAGTTTCAATGAAGTTTAAATAGGCTTTACTTTATATTTTTTCATGCAAAAAAACTCCTTGTATAATGTTTAAAATGTGCTCTTTTAAATGCTTGAAAAAAAGAGTTGTGCTCCATATCCCTTTAATGAGACACAGTATGTCTGGTTTAAGAAGATTTGGATTAAAAAAAAAAAAAAAAACATTCTTTTTCCATTGTTCATGATGAAAAAAAAATCAAGGGAAAGGGAGTAAAGGGAAACTTTGCCATTTTATCGACAGCTTTAGTTGGTTCTTGGTAACTGGAACTGGCCCCATAAGGCAGTGCCATGTGGTATCAATTGTGCGCTGCGGTGCGCTGTACATTCCATTGTATTGCTTGCTTTACATAAACACTATTACAGTGTATGTATTTGATGCTCTGGGCTGTGTGTACCCAGTCGAGGACCCTGCCATGAAATGATTTACTGCACCAACTGAGAGCTTGTTTCCACCAAGATGAAAAAAATAATAATAATAACAACATTAAATGGAAAAATTCAGTTGCTCAGATGTACCCCTGATGTGCCAGAACAAGCAAGGGTGAGTCTCAATGCCCTGTCTATACGTGAGCACAAAGAATGTATGTCTAGACTTCTGGAGACAAGAGCAGAAACATGCAAAGGGATCCAGGAGTCTTGGTTTCCTGTGCTGTAAAGACTCTGCTTGGAGGCTGCAGCGGGGAAGCACTACTTTTTTCAGTGATCCCTGCTTTCAGTATTACCTTTTCTTATAGAAACTTTAAGGTATGTTTATCAGTGAGGTTAAAAAGTGAAGTTAAATATCCCCATGACTTAAGTTTTCTAAATAGGCTGTATATCAAAAAGAGTTAAATGACTTCTGTATAATGAAACAAAATATATATATTTGAAAACTTGGAATTTGACTAAAACTATAATTAAGCCAGGAAAAAGTCATTAAGTTTGTTTTTAATTAGAAAAAAAATTTTTAAGACACTTTTGGATAAAGAAGCAAATCCATGACACATTGGTGGAAGTTGTGTGTGTGAGAGGGGTGTTTACATTTCTGCAGAGATGTAGTTGCATCTCTTGATGCAAGATCCCTTTTCTTGTCCTGTGAAGGGGTAGAGATGTGGTTTCTATTTCAATCTAATACAGTAGTTGCATATGGCCTTTAATCTTTTAACTGCCCCACTCCACCCTCCTCAAATACATAAAAACACACTCCACACTCCTGCAACTCATAGGAAATGATGTAACAATGCAAAAAATACATTCAAAAATTCAGATTTTTTTCAAAAAAGTTCTATTTGTCCATGGCTCTTTCTTTTTTTTTTTTGAGTTGTTCAGTCGTTTTCCAAATCTCCGTGACCTCATGGACCGTAACACACTACTCACATCTTTATGTCCATAGTCATGCTGATCCACTTAAGTAATGAAGTGGGTTGCCAGTTCCTTCTTCAGGTCAATGGCTTACACAGCAGCTAACATTGTTAGTTTGTTCCATACTTCACAATCAAATATATTTTTTCTTCCAGAGCAGTGGTCCTATTATTACCACTTGATAAACAGCCCCTATAAGTAGGAAGTGTAGGTATGTTATGTTTTAACTTTGCTTATCTCCATTTATCTCTGTTTATTCACACTTTTAAATCCATTTGCTAAATATCTGCCTTTTCTCAATATTCATTAAAATTGTCTAAAAAGTGTAAATAACAGAGTTACTATGTAATACCTTTTATATGCTGCTGTGGAATCTACTATTTTCGTTTTTACTGATCAACTTCCTGAGGTGGGAAGAGACGTTGAATGCACAGGAAGTTTATATAAGCACAATGGTAATGTGGCAACAAAAAATACCTTCACTTTCAACAGGAGCAATGGAAAATTCATTAGTTGAAAAGCATACACCCTCTTGAGAAAGTGGCAGACATATCCAGGTCATAAAATAATATGAATCAACATAGTAAAGAAAATGCTGTGCGTGTTTAATTATTTTTCTTTGCTTTCTAAAATCATGTTGCCAATTATCACGTTTCATTATTTTAAGGGCCGTGAAAGTGAACTTCTTGACCACTGAAAGCATTGGACAATGAGAGTAAATTCACTTAACTTATCTGAGAACTCAAAGAGCCATCCTAGTCTTCAGCTAAGCACTTTGCAACCCTTTTGGAGCTTTTTACTATTATTATTCTTTATTTACAGAGCCCAACATTTTTCTTGGCATTAAAGGATTATTATAGGATGAACAAATATAGTTGTTGAAAATGTTGATTTTAAGAGCATAAATTGGCTGGAAATTTTTATAAAGCTAGTTTGTTTCAAATAAAAATGAACATTGATGCTGCTGGTCAATGGGGACATCCATGACATGTTGGTAAAAAATGCATGTCTCTGCGGTATTTACATGTATGCAGAACAATATGGCAACTATTGAAGCAAGCTGCCTACTTCTCAGCATGTGCAAAGGAAGGGAGTAGATGTCAAATTACAAAACATCTAAAAATATCCTACCACCCATATAACTTAATTGTTCAGTAGATATGCACATGCTAATTTCAATCTTATCCAAGTACCTAACAAAGACTACTGACTTCTTGTTCCTTTCACCCTACCCAGTAGCATAGCTGACCGGGGGTGACAGGGGCAGCGGGCCCCAGGCGTCAGGTTGCTAGGGGTGGCAACACAGCCTGTGTAATGTGTTCAGTCAGGGCTGCGCTGGGCTGCTGCTTACTCTAGATCACACAGGAAGTTGTGACGGCCCTCCTGCCCCTTTCCCCATGCCAACTCGCCGGTACCTGCTCTCCCCTGTGCCTCTCGACCCCCTGCTCTCTGCCCGGCCTGCGCGGATCCCAGCTCCCTCCTCTGCCTGCAGGGAAGGGGAGGAGCCGCCAGACCAGGGACAGGAGGAGAAGCAGCAGCATGGAGGTAAGAGACAGGGCAGAGAGAGGGGGGGGGGGGGTTGGGACAAAGGGAGGGGGGGGAGACAAATGGTGGATGAGAGGGAGACAGAGAAGGAAGGAGAGACAGAAGATAGATTGTGTGAAAGAGTGTGTGTGTGAAAGAGAGAGAGAGTGTGTGTGTGAAAGAGAGAGAGAGTGTAAAAGAGAGATATAGAGAGTGTGTGTATGTGTGTGAGGGAGAGAGAGTGTGTGAGGGAGAGAGGGTGTGAAAGAGAGAGAGTGTGTGTGTGTGTGTGAGGGAGAGAGTGTGTGAAAGAGAGAGAGGGAGAGTGTGTGTGTGAAAGAGAGAGAGGGAGAGTGTGTGTGTGAGGGAGAGTGTGTGAAAGAGAGAGAGGGAGAGTGCGTGTGTGAAGGAGAGAGAGAAGGAGAGGACGTTGCTCATTTTTTTAGGGGGGCGTAGTTGGGGAATGGGGGCGGGGTTGGGTGGGGACGATGGTTGGGGGAGGCGGCGGCAAACTCAGGTGTAGCCCATGGCGGCAAAAGGTCTAGCTACGCCACAGACCCTACCCATCCCTTCTCTGATAGATAAGGAACCACTCTCTCATGATTCAGCTCTCAGGAAGTAATCCAGAATTCCTGCACTCATAGAGCTTCATCAGAGTTTCTCTAAAAATGCATTTATGTCCATGGCTTACAGTTTAGACATTCATGTTCAAATGCCTAAAATAAGTTAAAAAACATATTTCTGGCTCAGAATTCTGAGAAATACAGTTATTGCACTGCGTTCTGGGAACCTTGGCAGGGACATGCAAATGAGCCCACAAAGGTTTCTCCCTTTAATCCAATACTATTTTAAACATGGTCCATTTAAAGTATATACCTGCTCTATTACACAGCTTTATAGCATTGCATAGGATGGATTATGCAGGAGTTAAGAGACCTACCCACAGACAGCTGTTTCCATCTTTCTTGGATCAGTTTGTGGCTGGTACCTAACTCCTGCTTTAGATTTGTGGGAAGGCTATTAACCACATCATCATTTAGCATATGGTGGGCAAAAGAAGTGCCTCTATTCTTAAACTACAGTGGTGCTTTAAAAGTAGTTTATTAAACACATTTCCCAGAGCAGACTATCCCTTGTGTGTAACACACTAAGATTACTGAATATCATGCAATGGGGAAAGGGCTTCGCAAATTTTCCACAGACATTATTTATATATATTTATATAACCATTGTCTTTGCTTTGTCTAAAAATCTTGGTCTGCAATTCACAGAGAACAAGCGTGTAAAAAAATATTAAGTTGACATCAATGAAAAAAATCCTGGATGCAACATAAAAGCCTAAGGTACAATACATATTTTGCAACCCAAAAAAATCACTGGATTCCTAAATTCTACAGTTAATGGGTTTCAGATGTCTGGCATGCAGCTAATTTTTTTTCTTCTTTTACAGACAAAACTGCCTGAGAAGGGTTTCTGGAGCATTTAGACAACACAGTTAATATGGAATGTTAAGCACTTATATTATCTAAAAGTTCTGTCTCTAGCAAGATAGATTGATAGATAGATAGATAGATAGATTACTTTTCGTTTTACATAAACTGGGTATTTACGGAACTGTGGTTTTTGAAGAGGCTAGTGGGTGAAAAATTACCCAAAACATTGTATATCCCATTATCCTTACCTTGTCCCATATCAAAATATTCATTAACTTTAGGCATGTGGAATTTTTTTAACCCACATTTTTTATCATGATATAAAACTAAAAAAGGTGGTATACTTATGTATATGCTAATATGCTACATGTTTTTGTTTCGCTCTTAGAACACACCATTTTTCAATAATTAAGTTAAATTAAATGTAGAGTACATTTATCCAGTCCGATATATATAGCTGTGTTCCTTTTGCTTGTCGGCATAATCTGAAAAAACAACCAGAAACAAGGCCCAAGAAAATATTAAAAAATATATATATATAATATATATTCAAAAAAACAATCACATAGATGGCATTGCATAGAATCAATGTGACTAGTACCTTTACAGCATCAGATCTATATGCACTGTTTTTTTTTTTCCTGTCCATGCCAGGAAGTATTTAGGTTTTATGCCACCCAAGGCATATTTAGATTTTTTCCAGTTACTACCACTCCTTTCCCCTTGCTATGTTACAAATAATATGTGTGGTTATATATATATATATATATATATATATATATATATATATATATATATATATACAGTATATATATAATATATATATTATATATATATATATATATATATGTATATATAATGTATATATATATATATATATATATATATATATATATTTAAATACATATATATATAGTGTATATATAAAGTGTCAGGAGAAATGTCACTGAATTTCTGTGCATGTACATACATTATTCCTGCCACAACCTGCCTGTAAATGTACTACCCTAGACCGGTACTTTGTGGCCTAGGCAGAAAAACACCAGTGCCTCTACACTCACCGTTAGAATGCTTGCCACAATATCTTCAGTAGATGATGTCACACCTGATGTGGCTGCACTGCCCACCAATAAGTGTAAGTCTTGCCTGTAGCAAATATAAGTGAGATTTTAGCACCTTTTCAGCACAGCACACTTTCTATCCGGTTACTACCACAGCCCATACTGTACTTTCCTCTCTTTTTGGAATATATATATATATATATATATATATATATATATATATATATATATTTATATATATAACCATAAAAATCTCATGTTTTGTTTACTTGCTGTTTACAAGAAACATCTTTTTGCTTTTATCAAAAATACTTGCTGAGTGTGCACTTTTAGAACTTCAGCCCGTCAAAAATGACAGTATGATTTTTAATTTTTCTCTCCCTCCCCCTCTCCCTCCCTTGTGTCTCTCCCCCCTTCCCTGTGTCTCTCCCCCTTCCCTGTGTCTCCCCCCTCCCCTGTGTGTCTCCCCCTTCCCTCCCCTGTGTCTCTTCCCTCCCCTGTGTCTTTCCCCCCTTCCCTTCCCTGTGACTCTTCACCACCCTCTCCTGTGTCTCTTCCGCTCTGAGTCTCTTCCCCCCTCTCACCTCGCCTGTGTCTCATCCCCCCTGGGTCTCTTCCTGCCCATGTGTTTCTCCCCACCTCTTCCCTCTCCTGTGTCTCTTCCCCCTCTTTTGTGTCTCTTCCCCCCTGCCCTGTGTCTCTTCCCGCCTTCCATACCTTGTTCCCCCCACCCTGTTTCTCTTCCCCCCTCTCCCCTGTGTATATTCCCCTCACCTCTCCCCTCTTGTTTCTCTTCCCCTCTCTCCCCTACCCTGTGTCTCTTCCCCCCTATGCCATCCACTATGTCTTTCCCCCCTCTCCCCTCCCCTGTGTCTTCCTCCCTATGTGCGCATGCGCGCAGCTCTGTACGGACTTATGAAGTAGTGGTAAGTGTGTACTCTACCATAGAGCGTTACACACTTACCAGAATTATTATAGTTGATTTGTATGTGAATCAAGTAAAATAAAAATGATTACCCTATACAGGGAACATTAAGTCTTAAGGACTTTTCTCAAACTCCCAACATCCATTATCTACTACATATAAATATTCATAAATAATTCCAACAATATTGCAAATTTCACCCTAATACTCCAACATAGCTTGGAGACGTGGGGATGGAGGTAGAGGAAAAAGTGATGAATAACAAAAGAGGACAAAGAAAAATTGGCAAGTATTGGCAAATATATCAAGCAAATATTGGCAAGGATATCAAGCAAAGAATAACAATTTTCATAATGTATAACTTTAAGTACTAAGCTCGCTATGACAATTCCTATACATGTAACAACAAATATTACAACTGTATGTTTTTGCAAATACTTTATTCTAATAAAAATGGAATGAGACAAAAAAAGAAAAATGATACCCTCAAAAGAACCTTATGGGACTAATGTGTGGTCATCTCTTTGCAATACTTTGACCATAACAATGTGATCATTCAGTGTAAATTGGAAAATAAAATATTATAGAATATCTATTTCTCTTTCTCTCTATCTTTACCTAACTCTCCATATTCACTTTCAGCCTTTTTCTCTCTCCCTACCCCTCTGTTCTCTCACTGCTGCTCACTCTACCATAATATATCACATATAATAGTTGTCAAACTACGAAACTTTGTCATGCTTTGCGGGCTCGCGAAGCAAGCTCGCAAGAACTGCGCCCCTCGCAAAGCGAGGGATGCAGATCGGGTTCCAAATGCAAGGCGCTCGCAAAGGGGAAGGTGGAGCTCCAACGTCGGCTGCAATGAGCCAAAGGCTCATTGCAGGCCGCAAATGCGGACCCTCACGAAGCGAGGGGCCGCATTTGCGGAGGTGGAGGCTCTACGGCGCCTCACAAGCGGTTTCAAACAGGCACAGAAGCGGACTTTGCAAAAAAACATCTAACACGCAATCACTAAATACGGACTTACACAAAAAAATACGAGCCGCGCGACTTAGAACCAAAAAATTATGGACATACACTAAGAAAATACAAACTGCGGGACTTAGAAAAAAAAACATTACAAACTCGCAAATATATGACCTTAACGGCCGAACCGCGCTCAGCGGAAAACAGTAAAAAAAACACTAAATACACACAAAAATTAAATAAAAACCTTACCCACAGCAAGGGGGGACACCCAGGACGTCTGGAAGTGAGGTTATATCTCATTTTAAGACCAATTTACCGAGTTTAGACACTCGAAAATCCCCTAAGCGAGAGAAAAAATGGCCGCCAAAAAAAAAAAAAAAACGAGGCTATACAACCCCTAAAGCCGCAAAACGCCACCAAAAACCCTTACGACCTACAACATACACTATTAGCAAGGAGGCTAAATCATCCACACCCGCGTACAACATCCACCTTCGCCGCCAATTTTACAACACTAACTTACAGAATGCGGAAGTACACAGCTATACTAACGGTTTCCCCTCACGCACACAGCCTACTTACACTACACACTGCACACATTGCTGACACACCTCACCTTAACAACACTGCAAATCTACATTGTATGCTGCAGCAACATCACAACAGATTATTATCTCTTCAGCACAATGCTTCCTGCATATATTAATTACAAATAGATAAAGTATATTAATTTCTTAATTATTTATTTATCATAAAAAAACACATATACACACAAAAAAAAGTAACACTATTGCAATAAACACAAAAGCCCTTCACCGCACGCCTCACAACGAGCGCCAACGGTGCTCATAGCACACAAACTACACCAGTGGACAGCCTTGCAATAAGCGCAAAACGGAGATCAGTGGGGACCTTACAATGACAGCAAAAGCGCCTCTAATAACAAAAAATACACCAACCAAGAGGCTCGCAATGAGCGTCAGAGGCGCTGAGCACGAGGCTCGCAATGAGCGCCGAAGGACCTCAGACCACCCAAAAAATTACTGTCTGTGGCAAACAGCATTACCTACCTTACAATTTTATTGCCCCATCATTTTTGACGCGCAAGTCGCTAGTCACATATAATAGTTGTAAAACTGTGAGTTGTCGTCACGCTTGCGAGCATCGCAAAGCAAGGCAAGCCGTTGAGGCACGAGCTCGCAAAAAATATGATTTTAACGGCCAAACCACCAAACTGGAAAAGACGACGAAAACACAGAAATATGCCTAAAATTCACTTACACACTCACACATCACAGGGGGAGAGCCAGGGAGCCTGTGAGCGAGGTTGCAAGTTAATTTGAGGCATATTTTGTCTTTTTTAACGATATAAAATCACTGGGGGAAAAAAACAATGGTGGCCGAAAAAAACGTCAAAATTCTGATGAATATAAGATGAAAACGAGGCTCAGCAAGGCCAGGCACGCAGAACTTAGAGAATACACGACAGCAAAGACAGTGACACACCAACAACGCCAGGCACGCAGGACTTAGAAAATACACAACAGCAAAGACAGTAACACTTACACCAACAATGCCAGGCACGCTGGGCATAGAAAATACACAACGGCAAAGACAGTAGCACTTACACCAACGACGCCAAGCACGCTGGGCTTAGAAAATACACAACGGCAAAGACACTAACACACCAACAATGCCAGGCATGCGGGACTTAGAAAATACACTACTGCAAAGACAGTAACAATTACACCAACGACGCCAGGCACGCAGGACTTAGAAAATACACAACGGCAAAGACACTAACACACCAACAATGCCAGGCACTCGGGACTTAGAAAATACACAACGGCAAAGACACTAACACACCAACAACGCCAGGCATGCAGGACTTAGAAAATACACAACAGCAAAGACACTAAAACACCAACAACGCCAAGCACGCAGGACTTAGAAAATACACAACGTCAAAGACAATAAAACATCAACAAAGCCAGGCACTCGGGACTTAGAAAAGATACGACGGCAAAGACACTAACACACCAAAAATGCCAGGCACGCAGGACTTAGAAAATACACAACGGCAAAGACACTAACACACCAACAACGCAAGGCACGCAGGACTTAGAAAATACACAACGGCAAAGACACTAACACACCAACAACGCCAGGCACGCGGGACTTAGAAAATACACTACTGCAAAGACAGTAACACTTGGGGAGAGGGGTAGTATAGTCAATAGGGAGGTAGTACTAAGTAATTCAAGTACAGTGGTCGGCACTTCAGAACTACAGAATCATAACATAAGGTGTATGCTTGCTAATGCCAGAAGCTTGCCAGGAAAAATGGGAGAGTTAGAATTATTAGCAATTAATGAAAAATGGGATTTAATAGGCATTACCGAAATGTGGTGGGATGAATCTCATTACTGGAATGTTAATCTGGATGGTTATAACCTATTTAGGAAAGATAGAGGCAATGGTAAACGAGGAGGAGGGATTTGTCTGTATATTAAACCTGAATTTAAGGCTATAGTCAGAGAAGATATTTATGGTGGACCTAGTGATAAAGTTGAATGTTTGTGGGTAGAGTTAAATAGCGGAGCAGCAAATTCCAAAAGAATATTAGTAGGAGTATGCTATAAACCCCCAAATATAGCTGAAAGTGAGGAAATACCATTATTGTTACAGATTGGAAATGCAGCTAAGCACGGGCAAGTTCTAATAATGGAAGATTTTAATTACCCTGAAATAAACTGGATAAATGAGACCAGCAGTTCAGCTAAGGGGAGCAGGTTCTTGAGTACACTCAGGGATCATTATCTGGCCCAGGTTATACAGGAGCCTACTAGAAATGAAGCTATCTTAGATTTACTCATTACAAATAATATTGATATTGTATCAAATGTTTAAATAGGGCAACCTTTGGGAAACAGTGATCACAACACAGTCTCATTTGAGATTGAATTAAAAAAACAATATTTTAAGGGGCCAACAAAAACTCTTAATTTTAAAAGGGCAGATTTTAAAGGTCTAAGGGCAGCAATACAAAGTATAGACTGGGACAGAGAACTGATAGGTAAAAACACTGAACATAAATGGACAACATTTAAATCCTTACTAAATATACATACACATCGGCATATACCGTGTGGGAATAAAAGTAAAAGGAGTAAATCACAACCCATGTGGTTTAACAATGATTTAAAGATCAAGATACAGAGTAAAAAACAGGCATTTAAATTATACAAACAAGAGGGGACAGAGACTGCTTTACGGGAATACAAGAAAATCAACAAGGCTTGCAAAAGCGCGATTAGACTGGTTAAAATAGAAAATGAAAAATTAATTGCAAAAGAGAGTAAGACTAACCCTAAAATATTTTTTAAGTATATTAATGGGAAGAAGGCGAGGAAGGAAGCTATAGGAACATTACAATGTGACACAGGCCGTCTGATAATTAGTGACCAAGAAAATGCAGATGAGCTAAATAGGTTCTTTTCTTCGGTATACACAAGGCAGGTACCAGTGGTTGGGACACGGCAACATAATGGGGCTACACTACCTTTGCCAAATAATTGATTAACACAGGAAGTAATCGAAAAGAGGTTGGAAAAAATAAATGTTAAAAAAGCCCTGGGTCCTGATGGAATACATCCAAGGGTACTAAGGGAACTGGGTTCTGTAATAGCCAAACCATTATATTTAATTTTTCAAGATTCACTCAACACAAGGTCACTACCAGATGACTGGAGAAAAGCTGATGTGATACCTATATTTAAAAAGGGAGCAAGAGCAAATCCGGGGAATTATAGACCAGTGAGCCTCACTTCTGTAGTGGGGAATCTTTTAGAAGGGTTAATAAGGGATAATATACAAGAATATGTCTATTTGAACAGGATTATAAGTAGGAGTCAACATGGATTTATGAGGCATAGGTCATGTCAAACAAATCTAATTAGATCAAGGCAACTCAGTGGATGTAGTCTTTTTGGATTTTGCAAAGGCCTTTGATACAGTGCCATATGGGAGACTATTGTGCAAACTAAGAGATACAGGAGTTGCAGTAAATATCTGCTCATGGATTGAGAGCTGGCTAAAAGACAGGAAGCAAAGGGTTGTTGTAAATGGAACATACTCCGATTGGACTAATGTGGTAAGTGGGGTTCCTCAGGGTTCAGTATTAGGTCCTCTCCTTTTTAACATATTTATTAATGACTTAGAGGTAGGATTGGAGTGTGGTGTCTCCACACTTATGACACAAAGTTGTGCAAGGTAATTAAATCAGATAGTGATGTGCTTTCCCTCCAAAGGGATTTACATAAAATTGAGGAATGGGCATCTAAATGGCAGATGGTGTTTAATACAAATAAATGTAAAGTTATGCATATGGGAAGGAAAAATAGCCATGCAATTTATAATCTTAATGGAGCAAATCTAGGTGTATCAGATATTGAAAGGGATTTGGGAGTGCTTGTGGACAACCACCTAGGTAACAGTGCTCAAAACCAAGCAGCAGCTGCAAAGGCAAATAAAATATTAGCATGTATTAAGAAGGGTATTGAAGCTAGGGAAGCAAATATAATTCTGCCACTATACAAATCTCTAGTATGCCCTCATTTGGAATATGGAGTACAATTTTGGGCACCACTTCCTAAAAAGGACATTTTAGAGCTGGAAAAGGTCCAGAGGAGGGCAACAAAACTAATAAGGGGAATGGAGGGGCTAAGTTATGAAGAAAGACTAACCAAATTAAACTTATTTTCTCTAGAAAAAAAGGTGTCTAAGAGGAGATATGATTACCTTATATAAATACATCCAGGGTCAGTATAAAGATTTGTCAGAGGAGCTTTTTGTGCCAAGAGGTTTTCAACTGACAAGAGGACATCCCTTGAGGTTAGAAGTAAAAAGATTCCACTTTCAAGAAAGAAAAGGGTTCTTTACAGTAAGGGTGGTTAATCTTTATTTATAATTAAAAAGGGAATTCAGGGTTATCATGGATAATTAGAGAGGCAGTATTGATCCAGGGAGAAGTCTGGTCGCCGGTGTCTGGGATCAGGAGGGATTTGATTTTTTATTTTTTTATGCAACTAATTAATTAATAGTTAATCCGCATATTATAGATCGGAGGAGATCTTGGCACTCAGGACTTAGAAAATTCACGACGGCAAAGACAGTAACACACCAACAACGCCAGGCACGCGGGACTTAGAAAATACACGACGGCAAAGACAATAACACATCAACAACGCCAGGCACTTGGGACTTAGAAAATACACAATGACAAAGACAGTAACACTTACACCAACAATGCCAGGCACGCAGGACTTTGAAAATAAAACCAACGTCAGTCAGTGTGCACCACGCAAAGATTCAGCAAAGACACAGAGGAGAAAGACACAGGGAAAGGACAGGCTGGAGATGGTGGAAAGAGACACTTGGCAAGTTGCAGAGGCCTGTAATGAGCGGTGAAGTAGATGGGAGGAGAGGCTCGCAATGAGCGACAAAGGCATTCAGCGCGGGGCTCGCAATGAGTGCCGAAGGTGCTCAGAGGGTGCAGAACATCGGATTGTGTGGCAAACAACAATGCCAGGCTTCAAATTTCATTGCCGTCATTTTTGACTGGCAAGTCGCTAGTAAGCATATAATACTTGTAAGGGCTGCAGTGTGTATCAGTCTTGTTTTACCCATATATCTACCTGTGGAACAATATACAAAATCCTGATACTTTTATGATAGAGTAATAATATTGCAACACTGCATCTATATATAAATACTTCTGCAGGTATAAGTAGTGTCCTAGACAGTCTGTGATTTTCTTACCTGGTGTAAAAAAACAGACTCTAAATGATCACTGACCTTCTCTGATGGGATGTTGTTCAATGCCCGGCTACCCTTTCTCCTTGTCTCTAAGAAAGTTACTTCCCTTCTATTTGTAGTGGAACTCCATAGATTTCCTTGTCTTATTTTACCGCTAGATACTTTCTAGTTAATGTGGAAGTGTCTCAAGATGTTGTGTTTGTGTATTCTCTACATGTTATATTACAAATCTACAAATAGAGTTTGCCCTCCGGAGCTTGGGTATCTGCTCTGAATTTGCGTGTTTTATTATTTCCAGCCTGATGATATTCCCTCCAAAGCCTGGAGCAGACAGGATGTGACTTCATTGCAGATGCATTAATGTAAGCTCAGCTCCCTTTCCATCCCCAGCCACATTAGCAAGCTAAAAAAGACATTGGTCATGATGTGAATGTAGTATCAGAAGAGAAGAGCCTTATGGGTAATACAACTCTCAGGATATGCCTCTATTTGAAGGCATTAGTGATGACAGTTTTGACATCATTAGCAGCTTTTGAACATTAAAAGCCAAGAGGGGCGGGGGGGTCACATTTTTGTCCATGTTTCCTGTATAGGCAAATGAGGACATGCTACACAAATTTTCTTTCAAAAAATCTATTTTCATGCATATTATTATTATTATTATTATTATTATTATTATAGGATGATTTCAGTGTCATTTTAAACGGGTATTTCTGTTTTATTTCCCTTTGCAAGCTCCTACAATGGCTTGGTGAATCTCCCATTGTGTCAGAACATATGTATACAGGCAAAAAATCTAAATATACAGTAAAGGGCTACTGTGGAGAAACTTTTCTATATTGTTTTTGAATAATTAAACATGACAGTGAGTAAAAAAAAATAAAAAGCAAAAACACAACTTATATATTTTGCAGCTGCCTGTTACTTTCTCACATGGATGTATCCTTGTAAATGAACAAACTCCTATTTACTCTTGCTACAAACACTGGCAGATGTAACTGCCAAATTCCAACTATGCAAATAAATACTTCTAGTGAATTAAAAGTATCCTCCAACCAGTAGATCTGTTGAAGTCAAACTTGTAGATTCCATAGCAGAATAATTGCATATAAAATATGCACATTCTGTATGTTGGATATGTTTATCTGTACTTCCTCAAACACGTATATTTTAAATATGTCATTTAAATGTTCATACTTACTATATGTGCTAATGTAGTTTATATATAACTAGCGAATTGCCCGTCAAAAAATGACGGCAATGAAATTGTAAGGTAGCTAATGCTGTTTAGTGTGTAATAATGAAATATATAATACATGAATAAATGAATATACTTTACCTATTTTAAAGCATTGTGTGGAAGAGCTGTGAATGTGTTTTGATGTTGCTGCAGCATTAGTGGTGTGGAGCTGCTGTGTAAGCGTGCTGAATGTGTCCAGTGTAACACTGTGCGTGCGCGAGACCAAACCGTTAGCGTAGTCGTGTACTTCCGCATTGGCGTAAAATGGCGAGTAATGTGTGGTATACGTCTGTATCGGAATATCTGTAGGTGTTTTGTGGTGTTTTGCTAGTTTCTTGTGGTGTTTTGCGAGTTTAGAGTGCTGTAGCCTCGTTTTCATTTTGTTCGGCGGCCATTTTTTCTCTCGCTTCGATTTTTTTTTTGTCTCTAAACTGTTTTATTTCGAGTAAAATCGAGGTGTAAGTTGTATTTTTGAGGTCCTGGGTGCTCCCTCTTGGTGTAGGTAAGTTTTTTATGTATGTGCTGTGTGTATGTATTGTGTTTTACATTTTGTAATGTTCGCGAGTTGCGTCCGAGTGTTGCGAGGCCGTAATGTGTGTGAACGTGTGTCGTATGTTGTTTGCGAGTGTCGTAATGTGTGTGTCGTGCTGTTTGGTTTGCGAGGTAAAGTTTGCGAGGGTCGCAGTTGCTGGCATGGAGCGCCAAAGGCGCTCCATGCCAGCAACTGAGACCCTCGGCCACTGCCCTTGCTTCGCGAGGGCCGCGACTCGCATAGCGAGCCCGCAGCGTTAGCAACAACTCGTATGCTCACAACTATATATGTGATATATTTAAACAATTAAAGGAGTTACTGTACCCCTGTTGGACATGATGTCACAAGAAATCACATTCAAAACCTAAGAATTTAAAACAATCTACTTTAAAAGGCACTGTCACCCCAGCAATGAGTTGGCTTTATCTTAAACAGATTGAAAAAATGACTTTACATTCAGTTAGCATTTTATCTCTACAGTAAATAATTTATGAGATATTCAGAATTGTTTGTGGTTCTCCTGTAAGCTAATGTGAGGCTCAGAATGCCAATGTGCATCTCAGAGTACTTGATAAGTGTGGGGGAGGTGATGCAACTCCATGATAACATTAAAGGTATGGTTTTGGCCACCAACAAAGACAAGCTCATAAAAGCAGGCTATAAGTATTTGGGAGGCAGTCATTTGCATATTAAGCTCAAACAATCCAGAATAACCTAGCAATGGTTAAGTGTTTAAGAAAAATTGCTAGTAAAATGTATAGCCAGTTGTTCATACTCTTTAGGAATAACTTAAAAACAACAACTTCAAATCATAATATTTCTAAAGAAAAAAATGATTACTGTCTATAAAATGTATACAAATGTGTAAGAAGTAGGAATAAACACAGTTAAGGGATTAAAGCATGCCTGGGATATTCATATGGCAATCTTGAGAAGTTATTAAACCAAATGTTGTATCTGGATAAAATGGGAAGACTAGATGAGTCTCTTGATTCTTATCTAGCATTAAAATAATAATATGAAGTGTGATGTAAATGATTTACACACATTGCCTAAGGTGGTCAAAGTCTTATGGACAATGAATACACACTGTTACTTTACCCAATAACAAGTAACAACTGCTTTTTATTTACACACTGAGAATTTCACTAACTTTTGTAGGAAACTGAATTCAGGATTGAAAGCTCAACCACAGAACATAATTAATCAGGAAAAATAAATAACTATATTTTTCCAATTACATTCAAATTTGGAAGTAGATGGAAATCTGAGCATCTGTTAGGAATATATTTAAAAGATTAGATTTCTATGCATGATTCAGATCAACACACATCTGTACCTCTTTATATAAGAGGTATGTGGGGTAAGAATGCATAACATTATGGAATGCACCTGGGTGGAATGGAGTCGATTACCTGTTTCAGATGCATATCAGAGACTTCCATAAGGAGCCCCACACGTATTACATATAGAGCCTAGACCGTCAGCTCTGACTCTCTCCGGGCCTGCATTCCCTGAATGAATATGCATGTTTGACTTTTACCCATTATCACATATATAGTTGTCGTACTGCGAGTTGTTGTCACGCTTATGTAGGCGCTCATTGCGAGGCCTGCAAAGTACACGGGGGACAGGCTCCCAATAAGTGCCAAAGGTGCTCAGAGGGGCCATAGCCAACATGACACGGCACAGTCTATCAGTGCCATCCCTAAATTAAAGGCCCTTATCTAAAATAAATACACATGACACCTGAGTAGGACACAACTGGCCACAGCTCATTTATTGATAATCATATCAATTAGGTAAACATCCGGAAAGGAGGAGGAGCCTGCACCAAGACAGGAAAACCGTAACTACCCTAAGCATGCGCTTAGGGCCCAACTCCTCAGTCGGCACACCCTCCTAGGGTAGGGACACCCCCTTTTTCACCACTGGACCGGGCAAATCCCTGCCTTCCGCCAAGTGCACAGTTTTCTGTCCTGTTGCAGTAATCAGTGTACAGGTGAGAGTGGGTGTGGCTTGGTCTGTGCAGTTATATCTGGGTGCATTTGTGTGGGGTCTGGTTTGAATCCGCTCTGTTAGTCAGTGCACAGTTTTCTGTCCTGTTGCAGTAATCAGTGTACAGGTGAGAGTGGGTGTGGCTTGGCCTGTGTAAGTTATATCTGGGTGCATTTGTGTGAGGTTTGGTTTGAATCCGCTCTGTTAGTCAGTGCCCAGTTTTCTGTCCTGTTGCAGTAATCAGTGTACAGGTGAGAGTTGGTGTGGCTTGGCCTGTGTAAGTTATATCTGGGTGCATTTGTGTGAGGTCTGGTTTGAATCCGCTCTGTTAGTCAGTGCACAGTTTTCTGTCCTGTTGCAGTAATCAGTGTACAGGTGAGAGTGGGTGTGGCTTGGTCTGTGTAGTTATATCTGGGTGCATTTGTGTGAGGTCTGGTTTGAATCCGCTCTGTTAGTCAGTGCACAGTTTTCTGTCCTGTTGCAGTAATCAGTGTACAGGTGAGAGTGGGTGTGGCTTGGTCTGTGTAGTTATATCTGGGTGCATTTGTATGAGGTCTGGTTTGAATCCGCTCTGTTAGTCAGTGCAGAGTTTTCTGTCCTGTTGCATTAATTAGAGTACAGGTTAGAGTGGGTGTGGCTTGGCCTGTGTAAGTTATATCTGTGTGTATTTTGTTGTTTTCTGTTTTCTCACTGTATTTTTGTAACAGATAATCATGAGTCAGTCCAGTGGCAACCTCACTCAGTGCACATCCTGCCAAATGTATGCACTACTGGAACAGATGATCCAGGGTCCATACCTCTGTGACAGGTGTGAGCATGTTGCCTCTTTGGAAGCTCAAATTGAAGATCTGGAGAGGAGAATTGCAGCACTTAGTGATACTGCTCCACTGGAAAGGGAGTTGGTGCTGACGGAGCACAGTTTAGCTGGGCCTAGTATGGAGGGAGGAGCTGGGGCTAGTGAGGATGGCCAGGGAGTTAGCTGGGTTACAGTTAGAAGGGGAATCAGGGGGAACAGGAGGAGGCAGGCCAGTTCTGAGTTGGCAAACACCAACAGATTTGCCAGATTGAGTGAAACTGTTGGGGATGTCCATTCAGGAATGGCAATGCCAGATAGAGCTGTTCCCTCTAACAGCCGGGAGAACAGTTCTACTGGAGGAGAGGGAGGGCAGAATAGGCAGAGCAACAGACATGTTTTGGTGGTAGGGGACTCTATTATTAGGAAGGTAGACAGGGTAATTTGTCACCCAGATCCCAGCAATCGAACAGTTTGCTGTCTCCCGGGTGCTCGGTTCGGCATGTTGTGGATCGGGTGGATAAATTATTGGGAGGGGCTGGTAATGAACCGGCGGTCTTGGTACACATTGGTACCAATGACAAAGTTAGTGGAAGATGGAGCGTCCTAAAGAATGATTTTAGAGAATTAGGGAATAAGCTTAAAGCAAGGACCTCCAAGGTAGTATTTTCTGAGATACTACCAGTGCCACGTGCTAGCCCAGGGAGGCAGAAGGAGCTTACGGAGGTTAATGCGTGGCTAAAAAAGTGGTGCAGTGCAGAGGGTTTTGGGTTTTTAGAGCACTGGGCTGACTTCTCACTTGGGTACAATCTCTATAGCAGGGATGGATTGCACCTTAATGATGAGGGCGCTTTTGTGCTAGGGGATAGGATGGTAGAACGGCTGGGGGAGTTTTTAAACTTGTAGGTGGGGGGGAGGGACTATATAGAAGTAATGGGGTAAATCGGGTAGAGAGGGAAAGGGATGAATTAGTTACCCATGGGGGAGGAGAAGGGGGGAGGGTTACAATAGAAAGTAGGGAGGTATTAATAGGGGCCTCAAATACACTGGCAGGCACTTCACAACAGCAGAGCCATAGCAACATAAAGTGTATGATTGCTAACGCAAGAAGTTTGCCTGGGAAAATGGATGAGCTAGAAATATTAGCAGTACAAGACAAATGGGGCTTAATAGGCATTACGGAAACATGGTGGGATGAATCTCATGACTGGACTGTTAATCTGGATGGTTATAACCTATTTAGGAAAGATAGGGGAAATGGTAAAAGAGGAGGAGGGATCTGTCTTTATGTTAAGCCTGAATTTAAGCCTATAGTCAGAGAAGATATTTATGCTGGCACTAACGGCATCATTGAATCCTTGTGGGTTGAGCTAAATAGTGGAGGAGCTAATTCGAAACGCATATTGGTGGGAGTATGCTATAAACCCCCAAATATAGCTGAAAGTGAGGAAATACAATTATTGTTACAGATTGGAAATGCAGCTAAGCATGGGCAAGTTCTAATAATGGGAGATTTTAATTACCCTGAAATAAACTGGATAAACGAGACCAGCAGCTCAGCTAAGGGAAGCAGGTTCTTGAGTACACTCGGGGATCATTATCTGGCCCAGGTAATACAAGAACCTACTAGAAATGGGGCCATCTTGGATTTAGTCATCACAAGTAATATTGATATAATATCAAATGTAAAAATAGGGGAACCCTTGGGGAACAGTGATCACAACACAGTCTCATTTGAGATTGAATACAAAAAACAGAGTTGTAAGGGGCCAACAAAAACTCTAAATTTTAAAAGGGCTAACTTTAATGGTCTACGGGCAGCAATACAACATATAGACTGGGACAAAGAACTTACAGGGAAAAATACTGAAAATAAATGAACAACATTCAAATCCTTACTAAATAAACATACTCATCAGCATGTACCATGTGGAAATAAAATGAATAGGAGTAAATCACATCCCATGTGGCTTAACAATGACTTAAAGATCATGATGAGGAAAAATAAATATGCATTTAAATTATACAAGAAGGAGGGAACAGAGGCAGCTTTATGTGACTATAAGGAAATCAACAAGTCTTGCAAAAGGGCTATTAGACTGGCTAAAATAGAAAATGAGAAGTCAGTTGCAATGGAAAGTAAGACTAACCCTAAAATATTTTTTAAATATATTGATGGGAAGAAGGCCAGGAAGGAATCGATAGGACCATTACAATGTGACACAGGCCATCTGATAATTAGTGACCAGGAAAAGGCAGATGAGCTAAATAGGTTCTTTTCGTCGGTTTACACAAGGGAGGTACCAGTGGTTGGGACACCGCAACATAATGGGGCTACACTACCTTTACTAAATAATTGGTTAACGCAGGAAGAAATACAAAAGAGGTTGGAGAAAATAAATGTTAATAAAGCCCCAGGTCCTGATGGAATACGTCCAAGGGTACTGAGGGAGCTAGGTTCTGTAATAGCCAAACCATTATATCTAATCTTTCAAGACTCACTCACTACAGGGTCTCTATCAGATGACTGGAGAAAAGCAGAGGTGATACCTATATTTAAGAAGGGATCTAGAGCAAATCCGGGGAATTATAGACCAGTGAGCCTCACTTCTGTAGTTGGGAAGCTTTTAGAAGGGTTAATAAGGGACAGAATACAAGAATATGTCTATTTGAACAGGATCATAGGTAGCAGTCAACATGGATTTATGAAGGAAAGGTTGTGTCAGACCAATCTAATTAGTTTTTATGAGGAGGTTAGTAGGAACTTGGATCAGGGCAACTCAGTGGATGTAGTCTTTTTGGATTTTTCAAAGGCATTTGATACAGTGCCACATGGAAGACTAGTGAGCAAACTAAGGGATACAGGAATTGCAGTAAATATCTGCTCATGGATCGAGAGCTGGCTAAAAGACAGGAAGCAAAGGGTTGTTGTAAATGGAACATACTCCGATTGGTCTAATGTGATAAGTGGGGTTCCTCAAGGTTCAGTATTAGGTCCTCTCCTTTTTAACATATTTATTAATGACGTTGAGGTAGGACTCGAATGTAGTGTCTCCATTTTTGCTGATGACACTAAGTTGTGCAAGGTAATAAAATCAGATAATGATGTACTTTCCCTACAAAAGGATTTGCATAAATTAGAGAAATGGGCGGCTAAATGGCAGATGAGATTTAATACAAATAAATGTAAGGTTATGCATTTGGGAAGGAACAATAGCCAAGCAATCTATAATCTTAATGGAGCAAATCTAGGGGTATCAGATATTGAAAGGGATTTGGGAGTACTAGTGGACAACCACCTAGGTAACAGCGCTCAAAGCCAAGCAGCGGCTGCAAAGGCAAATAAAATATTAGCATGTATTTGGAAGGGTATAGAAGCCAGGGAAGAAGATATAATTCTGCCACTATACAAATCTCTAGTACAACCTCATTTGGAATATGGAGTACAATTTTGGGCAACACCTCATAAAAAAGACATTTTAGAGCTGGAAAAAGTACAGAGAAGGGCAACCAAACTAATAAGGGGAATGGAGGGGCTAAGTTATGAAGAAAGACTAACAAAATTAAACTTATTTTCGCTAGAAAAAAGGCGCCTAAGAGGAGATATGATTACGTTATATAAATACATCCAGGGTCAATATAAGGCTTTGTCAAGTGAACTTTTTGTAACAAGAGATTATCAACTGACAAGAGGACATCCTTTGAGGTTAGAGGAAAAAAGATTTCACCTTAAACAAAGAAAAGGGTTCTTCACAGTTAGGGTGGTTAAACTGTGGAATTCTCTACCAAAGGAGGTGGTGACAGCGAATTCGATAGACAACTTCAAAAAGGGGTTAGATATATTTTTGAATAAAGAGGGCATTCAAGGCTATCCTAGATAACTAGCAAGGAATATTGATCCAGGGAGAAATTTGATCGCCAGTTTCTGGGGTCAGGAAGGAATTTTGCTTTTTTTCCCCCTTATGAGACAATTGGCAAAGTTTCAATGTTTTTTTTTTTCTGTTTGCCTTCCTCTGGATCAATTAACAATTAACAATTAACAATAATAATAAATAGTCCACATTAAAAAGATCAATAGAGATCTAAAAAGGTTGAACTTGATGGACTAACTCTTTATTCATCCTCCAATACTATACTATTAATAATTATTTAATCAATAATTTAATTAATAACTAATCCGCATATTGCAGATCAGAGGAGATCTTAACAGGTTGAACTTGATGGACTGAAAGTCTTTTTTCCAACCTTAATTACTATGTAACTATGTAACTATGTAACCGCTGTGACAAAACAAAACCAATAATACAAATTTTACAGAACAAACTTTCATACAATATTAATTTTTTTTATTTTTTTATTTATTTACCCCTCCGCTCCACCCACCCGCGTGGGCTCCAGCCAATCAGCAGCCGGCAGTGAATCCCAGCCGAGTCAAGGCCCCTCCTGCGTTAAGGACCTGCAGGTCCTATCTGCGTGGGGCTTCATTAGTTGATGTGTAAGTTGTGGACAGATTTGTGCACCACCCACACCCGACTTCAAGCTCCTCCTTTACTCTTTCTATGTGTCAAATCATAAGTGTATGTGGGTTTAAATATATATATTTATATATATTTTATTTATATATTTTATGTATATGATATGTCAGAAAGTGTCAAGCACACTTACAGAAATATGTATCACTGCATATAGATATTTCTGTTCATAGACAAAAATATTTTAATGTTCTGCACTGTATCTTCAACCAGCCGTAGGACCTCGTAGGCCTAGGCAGAAACACACACCTGGGGTCAGGTTTATATGCTCTACTGATCTCTCTATATTTTTTGATGCCATCTAAAGTGAGAATACCAAGGGGAATTATATAAGGAACAGAACAAAAGAAATGGAGAGAATGATGGTAGCAAATGGAAAAGAGTGGTGGAAATAAGGGCAAGAGAGAAACTGCAAAAGTAAATAGAGGAATGCACAATAGTAAGTGGAGAAGAGAGTAAAAATACAGAGAATGGAGCTGAAAGAGAAGGCAAGGATGGAAGAAAAGAGGAGAATAAGGAGAGAAAAGAGATAGGAGAGGGCAATAGAGGTTTCTGAAAATGTGATGTCTGGACTCCTACATTTTGGATGCTAGGTAAGAGCATCGCAATGGTACCATATGACGATTTTATGCGATGTAACATATATATACATTATAATATTTATACACTCCACCTTTTTAAAACGTTTTCAGTTTCAAGGTTTATTAACAGTGCTCTAAATTTTCTGCAGTTTGGTAACATTGTACTTTTTTTGTTTTCATACCTTGTATAGCGCTACGGAATATGTTGGCGCTTACAAATAAAAGTTAATAATAATAATAACAATTAAAAAGTGCCTTTTCTGAGGAATGCAACATTTCAACAGAACCAACTGAATCATTATCTGAATCCAGGACTCTCTACTAACTGGGAGACTGAGTTCACAAAAAAGCAATGATCACCCACACCACAGAATAAGTTCATTTAAAAGTTAACAAAATAAGAGCTGTATTTATTTATTTTTTTATTTGCCGTTCTGCAAAAGAGCCTACGGTAAATGTGAGATTTCACTGCTGTTTTAACCCTAAAAGGCAAGATCCACCAAAACCAAGTTCTTTTAAACTAAATATCACTCTTAGAGAAGATTACCGATCCATGTAATAGTCTTAGAACTTTCCTAGTTTTCCAGTTACTCCTACATGTTTGGAAAAAATGTATACATATATTTGCATTTCTATAAGTGAACACTTTCATATAAGAACTACTTGTGTTTAGGTGAAACCTGCCCTTTAATTTGAGTGAGAATGTTTTCCTCAGCAAAATGCAGATTCCTTTTCTCCTAAAGGGAGAGTGAATGTTGAGACTTGTTTATTGAAAATCTACCTAAACTAGACCCTTAATTATCTAATTACAGGGAGAATGGGACTGAGTAACTGAAATAAACTGATAATTGAAAAGGCTGGTTTAATGCACACCTTTCAATTATTGTCAAGAATATTTAAAAAGACAAAATAATATTAATGAAAATGAAATACATAAAGAATTTCCATGTTCCAAACAAACCTTGTATTGCCTATGTCCCTGCTCCTATATAAAAATGATCATTGTCATTGTTTTTTTACAAAGTTTGAGGTAAAAGTAGCACTGTAGTTTAAAAAAAACCTCTTGTGACGTAAGTAACAAACTAACAATGTAAGCAGAGGTGGACATAAAACATTTTAGAGAAAATCAGATTTTTTTGAGATTTTGTTTATGAATAGAGGGAACCATTTTGTCTGTTGCATCACATCCTGAGAGCTAGATCATCAGAGTGTGGAGGGAAAGTTGAGAGGGAAGGGAATTGTAAGATAATTATATCTGACTGAAATTAACAGCACATCTTGTTCCCCCCACAGGCTGCTTGTATCAGTAGATGCAGGCATTGCTCTACAAAAATGCAAATCTCCCTCTCACAGCTTCCACCAACCGATTATGGATGCATCAACATTTATTTTTTTCTGTAAAAACTACCTTTATGACATTTTCACTCTTTAATTATGCTATTAGTCCACTCAAAGTGTTCTAACATCTAATTTATTTTCATTGTATGCTTAGATTTTCCTTATGGATCGCTACCTTGTCATGGTGAAGTGGCTTGTGTACCTCAATTAAGCCATGAGCTATACCATGTAGGGTTACCCAAGATGGGTAGTTCATAGCTGAGAGTTATCAAATTGTGGTCTACTGGAGAAGGAAGTGGAAACTCACTCAACTATGTTTGCCCAACCAAAGACATAATGATAGATTGTCTGGTGTGCTGCAGCACCACAGAAATTAGGACACAACTTAACGACTAACCAACAAATGCTTAGATTGGAGGAGGGAGAAAACAATGAGCAGATGACAGACTGCTGATAAGCGAATGCTTGGGAGTGAAGCTGTCTGAGAGAGAAGTGGTAGAAATAGTTTTTCTCTGAGGAGAAAATATTTAAAGCAATAAGGATTGGTGGTGGCTTCATGGAACATCCTTCAAGATGAGGTGGGAAAACTGGAGTATGGGAATTGGAACATGTTTAGCATTGATTATGAATATTACATAGCTAATAGAGTAAGTTGTATGGACTTTTTAAATTCAATCTAGGGACATATTTAATTGTGATTGGGAGAGTGCAAATACAGGCATTAATTACAGGTATCTAATCAACTTAGAAATTGTATATATATATTATGTTATACATTGAAAACAATTATCTAGAAGTGGTTTTAGTCAGGGTTCCCAGCATGGGCCTACATGTTAAAGCATTCATCACATTTATCAATTATTTTAATATTTTGTCAATATATATTTTTCTGTTAAAACAAATTGAACAAACAATTATAATGTAATAGTCATTATATACTATACAAGGTCAAACAAGTAATTTTATTAGCATTGGTATTAGGAGCAGAGGAAGAGTGCAAGGAAGAGGGGAACTAAACTGTGTGCATGATGGTCCGATTATAGCACATATATTACACACATATCGCAAACTGGACTAAGCGCACATACACTGGTTATATACATTAAATTAGACTGAACATGTTTACATTTTCACCTTTATCCTATACATCTAGTAAAACAATCTAATTATCTTGCCTGTCCTGCCATCAGGGACAATTCAGAGGAAAAATATGATCCAAGGACAAAAGTCTCAGTTAGGAAAAGTCTCAGTTAAAATATGATATAGTAAGGTGACCATGCTTTTTCTTTAAGGGAACAAAGTGTTCAGTTTGGGTTTAATGGAAGCCTACATACATTTTTTTATAAGCAATTCCCTTGTAAGAGCATCATACCTCCCCTTTAAGGGGGGGGGGGGGACTAAACGTTCTTACTAAATTGAGCGTAGCACAGCAGAGTTCCTTTTTCTACAATGTTCAAATTTAAGGGTGGTGACTGGTCACCTTACATTAGTTGACCACTGCAAAATGAAAACAATTCTAAATGGTTGAAAAACTTAAGTATGACAAAGGGCATAATTAAGCAGGAAAATGTCATACAGCTAGTTTTTGATTGCAACAAAATAAATTTTGCTGCCTATGCAGGTCCCTGGAGGGATCCACGATACATTGATAGAAGCTGAGATTGTGAGAGAAGCGTTTTGCATTTTTGGAAAGCCATTGTTGCACTGAATGATGCAAGGGGTCTGTTTCTTCACCATTGAGGGGGAAACGTATCCAGTTATCAAACAAAGACTCTGGGCTTTTCCCTGTTCTCTCCTCCCGCACTGAAAACTAGAAAGACCCCCCATCACCAAGCTCTCAGGAAGTGATGTAACAAACACAAAATGGATTCCTGTACTTATAAACCAAGTCTTAAAAAATTAATTTTCCACAAAAAAATATTTTGTGTTTATGACTTGCACAGCTAATATTGTTAGTTCGATACACAAGTGTCTTTTTTCTTGAACTGCAATAAGGTCTATTGCAAGACAAGATCTGGCCTTCTTATCCCAGAGGTACCTACATTCTCTCCTAGTAAAAATAAAAGGTGGAAACAATTGAAAAGGCTTTTTCAATCTATTTGAAAATATGGCAGAAAATAATGGGCAGGGGGAGTTGAATTTTCCGTAAGTCTGCTTTCAATTCTCTACCCTAAAGATGGCCATTAGTTTACATTGACAAAGACACAGCTGATACAATCGTGGGATCAGCTAATAAAGAGAATCACACCCCAGCTGGGGGCACTGGGTAAATAGCAGAGGCTGGATCTGTGTGTAATGTGAGAGGGCTCCTTATGGAAGGATGACATGACCCAGCTGCGGAAAAGGGCTTGTTTAATGTGGTGTACAGTTTACCTGCCACAAAAACCTCAATGTTTGCTGAGAACAGATGACTTACAGCTGTTTAACATCAGCTGTCCCATGGGGCAAACAGTGTAAACATTAACACCAGCCTCTCACCTTCTGTGTACAAGGTAGCTGAGAAGAGATGAGACTTTTATGGCCTTGTTGGTGTTAACCCCTTAAGATTAGGGCAGATAGTCTCTCTGTGTGGAGTGAAATCACACATGGTGGGCTGGAACAGTGTATTTGGATTTAGAAATCTATATTTTTTACTAAGGGATCTGTATAGGCAATAAATGAGATAATCTAGAAAAGGTAGCACATAAAGGACTTAGAGCAGGGGTGTATTATGGTTTTATAGAACTGTGTAAAATATTGGTACTTTATAAGCAAAGATTCATAATTATAATAATCGATGTAGTCCTAATTGTATTTCTATTTGTGTCCCCCCACAACCCTTTTACTATTCCTTATTTCCCTTTCTTTGTCTCTATCCTAACATTAAAGGACCACTGCACAATGAAAAATATTTGTTGGAATATGTTGAGTCTCATTAAGAGCATAATTAAGTATAACAAAATGTCATTAAGTACATTAAAATTAGAAAATAAAATACATGTTGATGTATCTGCTGTGCACTAGATGAATCCACGATCAATTGGTGGAAGTTGTGTGTGAGAGGGACGTTTACATTTCTGGAGAGCTGCAGTTGCATTTCCTGTAGCAAGAAGTCTGCTTCTGGGGTGTATTGTCAATTTATCTTAACAAAGGTTCTCTCTTCCCTCCTTCCCCACCCATCTCTCCACTGATCAAAACACACACAAAATGGATTTATGTACTTATAAACAGAGTCTTCAAAATTCTGATGTTCCCAAAAAAAAATTATACCCATGACTTACACAGCTTTTAATATTGGTTAGTTTCCATATTGGACATTTATACCCCATTCAATTGTGCGAATTTGAGATCCGGAGGCCCGTAAGTAAGCTCGCAGGCAAATTTTCTATTCAATTGGCATCTTTTTGCGGGCTCGGATTGGGTTACGAGTTTGAAAAGATGGCATCCGTCAAACTCGTAACTTACACCCTCCAGAAGAAAATCGCAAATCGCTATTCAATTGATCCAATTCCCCAAGCTCGCAAACGTATCCACACTCGTAAACCTCAAATGGAGCAGAAAATCCTACATGTGCGAGACCTAAAGCAATTGAATAGCCCCACAAACAGAGACCAATGGGAGCCCGCAACTCAATAGCAGACATTCGGCTGTCTGCGATCGAGTTATGGGCTTGGAAAAGTTGGAAAGTGGCTATTAGATTCTGCTCTGCTGGCTAGAGCTTGTTGGGTATACTACTGTAATGCTATGCTACACTGAGGGCCTCATTCAATTAATGGCCGTAGGAGATGCGTGGCCGCAAGGACTGGCCCGCAAGCTACTTCCGTATTCTATTCCCTTGCGGCCGAGTGCTCCAGCAGGCATGCGGGCGGCGCCCTGTTATCTCTTGTGGCCGCCCGCGCAGCAGGAAAGCTTTTGATCTTACGCGACCGCAAGAGTTTCGGCCGCAAGAAAGCCAAGGTCGCTATTCAAATGCTACCTGAACCCTTTCGTCAAGGCCACAATTAGCTAAAATCCAGCCGCAGCTTACTTACACCAAAAAGGTCCCGCAAGGCTCTTACTTACAAATCCGAGCACCAATTAAGCACATAAAAAAGACATCCTGTACTTTGATGAGACGTGAAAGTGATTGTAGGTGTTAGAATTCATAGCACAACATTCCCCAACACTCAAATCTGAAAATCCTTTTAGTTTAATTCATGTTCAATTTCCGTGTCCAGAGTCCCACAGGCTTGGAGCATATCAGACCCGCAAAGGTTGCGGGATTAGCCTCCGTCAAGTCCGTAAATGGGTAAAATAGACCCACAGGTCGTAAAGGGCTTACTTACAAATCGTAGCACATTAAGCATAGAAAAGCCATCCTGTACTTTTATTAAAAGTGAAAGTGATGTTTGGTCTTAGAATTAATAGCTCAACAATCCCCTACTCTCAAATCTGCAAATAAAGATATTTAATTTCATGTTCAATCTTCATGTTCTATCTATCATGCAAGCCTGCATGGGTTTGAATAACAAGCTACGGGCTTGGAAGACATTCACCCTCCAAGCCCGCACAGGGTTGAATAACGAGCTACAGGCTTGGTCATTGAAGTCCGTGGGACTTGGACGGATTTTAAACCTAAAATCAAAGATTATAATTTGGCGATGTGCAAGCTTGAGAAGGTTTTGCTATTAATCCTCATGCCCCCCATTATGTTCAACATCATTTACAGTGCTTTGCAGTGCTGGATTGAATATATATTGGCTTCTACAATGCTTTGAGTTTGCGGCCCTCCACCTCCGAACCCATACGGGTTTTAACAAGGACGAGCCCGCGGGACTACGGGACGGAAAATAAACCGGAAATGAAATATTGGATTTGTGCGATGTGCAAGCTTGAGAGGGTGTTGCTATTAATCCTCATGTCCCCCATTATGATGCCTAGCATTTACATAGCGTTACAGTGCGACGCCGTCCATTTGAATAGCAGGGTAGCAGTAGCTCTACACAGGGTCTTAAGATGACCGCAAGGAATAGCAGCATTGCAGCCATTTTACGGCCGTTAATTGAATGAGGCTCTGAGTCAGCTTTTCAGCAGAATTTTAAGGAAAATGGAAATCTTATCTACATCCAAGGTCCCATTGAGGTGACTGTTAAGAATAAATTCAACTATTGGTTTGAGTAAATCAAATATGAATACAATAGTATTTTTTTCTAATTAGTTTAACTTTCTCAAAACATTCTGCGATTGCTAAGTGAAGTTATTCAAAATAGCAAGCATTTCATTAGACTCGTTTGTTAAGCTCTTTTTCCTATAGCACTCCCCCCAAATTCCAATTGCTGGAGCCCTCTTCACATGTCCATGCTTCTCACTCAAGCATAATCTTTCTTATTTCACAGTATATTATACTAGCGAATTGCCCGTCAAAAAATGACGGCAATAGAATTGTACGTCAAGGAATGGTGTTTGGCACACAAATTAACAGCCCTATTAAATTACAATTCAGCAAATTTAAAAGGACTCTAAGCACACAGCATATTTTTTTTACAGAAGTTTTTAGTTAGTGAAGACCTTGCTTTTGGATAGAAGTTCACTAACAAAAAACTTCTGTACAAAAATATGCTGTGTGCTTAATTAGAGCCCTTTTAAATTTACTAAATTGCAATTTAATAAGGCTGATAATGTATAAATATACATATCAATACTTACATAATGTATACGTATACATATTAATAGGTACATATGCATCTTATTTGCATATTTTGTTGCAAGCACACTTGGATGAGATGGAGCAGGATATCAGAGAGGGAGAATGTTAGGGACAAAATGGCTGCTCCTATACTGAGCAATGTGAGTGGCAAAATAGAGCAAAATATTTCATATATTTCACTACAAACCTTAGAAAGAGTATAGAAGAGATTCATTTTGATTCAATCTAAAACAGTTCTAGAGTCAGTGGCCTTTTAAATGTAGCTGACTATGTCTTTGTTATGGGGATTCCATTCTTTACTGCCAGTCTGCCTGTAGCTCAACGAGAAGTTTTCCTACTGGGACTTATTTTTAAACGAGCAATTTGCCCGTCAAAAATGACGGGAATAAAATGATAAGCCTGGCAATGCTGTTTGCCACACAATGCGAGGCTATGGGCCCTCTGTGCACCTTCGGGGCTCATCGTTTCCGCCTTCGGCGCCCATTGCGAGCTGCAACTTTCTTGCTTTGCAATGACCACCTTCGTTGCTCATCGCAAGACAGATGATAAGGGCCGTTGGCTCTCACCGCGTGGCTCGAAATGAGCACCTCATTGCATGACTCGAAATGAGCGTGTGGCTCGAAATGAGCGCTTGTGTTCTATTTTAGGCCTTGCGCTTGAGTGTTACTGTCTTCGGTTATGTTACTGCTTTGGGTTAATTGTTACTGGCTTGTGTTAAATGTTAGTGGTTTGGGTTAAGTGTTACTAGCTTGCGTTAAGTGTTCCTGCTTAGGGCTCGGTTTTACGTCCACGGGCTATTTTTACATCCTTCTGGCTATTTTTACGTTCTTCGGCCTCATTTTGGTTGTTTTGCGTTTTTTCGGCAGCCATTTATATGTTTAAAAACGTGCATTTTCGGCAGCCATTTATATCTTTAAAAACGTGAAGTCTGACGACGAGCATTAATAAGCAGGAAAAAGTCACAAAGTGAGTTTTAATTAGAAAAATATGTTGTTTTTTTTTATGAAGTTTTGATGCTGCTGAACCATGGAATCCATGATATTTTGATAGAAGATGTATGCGTGAGACGGGTGTTTACATTTCTGAAGAACAATGTTTGCATGTATTGATGTAAGCCACTTGCTTCTGGACCTGTGACAGAGGGTGGTTGTGGTGTCAATTCCAGTCAAATCCGATTATCTAGCAAAGCCTCCTGCTCTCTCCCTGTTCTCTTCTGCCCCATCCCTCCCTCTACCACCACTGTGCAGAGACAATCTTCCTCTGCAATCAAAGACTCCCCCAATTTAGGAAAGTTTATCAGCAGCTGTATGTTTTTTTGCATTCTAAAATATTTAGCTTTATTTCAAGTCTAGTTTTCAAAAAAGTCAATTTTAAATATATGACTCCTTCGGTTCTTTAAGTAGGGGTGGAGCCATGGCCTCTGAAATCTGTAGTATGTAATTTGTAAGTACTGTAAAGTACTTGTAAAGAACACACACATATAAGACTTTTAAAAAGTTTCTTATTTTTTCTGCAGCTCTTTAAAACAGATACTAGATCATTCTTGTTGTTGTACTTGGTTTAACTTTCATACACCGTTTTTCAATAGCTTGGTTCAGTACTGTACTTTTTATTGAAGTCAGCGGCAAAACATTTCCCCTTTCCCCCACTGCAAAGCGTCAAATTTATGGGCCAGACTATCCAAACATATTTCCCTTTTTTTATTTTCTTAAGTCCTCACTGCCAATAATTAATTTTAAAAAATGACTTCATCCTTGTGTGTTAGAGTTTGTAAAACATTATCCTCCTTTGGCGCACAGCCCGCATTCCTTATAAAGCCATCTATTCTAATTAGAGGCGAAAAAGCGTATTCCCGAGCCGGCAGGGCTTTCTAGTTTGCTCTCTTTCTTTTCTGGGTCCTGTTAAAGATTTCGTGTTCCCCGGGGGAATTTATTTCTGTGCTGTGACGGCCTGCCAGAGAGGCGTGTTAGATCCATGTACCTCTAAGTCATTGAAATATATTCAAACACAATGAGAGCCTTGTATATTTCAAGACTCTGAAGGGAGAGGGTATGGAGCCAGAGGGTGTACAGCCAATCAGATTACTGGGTTGGCTGAACATCCCATGCACTTATGTTCAAAGTACAATGTGTACTGCTTCATAGTTACATCTATACATTCTTAGGCCCCCTGTGCTGTGAATTGTTCCTGAGCAGGGGAAGACAGCAATTCCTTCCAATGGGGCTAAAATCTCCAAAGCATATGTTTCCCAAATGTTATTTTCTCATAAAACAAAAAACAAATGAGGTGGAGGATTTATTTGTCCCGCTGCAAAGTCTAGGTTGGGGGAGTAAACGTACAAACAATACTATTGTATACTACCTGAAGGAGTTCCACGTGTAAAGTCCAAACATTCCTATCATAGGGCCTCATTCAATTGAGCTTTCGGGAAATCCGGGCTTCAGAAATGCAGCCCGCAAGATATTTTCTTATTCTATTGGCGTCTTTTTGCGGGCTCAGATCGGGTTACTGGCTCTGGCCTCTGATTCACTGCAATGGTTCACATAGCAAGTTAAGGCCTCTCCAAGCCTTTGATCTCTCACAGCCGCAAGAGTTGCGATCGCTATTCAATTTCTCCGATTACCCCTCGCTAAGCAAGCCCTCAAGCCCGCAAATGGCAAAAGCGAACCCCAATTCACGGGTACCAAGGAGGACTCGCAAAGGGCTTAATGACATGTCCGTAGCACTTTAAATGTACATATACACACTGCTGTACTTTTATTAAAAGTGAAAGTGATGTTACGTCTTAGAATTAATAACAAAACATTCTCAAGCTCTCAAATTGGCCCCAAAAAATACTTTATTTCATGTTTCATTTCCGTGTTATATCGATCACGGCAATAAATGTTTTAATACATAAAATGGAACACACATGTGATACAATATCATATTTACGGCTTTATCAATATTGCATCATATCTGGGGTCTGATCATAACTCGTAATTCAAGCCCATAGGACTTTGAAATCCAACCTCCATTTTTCATTGAAGTAATGATGACTATCTCTGTTTACGTTGGCTGTTTCTAATCGAGAGTTATGGCCTTGCTTGATTGATCATGTTCAAGCTTGCAAATGCTACATGCGATAGCATCGTTTCCGAATTTCACTATCGGCCCCTAACTTGCGGGCTTGCCGAATTGAATAGAACCATAAGTTGCGGACACTGCAGGCCCGCAGACATACAGCCTATACTCCATAGCTTGCGGCCTTGCAATTGAATGCGGCTCATACACCTTCATCCAACTTTATTTTTCTATCTCTTCCCTTTTGCTCAAAGTTTTCATTGGCAATATAGATATAGCATGTATACCTTCCAGGATCCTTTCAGCAGCTCTAATATCATCTTCTTCGTTTTGCAATATCTGCCTTAGCTCATCTCTAGATTTCTCTGGCCTGCCTGCTCCCATGCCATCACTCCCAAGTCTATCACTATACTCAATTTGAACATCCATTCTATAATTTCTCTAGATATTATACAGTTCCATTTTGAAGTTAATTAATGAGAGACCCAACCCTCCTTTTGCACCAGTCTTTATAAGCCAATTGGATCTCTCCTAAAGGATGAAGTATCCGGTGTGTGTTCAGAAACAATATGTATTCATTATAAAACTACAGTATTGTATAAGAGTATGAGACAGCTCTTGGAATGCCGAAAAGCTACAGCTCTCTTGCATGCCTCCTCCAATGCTATATCGATGAAGGGAAAATAAAGAGGGACAAACTGTCTTTCATTTTCTTGTACCAAAGTAGAATTGTGGTATTATGTGGCTATCATGCAACTATAATGTCTGTAATATTGAATACCTAATGCCCACTGTGGTCAATTTGTAATAAATAAATCCAGAATTTATAAATTTGCACCGTTATTTGCAATTATTCTTCACTGTGTGGCACCATTTTGCTGCTGCCTGTTACTTCACCGTATGGGTGTGACCTTGTAAATTATCTTCCATATAGTCTTGCTTAGAGCACTGGCAAATGTAACTGCAACAATCCATATATATATATATATATATATATATATCACAGAGGTGGTGTATGTTAGAGACCTTGCACTCCCCCACCTTCCGTTTGTTGATGTCCCACAGATGCTCAATAGGTTTTAGGTCTGGTGACATGCTTGGCCAGTCCATCACCTTTACCTTCAGCTTCTTTAGCAAGGCAGTGGTTGCCTTGGAGGTGTTTTTGGGGTTGTTATCATGTTGGAATACTGCCCTGAGGCCCAGTCTCCGAAGGGAGGGGATCATGCTCTGCTTCAGTATGTCACAGTACATACTGGCATTCATGGTTCCCTCATTGAACTATAGCTCCCCAGTGCCAGCAGCACTTTTTGCTACTCGCATTCCAATTGCGAGTTACAGGCTCAAAATCACTGTGGTTGTCAAAAACGTAGCTACATCCTATCTTGTTCTATGATGTTTCAAGCCCGTAATTTTTACCAGTGCTAAAGATGCAAATTCCATATTTCTACAAGACCGCAATTGCCTTAAAACCTGTAAATGGCAAATTTATCAAAAAATTCTGAGTACTTGATAGGACTCGCAAGTGAGTTACACTCCAAAAGCAAATAAAAACAGACCACTGTACTTACATATAATGGGAAAGCAATGGAAGGCGTTCAAATTAATTGCACAATAGTCTCAATCTGCTATAAAAAAAATATTTTTTTGCATTTTATTTCTGTGTTATATTGATACCAGGAATCAAGGAGTTAATACATATCAGGTCACCCACATGGACAGTTGTTTTTTTGACCTTTATTGATTTCTACATTTCTGGATTGCGAGTCCCATTGCAAATTGTACTTCTAAACACTAACTGATTGTAGTTTAAAATCCATGTTTTACTGACGTCATGATGACAGTGTCATTTACTATTGGCTCTGTCTAAATTGTAACTTACGGGCTTGCTTAATTTATCATGATCATGCCCTGAAATGCTACGTACGGGTTCATGGATTGCGTGTTGGTGCTGTGAGCATGAAATTGCGGACTTGAGTCAATTAAATACATTTACATATGTAACAAGGGCCCAATTCAATTGCCCAATTCATACATTTATACACACTTAAAATTGTTATGGATTAGGATCAGTACAAAATGCATAAATGTATGCGTACACCTACTTATATATCTTATCTTTGCAGTATTATTGTATAACCAAGTTTTACTAATAAATGCTGAATCATTGGGAGACTCTAAAATGGAGGATTTGACACTCCCCTTTCTCACAAGATGGAGGCAGCACTATTTCCGGTCTGTTAAGGATGACGGGTCTTAACACACACACAGAACACGAGGAGGAGAAACACCATCTTGTCTTTGTCTTCAACTTCTTACCAATGAGAGTAAGACCCATCCTCTTGTGGGATGGGTCTTGGAGACTCCCTAATGTTTTAACCCAATTTACACTCTCAATTGCTTATCTCAACTATGTCCATCTTAGATCATAATAATACCCTTTGATAACTTATTGTGGATCATCATTTATGTTTGGTGGACCATGCAATAGAGCAATTTTTCTATTTGCTGTGAAACCATGAAGTTCCATTTTGTTAGAAAAGGCATTCCATAATGGAAAGCTTTGTGGTAAGCTGCCTGGAAAGAGGTTATCATGTTTTAAAATGGATTTTGAGATCATGAAGTCTGTTTTGGAGTCCTAGAAGAAATATTAAATACTGTGAATCCACTTTGGTATATGGCTGCTTGGAATGTCCAAACAACTGATATAGTTTGGGAATCACTTATTCTCCCTCCATTACCAATCCTGTTCTTTTCTCCCTGTTGAATGTAGAATTCATTTTAACTAAGTTCAATCTTTATTCATACGTAGTGTCAAATTTTACTGACTATTGTTAAATTAAATATATAAAAAATCATAGTAAAGTGATATTACCAACTTTGTACATGTATTTACAAGTACTTCTTGCTGTGTTTCTTTCTCTCTCATCTTTCTTTTGTTCTGGTTTCAGGATTTCTTTTGTGTGTCTAAGTAACTAATAGGCATGACTTATATTTGATATTCATGGCTTGTAAATGCAAAAAGGGAAAGTAACAACTGAAAAAAAAAACGTTTTATGTTGTTTTTTATAGATGAATAATTCTAGAACTATTTTGATAGCTGGGAGCTGATTATTATGCCCTTTCTATGTTATTTTCACCAATCTAATGTTTATTGACCCAAGTATTTTATCAGCTGATAAAATTTTATCTGATAAATGTTAACCTATCTCTCAAACTCATAGAGATTGATAAGGTACAAGCCTGCTGTATTTACTAAGCTATGACACTCTCTACACTTTTGTATTATTATTAATTAAATAGTCATTTTTTTAAATATATCAGTACAGGCAAACAAAGTGGCAGCAAACATTTCTAAAATAGTCTGCTTATAAGTTAATGTGGGAGATGTAGGGCCTGCCCTAACAGACGAGGAGCCCAATTCCTGATATACCCAATGGTAGACAATGAGGTAAATATTAGAAAAAAAAATATGGGTTATGTCTCATAGTTACATAGTTACATAGGGCCTCAGTCAATTGCAATTTTACCAATTGAATAAGGCTCTATATAAGCAGCGAGTATATATTTTTTACTGAAGTTTTTAGCTTGTGAAGACCTTACTTTTGGATAGAAGTTCAGTAACTAAAAAGTTCTGTAAAATAAATATGCTGTGTGCTTATATAAAGCTCTATTCAATTGGCCGAATTGCAATTGAATGAGACCCATAGTAATTAAGGTTGATACAAGACTTTCAGTTCATCAAGTTCAACCTGTTAAGATCTCCTCTGATCTGCAATATGCGGATTAGTTATTAATTAAATTATTGATTAAATAATTATTAATAGTATAGTATTGGAGGATGAATAAAGAGTTAGTCCATCAAGTTCAACCTTTTTAGATCTCTATTGATCTTTTTAATGTGGACTATTTATTATTATTGTTAATTGTTAATTGTCATACAGGGACAAGAAGCGATATGTTCCCTACATAAGTCCTTTATTCTCATTAGATTACCCTCAACACATCTGCATTTTTATATTGCAGCTCCCCAGCATACCACTCAAAATAATTTTTCATCCATCTGGTGAAATGGACCCATTGCAGATAGGGTACAGAGTGCTCCCATGAGCTACTCTCCTATAACGTCCATTAATTACTTTTCCTAAGGCCTACATTGTTGTTGTTTAGTCGTTCAGTCAAGCCAGATTATATGTGACCCTATGAACCACATCACGCCAGGCACAGCCTGACCTCTCTGTTATGACCTGTCCATCTTATAGCTCACAGTTTCATTGAGGTACAAGCCCCTTCACCACAACAAGTTAGCGATCCAGAAGGGTCCAGCCAACATAGTGATTGGTAATCTCCAAGGCTGAGAGTTTATGTAGAGATTTAAACAAAATGAGACTAGCTGCATTTAAGGAACTTCATATCATCTCTAATTCCATCTATCACATAATACTTACTTTCTTTATTAAAGCATTCTTGTTTCAATTAAAATCAGGAACATCAAGGCATAGAATTATACTGAATAAAGATTAACGCTGATAAAAGAGTGTGAGCCCTCACAAAAAGTAAATATCATCACTAATCATCACTAACTGCCAGATTTAAAGCGCGTGCTTAAATATTTACATATTGTAAGACTCACAATAAAAAGCAATATCAGTCAAATTACTTTGTTTTATTTTTTTCTGTATTTTTATGCTGATTTTTAACATTGCTAGGTGGTAGTTGTGGAGTATATGGAAGACAACTTACAAAAAAACACCTTTCACTATCACCACCATAATTGTAAAAAGCAAAGAGAACCTTTTTTATTTTTATTTGAAACTAGCTACTTGCCCGTCAAAAATGACGGCAATATAATTGTAAGCCTGTCAATGCTGTTTGCCACACAATGCAGTCTCTGCCCCCTCTGAGCACCTTCGGCGCTCATTGCGAGCCTCTCCCTCCATCTGCTTTACAGGCCTCGCCTTGTGTATTTTCAAAGTCCTGTGTGCTTCGCTTTGTTCGGCTAAGTGTTACTGGCTTGGGCCTTGTTTTGATCCTGGTTAATAAACTTAAAGTTTTTTGGCCGCCATTTTTCTAGCTTAGCCGATTTTTGGTCGTCGAAAAACGCAAAATATGCTTCAAATTAGATGCAACCTCACTCACAGGCTCCCTGGCTCTCCTCCTGTGCTGTGTGTGAATGTGTAAGTTATTTTTTTTTTTATTATGTCTAGTTTTTGTGGGTCTTTCGAGTTTAAAAAAATGTTTAAAATCGTAAAGTGTTGCGTGACTCGCGATCAGCGCCAAAATGCTACGGGTTTCGGTGCTGATTGCGGCCATCACCATGAGCGCCTTCTGTGCTCATGTGTAGGCTGTTCATTGCAGCTTTGGTCATTTTAAAATTGTATTGCTCATTGCAGCCTAAGTTGTACTGGCCTCACGATGAGCATGCCCTTAATTTTTAACATTGCGTGACCAACATTTGGAAGATCCACAACTATATATGTGATTAAATTTAAATTCATTTAAATTACAACAAAACATGTAAATATTATAACACTTAACAAGACTCAACAGAGAAGACATAAAACACATTAGACAAATACAGGAAGAACCAACTGTGTAGATATGAAAATTGTATGTCAGTATATTTCAAATAGCTCATCTAGTTTTTATAAAACAGAAAACTCATTTTATAATAGAAAAAGCCTTTTACAATGAGTAAATACTGATAATCCAGTTCCCTACATGTTGATTTGTTTACAGCTATGAATAAAAAAGATAGGTTAGAAGAGTCGTCAATTAACTTTAATCCACATATTTTGTCATAGCTTATTTTGAGATCAGTGATCTAGAAGATAGAATAAAATGAATAAATCAACTTGTAAAATCACTCTGTAACTCATTAACTAAGTATAATAACTAATATAGAACAATCTTCTTTTGATTAAAAACAGAATGAAATCAAAACACAATTATTTTTCTTATCTGCCTATGCTGTTCAATGGACTAGGCAACATTATTTAGTAAATTAGACAATCCAGACACTGTACTTCCCTGGTCCAAAAATAAAATGAATGGAAACCATCATGCCTGACATAAAGGTATTCATAGCCAAATGCAAAAACAAAATAAAATAAATTATTCTAAATTATATAATGTCTTCAATGCAATGTCTCAGCAACAAGCAAATGTTTGTAGTCTTGCCAACTTCCTCTTGTTACTGGGGATAATGACTTATTAAAAAACACCACATTAAACAGCTGACGATGTACAAAAATGTACTTAGCAGCTGAACTCTTCCAAAACATCAATGCCAGATGGTTACTCTACCACAAGAAATTTGAATATGTCTTATCGACATACTTGATGAGTTTGAAATGTAGTATTGTGTATCACTTTCCATTCCGAGATACTTCAAGTCACTATAATCTAGATACAATAAATTACTAGGCTACTCTAGGCACTCAAAATGGCTACCTTCATAGCTATTGGAAAGATCAAAGGCATTCCTTGCACTCTCTTGACTTTTAATATTTATTTTTCTTTGCACATTTGCAAATATTGTTGTCTGATTTTAAGTTAGAAATTTAAGATATTAATATGTTCTTATTTTGAGCAACTCATTACATAAAATAGGACACATTAAGGTTGCCCTCTATCACATCTACATTTAATTTTCATAAATGCTGTACAGTTTCCAATATTTCTGGGTATGAGTGCTCAAGACTTGACAATCTGTATATCAATGTCCTCACCTGTTATTTACAGTCCAACTGTATCTATATTTTGTTATATAATTTTTTTTCTGTAACCTTCTATGCCTATATTTAAGGCTCTATTAGGGTACTTGATAAACAAAAATCTGCTTTATTTCAATGCTTAATATTACAAACTAGTAAATTGCCCGTCAAAAATGACAGTATAATTTTACTTTTTTCTCTCCCTTACCCCTTCTGCCTCCCTTGTGTCTCTCCCCCCTTCCCTGTCTCTCTCCCCCTTCCATCCCCTGTGGCTCCCCACTCCCCTGTGTCTCTTCCCCCCCTTCCCTCCCCTGTGTCTCTCCCCATTCCCTCGGCTATGTCTCTCCGCCCTTCCCTGTGTCTCTCCCCCATTCCATCCCCTGTGTCTCCCCCCTTACCCTGTGTCTCTTCCCCCCTTCCCTCTCCTGTGTCTCTCCCCATTCCCTCCCCTGTGTCTCTCTGCCCTTCCATCCCCTGTGTCTTTCTCCCTCTCCCCTCCCATGTGTCTTTTTCTCCCTCTCCCCATTCCTCCCCTGTGTCTCTTCCCCCCTTGCTCCCCTGTGTCTCTTCCCCCCTTCCCCTGTGTCGCTTCCCCACCCCCGTGTCTCTTCTCCTCCCCTGTGTCTCTTTCACTCCCCTGTGTATCTTCCCCCCTCCCCTGTATCTCTCCTCCCTTTCCTCCACTTTGTCTCTCCCCTCTTCCGTCTTCTGTGTCTCTTCTCCCCTTCCTTACCCTGTGTCTCTCTCCCTTTACCCTCACATGTGTCTCTTTCTCCCTCACCCCTCCCCTGTTTCTTTTTCTCCCTCTCCCCTCCCCTCCACTGTGTCTCTTCTCCCTTCCCTCCCATGTGTTTCTTCCCCCCTCCCCTGTGTCTCTTCACCTCCACTGTGTCTCTTCCCCTCTCCCCTGTGTCTTTCCCCCCTCTCCCCATCTCCCCTCCCCTGTTTCTCACCCCCTTCCCTGTGTATTTCCCTCCTCTCCCCTGTGTCTTCCCCCTTCTCCCCTCTATTAAGGTACTTGGTAGACAAAAAATCTGCTTAATATTACAAACTATTAGATTGCCCTCCACTGGGTCTCTTCCGTCTTCTGTGTCTCTTCCCTCCTTCCTTCCTCTGTGTCTCTCCCCCCTTTACCCTCACCTGTGTCTTTTTCTCCCTCTCCCCTCCCCTGTTTCTCTTTCTCCCTCTCCCATCCCCTGTGTCTCTTCCCCCTTCCCTCCCCTGTGTCTTTTCCCCCCTTCTTTCCCCTGTGTCTCTTTCTACCTCTCCACTCCCCTGTGTCTCTTTCTCCCTCTCCCCTTCCCTCCCCTGTGTCTCTTCCTCCCTCCCCTATTTCTCTTCCCCAGCCTCCCCTGTGTCTTTTCCCCCCTCTCCCATCCCCTGTCTCTTATGCCATCCCCTGTGTATCTTCCCCCTCCCCCTGTGTCTCTTCCCCCACCTCTCCCCTGGGTCTCTTGCCCTCTTTCCCTGTGTTTTCTTCCCCCTCTCCCCTATGTCTTTCTCCCCCTCCCCTGTGTTTTCCTCCCCCTCCCCTCTCCCCTGTGTCTTCCTCCCCCTATCCTCCGTGTCTCTTCCCCCTCTTCCCTGTCTCACTTCCCCTCCCTCCCCTCTGGCTCTTCCCCACTGCCCTGTGTCTCTTCCCCCCTCCCCTGTGTCTTTTCCCCCTCCCCTGTATCTTCCTCCGTGTTTTCTTTGCCCTCTCCTCTATGTCTTTCTCCCCCTCCTCTGTGTCTTCCTCCCTCCACCCCCTCTCCCCTGTGTCTTCCTCCCCCTCTCCCCGTGTCTCTTCCCCCTATTCCCTGTTTCACTTTCCCCCCTCCCCTCTGGCCCTTCCCCCTCTCCCCTGTGTCTCTTCCCCCCTCTCCCCTGTGTCTCTTCCACCCCTCCCATGTGTCTCTTCCCCCCTTCCCCTGTGTCTTTTTCCTTCTCTCCCCTCCACTGTGTCTCTTCCCTCCCTCCCCCCCTCCCCTGTTTCTCTTTCTCCCTCTCCCATCCCCTGTTTCTCTTCCCCCTTCCCTCCCCTGTGTCTCTTCCCCCTTCCTTCCCCGGTGTCTCTTTCTACCTCTCCACTCCCCTGTGTCTCTTTCTCCCTCTCCCCTTCCCTCCCCTGTGTCTCTTCCTCCCTCCTCTGTTTCTCTTCCCCAGCCTCCCCTGTGTCTCTTTCCCCCCTCTCCCATCCCCTGTCTCTTATACCCTCCCCTGTGTTTTTTCCCCTCTCCCCAGCCTCCCCTGTGTCTCTTCCCCCACCTCTCCCCTGTGTCTCTTCCCCCCTTTCCACGTGTTTTCTTCCCCCTCTCCCCTATGTCTTTCTCCCCCTCCCCTGTGTCTTCCTCCCCCACCCCCTCTCCCCTGTGTCTTCCTCCCCCTCTCCCCATGTCTCTTTCCCCTATTCCCTGTCTCACTTTCCCCCCTCCCCTCTGGCTCTTCCCCCCTCCCCTGTGTCTCTTCCCCCTCTCCCCTGTGTCTCTTCCACCCCTCCCATGTGTCTCTTCCCCCCTTCCCCTGTGTCTTTTTCCTTCTCTCCCCTCCACTGTGTCTCTTCCCTCCCTCTCCCCTGTGTCTGTTCCCCCACCTCTCCCGTCCCCTGTGTCTCTTCCCCCCTTTCCCCTTCCCTGTGTCTCTTCCCCTCTCCCAGGTGTCTTTCCCCCCTCGCCCTTCCCATTTGTGTCTTCCCCCCTCCCCTGTGTATTTCCCCCCTCTCCCCTTCCCTGTGTCTTCCCCTTTCTCCTCTCCCCTCCATCTACCTCCTCTCCCCTCCATCTTCCCCCCTCTCCCCTCCCCTCCCCTCCATCTTCCCCCCTCTCCCATCCCCTGTGTCTTCCTACCCTCTCCCTTGTGTCTTCCTCCCCCTCTCTGCTGTGTCTCCCCCCATCATTTGTCTCCCCTGTGTATCTTCCCCCTCCCCTGTGTATCTTCCCCCTCCCCTGTGTCTCTTCCCCCTCTCCCCTGTGTCTCTTCCCCCCACCTCTCACCTCCCCAGTGTCTCTTCCACCATCCCCTATGTCTTCCCCCCTCTATCCTCCCCTGTGTCTTCCTCCTCTTCTCCCCTGTGTCTTCCCTCCCCCTCCCCTGTGTCTTCCTCACCCTCTACCTCTCCCCTGTGTCATCCTCCCCCTCTCCCCTCCCCTGTGTCTCTTCCCCCTCGCCCTGTCTCTTACCCCTCTACTCCGTCACTTCCCCCTCCCCTGTGTCTCTTCCCCCCACCTCTTCCCTATGGCTCTTCCACCCCTTCCCCTGTGTCTCTTCTCCCCTCCCCTGTGTCTTCCCCCCTCTCCCCTCCCCTGTTTCTTCCCCCCTTCTCCCCTCCCCTGTGTCTTCCCCCTTTCTCCCCTCCTCTGTGTCTCTTCCCTCTCTCACCTCTGTGTCTCTTCCCCCATCTCTCCTCTCCCCTGTGCCTCTTCACCCACTACCTTCCCCTGTGTCTCTTCCCCCTCCCCTGTGTCTTTCCCCCCTTCCCTGTGTCTTCCACTCCTCTCCCCTCCCCTCCATCTTCCTCCCTTCTCCCCTCCCCTGTGTCTTCCTTCCCCCTACCCTGTGTCTTTCCCCCCTTCCCTGTGTCTTCCACTCCTCTCCCCTCCCCTCCATCTTCCTCCCTTCTCCCCTCCCCTGTGTCTTCCTTCCCCCTATCCTGTGTCTTCCTCCCCCGCTTGCGGCGTCCATACAGAGCTGTATGTACAGATTTAGGAAGTAATGGTAAGTGTGTACACTCCCATGGAGCGTTACACACTTTCCACAAATATATTAGTGACTGTCACTAACGGTGAAACTGACAAATTCTAGAAGGGCTCAGGATATACCAGTTTAATCAGAAAATCTGAAAATTGCTGTGCTTTAGGGTGGTGACAACACCAGAGATTCTCATATCTCCTTAAAAACTACTCCAGGACCTCCTAACCACCAATCCTGACTTCTGGGACTTTACCTCTGACAGTGGTAGCATCAAAACTAGATGATGCCTGTTCCTCATCTTCTCTACTCTTCTTCAACCTTTTCCACAATTACAAGTTTATTTTCTCCTTAAAATATAACATCTGCTTATGCTGGTTTCAATCAACTGTGATTTATTAGTAGAATCACTAACAATACATTCCATTCAAACATCATTTTGTTTCAATAAATATTCTTAAAAAAAAATAAAAATGCCGAAAATCAAATAGTAGCATATAGTAGCAATTGTGAAAATATTAAACATCTGCTTGCACATATATTTCTTATTTTAATTTCAACAATAAATCCTTATAATACTAAGCAACAGGAAACAATCCTATAATTTGGCCCAGACATTCATTTCATTGACACAGAAAATCTGTTCAGATAAAATTAGTTTTACCCTAAATTCTCTTTTATTTTCATAGTAATGAGTCTGCTCAAAAGTCTTATTGTATTTCTATTTTCACCTCTTGTTTCTAAATTTCACTTTTCAAGTAGGTTCCCCAATTCCCATTGTTTGATGAAACTTGATTTGATTTTTTTTGTAATTATGGTCTCTTACATAGATGGGAGAATTATAGATTCCAAGAACATAAGGGGGAATCGAAAGGTTCCAAGTTTAGAATAAAACCATAGTTAATAATAAGTACCGTATATTAGACTGAACATGCAAATTACAGATCATAAATCAATGTCAATGCATGTTATCCACAAATAATCAGCTTTGCCATTCTTTGTTTCTTCAAAGAGTTAGCACATGCTTATTTTGATTCAATCAATTGGCTATGGAGCTGATAGATTCTGTTCTCCTGGGCATAAAATAGCAGGTTCAGTTAAAGCTTCAGCCTACTAAAATATTTATTTTAAGATGCAAAAGTAATTTTTTTTAAATGTAGCTTTCCATGATATCATATTTGGACCTTTTCTTTGCACATTTATGAATAAAATTATATGTCCGAAATACATAATTGTAAATACATTGTGTCTATTTAAATGTGATGTTTAACCTACCTGCTAAAACGAAACATATTTTAAGGGTGTTCAAAGTTGATGATTAGTAATAGAATATTACACTCTATGGCTATATAAGAATACACTGACTTTGAGAAAGTCACGTAACAGTGATGAAACGAGCCATTAGGCTGCTAGCAGGATTTCACTTTTTTCTGTCCTAAGTCTATATAACACTTTTTGGGAATTGTGAGGCTCCCTGAGGGCAGTTTTATATTTTTAGAGTTTAGTTGAATACAAACTGGAACAGCCTATGGTCCCTTTTTGTTTTTAATATATATTTTTTTTCCATCAAGTTTTATTGAATATAGACAACAGTTATTACAATCATTGTATAGTAATAGTATTGAAATTATATCACATATACTAGTTGTCAAACTACAAATTGTCATCACGCTTTGCGAGCTCGCACAGCGAGCTCGCAAGAACTGCATCCCTCGCGGAAGGTGGAGGCTTTACGGTGCATGACTTTGTAACAACAAAACCCCGCATAATCCTTAACTCGCAGCACTTTGTCCTACGAAGCCTCAAAACACTAACAACACAACCCAGCATCGTTAACAGCACTTCTCCTACGGCGCTTCAAAACACCATACAAAACTCCCACACAAACATTAACTCACAGCTATTTACTCCTACGGCGCCTCAAACCACCCCAGAAAACTCACCCACACAAACCTTAACTCGCAGCACTTACTCCTACGGCGCCACGCACCACCTCACAAAACGCGCAGCACTTAGCCGATCAAACACGCTGGCCTTAGCCTACAAACACGCAAGCACATGACGACCACGGGACTTAGAAAAAAAATATACAAATCCAAATACGAGTCATAACACTTAGAAAAAAAAATACGAGTCGTAAAAATACGAACTTACCGGCCGAAACACGCAAACCAAAAAACACTAAAAACACACTAAATACACCCCAAAAAATTACAAAAACATCACAGACAGCATGGGGCAACAGCCAGGACTTCTGTGAGTGAGGTGGAACGCAAATTTAACTCCATTTAGACGAGTTTAGCCACTCGAAAATCAGCCTATTGCTCACTGCATATATCATTTTCGCAACTCAAAATCATTAATAAGTAATAACAAGAAAAAACAATTTTTTTCAAATGCCTCAAAAGATATGTACATTTTGCACTGCACTTACATTTCAGTGTTGGTGCTTAATTATTACATTGCTGTTATATTTATATTTTCAGCCTTCATTATTAATGCACTTATTTTCATTATTACATTGCAGTTATATTTCTGTTGTCATCCTTCATTATTAAAGCACTTATTTTGGTGTGTTGATGTTTAATTATTAATGTTCATGATTAATTACTTAATTAGTCATTTATTTTAAAGAATTGTAGTTGGGAACCGTTTAGAAGGGTTAACAAGGGACAGAATACAAGAATATGTCTATTTGAACAAGATCATAGGTAGCAGTCAACACGGATTTATGAAGGATAGGACATGTCAGACCAATCTAATTAGTTTCTATGAGGAGATTAGTAGGAACTTGGATCAGGGCAACTCAGTGGATGTAGTCTTTTTGGATTTTGCAAAGGCTTTTTGATACAGTGCCTCATGGGAGACTTTTGAGCAAACTAAGGGATACAGGAATTGCAGTAAATATCTGCTCATGGATCGAGAGCTGGCTAAAAGACAGGAAGCAAAGGGTTGTTGTAAATGGAACATACTCTGATTGGACTAATATGGTAAGTGGGGTTCCTCAGGACTCAGTATTAGGTCCTCTCCTTTATAACATATTTATTAATGACGTAGAAGTAAGACTTGAAAGTAGTGTCTCCATTTTTGCTGATGACACTAAGTTGTGCAAGGTAATTAAATCAGATAATGATGTACTTTCCCTACAAAGGGATTTGCATAAATTAGAGAAATGGGCGGCTAAATGGCAGATGAGATTTAATACAAATAAAGGTAAGGTTATGCATTTTGGAAGGAAAAATAGCCATGCAATTTATAATCTTAATGGAGCAAATATTGAAAGAGATTTGGGAGTACTAGTGGACAACCACCTAGGTAGCAGTGATCAATGCCAAGAAGCCGCTGCAAAGGCAAGTAAAATATTAGCATGTATTAGGAAGGGTATAGAAGCAAGGGAAGCAAATATAATTCAACCACTATACAAATCTCTAGTACGCCCTCATTTGGAATATGGAGTACAATTTTGGGCACCACTTCATTAAAAAGGACATTTTAGAACTGGAAAAAGTACAGAGAAGGGCAACAAAACTAATAAGGAGAATGGGGGGGCTAAGTTATGAAGAAAGACTAACCAAATTAAACTTATTTTCACTAGAAAAAAGGCGTCTACGAGGGGATATGATTACCTTATTTAAATACATCCAGGGTCAATATAAGGCTTTGTCAAGTGAACTTTTTGTAGCAAGAGGTTTTCAACTGACAAGAGGACATCTCTTGAAGTTAGAGGAAAAAAGATTTCACCTTAAACAAAGAAAAGGGTTCTTCACAGTAAGGGTGGTTAAACTGTGGAATTCTCTACCAAAGGAAGTGGTGACAGCGAATTCGATAGATAACTTCAAAAAGAGGTTAGATATATTTTTTAATAAAGAGGGCATTGAAGGTTATCCGAGATAAAGGGATATTGATCCAGGGAAAATTTGATCACCAGTTTTTGGGAATTTTGCTTTTTTTAGCCTTATGAGACAATTAGCAAAGTTTCAATGTTTTTTTTTTTCTATTTGCCTTCCTCTGGATCAATTAACAACTAATAGCAAATAGTCCACATATTAAAAAGATCAAGAGAGATCTAAAAAGGTTGAACTTGATGGACTAACTCTTTATTCATCCTCAAATACTATACTATTAAAAATTAATTAACAACTAATTAATTAATAACTAATCCGAATATTGCAGATCAGAGGAGATCTTAAAAGGTTGAAATTACATAGTTACATAGTTACATAGTAATTAAGGTTGAATAAAGACTTTCAGTCCATCAAGTTCAACCTGTTAAGATCTCCTCTGATCTGCAATATGCGGATTAGTTATTAATTAAATTATTGATTAAATAATTATTAATAGTATAGTATTGGAGAATGAATAAAGAGTTAGTCCATCAAGTTCAACCTTTTTAGATCTCTATTGATCTTTTTAATTTGGACTATTTATTATTATTGTTAATTGTTAATTATTGTTAATTGATCCAGAGGAAGGCAAACATAAAAAAAAAAAACATTGAAACTTTGCCAATTGTCTCATAAGGGGAAAAAAAAGCAAAATTCATTCCTGACCCCAGAAACTGGCGATCAAATTTCTCCCTGGATCAATATTCCTTGCTAGTTATCTAGGATAGCCTTGAATGCCCTCTATATTCAGAAATATATCTAACCCCTTTTTGAAGTTGTCTATCGAATTCGCTGTCACCACCTCCTTTGGTAGAGAATTCCACAGTTTAACCACCCTAACTGTGAAGAACCCTTTTCTTTGCTTAAGGTGAAATCTTTTTTCCTCTAACCTCAACGGATGTCCTCTTGTCAGTTGAAAATCTCTTGCTACAATTGATGGACTGAAAGTCTTTTTTTAACCTCAATTACTATGTAACTATGTAAAATGTGCTAAAATGCCTCACAAAATAGGTAGATTTTACAGTGTAATAATATTTATCTGTTGCTGCTTATTGTCTCAAAGGAATAGGATCCTCAAACCGCTTAAATATTTCAATCACTTTATTACATTTTATAGTGCATTTAGTTATTAATATACCATGATTATATTTTGCATGTATGCCAATTAAACATCAGATAAATATTAACAATGCTTTTCATTTTATTTCACAGTTTGATCATCTGTACACCTGACTACACATAATTCTGTTCATGCTCATTGTCTAACAGGGACAGCAACTGAGAAGCAATTCAATATTTAAATACCTTTATTAAATTATGACCATATTTGTTTTTTAAATGCATTCCCTTAGAAATATATTGATGATTACATGTTTATGTTTTGTATGTATGCAAATAAAAATGAATACTTTAAATTATTCATATATTTATTCAAACAAAAATCACAAATGCTTTTTACATCATTTCAAAAATTCTTCATTTCTGCACCTGCTTCAAGACAGTGACTTCTGCAGGATTTCAGCTGATATAACATCTACTTCACAGGTATATGATTTTGTGATGACATTCTTTAGAAATATAGCATTAAGTATTTTTTTTAGGCCATTGATGACAGATAGTGCTTAATTAATTTAAGTCATTCATTTAAAAAATGTATCAATAATTACAAGGAAAAACAAAACAAAAAGGAATACATATATACTTAGCTATTGATGTTTTAACTAATTACACTTTAACATCATATCTTGATTTATTGATTAATTCCAAATCATATCTAGATTTATTGATTAATTCATGTAATAACAAAAAAAAAAAGGGTTTCATGCCAATCTATACTTTGCTCATAGCTATTTCCATTTGTCCTTCTTTACGAAAACATGTTTACCTGTTTAGATTTTGCAGTGATAACACTTTTACATTCTTTAATTCATGTGTATTCTTTCATTCATTAATTCATCATTATGTTACTGCTCATTGTCTAACAGGCAAAGGACCTTAGAAGCAGTTAAATATTTAAATACATGTATTATATAAGGACACTTTTTAACATTTTACAATGCATTTTCTTTGCCATATATTGATGATTAGGATTTACGTTTGCTATGTATGCCAATTAAAAAGGATAATTTCAATGATTCAGAAATTAATAAAAAAAAAACATATTACAAACCCTTTCTATGTCATTTTACAGATCCATCATCTCTGCACCTCTCTGAAGACACAGAGTGACGTCTGCAGTATTTCTGTTGATATTGCATCTAATTGACAGCACAGTCTTTATAAAAACAGGATTAACAGCCTTATTAAATTGCAAGTTGCCCTATGATATATATAAGCACACGGCATATTTTTTAACACAACTTCTTACTTAGTGAAGACCTTGCTTTTGGATAGAAGTTAACTAACTAAAAACTTCCATAACCAAAATATGCTCTGTGGTTATATAGAGCCCTATTCAATTTGTCAATGTAATAAGTCTCTAAGTGTTTTTTCATCAACATTATTCACAGGTTGTCATTCATTAATTTATGTAATTAATTTTAATAATTAATCAATCATTTAAAAAAATACATATATGCTAACACATTTATGTTACATGAATGAGAATTACACTTCAGAACTTTATTTATTGATTAATTAATTTCAGACAGATAATACTAAGTTTTTTCATGTCAATCTATAGTTTGCTAATAGCTCTTTTGCTTTGCTCTTCTTTAGGAACACATGATTACCTGTTTATGGTTTTGCAGTCATGACAGAGAGAGAGAGAGACAGAGAGAGACACAGACAGAGAGAGACCGAGAGAGAGACAGAAAGAGAGACAGACAGAGAGAGAGACAGAGAGAGAGAGAGAGAGTCAAAGAGAGAGACAGAGAGAGAGACACACACACACAGAGACACACAGAAAGACACATAGAGACAGAGAGACACACACACAGAGACACACACACACAGAGACACACACACAGACAGACAGAGACAGATTACCACTAAATGTTTTAGAAATATATAACAGGTTAAAAAATATGTATAATAAAATAAATTAAATTCTTACACCTCTATTTCCAATAACAGATTACAATGGCAGACAATGCAGAAGAAATAATATAAAAGAAGAATGGCAAGGGAACGGAAGCAGAGGTGGAGAGATGCACAGACCCCTGAGACTTCACAACATTTAAGAGAAGAAGATCGACAGAGACTTCTAAATAAAAGGAAAATGGCTAAAAAAGCACAAAATTAGTCTGCTGGAGTTTCAAAGAAAAGAAAAAGTAAACCAAAAATTGTCTCTAAAACATTCTCTAATGACCCAATATTGCCTCCTCACACCAATGTTGATAGAGATGACACCAATGTAGATATAGAAAGTTGTACTGAGATCTATATTGAGGAAGCTCATGATAGCCCTTTATTTACAGCACTAAGAGTAGACACTCATTATTGTGGATTAATGAATGTGGTTTGTCAGTTTTGTGGGGCCTATCATTTTCTGAAAGAAAGACCAACTGATGGAGAGTTTATTAGTTGCTGTCAGAAAGGAAAGGTAAGACTTCCAGAAAGATACACATTTCCAGAATATTTAGAAAGTAAAATGAGCGATCCTACATTAGCAAATGAAATTTGCACAGTTATATGTCCTTGATACGATGGAAGCTGTTGAACAACGAATTATGCTTCCTGAAAATAAACAATGCTTACCTATAGTCTTTGAACAGCTTGATAACATTATGTCCAAGAACCTATATAGTAAAGCATACAAAAAAATTAGCTGAGGTTGAAAAAGAACCACTGGCACATGCGCAAAGACATCAATCGCCAATGCCAAGAGTAAATATGGTTCTCAAAAGAAAATGAGGTTGCCCTGGTATTTAAAAATGATGATGGAGGCTTTTTGTGACATCAAAGAGGTGTGCATTCTGAGGCAACCGGAAATGGACGGTGCGTCAGTGTAACTGACGTCTGGATGGCGGGGGTGAGGGCTCTCTAATGCTCTCTAACGGCTTTCTAATGCTAAAAGACTGACAGCCTGGCTCGCAAAAAACGCCCTCTATACCCCATTGACCATCGCATGTCCCATGCTCACCATTTGCGCTAGCCCGCTGCTGTATCCTCGCCCACGCTGCTAGGGCACTGCAGAGTCCGGCGGAGTTTCACGCCGACACTGAAGTCCTGCGCGTAGGAGGTGGAGGTGGAAGCATTGCCTCCGGATGTGATTCTCTGTCTCCGAACACAACCCCCAGCTGGAGTTCCGTCTTCGGCAGCGTAGAGGCGTAGAGGCGTCTGAGGAGGCGCATTACACGGAGGAAGCTGCATAACACCCTGGCAGCCACGGCACTCACATAATTATGTGAAGTTTCAAGAAGTGCTGCCATTAGACGGATCTCGACAGTGCTCTCGACTGTGCTACCTGCTGCAACGATTGCCCTGGAGGTAAAGTCTCTCCTCTGACTGTGGACGTGGCCCCCTGCATCTGGGAGCAACTTATAGATTGGAGTACCGGGTCCAGCATTGAATCCAGTGAGCCAAAGGAGACACAAGACCAGTAGCCACAGGTAATCCCAGAAGACTAGCTGTGGCCAATATAACTGAGGTAGGGGGGCCAGACTGTATAGAGGGAGTGTGAGCTGGAGAAGGTGGGGGCTCCGCTGGCATATGGTGAAACAAAGCTCTGCTGTGTGTGAAGAATCTGCAGAAGAAGAAGGGTTTAAAAACTTCTATATACATCTCTCCCTCTCTTTGCCACAGCCTATATCAGATATACTCATAAAATATAGAGTGTGGATAAAAACCCCCTACCTGATCAAAACCTCACTCTCAAGTGAGGGGGACACGCTAATCCCCCCTAGGTATCCTGAGGTATTTAAGCAAGGAGGCTTAGGTGTGAACCCGTGGGTTCTATTTTTATACAACTATGCCAACTAAAATGAAATCAAGGGATAGAGCCAAAAATGAGCCAACAAAACCCCCCCAAATGTTTTCACCTCGATATAAGGGCTCAGGCTCTACCATTCAGGCAGTAGCTAACACATCTACATCATCAGTAACCCCCTCGCCAGACAAAGCATCGCAGACACTACGTTTGGAAAACTCGGGGGTGGAGGAGGAAGAAATTCTCACCTGCTCTAAAATGCAGGAAATGCTACAATCGTTCCAGTCTAAACTAATTCTGGACTTGACAAAAAAAATAGCGGATAACTCGATACTAATTAAAGAGGTAAATCTGCGGGTGGAATCTGTAGAAGACATCTGTGACAACCTAATTACGGACAACAATAATCTTCTCAAATATACCAAGTCGCTGGAGAACAGAATTGAGGATCTAACAAATAAGATCTCTTCAATTGAAGACCGTAGCAGAATGAACAACCTTCGCATCAGAGGCATCCCGGAATTAATACTTGACTGTAACCTGAAATCTTATGTAGAGAACTTCCTATTAACCTTGGCTCCAAATGTAACACCTAATGAAAATACTATTGACGTTATCCATAGATTACCACTTGCGAAACACCTAGATAAATCTGTTCCCAGGGAGGTCATTGTAAGAGTCCACTATCGCTTTTATAAAGATGAGATAATGAAGAGGTCATTTATTATGCAAAAATTTCCACTGCCATATGAGAATCTCAAAATCTTCTCAGATCTGTCGGTATACACTCTATCTAGGAGAAGAGAATTTAGTCCAATCACTCAGGTGTTAAGAGAAAAAGAAGTTAGATATAAATGGTTATCTCCAGTAGGTCTTTCTGTTTATAAAGACTTGCAGTGGCACAGGATAAAAACAGTACAGGAAGGGGCTAAAATGTTACAAACATGGAATTATGAATTAACAGTTGAAGAACAGGGGGCCGGTTTACCGAACCTATTATCCAGTGAGCGGGTATGGCAAAAGAATTAGGAGTCACGGGGGTGGGGGTGGGGAGGAACCTTGAGGTGTGGATAGCTGGGAACCCATATCTATCTCCAGGCTCTCTCCCCTCATGGTCCCCCCCATTGCTTACTTAGGGAATAGAGGTGGAGGTGGGTGTAAGAATTAATAAAGCAATTTTGTGGCCATGGATTAGCAATCCTTGAGTAAAATTCCAAAGGATGTAGGAAGGGAAGGAAAAAAGGGAAAAAAAAGGAGGGGAAAAGAGAAGAAAAAGGAAGGGGGGAAGGGGGGAAAGGGAAAAAAAATGAGGAATTATGTAGCTTAATATGCAATATCATACAGAAGGGGAGGGGGAGAAGAGAGAGAGAGGGGTAAGTAGCGGGATAGAGTAGGCTGCACCTATAGGAGGGCGTTCTCAGGGTTTATTAAGTATACCACAAGTTCAAGGGAGTACCATTCCTAGGTATATTATTACATTGAATATAATCTTCCTCTCTCTTCATATTTAGGGACTTAACCCTTACCCCTCTCAAATCACTTTAGCAATGTATGTGAGAATATTTATCTTTTGTTTTTGTGTTCATTCCTGTATGTTCCCTTTTTTTTTTTTTTCACAGTTGATCATAATTAAGGAAATTTTGTTATCAACCCAGTCTCGGCACATAGTAACCTTCTTGTTTTCTTCTTTTTTTTCTTTTCCTTCCTGTTCATAGGAATTATAGCACTCATGGCACGGAGCTACATAGATAGCCCAATTAGTCTCCCTTCCCTTGAGTCGAGAGGCACATCTAGTGAATCAGTTAGCCAGGCAAGTCAAAATTTATCCTCAATATTAATATCTTGATTAATGACAACTCCCGAGAGCAATATAGTGAGTCTCTCTATCCCCGCCATGTTCTCTATGGAGTTATGGGGAACCTATCCAGCCATTTTCTACTATCAGGTAGTTGCTTTGCTAAATGTAATGTTATTTGTTATGTTTGTATTCACCTGTCAAGAGTATTTAGGAGGGTCTGTAAGAGCAGATTTCTGTTCTTTAGACTCCCATATATTCAATACAGGTGGGGGATGTATGTTGTAAACCCGATACCCGTGTAGGCACTATATGGATTATGGGATGTACCAAGTAGATACATGATTTCTCAAATTTTGACCTATGCTTAAAGGTTTAAAAATAGTTTCTCATAATGTTAATGGACTGAATTCCCCGACCAAAAGGAAAATAGCCTTCTTAAACTATACGAAAATCAAAGCAGACATATTGTGCCTGCAGGAAACTCACATGAAGAAAGATTCATCTAAGTATCTGGCCGATAAACAATACCCCTTTAATATACACTCGACTTTCACAAGTAAATCTAAGGGAGTATCTATAATGTTTAATAAAAGACTGCAGGTCTCCGAATTATTCTCAAAAATAGATCATCTAGGGAGATATATAATATGGTCAGGGCATATCAATAATAGTCTGTTTACTATTGCGAATGTCTATCTGCCCAATAAAAATCAGATCAGCTATCTAAAAACCTTTCTGAAAGATCTATATAAATTAAAGAGAGGGCTGCTTATTCTATGTGGAGATTTTAATCAGATTAGGGACCCCCTTATGGATAAACAGAGGGCCCACAAGATCAAAACTGAAGTCAAAGAATGCAAAAATGCCATCGACGTCTCCAATATCTTGAATAGTTATGAACTATTCGACATATGGAGGGTCTTCCATCCTAATAGTAAAGATTATACATTCTTTTCGAATCGGTTTGAATCTTTATCCCGCATAGATTATATATTCTCTGATTCGAACACACTAAAATTGGTAGCGAAATCAGATATCATCTTAACACCCTGGTTAGACCACAGTATGAATTCTATCATTCTCATGGATTCTTTGGAATCAAAAGTATCAAAAAGTTGGAAAATCAATCCTATACTATTTAAAAATATAGACAATCTTGACGCAGTAAAAAAGGATACTCTGGAATTCTTTGAGCTTATTAAAGACACAGTGTCCTCCAGTAAGACATTATGGTGCTCCTATAAAGCATATATTAGGGGTACTATAATTTCAAGGATGGCAGTCTTAAATAAGCAAAGGGGTCTACCTCTTAAAACCTTATATATTGAACTAGAGAAACTCCATCAGTTTAACAAAAGGAGCCCAAATAAAAATATTGGACTCCAAATAAATACACTAAATAACCAAATAAATCGTATCCTACAATCCCAGGCAGACAACCTCCTTTGGAGACTGCAACAATCTAACTTTCTTTTTGGTAACAAAACAGGTAAAATTCTCGGGAATAGATTAAAGAAACAGCGAAACTACAATAGGTTCCTAAAAATAGTAGATAATGAGAAAAAAGTCCACATGATCCCAGATAAAATCGGTGAGCTCTTCCAGGGATTTTATGAGAATCTATACAACTTAGATAAAGATATAAACCTGGTGATACCAGACAGGGCTGCTGTTGATTCCTTCTTAGATAAGATCCAGATCCCTCGGATCTCGGATCAAGAATCCCTAGATCTAAATAAGGAAATATCTAGCGAAGAAATAACAATAGCAATAAATTCAGGCAAAACAAATAAAGCACCAGGTCTAGATGGGTTCGATCATATGTTCTATAAAATGCTTCATTCTGAGCTCAAACCATCTATGCTTAGTTTATTCAACGAAATTAAACATTCAGGTCATATCCCATTAGAAATTACAGAGACAAAAATTATAAATATTTTGAAGGTAGGGAAGAACCCTGAGGAGTGCAGTAGCTACAGGCCAATCTCACTAATAAACATAGATGTTAAAATTTATTCAAAAATCCTAGCAAATAGATTAAAGAAGATCATTGGCAATCTGATCCATCCGGATCAAACTGGATTTATCCCTGGTCGCCAGACATCAGATAATAAAATACGTCTTTTGAATATACTATCCTATGTCAAAAATAAAGATATACCGGTAATGATACTCTCATTAGATGCTGAAAAAGCGTTCAACAGGGTTAATTGGGAATTTCTACAGTGTGTACTGGTGAGATTTGGCCTGGGCGACTTTGCTTCAAAGTCAGTCAAAGCTCTTTATAGAAACTCTTTCTCACGTATTATGAATCCTGACTTTGAATCTAAACAATTTAAAATTGGGAACGGCACCCGTCAGGGCTGCCCTTTATCCCCGCTTCTATTTACACTCTTTTTGGAACCTCTAGCTATATATATTCGTCAGTGTAATGAAATCAAAGGGTTTTGTATAGGTAAAGAAGAATTTAAATACATAGCTTTTGCCGATGACATTATAGTTACCATAACAAACCCCGAATACGCATGCTACAAACTTCAAGAAATAGTTGAGGACTATGGCAGGCTCTCATTTTTTAAAGTCAATCAGTCAAAGTCAGATACCTTTACAAAAGGAATACCACTGGAAACTAAGAATAAATTAAGGGAAGACTTTAGGTTTAATTGGGATTCCAAATATATAACCCATCTGGGAATAAGATTCTCTTTTCGGGTAGATAATATTCTTAATGACAACATTAATAAGGGTTATGAAGCTAATTAGACCCATATTAACTGATTGGAGCCATCTAAACCTATCCTGGTCAGCCCGAATAGCATCAATTAATATGAACATACTTCCCAAAATTACATACTGCATGAGATCCATACCGGATATCTTGGCTAATAATTATCTCAAGTGTATACAGGATCAACTAGATAAATTTATGTACGCAGGGAAAAAACCTAGAATTCGGAAAAGTATAACTTACAGTAAATTATCTAATGGTGGCCTAAATGCACCAAGTTTAAAAGAAATCCATCTCAAGATAATTATTGCCCAACTCATTGGTTGGCATATTATTAAAGATAAGCCAAGATGGCTATCGCTGGAAGAATCGTTAGTGAAAGACCATTCCATTCAAATGTTGATCTGGTTACCCGCATATGATAAAGCTTTATACAGCGATCTCCCAAAAAACTTAATCAATATCATTAAAATTTGGTATAAATATAGAAGAAAGATGCAGTTAACAAATATACCCTCAATCGTAGCTCCACTGGACTATCTGAGTTTGAGGGCGCAATGTCCCTCAATAAAGATGCTATCTGATAAGGGCTTAAGATGTATTTCCTACCTATATAATAAAGGTAATCTTCTTACCATTCAGGAGCTGCAGCAGAATTTGGATTTAAATAATAAATTCAACTGGTTAAACTACGAAAGTCTCAAGTTAAATCTATTGGGGAGAGGATATAAACTTTCAGGGATGAATAGCCCTACTAAAATAAAGGAAATCATTCTAAAAGGAGATTTTTCACATCTAATCTCTAAGTGCAGTAGACCTATTAATGACTCTGTCCCCTTTATTAAAAGCCTAGGGGTTAAAGGGTGGGAAAAGGATCTTGGAATCTGCCTAAATGAGATAAGTTGGAAGTATAGTCTAAAAACCACAAAAAAGTCCTCGGTTAATATAATGTACTAGCGACTTGCCCGTCAAAAAATGACGGCAATGTGATGTATATGTTTGTCAAGTTGTTTAGTTATTAACATATATTTTTGACACTTGTAAGTATTTTAATATGAACGTGTATTTTTGTAAAATGTTGATGTAATGGTTTTTTAAAATGTAATTAGTATCTGAAGAATTGTTAACTTTAATATACATTGAATGAATAGGAAAGCAAAAAGTAAAAACCCTTCTTTAAACGTTGCGAATTTTAACATGAATTTTAAACTATATGTAAGCAATAACCATCAAAGTATATATTTTTAAACTTGAACTTTATTTTTTATGTAAGTTTAGAAGTTAACAAAACATTTGTATAATTTTGAACATTATAAACAGGAACATAGTTAATACATTTTGTAACCTAATTTTTTATTAAAATTATTAACATTTGAATGTAAAAACAATTGACATTTAAATTAATCAGTATTAAAATTCAATTTCTATCACAAAAATTGTTAACTTGAATATACATTGAATGTAGAGGAAGGCATACAGTAAAACTCTTCTTAAAACGTACGTAATTAAAGTAATTTATTACTGAGCACATAAACTGGCGATAAACATTAATGTAGGTAGTAATCTTAAGATAACAGACAATATTTACATTGTGACTTAAAAGGTGCTTGACCTGTTAACATCCACTTTGTAATGTGTTGAATGAAATAACTTGAAAATATATTTTTTAAACTTGTAACATTAGAAACATTAACATAGTGACTTAACATTTTAACATAATTTTTACTAACAATGCAAGGCAAGTATTTTGTGAGGCAAATCATTCATAAACATGACTTCCATTAATTATGACTGAATTAAACAACCAATTTTTATGTATTTTGCAATGCTTTAAAAAAATCTTGGCATCGTTAATTTGTATCCTTCAAAGTTATAGTACTTCATAGTAGACAATGTTTTTAGTAAAAATACGTCCATCTTCTAATAAATCACCTTGACTTTCATTGTTTTCAATGTAAACTTTAATAGCCTGTGGATTTTTGCACCGTGACAACGCAACGTACAATTGACCATGTGCAAAAACTGGTTCTTCCAAGAAAATACCCACAGATTTGAAAGTTTGACCTTGTGATTTATTAATGGTCATGGCAAATGCCATAATAATGGGAAATTGTCTTCTTTGAAGTATAAAAGGGAGACTACTTTCACTTGGTGCTAAATCTATTCTTGGTATGAAAACTCTCTCTCCTTTATGGGTCCCAGTTAAAATTTCAGCATCTATAAAATGGTCCTTTAATTGTTGAACAATTAATCTTGTGCCATTGCATAGGCCTTTTTTGGGGTTCATATTTCGCAGTAACATGATAATTGCACCTTTCTTTAGCTGCAAAATATGTGGTGGCATTCCAGAAGGAGTTAAAGAGTTTATGAATTCAGTTGAAAAGTTAGCCTGACTTTCATTGTCATCAGCAAGTACAGAATCAGCACTGTGATAATTTCTTTGTGGTGCATAAATTTTTTTTAAGATTTTATTATTGAGGATTAATGCATCTTTATTTTTACACGTCAGTATGACTTGGTTGGCAAGCTCGGAATATTCTTCGTTATTTATGCTCCCTTCAAATATAGCCGATATAATATCTTGTTGACAAATCATATGAGGTGGGATCTCTACAGTGTCATCAGGTAAATGTAGTATTTTTTCTGTTCTCCCTTCTCCAATTTTAATAAGCCAATCATTGAAATCAGTTTGGCCTTCTGATCTCATATTTTGTTGCAGTTGAAGATGGGTAAAATGTTTCCATACTGTACTTGACTTTATACATGTTTCAATAATGTCAGTTCGATTTCCATGTACAACGACAGGTAATGTTTGTCTGAAATCGCCACCCAACAACATTACCTTTCCACCAAATGGAAAAGTATTCTCCATGACTTCACGAAGCAAACGGTCAATACATTGGAGAGCATAGCATGACATCATTGTGGCCTCATCTATTATAATTAATTTACATTTCTTCAATTTCTTTGCTTGTAAGGATGTCATGCGAATATCCGACACAGAATTTTCTAAAATAGGCACTGGCAGTTTAAATCCACTATGAACATTTCTTCCACCTTCTAATAAAAGTGCAGCAATTCCAGTAGTGGCAAACGCCATTGCTATTTTTCCTTGGGCTCGTACTGAACTCATTAATAAATTGTACAAATATGTTTTTCCTGATCCGCCAGGTCCATCAAGATAGAAATAACGCTCTGTCACCATGTCATCATCTATAGCATTTTTAATGGCATGAAATGCTTGCAATTGTAGTGTATTTAAAGTTGCAAGTCTTTCTTCTGTTCTTTCTGCTTGTAGTTGAATGTCATAGTCTTCAAAGTTAATGTCATCTATAAGACCTGGATCAGGCAAATTAAAACTTGCACAACTTAATCCATGAGTTAAAAAGACTTCTTGGATTTCCATTAACGCTTTTAAGTGTGCAATGGGTTCATTGTATCGTCGCATAAAGTCTTCAGCCATATTACTTTTAAAAGTCTCCCACAAAGCTAATGCATTTGGAGCATTTGAGAAGATACAAATAAAAGCAAATTGTTCTCTCATCTGTCGTGGCATTTGACATTGTGCTGCTTCTTCTAAACATCTTTCCCACTCTGTATCATCAGCGAGTAAGTTTCTATGTCTTGCAGCTAAATGGAAGGATTCATATACAATGTCATTAACAGTTCTTAAGTGTTCAAAACTTTGTGCTCCAGGAACATTTAAAAGTAATATCCGTAAGCAAAAACGTTCCACATCTCTTGGACTGACTGTGTAAATTCTTGGAATAATTTTATTGCCTCTGGTTTTTCTTGGTCTCCATAATCCATTCACAAAAACATAGTGATATGGAATTTCAATATATAAGTATTGTGTTGCTTCAGCATCAGTGGAATTTAATGCAAACCATGCAGTTAGTGTAGTGTGACGATCTTCACTTTGGGCCAATGCATTCATTTCATTTCCAGCATGGAAATAAACTAAATGTCGTTGTGGCAAATGTACTGCTAACCTATATACTGCATGTGATCTATCATGCATTTCAAATTTTAAAAGCCGCCACATAGCTTCTGGCGCACTGACATAGCGAGCATCTACATGAGATGCAAGTTCATCATGTACTAACTCACTACTTTCAGGGTTGTCTGCACTTTTGACGACTACAGTAGCTGCATCGTAACCTTTGTAAATATATTTGTAGACATATTTAATGGATTTGATGGAAGTGCAGGCTTCTACGTTAATGTGTGCGTTATACTTCATGAGTAAATGTGGATTGTAGGGTACTACATATCTATTGTCCACTTTTTTTCCACGAATAATGGCACTATCTCCTTCTCTTCTTTTATAAAGTGGATATCCATCACAATTGGCATAGGTTTTGTCTCTATAATCTTTTGGAAATTCTTTGGAACATTTATTATTTTCCATACATGGTGATTGTGGATTAAGGTCACCACAGGGTCCATGAATCATGCGATGAGTAACAATCTCATATAGTCTACCATATAGTTCTGGATCTGGTAGTTCAGCAACAATGACTGCATCCACTTTGTCTGAAGTATCTAATTTATCTTTTTCTTGAAGTATTATTAGAAGATGTGCATGTGGAAGGCCTCTTTTTTGAAATTCAATGGTATATACATAAGCAAGACATTTGCCAAATAACTGATTTATAGTGAAGTCACGTATTAATTCATTTAATTTAATCTTAAAAACTCTGGCTACTAAATCTGGTCGATCTGAAGCAGTTTGTCCAAGAAGTAGATTTAGTGTAATTTCTGGCCATTGTGGATTACATGTAAATGTCACAAATAGATCGGGTTTGCCAAATTTTGTCACAATAGCCATAGCATCATTGTATCTTTCTCTCATATTCCGAGGAGATCCTTGAAAGGAAGATGGTAAAATGATGGCTTTGCCAGCTGTCATGTCTCTGCTTGTAGCCACGTCAGCAACATAGTCCATGAGTCCAGAATATTGTTCTACACGGAGTTTATCTTGTTGATATTTGATAAAGTTTAAATTATTTGCCTCAACTTGCAAATATGAATCAATAATCCATTGTTGTGTTAGTTTCCCACCACATAAAATTGGATTAAATGCATTGCGAATGGCAATTTGAGCTACTTTAAATTCAAGCATAGAAACATTATTTCGGATTCTGGCTTTAGCATTTGGGTAACTGGGAAGAGTTAATTTTGGTTGCCAACCTGCTTCTCCGTGTGGGAAAAAGATGGGATATGTCATTGGATCTAAATTTGGACTTAAGATACTCATATTAATAAACGGTTGGTCCTCATTTCTAGGATATATTCGAATGTCTCTTTGAAATGGTGGTTCTCCTTCATCATTGTGAAACACCATTGCAACCTCATTTGTTGTTGGCAAGTTATAACGACGTTTATCAGTATGTCTGTCTCTTTTAAGCACCATATTAACCTTCGGCATTGGTAATTGATGTGTTTGTGAATGAAGTAGTTGTTCATTTTCTACTTCTGCCAATTTTTTATACGCTTTACTGTAGGGATTGTTGTCCATAATGTTATTTAGCTCTATGAAAACAGTGGGTAAGCATTTTTTATTTTCTTCCATCTGCATACGTTGGTCAACAGCTTCCATTGTATCTAGGACATATAGTTGAGCGAATTTTCTTTTATTTCCTTCCTCTGGATGTAAATGGGAAGTGCGATGATAAATTTGTCCTTGGACTTTAAAACAGTAAGGACCATGTCCTGGTACATTAGCAGCTAATGTTGCCCCCATGGATGCAAAGGATATGGCACTATTGTAGGATCTTATGTTTGTCTTAAAATTTTTGTAGTTTGGAAAAGTAGGTTCAGTCATAATATTTTGTAAATAAATTGGAAATTCTTTCCTTTCTGGAAGTTTGAACTTGCCTTTTTGACAACAACTAATAAATTGTCCATCTCTGGGTCTCTCCTGTTTAAAATAATAAGCCTCACAAAACTGACATTGAGTAGTCATGTCCCCACAACTATGAACCTCTACTGCTAAAGACTTGAGTAGAGGACAATTTGCAAAGCATATAGGATTTTGACTTTCATATTCATCAGGTGAAATGTCATATAATGTTTCAACAACAGGTTCTAAATGTTTTGTTTTTTTCGTTGCTTTTCTTGGTATATGTTGTATTGTTTGAGGTAAAATGTCATGTAATGTTTCATGAAACGGTTCTAAATGCTTTGTTTTCTTTGTTGCTTTTTTTGGTATCTCTTGTATTTTTTCTGGTAAAATGTCATCTGATGTTTGAGCAACAGGTTGTAAATGCTTTATTTTCTTTGTTGTTTTTTTTGACATATCTTTAATTTCTGCAAGTGACAGTCTTTTGCTTGCAATTCTTTTGCGTTCTTTTTCTCGTCGAATTTCCTTCTTCTCCGGTGTCTGCTGGCTGTCTGCTCTCTGTCGTCGTTCTCTAGCTTGGCGTCTTTTCTTTTCTTGTTTACTCTCGTTATCAGCCATGTTAATCTGTAAAAATAAAATAATGTACCATTAGTTTATTTTGAGATGTTAAGTTGTTTTTCATGACAAATAGTTATCAATAGTGTGTTAACATTTTATACTATCAATTTCAATGCGGTCAATTGAATAAAAGTCTAAATAAGGCCATCAGATAATTATTTAAAGAAATTTTTATTTATTAAACATGTATCCAAAAGCAAGTGTTTCAGTAACTAAAAAGGTATTTTCAAAAAGATGTTATGTCCTTATTTACAGCACTATTCAATTTGTCAAATGGCAATTAAATTAGGGTTTAGGACTGGAATGTTACAATGACAAATTGTATAGATTCTGTGTTTTTAGACTTTTTTGGACTATGCCAATTTATTTTTTAAGTTTACATTGAAGTTTGTATTTATTGTTAAAGATTATTGGCCCTGAAAGACAAATAAGAGATAGATGATAGATATTACTTTTTATACTGTACCTTGGTTGAAGTTTGATTTCAAGCAAAATTCTTTGTTGGTCCTGTGTTGAAAGCCTTCGTCCGATGGTCTGGTCCTGTGTTGAAAGTCCTCGTCCGATGGTGTAGTCCTCTGTTGAAAGTCCTCGTCCTCTGGTGTGGTCCTCAGTTCCAACTCCTGTTCCGATGTTCTTGACGCAGTATCTGTTATAAAATAAAAATGAAAATGTTATGTTATTTGAATGTCTTTGTATGAATGAAAAAATTGCATTATTTCTGTGTTTTTCTACAATCCTTTTTGGTGCGCCACAATTTTGGTATGCTTCTGTAGGCTATTTTCTAAGGCTTATAGGTGGTTAAACATTAAAGAAGAATATTAATTAATTTTTCTCTTTTTTTACTTGTTATACTGTACCTTGGTTGAAGTTTGATTTGAAGCAGAATCTTTGTTGGTCCTGTGTTGAAAGCCTTCGTCTGATGGTCTGGTCCTGTGTTGAAAGTCCTCGTCCAATCGTCTGGTCCTCTGTTGAAAGTCCTCGTCCGATGGTGTAGTCCTCTGTTGAAAGTCCTCGTCCAATGGTCTGGTCCTCTGTTGAAAGTCCTCGTCCGCTGGTGTGGTCCTCAGTTGAAACTCCTGGTCCGATGTTCTTGACGCAGTATCTGATATAAAATAAAAATGAAAATGTAATATTATTTTAATGTATTTGTATGAAGTAAAAAATGACATTATTTATTTGTTTTTCTACAATCCCGTTTGGTGTCCACCACTTTTGGTATGCTTATTTAGGCCTTTTTCTAAGGCTTATAGATTGTTAAACATAAAATAAGTATCTAAATGTACTTTGGTATGTGTTTGTGTGAGTTTTCATACAATCCTGTTTGGTGCGCACCACTGTTGGTATGCTTATTTAGGCTTCTTTCTAAGGCTTATAGGTTGTTAAACATAAAATAAGAATGTAAAAGTAGTTTGCTATGTGTTTGTGTGAGTTTTCATACAATCCTGTTTGATGCGCACCGCTGATGGTATGCTTATTAATGTTGTTTTGTAATGCTAATAGGTTGTTAAACATAAAATAAGAATCAAAATGTAGTTTGCTATGTGTTTGTGTGAGTTTTCATACAATCCTGTTTGGTGGGCACCAATGTTGGTATGCTTATTAAGGCTTCTTTCTAAGGCTTATAGGTTGTTAAACATTAAATAAGAATGTAAAAGTAGTTTGCTATGTGTTTGTGTGAGTTTTCATACAATCCAGTTTGATGCGCACCGCTGATGGTATGCTTATTAATGTTGTTTTGTAATGCTAATAGGTTGTTAAACATAAAATAAGAATCAAAATGTAGTTTGCTATGTGTTTGTGTGAGTTTTCATACAATCCTGTTTGATGCGCACCACTGTTGGTATGCTTATTAATGTAGTTTTCTAAGGCTAATAGGTTGTTAAACATAAAATAAGAATCTAAATGTAGTTTGCTATGTGTTTGTGTGAGTTTTCATACAATCCTGTTTGGTGGGCACCAATGTTGGTATGCTTATTTAGGCTTCTTTCTAAGGCTTATAGGTTGTTAAACATTAAATAAACATCTAAATGTAGTTTGCTATGTGTTTGTGTGAGTTTTCATACAATCCTGTTTGATGCGCAGCACTGTTGGTATGCTTATTAATGTAGTTTTGTAATGCTAATAGGTTGTTAAACATAAAATAAGAATGTAAATGTAGTTTGTTATGTGTTTGTGTGAGTTTTCATACAATCCTCTTTGGTGGGCACCAATGTTGGTATGCTTATTTAGGCTTCTTTCTAAGGCTTATAGGTTGTTAAACATTAAACTAAGAATTTAAATGTAGTTTGCTATGTGTTTGTGTGAGTTTTCGTACAATCCTGTTTGATGGGCACCACTTTTGTTATACTTATGTAGTGTTTTTTCTAATGGTTATAGGTTGTTAAACAAAAAGAATATAAATTTAGTTTGCTATGTGTTTGTTACAATCCTGTTTTGTGTGTACCAGTTTGTGTGTACCATATGTTGCATACTTTCGCCCTCATTCAATTGCAGTTTGGCCAATTCAATATGGTTCTAAATGTGCTTATTTGGAGCCCTATTGAATTGTCCAAAATATCAATTGAATGAGGGCCTTTGTTTGCTGGATTTGTTATATTGTGAGGGCCTCATTGAATTTTGTTTTTCAATAGGGCTCTATATAAGCACAGAGCATATTTTGGAACAGAAGTTTTTAGTTAAATTGAGCCAAATGTGCTTATATAGAGCCCTATTGAAATGGTCAAATCACATTTGAATGAGGCCCTCGGCCATTAAACATATTTAGGTCCTGAATCAATTGCGTTTTGACCAATTGAATAGGGCTCTATATAAGCACATAAAATATTTTTGGACAGAAGTTTTTAGTTAGTGAAGACCTATTATGTGCTTATATAAAGCCCTATTCAATTAGCCAACTCAGAATTGAATAAGGCTCATGGTTCGGTTCTTTTTTATACTTAATACTTTACCTTGATTGAAGTGTGGAATGACAGAGGGTCCCCTCCTGCCAATCTTAATCCGCCGGTCTTCTTGTAGTGTCTGTTTGAAAAATAAAGTGAAATAGTGAATTATAGAATTTTTTATTTGTATTTAACAAACCATGGCCTTTTCAGCATTTAAAGTATTTTTGTATCTTACCTCTTGTTCTTTGTTGGTGTTCTTTAAAAGGGATTGTTCTTCACAGTGCACAGTGCAAATTGTTGAGAGACGCTGTTGATGCAGAGTCTGTTTGAATATTAAAAAAAGTAGAAAGATTGAGTTTTAGGTGATCTATTAAATTTCAGTAAATTAATTTCATTGAAATATACTTCTGTAATTAATTTGAATTAACATTATTTTTTGGTGGGGTCTACACACATATATGTCACATACATGAAGCACATTTCCATAGTTGAAAGTAATTTTTTTGTGTGCGTGTGACATATCAGTATACATGAATCATATTTTAATTGTTAAATTAACCTTATTTTTATTTTTGGCCAACATATATAAATGTGTGTGTGACATGTGACTATAGATGATACACATATATGTGCGTGTCACATATCAGTATACATGACTCATATTTTAATAGTATTTTAATAGTCCCAACTTATTTTTTTGTAATGTAATTTAAATGTAGTTGTTTAATTAGTTTGTTGCAGGGGCAATACACATAAATGTGCATGTAACATGTCACTATACATTATACACATAAATGTGCGTGTCAGTTGTCAGTATACATTATACGCCTAAATGTGCGTGTGACATGTCACTATACATTATACACATAAATGTGCGTGTCACATGTTAGTATACATTATAGGCATATATGTGCGTGTCACATGTCAGTATACATTATACGCATATATGTGCGTGTCACTTGTCAGTATACATTATACGCATAAATGTGCGTGTCACTTGTCAGTATACATTATACGCATAAATGTGCGTGTCACATGTCAGTATACATTATACACATATATGTGCGTGTCACTTGTCAGTATACATAAACCTCTTTGTCTTCTTTAATTTTTTTTTTTGATGTCCTGTCTTGAAAATAAGTAATATATTATAGCTTACCTCTCAGTTGTAATTTGCACAATGTAAAGTAGTAAATTAGGAAAGAATTATCTTCTCAAGTTTTAGCAGCAGTTATCTCCGAAGTCACTCTGTTCATCACCTGAGGAGAAATGTATTTTTCTCTGTCAAATAGACAGTATTTATAAACTTGTAGAACATTCTGGAAAGTTAGACCGTTAGAACGTAATACGCATGCGCTATTTGCGTTCCAGCTTACAATTTGCGTTCCATCCGCCATTTTGTGCGTAGTAGTGGTTAAAATGGTGTTTAATATGAGTGTGATCCGTTCCGCATAGTATGTGTTTCATTATTGCGAGTAAGTGTAGTGTAGTTACGTCTGGAGCCTCGTTTTCGTTTTGTTCGGCGGCCATTTTTTCTCTCGCTTAGCCGATTTTCGGTCGTTTAAACTCTTTGTTTTCACTTAAATGGACGTGTAAATGAACTTTTGGAGGTGCCGGATGCCCCCCCGTGCTGTAAGTAAGCTTTTTATGTGTTTGTTGTGTTTATTTCTTGTGTTTGTGATGTTTTGATGCGCGGCGGTTGGAATGGGTCTTTCGCGGCCGTATTTTTTTCCGATGCGGCCGTATTTTGTTGCGAGTAAGTGTAGTGTAGTTACGTCTGGAGCCTCGTTTTCGTTTTGTTCGGCGGCCATTTTTTCTCTCGCTTAGCCGATTTTCGGTCGTTTAAACTCTTTGTTTTCACTTAAATGGACGTGTAAATGAACTTTTGGAGGTGCCGGATGCCCCCCCCGTGCTGTAAGTAAGCTTTTTATGTGTTTGTTGTGTTTATTTCTTGTGTTTGTGATGTTTTGATGCGCGGCGGTTGGAATGGGTCTTTCGCGGCCGTATTTTTTTCCGATGCGGCCGTATTTTGTTGCGATATACGCAGTTAGCTTTTACGTGTACGACGCAGGGTATTTGTTTCTAAGTCGTGCGTATGTGTGTTAAGAGCGTGTGAGGGGCCTTTTTTACTGTTTTTTTGTTAAGTCTTGCGTCTGTGTGTCTGGGTGTAAGCGGGTGGGAGGCGACTTTGAGTTTTTTTTTGTTATGAAGTTGTGTGTGTGTGTATGTGTGTGTTAACACAGCCGATGTTGGGATGCTCCCACCACCGCAAATGCGGACCCTCGCTTCGCGAGGATCCGCATTTGCGGGGACGTTGTTTGGTTTTTGTTGGCTGGGCGGTTGGGTTTATTCTGTTAAAAAAGTCGTGTGTGTGTATGTGTGTGTTAACACAGCCGACGTTGAGCCTCCACAACCGCAAATGCGGGCCCTCGCTTCGCGAGGACCCGCATTTGCGGCGAACTGCGTCCCTCGCTTCGCGAGGGACGCAGTTTCTTGCGGGCTCGCTACGCGAGCCCGCAAGCGTGAGCAACGACTTGGGTTTTTGTTGGCTGGGCGGTTGGGTTTATTCTGTTAAAAAAGTCGTGTGTGTGTATGTGTGTGTTAACACAGCCGACGTTGAGCCTCGACAACCGCAAATGCGGGCCCTCGCTTCGCGAGGACCCGCATTTGCGGCGAACTGCGTCCCTCGCTTCGCGAGGGACGCAGTTCTTGCGGGCTCGCTACGCGAGCCCGCAAGCGTGAGCAACGACTCGTACGCTCACAACTATATATGTGATACAGAGCTATATTTCAAAATTATTCATAGATGGCACTTAACTCCAGTTAAATTGAGGAAAATCAACCCAGAGGAGTCAGATTGCTGTTGGAAATTATGTGGCTCACGAGGGACTGATTACCACATCTGGTGGGAATGCAATAAAATGCAGAAGTGGTGGTTAGACATCTTCCAACTAATAGGCAAATTGCTTGACAAACAAATTTTTTGGTCTCCTCAAGTTGCCATTCTCCATATGAACCTAGAGAAATTCCCGTCCACTGAAAGGTATCTGATTTGCCATATCTTATTAGCAGCCAAATATCTTATTGTCAAATACTGGAAGCTACCTATAATCCCAGCTTTTAGCGAATTGCGCAATCTTATCTCTACAAATAGAGAGCTAATGAATAATAGTAACTCTTCTCCGTTGGAGCGTATGGTCTGCCATTTTAGCTGGCTGAAATGGGACAGCTATATGGAATCCCTATAACCATAGCAAATTCACTCTTATATTCTGTATGGCTCTCCTCATTTATTACATGGTATATAAATTCCTTCAGTCTGATTATGAAATGTATCTAGATTTGTTTCCACAGTGATGTCGGGTTTAGATATGTATGTACTTTATGTTCTAATCCAGATACTAATGTATTTATTATACTATGTAAGTTCTTCTGTTTGTCTTTTGTTCGTCCTTTCTCTTGTTTCAAATTTAAAAAAATCAAATAAATTTAAAAAAAAAAAAAAAAAAAAATTGTGATAATGTAGGCGAAATTCCATTTTGATGTCCTCTGGCGCAATCCCATTGCAATTCATTTTAAATAAACATGTACAAATAACATTTAGGCAGATTATCACATGGAAGCCAAATGATGTCCTAGAATGCCTTCAGACTAATGACATCATCAAGGGCACACTCCATAAAATGTTGCTCTCTTTATTACCTATCTTTAAGGACCTTAGATAACAGAGCACAGCACTCTCTATTAGTAACTACTTTCTACTGATTTAGGGGTGAATTCATTTTATAAAGTTTTTACATTTCCAGATTTATATAATATTTGTCTTAGTTCTTCAGAAGAGAATACAAGTAACACGTAGAATAAACTTCATCTTCAGTTGAGCGTTTCTTACAAGGACCATTTACAGCAACCGATAATGTAAAAAAAAATGTAGACCTTCTCAAAAAAAAAAAAAAAAAAAAATGATGATGGGGAACCACCATTTGAGCGGGATATTAGAATATATCCACGCAATCAAGAATAACCTTTTATAAACATAAATATTTTAAGTAGTAATTTGGATCCAATGACATAGCCCATTTCCTTTCCAAATGGGGAGCCAGGATAGCAACCAACATTACAGTTGCAAAGTTATCCCAATAGTAAAGTTTGTGTTAGAAACAATATTTCCATGCTGGAATATAAAGTGGCACAAACTGCTGTTCGGGATCATTTTAATCCGATTTTATGTGGGGGCAAACTCACAACAAAACAAGCTTTGAGTAGAACAATATTATGGATTGATGGATAATGTCGCTGAATTGGCTGCAAACAGAGACATTCCTGCTGGACGTGCAATGATTTTGCCATCCTCTTTCCAAGGATCTCCTCGCAATATGCGGGAAAGATATAATGATGCCATGGCTATTGTCACTAAATTTGGCAAACCAGATTTATTCATTACATTTACATGTAATCCACAAAGGCCAGAGATCAAAGAAAATGTACAGCTTGGACAAAATACTTCTGACCGAGATTTGGTGGCAAGAGTATTCAAAATAAAATGAAATTCATTAATTCATGATATAACTAAAGCAGACTTATTTGGGAAATGTGTGGCTTTTGTTTATACCACTGAATTTAAAAAAAGAGGCTTGCCACATGCACATATACTTTTAATCTTGCAAGAAAAAGATAAATTGAATACGGCAGACAGAGTGGATTCAGTAATTACTGCTGAACTGCCACATCCAGAGAAACATTCCAAACTTTATGAGATTGTAACACACAGAATGATACATGGTCCATGTGGAGAGAGCAATCCAAATTCACCATGTATGGAAAATAACAAATGCATAAAAGAGTTTCCAAAACAATTTCAAATGCAGATTTATGCTAATTGTGATTGATACCCTTTGTATAAAAGAAGAGAAGGACAAACAGCTATGATCCATGGCAAAAAGGTCAATAATAGATATGTGGTTCCATACAATCCACATTTACTGATGACGTACAATGCACAATGTGGAAGCCTGCACTTCTATCAAATACATTAAATATGTGTATACATATATATATATATATATATATATATATATATATATATATGTGATATGATGCAGCAACTGTTGTTGTGCAAGGTACACAAAAGGAAAAAGACAATCCAATTTTACATGACGAACTTTCATCTTATTTAGATGCTCGCTATGTAAGTGCTCCAGAAGCAATGCTGTGTATCGATTATCTGTCCATTTGCCACAAAGTCAATTTGTTTGCTTCACTGCAGGCAATAAAAGAAATGCTTTAGCACAAAGTGAACATAGAGCAAAAACGCTTATTGCTTGGTTTTCAATTAAATTGTCAGGACATTCACATTCCAAATCACTATGTATTCGTAAATGGTGAATGGAGACAACGAAAAAAACATAATTATAAAATTATCCCAAGAATTTATACCGTCAGTCCAAGAGACATTGAACGTTTCAGTTTAAGATTACTTCTTTTACATGTTCGCAGTGCACAAAGTTATGAACATTTACGCACAGTCAATGACATAGTTTATGATACTTTCCAGTTAGCTGCAAGACATCAAAACTTTCTGGCAGATGATACAGAATGGGAGAGATGTCTCGATGAAGCAGCACTATGTCAAATGCCAAAGCAAATGAGAGAACAATTTGCTTTCATTTGCATCTTTTGAAATGTACCTGATGCATTAACTTTGTGGGAAACATTTAAATTACATATGTGTAAAGATTTCTTGAAACTTTACAATGAGACCAATGCGCTATTGAAAGCATTAATGGAAATACAGGAAATCTTTTTTTGTCATGGATTAAATTGTGCCAATTTTAATCTGCCTGATCCAGGAATTATAGATGAAATTAACTTTGATGAGTATGGCACTGACATTGAATACCAAAAAACACAAGAAAAAATTGGACCTTATAAATGCATTACAATTGGAAGCATTGAACGCCATTACAAATGCAATAGAAGATGACATGCTCAAAGACCGTTATTTCTATCTGGATGGCCCTGGTGGATTAGGAAAAATGTATCTATATAATTTAATGATGAGTTGCATTCGAGCACGGGGTCAAATAGCACTGCCATTTGCAACCACTGGAATTGCAGCAATTTTGTTAGAAGGTGCTAGAACTTTGCATAGTGGATTTAAACTGCCAGTTCCCATTCTGGAAACATCAGTGTCGGATATTCGAATGAATTCATTACAAGAAAAAAAAATTCACAAGAGTAATTGTATATAGATGAGGCAACTATGATGTCATGTCATGCCCTGCAATGTATTGATCGATTATTTAAAGAAGTTATGGCTAATGATTTGCCATTTGGTGGAAAGGTGATGGTGTTAGGAGGAGATTTTAGGCAAACATTACCTGTGGTGCCACATGGCAATCGGACTGACATTGTCAAAATGTGTATAAAAAGAAGTAAGCTGTGGAAAATATTTACACACCTTAAATTAGAAGTAAATATGAGATCTGAAGGCCAAAATCAATTCCATGATTGGCTCATTCAGATTGGAGAAGGAAAACAATAAACAATAAATAATTAACCTGATGTTGCTGTTCAAATTCCAGCAGAAATTATTTCAAAAGAACCACTAATATCGACAATCTTCCTCAATACGATCAATAACGCGGATTAGTCAGACATTGCAAGCAAAGTCATAGTGACATAAAAAAATATAGATGCCTTGAAACAATGAAATTTTAAAATTAATCAATGCACCCAAAAAAAACTATTACAGTGCAGATTCCGTTCTGGCTGATGACAAAGATAGTGAAGCAAACTTTACTATGGAATTTATTCATTCTTTAACTCCCTCTGGAATGCCACCACATGTTTTGCAACTTAAAAAAAGGGCAATTGTCATGCTACTGAGAAATATGAATCACAAAAAAGGACTTTGTAATGAGACCAGATTAATTGCTAAGGATTTAAAGGATCATTTTATACATGCAGAAATTATGAGTGGTATTCATAAAGGTTTTTATGTAACTCGGACTGATTTTAGAGGACCACTATTTCAATAAGAAACTCTATACAATGGCAAAAAACATAGACAACAGTGGTTTTACTTTCAGGACAAAATTTTAGCTCACTGGGACTCTTTATAGAAGACCACTATTTCACATAGGAAACTCTATGTGTCATTTGCACAAAGTACAACAAGAACAAAAAAAAGTGTAAAAAAAAGAAAAACAACAGTAAACAGTGGTTATATCCAATAGAAAAAATTAAAAGTCTGCTGGACTCTTTGTAAGGGAAACCACTTGGACATATCAAACAAACAAAAAAAAAAAATGCAATGTCTTCATATATAACAACATTGAAAAAGGAACACTTCTCTTATTTCAAAGAAGTTATACCACACCAAATATAGAGGACAGTGGTTTTATTTTTCGAGAATGACATTTTATGTCACTCGGACTCTTTTTAGAGGACCACTATTTCACTAAGAAACTCTATAAAATGGCAAAAAACATAGAGAACAGTGATTATACGCCGCGGATGAACTTTTATATCTGGCGGTCTCTTTTTAGAGGACCACTATTTCAATTAGAAAACTCTACAACAATAAAAACAAAAAGAAAAATTAACAGATTGGAATAAGTTAGAACTTACCTTTTTACATGATTGGCCCCACAAAACAATTAGGTGGCATTTTCTTTAAATTGAAGGTTAAATGTTATTGTTTTATGTTACTATTTCACATGTTAACATTGTATTTTCAAAGTTGTGGAAAGTTGGTTCATTGTATATTGTAGATAGTCAAGGATTTATGTTACTACAAGTTTCACCATTTGTTAATACATTAAACTGTATAAATAAATACAGAGTATTGATTCAGGGAGTAATCTGGTCACCAGTTAATGGGGTCAGGAAGGAATCATTTTTCCCCCTCTTTGATACAATTGGCCAAGTTTCAATGGGGTTTTTTATTGTTTGCCTTCCTCTGGATTCAATGCTGATTTAGTTTAACAAATCATTGAAACTTTGCCAATTGTCTCATAAGGGGAAAAAAAGCAAAATTCCTTCCTGACCCCAGAATCTGGCGATCCAATTTCTCCCTGGATCAGTATTCCTTTGCTAGTTATCTAGGATAATCTTGAATGCCCTCTTTATTCAAAAATATATCTAACCCCTTTTTGAAGTTATCTATCGAATTCGCTGTCACCACTACCTTTGGTAGAGAATTCCACAGTTTAAGCACCCTAACTGTGAAGAACCCTTTTCTTTGTTTAAGGTGAAATCTCTTTTCCTCTAACCTCAAAGGATGTCCTCTTGTCAGTTGAAAATCTCTTACGACAAAAAGTTCACTTGACAAAGCCTTATATTGACCCTGGATGTATTTAAATAACGTAATCATATCCCCTCGTATACGCCTTTTTTCTAAAATAAGTTTAATTTGGTTAGTCTTTCTTCATAACTTAGCCCCTCCATTGCCCTTATTAGTTTTGTTGCCCTTCTCTGTACTTTTTCCAGCTCTAAAATGTCCTTTTTATGAAGATGTGCCCAAAATTGTACTCCATATTCCAAATGAGGGCGTACTAGGGATTTGTATAGTGGTAGAATTATATTTGCTTCTCTTGCTTCTAAACCCTTCTTAACACATGCTAATATTTTACTTGCCTTTGCAGCTGCTGCTTGGAATTGAGCACTGCTACCTAGGTGGTTGTCCACAAGTACTCCCAAATCCCTTTCAATATCTGATACCCCTAGATTTGCTCCATTAAGATTATAAATTGCATGGCTATTTTTCTGTCCCAAATGCATAACCTTACATTTATTTGTATTAAATCTCATCTGCCATTTAGCCGCCCATTTCTCTAATTTATGCAAATCCCTTTGTAGGGGAAGTACATCATTATCTGATTTAATTACCTTGCACAACTAAGTGTCATCAGCAAAAATGGAGACACTACTTTCGAGTCCTACTTATACGTCATTAATAAATATGTTAAAAAGGAGAGGACCTAATACTGAACCTTGAGCAACCCCACTTACCACATTAGTCCAATCGGAGTATGTTCCATTTACAACAACCCTTTCCTTGCTGTCTTTTAGCCAGCTCTCAATCCATGAGCATATATTAACTGCAAATCCTGTATCCCTTAGTTTGTTCAAAGGTCTCCCATGAGGAATGTTACAAAGCATTTAATTGTTCTAAATAGTTATTTATTGAAAGTTTACATAGTCTTCTGTTATTCATGGATATCTATCAATTCAAAATGTTAGTATTGTTAAAACAAATGGTTTAAGAATGTTTAAAAGTTGCATGTTACAGACTTTTATGTTATGGTTTACAATATGTATTCATGAAAAGTTCAGACATTGTTATATTGTTATTCCATATATGACAATTAAAAGAGTTAATATTGAAAAAAATATATATTCTATACCTGTTGGTGAAATAGCAGTTGAAAGTTACAAAAATAAAAAGTTGTATTCAAAATGTTGTATTTCTTTGTAGATAAAATAAAGGTTAAGAATGTCAGACACTCAAAGTGTGGCAAACATTTTTAACAGCTTTAAAATTGTATTGCCTATTCATTTTTGACGGGCAAGTCGCTAGTAATATAATAATAACACATGGTATTCATAAAAAATAACAGATACTGTATTCCAAATTGATTTCAAAAGGGTTCTGTACCCGTTATAGAATATAAAACTATTTGTCTATACTATCCGCCTTTTGCAAATTTTCCTTTTTCTTTGTATTCCATATCTAACATTCTCAAACTGTTGTCTTATTCTATAGCCATCACATATATAGTTGTGAACAATACGGGTTGTTGCTAACGCTTGCGGGTTTGTGCAAGGCGCTCCTTGCACTGGTGGAGATGAGCGCCGTAGGCGATCATCCCTACGACCCGCCAAACTACAGATCAACAGAAATTCCAATTACACCATTCACAATGCAACACCCGTAGCAGTTTAAAAATAAATAAATAAATTACGGCCTGTAACACTTTGCAAAAAGGAAAGCAGGACTTAGAAATACGACCCGGGGCACTTAGAAAAAAAAATATGAGGTAAAAAAAATAAGAAATTAACGGCTGAACCACGCACATACAAAAACAAGAAAAACAACATTTTTTAAATTTTTAAAAAAAAGTGAGGTTGCAGAACAATTTAAACGCAATTAGCCACTCGAAAATCCACTAATCGACAAGAAAAATGGCGGCCGAAAAAACCCGAGAAAAACGGGGCTACACGACCCCTAACCACGCAAAACACCAGCAGGCACATAATACTGCAAAGCGGGACTTAGAAAAAAAACAAATACGAGCCGCGGTACTTAGAAAAAAAAATCTGAGGTAAAAAAAATCTGAAGTTTTAACGGCCGAAAGGCGCACATCCAAAATCAACAATAACACAAAGTAAAATAAAAAATTCAATAAAATAAACATCACATACATCACGGGGGGACAGACAGGATGTCTGGGAGTGAGGTTGCACGACAATTTAAACACAATTTGCACAGTTTTGGAAATGGAAAATTGCCTAAGCGACAAAAAAAATGGTGGACGAAAAAAAAAACCAAGGCTACACGACCCCCAACCACAGAAAACACCGCCAGGCACATAAGACTTTTACCCAGGAACATACGAGGTACAAAATACACTATTAGAAAGTACGGAAAATGCTCCAGACTCGTGTAACACATACACAATCGCAGCCATTTTACAACACTAACTTGCAACTCATAACATTACCATTCTAAAATGGCGATTTACACAACTAAACAAACGCTTTGCCCTTGTGCACGCATCCTATTTATACTGCACGTTTCACACATTGCTGACACTTACACCTCAGGTCAGCAACAGTCCACATGAACATTGTATGTTGCAGGGAATTACAAATAGATTGTTAGCTCTTCAGGATATGGATTGCTGGATATATTAATTAGAAATATAAAGTATATTGATGTATTATTCAATTAATTAATTAATTAATTAATTATTATTAATATATATATACTAGCGAATTGCCCGTCAAAAAATGACGGCAATGAAATTGTAAGGTAGCTAATGCTGTTTGGTGTATAATAATGAAATATGTAATACATTACTAAATGAATATACTGTACCTATTTTGAAGCATTGTGATGAAGAGCTGGCAATCTGTGTTGATGTTGCTGCAGCATTAGTGGTGTGGAGCTGCTGTGTAAGCATGCTGAATGTGTGCACTGTGTGGTATGAATATCCGTAGGTCGTTTGTTGCGTTTTGCGAGTTTGTTGTGGTGTTTTGCGAGTTTCTTGTGGTGTTTTGCGAGTTTAGAGTGCTGTAGCCTCGTTTCCGTTTTGTTCGGCGGCCATTTTTTCTCTCGCTTAGATTTTTTTTTAGTCTCTAAACTGTTTTATTTCAAGTAAAATCGAGGTGTAAGTTGTATTTTTGAGGTCCTGGGTTCTCCCTCTTGGTGTAGGTAAGGTTTTTATGTATGTGCTGTGTGTATGTATTGTGTTTTACATTTTGTAATGTTCGCGAGTTGCGTCCCAGTGTTGCGAGGCCGTAATGTGTGTGAACGTGTGTCGTATGTTGTTTGCGAGTGTCGTAATGTGTGTGTCGTGCTGTTTGGTTTGCGACGTGAAGTTTGCGAGGGTCGCAGTTGCTGGCATGGAGCGCCTTCGGCGCTCCATGCCAGCAACTGCGGCCCTCGCTTTGCAAGGTCCTCAGGTGCTGGCATGGAGCTCCTTCGCGAGTGTCCTCAGTTGCTGGCAAGGAGCGCCTTTGCCAGCAACTGAGACCCTCGGCCACTGCCCTCGCTTCGCGAGGGCCGCGGGCTCGCTGCGCGAGCCCACAGCGTTAGCTCACAACTATATATGTGATATATATATATATATATATATATATATATATATATATATATACAGTGGATATAAAAAGTCTACGCACCCCTGTTAAAATGTCAGGTTTCTGTGATGTAAAAAAATGAGACAAAGATAAATCATTTCAGAACTTTATCCACCTTTAATGTGACCTATAAACTGTACAACTCAATTGAAAAACAAACTGAAATCCTTTAGGTAGAGGGAAGAAAAAATATAAAAGTAAAATAATATGGTTGCATAAGTATGCACACCCTTAAACTAATACTTTGTTGAAGCACCTTTTGATTTTATTACAGCAGTTTTTTTGGGTATGAGTCTATCAGCATGGCACATTTGTCTATCAGCATGGCACATCTTCTGGTGAAGCCATTCCTTTGTTGATTTGGATGTATGCTGTGGGTCGTTGTCATGCTGAAAGATGAAGTTCCTCTTCATGTTCAGCTTTCTAGCAGAAGCCTGAAGGTTTTGTGCCAATATTGACTGGTATTTGGAACTGTTCATAATTCCCTCTATCTTAACTAAGGCCCCAGTTCCAGCTGAAGAAAAACAGCCCCAAATCATGATGCTGCCACCACCATGCTTCACTGTGGGTATGGTGTTCTTTTGGTGATGTGCAGTGTTCTATTTGCGCCAAACATATCTTTTGGAAAAGTTCAACCTTGGTTTAGTCAGACCATAACACCTTTTCCCACATGCTTTTGGGAGACTTCAGATGTGTTTTTGTAAAATGTAGCCTGGCTTGGATGTTTTTCTTCGTAAGAAAAGGCTTTCGTCTTGCCACCCCATAGCCCAGACATATGAAGAATACGGGAGATTGTTGTCACATGTACCACACAGCCAGTACTTGCCAAATATTCCTGCAGCTCCTTTAATGTTGCTGGAGGCCTCTTGGTAGCCTCCCAGACCAGTTTTCTTCTCGTCTTTTCATCAACTTTGGAGGGAGCTCCAGTTCTTGGTAATGTCTCTGTTGTGCCATATTTTCTCGACTTGATGATGACTGTCTTCACTGTGATCCATGGTATATCTAATGCCTTGGAAATTATTTTGTACCCTTCTCCTGATACCTTTTAACAATGAGATCCCTCTAATGCTTTGGAAGCTCTCTGTGGACCATGCGACTAAGAAAATTTCAGGAAAGACCAATGAGCAGCTGAACTTTATTTGGGGTTAATCAGAGGCACTTTAAATGATGGCAGGTGTATGCTGACTCCTATTTAACACGATTTGGAATGTGATTGCTTAATTCTGAACACAGCTACATCCCCAGTTATGAGGGCAGACTTATGCAACCACATTATTTTTATTTTTTTATTTTCTTCCCTCCACCTAAAAGATTTCAGTTTGTCTTTCAATTGAGTTATACAGTTTATAGGTCACAATAAAGGTGGAAAAAGTTCTGAAATGATTTATCTTTGTCTCATTTTTTTACAGCACCGAAACCTGACATTTTAACAGGGGTGTGTAGACTTTTTATATCCACTATATATATATATATATATATATATATATAAATATATATATATATATATATATATATAACAAAAAGAGCAGGAAAGAGGCTCGCAATGAGCTCCGAAGGCGCTCAGCGCGGGGCGTGCAAGGAGCGCTGAAGGTGCTCAGGCGACCAAAAGTACATGAGGGGAAAGGCTCGCAATGAGCACCGAAGGTACTCAGAGGACTAAAAGACTTACATTATGTGGCAACCAGCATTCCCTGCCTTACAATTTTATTGCCGTCATTTTTTGACGGGCAAGTTGCTAGTTTATTAATAAAGCTCTGCTAGCTTCTTGAATTCTTTAATGGAATATGATCGTTTTTAATGCTTTGTTAAGACACAAAGATAAACAAATGAAATAGAAGAAAATTAAAAGAGAAAAGAGAAAATAAAAACAAATATAAAGAAATACTAAACTTTGCTCAACCAAATTGAGCAATACTTAACCCATAGTCATCAGTGTATCCAAACTTTATTTTTTATTTTTTTTGTGCTAAACCTCCAGTCTCGTATAATAACCTTAGTACTCCTCCTCCGTCCCCAAGTTCCCTTAGCCTCCCCCACACCTCTTCCCCCTACAGGATTGTGTAATGTGGATGCTCCCTATCTGATTATTTTATTAATATATTCCCTGAGTACTCCACCCAGGGCCCCCAGATCTCCAAGTTGTTCTGCATTGTATCCATTAACAGGTGGGATATCCTCTGATTTATAGCAATGAAACTGATTTTGCTCTTAATCTTCTGAAAGTCCAGAGCTCTGGACTTCCAATTTCTTGCTTTCTGATTCTTGGTTGCAAGAGCCAGGGATTGGAGTAACTTATTCTGAGAGGCTAATAGGGCCCTGTGGGGAACTCCCAGGAGATATGCTTCCACAGTATGGTCTATATATTAGTTTTTTTAAAGGGAGTCAGATTAGTATTTCTGGGTATAATTGGGAAATAGTGCTTTAGAGCACATTAGCGTGCAGCAGTCAGATCAGAAATTGTGTATGTTACATTCCATACCTAGGCTTTTGTTGTCAGATATAGGGGAGAAGTGGGACTCTAACACAGGTTTGTCCCTAGGAGGATAAATTGAGATCCCAGGTTTTCTCTCTACCCCTTCTAGTTGCTATTTGGATATTGAATGACCATTGGTGCATTTGGGGATGTACTCTGATTGAGAGATGCCTCTCCCTATTGTTTATGTATACTCATTGATTACTGGCTATATTTAGTCACATTTATGCTGCATACAGATTGATCCTCCTTCTGTGATATACTATCATACCTCTCTGTTGGTGTGGATGAATAATACTAACGCCCATATACTATCTGACATGAATACCTTGCGGTACAATTAATGACTGCTACACTATTTTGATTATCTTTATTCCCAACAATTCCTGGCATATCTCACCCTTGATTTTAATTGCAGCATTTTAATTTTGTGTGTGGATATCAAATAAAGCTTTTTTTTATTTTTCTGTTGTTGATTGGGTGTTAATCACCAACACGTTATTTAAATGTATCACATTTCATGTTTAGTAATAGACTATTACAGTATTTTTAAAACATCCATTGACTTCAAAATCATAATGCATTTTAAAAATGTCCCCCTAGGATTGTGTACAGACTTTTCTGTTTTCTTCAGATATATATAATGCTTTAGATGCAACAAATATCCAATGTATATGACCATATATGGTGACTGTTCAGCCAGCAGAACAGTTATAATCTTTTGTCCCTTTCTTTGAAGGCTTTTTTATTGTGAATCTAGACTTGCTTTTAACGTAACATTGCATTCCCACCCTTGGGTAGTTAGAAAATTAAGCCACCGTCATATTTCATCTTAAATATTAACTTTAAGATTAAAAAAAACTTGCATTCTGTGTATATTTTTGCAAATTAAATTGATACTGGTGTTCCAAAAAAAGTATTTGTTTTGTAAATAGTTGCTAAAGCATGTCATATACTTGTTATATACTGCCATTCTTGGGATATATAGCATTGCATTTATAGTTCTTTTCTGCTATGCTTGATAAAATGTGCTTATTTGTTTAGGTGATGGCAAAATGAGGTATTCCACTGTTATCATGCAGTTCAGCAAAATCTGAAAAAGCTCATTACATTATGACTACACCCCCTACATTATGACTACAATCCCCTACACCAGCAAAAGAGGGCATTGCACAGTTTGCACCGGCGGTAGCTCTGCCACTGGCTAGCACAGTAGATGTCAAGTTATTAATGCCCTTTAGCAGGAAACCAACTTATTGTTGGGTTACAGGGTCTATTTAATATCTAATAGCATACTTTTATAAAAAGCTGTATATCTCATTTCTTTACAGTGGTACCTCATAACTCAGCGAATTTGGTATTCAACGCATTTTGACAAGTAAAAAATGCCCCAGCACTTGTTGTTCGCTTGGTACTCATCACACTTGCTAAGACCTGTATGAGTCCATTTACAATACTCCTACTTCATTACTTACTTACATATATAGAGTGTCAGAATGGTGGAACTGAAGCACACTGCTCCCATGGAGGGTGAGTACATGTCACGGTGAGTACAGTGTACATGTCAGTGAGTAGGGGCCTGGGCTGACATAAAGTATGAGGATGGGGCTGCAGCATAGGGTCATTATACAGCTGTGCCACATTCCATGGTAACAAGAAGAAAAAAATGTAACAGCACTGAGGCCCCCTGCAGAGGAGGTTCCCGGTGCATTGCACAGCTTGCATTGGCAGTAGCTTTGCCACAGGCTAGCACGGTATATGACAAGTTATTAATACTCTTTAGAAGAAAAACATCATATTGTTGGGTGACAGTGTCTATTTAATATCTAATAGCACCCTTTTATAAAAAAAAAGCTGTATGTCTCACTTCTTGGAAGGGCCGTTCGCTGAAAGAATATCTCATCATGGGAGTTAAAAACAATCTTACTTTTCCACACTATTATGGCAATCTGTAGTCTATAACACAAATTTGAAAGAAACAGTTAAATAGCAGGAATTCAGCAGCATTATCCATAGCATTGTCCCATCAAGGCTGGATTATTGTAGGGCACATCATCCTGGAGAAGAACTGTGTAGGCTACATGACCATATTTTCTATACTGACATACCTTATTAAAGACTGAGGTATTTGATGTCTTATAGCTTGCCACTTCCATGCACTCTTTGCAGTCTAAAAATACCCTCTTGGCTTCCTCTGCTGCCTGAACTTTTAGCTCTCCCCATCCTACGCTGTATCCCTCAGTATTAACACACTCTGGACTCACTTGCTATGCAGGCATCTGAAGAATGTACATCCATCTGCCCAGCACTCAGCACCTGACTTTCACTCTTCACACTGTCCATACTTTATTACTCTCCTGTCTTTGCTTTAATATTTCTTTGTAAAAGTGTGCTTAATGTAAGTTATTTGTTATTTTTTTAATTTCTGTTTGGCAATTGCTGTTCTTAGCGGCTTTAGAGCATTTATTTCATAAATATCTACTGCTGTCAATTCAAAAAGATGCCATACAAGACATTAATATAAGTGGGAAAATGCCTTAAGGACTATTTACTAAACACACATTATTAGAGACATCAGAGGTGCAGGTCAACCCTTACCATGTGTTGGGGAAGGGTGGAGAAAGATTCAAAGGAAAGCAAAACAAATAAAGAGAAATATGGTAAAGAGAAAAAACTGCCATAGGGAAGAATGTCTGCAAGATTGAGAGGCAGCCATGAAAAATTACCACCAGGGCCATCCTGAAATTGGTGTGTGCCTGTTTAAATAAAAGCATTTCTACTGAAGCTCCAGGAGGTTACAGTGTTGAGCAATTCAGCACACTGGGGATGTGTATCAGGGAAGAAGGTAAGAGAGCAAGGGCTGCAAAATGACAGCAAAGAACAGGGGGATGGGTACTGTGAAGGAGGAAAAAGAAGATAGAGATAAGTGCTATGTGAGGAGGGTGCTGAGAGGGGTTGGGTGCTGTGTGGGGATGGTTGCTGAGAGTGGATGGCTGCTGACCAGGACTGTGTGGAGATGGATGCTAAGAGGGATGGGTGCTGTGTGGGGGTGGTGTGTGTATATGTGTATATATGAATATATATATATTGGAAAGGGGTCTTGGGGAGGATTGATGTTATGGGGAGGGGTATTCTGGAGGGGAGAATTTATTGGTTCTGGCTGGGCTACAATCCCCAGAGGGGGGGGGGTCACTTTTTTTTTTGCACCAGGGCCTTCAATTCTCTAGCCTTGCCACTGCTGGTCATAACTTATAAGACAGTTGTGAGAAAATTGAGAGAGAAAAATCAATGCGCAATGCAATGATATTCATAGGAAAAATAACACGGCAGTCATGGGAAAAGGGGGAAACAGATTTATACATCTTAAGGATGCATATACTCTTGATTGAACAACAGTGCTTACTGGGCTTTCTATGAAGACAGCACAATAGGTAATATGATTGATTGGTTGTCCAAAACAGATGATGAGCAAAGAAATAATTTACATGCACTTGGTTAGTGGATGTGCGAGGGGTTGCCTGAAAATAAGAATAGGTAAGAGGATTCTGTATGTAGACGCAGTACAATAGCACACAATAGTATGTATTTATAAGACACATAAGTAGGAACAGAAAATGAGAATGAAACTGAGTTGAAGAAAATGAGAGAGGGAGGAAAAATTAAGTTACATTGGGAGAATTATAAGGAATGAGGGGAGAGAAAAAGGATGAGGAAAGGGATATAACATTGTAGATGAGGAAGGGATGGCAACCAGTGCAAATGCTGTGACTGCAACCAGGTGGGGACAACTCTTGACTTGGCTGCCCTTGATTTCTTGTCATCCTATACAATTTTTGGGAAATCTGGCCCACAGTGTCTGCAGATGTAATTGTGAATAGCCTATGTGTTTATAATGACCTGTTTAGAAGCCTCCACCCCCAGATTTCCAAAAGTCCATGCATCTTATCTTCTCTCTATTCTGCACTAAATATTCTCTGTCTATCCCCACTCGATCACGAGCTTAACGTTCAGCCTGGCTCAAGACCAGTGTGACTTTTTTAAAAAGAAATGGTATTGTCTGTCCAATAAAACATGGAGACAAGCCTCTTGTTTAAGGACAGCCATATTCCTGTCATCACATTAATGGTTATTGTCAGAAGACTTTATCCTATACATTTCAAGGGAACAAAAATGTATTAAACATTCTGAAAACAAAAACCCTTTTTTTCTGCTCATACTATATGACTGGCATTTGGTGGTGTTTCTGTTCTGTTGTTTTTTGTGGGGGGTTATGAATTCCTAGGAACTGCTGTAAGTGTTAGTTCACCGCAGTGTAACTGAGATCCAGCTGCTAATAAACACAGCATCCAATCAGGAAGCAGCTTACAGCAAAGGGGCACTCACTACAAGCCAGAACCTCAGGGGTCCAAGAAAGACAATGGAAAAAGTAAATCTGTATCAGTTCAACAAGGAGTGCTAAAGGGGTTAAACTTGGAAAGAGCTCAGAGAACACCATAGATAGAACATCCACTAAGAATGTCCTAAACAAATTATAAAATGTAATGTTCATCACAAAGCAAATATTGTTACATTAGAATTATATTCCATATAAATTCACCTTATAAAGAATGGCAACTAAAGTGTTTAAATGTTACTGTTTATCTATATAGAGGTAGTGTGATACAGTGACTTTATTTGGTTAAACCGTGTAAACAATATTTAATTTTGCATAAACAAACTAAAAAAAGTGTGTGGTATGCAGCAGCAGTTTATAGTTACATAGTTACATAGTAATTGGGGTTGAAAAAATACTTTTAGTCCATCAAATTCAACCTTTTGAAATCTACTCTGATCTGCAATATGCGGATTCATTGTTAATTGATAATTGATCCAGAGGAAGACAAACAAAAAAAAACCCAGGGAAACTTGTCTCAAAAGGGAAAAAAATATATAAAATTCCATCCTGACCCCAGATACTGGCGATCCTCCCTGGATTTTGGTATACCCTTCATGGCTCTAGGCATTTTTTAGGGGTTGACCAGCAATGGCTTGATTTTGAAGTCACCACTGGCATTCCCACCCAGAAGAAGTGTTAGCTAGTCTTTGGCCGCTTTGAAGCCCAATGCTTTCTTCTGTTCCCTTGATATGAACGTGCTGCTTAACATTCGCTTCCAGAAGAGGCTGGTCTCATCCAAGCTGAACACCAGTTCAGGATGTTAATTGCCTCTTTCTATGATGTTCTTCAAAGTGTCCGGAAAGGCTTCAGGAGCTTTGTAGTCAGAGCTCGACACTTCTCCCGTAGTGATGTCGCGAACATAAAATTTTCGGTCCGCAAATGTTCGCGAACCGGCGAACATCGGCGAACCGCCATAGACTTCAATGGGCAGGCGAATTTTAAAACCCACAGGGACTCTTTCTGGCCACAATAGTGATGGGAAAGTTGTTTCAACGGGACTAACACCTGGACTGTGGCATGCCGGAGGGGGATCCATGGCAAAACTCCCATGGAAAATTACATAGTTGATGCAGAGTCTGGTTTTAAGCCATAAAGGGCATAAATTACCTAACATTCCTAAATTGTTTGGAATAACGTGCTTTAAAACATCAGGTATGATGTTATATCGATCAGGTAGTGTAAGGGTTAGGCCCGCTTCACAGTGACAGACCAAACTCCCCGTTTAACGCACCGCAAACAACCGCAAACAGTCCATTTGCACAACCGCAAACTCCCCATTTGCACAAGGTTGGATACCAAGCTAGCCATGTCCCATTCTTTGTCCTCACTGATGTCATTGAAGGTCTCTTCCTCCACTCAGCCACCAAGGGTCCCCGAAAGGTGACAGCAAGCCCCCTGGGACGCCTGCTGTGTTTGGTCTTCCACCTCCTCAAAGGCACCTTCCTCCTCTAACTCCTCTTCTTCAGACTCCTCTCACTGCCTTGACTCTCTCTGCATTATTTTAAAGGTGTGTTAAGTAGTACTACTCTTATCAGTTTAATACTTGTTACGTCACCTATCAGTGGGCGTGTATAAGGCCTGTATTTTTAGAACCAGGAAATGGAAAAAGATGCTTTGTTGGTCGTATCACTTCAATTTTGGGGCACGGCACGTGCAGTCAAAGGTGCCACCAGATAGGAGTGGCGTGTTTGTAAATACTACTCTTATCAGTTTAATACTTGTTACGTCACCTATCAGGGGGCGTGTATAAGGCCTGGATTTTTAGAACCAGGAGATGGAAAAAGATGCTTTGTTGGTCGTATCACTTCGATTTTGGGGCACGGCACGTGCAGTCAAAGGTGCCACCAGATAGGAGTGGCGTGTTTGTAAGTACTACTCTTATCAGTTTAATACTTGTTACGTCACCTATCAGGGGGCGTGTATAAGGCCTGGATTTTTAGAACCAGGAGATGGAAAAAGATGCTTTGTTGGTCGTATCACTTAAATTTTGGGGCACTTTGTGACATTAGCTTCTTACGCTCAAACATGTCCTTTACAGGCACCTGACTATGGGCAGATGAGCAGGAACTGCTCAAGGCGAGAGACGGAGTGGCGGATGGTTGAGAGGGGGCAACGAGGACAGCAGTGGTTTATGTGGCTTATGATGCTGCTCCAGGAGGAGGATGGCGGCTTTGAGTTTGTGTGCTGCTTGTACTCATGTGTTGGTCTGGAGTCACCCAAACATTAGGTCTCAACCTGTAGAGGATAAGGGAACCAGGCTACTCTAGACCTCATTCATCATTACAGGTTTTGACAGATCGGTACTATGCGTGCAAGCTACTGTGACAACAGATATGAGTGGCACTGTGCACTTGCAGAAGTTGGTAGAGTAGACGCTGTAGGTCTGACACACACGCTTGCAGACAACTAACTGCTATGCAATCTATTACAGTACAATTTTTATTTTATTTTTTAAATGTACACTACTGTTACACCACATATGAGCGGTGTGTTAAGTAGTACTACTCCTATCAGTTTAATCCCTGTTATGTGCCTTTTTTGGGGGTTTGGTTGTTGAAGCCACAGTGCAGCACCAGAGGCCAGAAAAATTAGGCATGTAGACATGCCTGAAAAATTAGGTATTGTTGATCTTGCAGCGAGCAGAGAAGAAGGTAGGCCTGATTCAACGCCCCATCCCTGCATATCCACACTCAGAGATTGAGGGGGCGACCCTTACAAGGCCACGGGCCGGAGATATAAAGGGGGGCCATCCCAAATAAGCACACAAGCGGGGACAAAGGTAGTGAAGGGGACATAGAGGCCCATGGACTGACGGTCGCCATCTTGGCAGGAAAAGGGCTCAGCAATTAAGTCAAACTGACCCAGCACAGGCAGCTACTTGAGTCAAACGCTGTACAATTACACCTTAATATAGCTGAAACATGCAGCAGCAGGGATTCTAAACGACCACACAGGGACAAGGAGGCTAACAGCCCCCACAGCCTCTGCACCACTCTTTTTAACAGATAACCCAATGGGCTAACCAGGGACCTTGCCCGCATAAAAAAAAACAGAATTTTATTGGAGGAATTATTAATGTCTTTACCCCCCAAGAGAGGACATAATATACGGTATCTTTAGACTACCTGATGACCAAACCTCCTTTAGCCCCAATGCTATCCAAGAAACATTTCAAAACTTTATCTGACTGGGGGTCTATAGAGTGACATTAGTACTGACCTTTATATGACTGGGGGTCTATAGAGGGACATTAGTACTGACCTTTATATGACTGGGGGTCTATAGAGGGATATTAGTACTGACCTTTATATGACTGGGGGTCTGTAGAGGGACATTAGTACTGACCTTTATATGACTGGGGGTCTATAGAGGGACATTAGTACTGACCTTTATATGACTGGGGGTCTATAGAGGGATATTAGTACTGACCTTTATATGACTGGGGGTCTATAGAGGGACATTAGTACTGACCTTTATATGACTGGGGGTCTATAGAGGGACATTAGTACTGACCTTTATCTGACTGGGTCTCTATAGAGGGACATTAGTACTGACCTTTATCTAACTGGGTGTCTATAGAGGGACATTAGTAATGACCTTTATCTGACTGGGTGTCTATAGAGGGACATTAGTACTGACCTTTATCTGACTGGGGGTCTATGGAGGGACATTAGTACTGACCTTTATCTGACTGGGTGTCTATAGAGAGACATTAGTAATGACCTTTATCTGACTGGGGGTCTAAAGAGGGACATTAGTACTGACCTTTATCTGACTGGGGGTCTATAGAGGGACATTAGTACTGACCTCCTGCTGCAGTATTATTACTCCCAGTACTCCCAGGCTTGCTACTATTAGATATAATAGGCGCTTTTGCTGTTATTCTTTGGTCGGCGGTGATGTGTTTTTTGCGCTTATTGCAAGGCTTTGTGTGCTATGAGCAGCGTTGGCGCTCGTTGTGAGGCGCGCAGTGAATGGCTTTTATGTTTAACGTGATAATGTTTTTTTTGTGTATATGTATTTTTGTATGCTAATGAAATAATTACTAAATGAATATACTTTACCTATTTGTAAGTAATATATGCAGGAAGCATTGTGCTGAAGAGCTGACAATCTGTTTTCATGTTCCTGCAGCATACAATGTAGGTTTTCAGTGCTGTGGAGCTGCTGTGTAAGTGTCAGCAATGTGCTCAGTGTGTAGTGTAAATAGGCTGCGTGCGCGAGGGGAAGCCGTTAGGGTAGCTGGGTACTTCCGCATTGTGTAAGTTAGTGTTGTAAAATGGCGGGGAATGTGTATGTGGTACTCGGGTGTGGATGATTTAGCGTCCTTGTTAATAGTGTATCTTTACCTCGTACGGCTTTTTATGAAAATCCGTATGTGTTTTGCGTGTTTAGGGTCCTGTAGCCTCGTTTTCTTTTTTTCAACGACCAATTTTTCTCTCACTTAGGTGATTTTCGCGTGTCTAAACTCATGAATTTGGACTTAAATGGAGGTGTAACTTTACTTGCAGAGGTCCTCGGTGCCCGCCTTGCTGTGGGTAAGCTTTTTATGTGTTTGTTGTGTGTATCTATTGTGTTTTTAATGTTTTTAAGTGCGCGCGGTTCGGGCGTTAAGGTCGTATTTTTGTGAGCTCGTAATGCTTTTTTTTCTAAGTCCCGTATTTTTGGATGGTAAGTCCGTAAATTTGATGGTGTAAGTCCCGCCTGCGGCTCATTGCAGCCGACGTGGGAGCCTTCGGCACTCCTTGCCAGCAACTCTGGCCCTCGCTTCGCAAGCCCGCAGCGCTAGCAACAACCCGCCTGCTCACAACTATATATGTGATATCTGCAACGTCTTCCCCAGTTGGCACTTGTAAATCGGCTAAGCGACAAAAAAAATGGCGTCCGTAAAAAATGAAAATGAGGCTACACGACCCCAAACCGCGCAAAACTTCGCCAGCCATGTACGACTTTTACCTAGGAACAGACGAGGTACAAAATACACTATTAGAAATAATGGAAACTGCTGGCAAGCCGCGTAACACATACACAATCACCGCCATTTTACAACACTAACTTGCAACTAATAACATTACACGACTATACAAGCGGTTTCCCCTCGTGCACTGCGCACATTGCTGACACTTACACCTCAGGTCACCAACAGTCCAAATGTACACTGTAAGCTGCAGGAAAATCAAAACTGATTGTTAGCTCTTCAGGATATTGATCACTGGATATATTAATTACAAATAGGTAAAGTATTTTAGTAATTAATTAATTCATTATTATTAAAAAAAATATCTATAAAAAAAATACGCTTAATAGCATATTTTACACTGCCGTTACTTTACATACATTAACGCTTCGCACTTCCTAATACATTTGTTCATTCACAATAGTTATTATCGTGCATTCATTTAATAAGTATTAATTAGTAATGGAAAATAAAAATGTAGACTTTACACTACACTAAAATGTTTTACTTTTTACTCTGCAGTTATATATCTGGATTACTGCTCATTGGCTGCCAGCGATAGCACTCTCAAAGCAGTTACACATCTAAATCACTTTATTATGCTCTGAGACCTGAATACATTTTTTTATTTACACTGCACAAAAAAAATTATATATTTAACACTGTACTTATATATCTGTCTTTGCGATGAGCGCCGAAGATTGATTGTTGCAAAACACGAAACATGAAGGACACGAGGGAAGAGTCTCACAATGAGCGCCGAAGGTCCTCAGAGTACAAAAAGCATCACATTGTGTGGCAAACAGCATTGCCATGGCTTCAAACTTTATTGCCCCGCCATTTGTGCCAGGCAAGTCGCTAGTGATATAATATAACATAATGCAATACAATATTATACAGTACACATGGGTGTTGGAACAGGGGAGGGGAGAGGGGGAGGAAACACAGGGGAGAGGGAGAGGAAGACACAGGAGAGGGGAGAGGGGGAGAAAGACACAGTGGAGAGGGGGAGGAAGACACAGGGCAGAGGGGGGGAAGAGAAACAGGGTAGGGGAGAGGTGAGGGGAAGAGACACATGGGAGGGGGGAGAGACACAGGAGAGAGTGGGGGGTAGAGACACAGGGGAGAGGGGGGAAGAGACTAATGGGAGGGAGGGGTAAGGAGACACCGGGGAGAGGAAAGGGGGTAAAGACACAGAGGAGGGGGGAAGAAACACAGGGGAAGGGAGAGGGGGTAGAGACACAGGGGAGAGGGGGTAGAGACACAGGGGATAAGGGGGAAGAGACACAGAGGAGGGGGGAGAGACAGAGGGGAGAGGGAAGGGGGGAAAGACACAGGGGAGGGGGGAAAGAAACACGGGAAGGGAGAGGGGGTAGAGACACAGGGGAGGGGGGAGTGACACAGGGAAGAGGGAAGGGGGAAAAGACACAGGAGAGGGGGGAAAGAAACACTGGAGAAGGGAGAGGGGTTAGAGACACAGGGAAGGGTGGGAGAGACACAGGGGAGAGGGGGGGAGAGAGACACATGGGAGGGAGTGGGGGGGGGAGACACAGGGGAGAGGGGGGGGGGGAGAGAGACACATGGGGGGAGTGGGGGGGAGACACAGGGGAGGTCTTGTGCTTTATTATTATTATTATTATTATTACTATATAATGTGTAGATGTACCGGCTGGGCATGCTCTTGTGCATTATTATTATTATTATTAGTAGTATATAATGTGTATATGTACCGGCTGGGCATGCTCTTGTGTATTATTATTATTATTATTATTATTATTATTACTATATAATGTGTAGATGTACCGGCTGGGCATGCTCTTCTACATTATTATTATTATTATTATTACTACTATATAATGTGTAGATGTACCGGCTGGGCATGCTCTTGTGTATTATTATTATTATTACTATATAATGTGTAGATGTACTGGCTGGGCATGCTCTTGTGCATTATTATTATTATTAGTAGTATTTTACTAATAATAATAATAATAATGCACAAGAGCATGCCCAGCCGGTACATCTACACATTATATAATAATAATAATAATAATAATAATAATGCACAAGAGCATGCCCAGCTGGTACATCTACACATTATACAGTAGTAATATTAATAATAATAATAAGGCACAAGAGTCCTTCAGCACTGCACTGGACACTGAATAAACTTGCCTAGCTATGGTTTTCCCTATTGATGCAGTATCCCCTACACTCTCCCTCCTCTCAGTAAGACTGCAAGTTAGTTATGATTCCAAAATGGCTGCTGTCCATGAGGTTAAAGGGTCTGGAAGGGAGTGTATGCTGCTGATTGGCTGGAATGTGTCTGCTGACTGTGACATGCAGGGTCAAAGTTTGCTCAATGATAAAGTATTGGGGGCGGGTCGAATATCGCATATGTTCGCAGTTCGCCGCGAACGCAAACATGCTATGTTCGCCGGGAACAGTCCGCCGGCGAACTATTCGCGACATCTCTATTCTCCCGTGATCTTTATGTTTTAGAGGTTGTTTGTCTTTTTGAAGATGTCATATCAACCTTTACTGGCTGAGAAGCTCTCCGTCACATGTAATTTTTGTCTCTGGATATTTCTGTATATACTTCTAGCCTTCTACATTATGATGGCCTGGCTGAGAGGCATGTTATGCGCCAGTTCGTTGCCAACCCATTCCCAGTAACACCAAATGGCTCCCAATGATTAGACTGTTCCTTTGGATTCTAAAATGGTTTCCTAGTGCTCAAAATCCCACCAAGAAATGAAAAACCCATTTAAGACACTATCAGGAACACCACATAGAGAAACCTTCATCCTTTAGATTGTACTGTAAGTCAGCAAGTTTTCAATCTTGCATGGTGCTTTGGGGAAAGCTATGTAGACACTGCATTCTAAGCTCAAAGACAGGGCCCTCCATCTTTGTACTGTGTTAATATTAATTTGGCTTGATCACAACTTATGTATAGCGTTACAGAATATGTTGTCGATTTACAAATAAACGATAATCACATGTGTGGTTTTCAGCAATGCGGGTTGTTGCTAATGCTTGCGGGCTTGCATAGTGAGCCCGCCTTTTGCAGACTCTCACAGCGAGCACGCCGCAACTGCAGCCCTCGCAAAGGGGGGGCCACAGTTGCTGGTAAGGAGCTCCAAAGGCGCTCCTTGTGCTGGTGGAGATGAGTACCATAGGCGCTCATCCCTAAGACCCCCTATGACTTTTGGACCGCAAAAGAGGAGGGTCCCGCGTCGGCTGCAATGCAGCCCGCAAATGCGGACACTCGCATTTGGAGGCTCTACGGCACCTCACAACCCCTTACAAACGACCACACAAGCAAGAGTTTAAAAAAAAAAAAAAACACGCAATCACTAACTACGGACTTACACAAAAAAATACGAGCCGGACTTTAAAAAAAAATATTACGACCCGCGGGACTTAGAAAAATTCCATTACAGACTCCCAAAAATATGACCTTAACGGACAACCTGCGCACAGCGGCAAACATTAAAAAACACAAAAATACAAACAAAAATACAATAAAAACCTTACCCACACCAAGGGGGGATACCCAGGACCTCTGCAACACTGCTTAAACCTCAAATTCGGTCAAATTTACAAACTTTAGACTCTCAAAAATCCCCTAAGCGAGAGAAAAAATGTCAGCAGAAAAAACGAAAACGAGGCTACACGACCCTTAAAGCCGCAAAATACTACAAAGCAAATACGGCTTTTACAAAAACCCGTACGACCTACAACATACACCATTAGCAAGGACGCTAAATCATACAAACCTGCCTACCACATACACATTCTCCGCCATTTTACAACAGAATGCGGAAGTACCCAGCCTCACTAACGGATTCCACTTGCTCAAGCAGCCTATTTACACTACACACTGCACACATTGCTGACACTTACACCTCAGCTCCACAACACTGCAAACCTACATTATATGCTGCAGGAACATCAAAACAGATTGTCAGCTCTTCAGCACATTCCTTGCTGCATATATTAATTACAAAGAGGTAAAGTATATTACCTACTGAATACATTTGTATCAATTAGTGTGCTCTGTTCTAGTTATAGTTCCACTTATGTATTAGGTTACAAGTATTTACTAAATATAGTTATATCAACTCTGTCATGTTGACGGTTTGTTATATTGTGCAAACTGTGTACCTTAGACTATTTCTGGCCTAGGTTATCTATTTTTTATGAAAAAGCGCAATTGTCAAATAAAGTTTTCCAGTTATTTTTTTTTCCAAATATTCATACATATAGCTTACGTGCGGCACCCTTGCATCTAATAAAGTGTGTTACATGACAGAGAAATTATATAATTTTTTCCATATAATAAAATTGTGCAGTGGGGCTCTCTTAAGCCTGCGATATTCCTTCTGAAGTCTCAAAGCCCTCATCTGCTTCTAGTAGTCACTGCATTGCTATGTGCAGACATATGTGTAACTTCTGCAGAAAAGAACAAGAGAGACAGTATATACCGAACAGCCAGTCAATTTCTGTGAGACCTATGCCTTCTTTTCCAATGGTGTTACAGTGTTGATATGTTTGCCTGTCATGGTGCCTCTTTACAATCTGACCTCAGAGCCGGGTAGCACAAAATAAAAGTTCTACTACTTAAAAGGCTATATCCACCTTAAAACTAATTTTTTTTTTTAAAGACTAACCATCTATGTAAAATGTATGGAACTTGCCAGTTAGTCCTCCGTGCTTGTATAGAGAGGAAGCTGCCATTTTGAAATGGTCACTAAGTGAACTGTTTCATACTAGAGAATGTGTGTGTGTAGGGGAAACTTGCCCTTACATCACAATACACTTACTAAAGAGATGTTATAAAAGCTAGTCCAATACAAAGTCCCTTTAATGCCTTCCCTGAAATAACCTTAAATAAGTTCATACTGACACTAAACACAAATAAAGACTACTGAAGTAGGGATGAGACAGTGTCCAGCATTTAATGTACATGACTCCATTCTAATATTTGGGTGGAGAGTCTCCAGGGGACAAAATCCAGCAAATGTAGCTAACCTGGTAACTCAGAAAACATGCAGCTGAGATATCCAGCACTATGGAATCTGTGTCTTCATACAGGGACTATGTGTTTGATTTTAGGCAGTAAAGAACCTACAAACACGTTTTACTAAAACAAATTACACAAATGTAAATGAATACAAAGGTTATTTCATATGCTTAAATCCATAAGCTTTAAGTCTGACTAAGAGAATTATTAATATGGAAAAAAGGCATATAGACAATTTTTACTTAGAATGTTTCATGCCTCTACCATGCCATGGAGGGATCCATAATACATTGTTAGAAGTTGTGTGTGTTATAGGGGGGTTTACATTTCTGGAGAGCTGTGGATACATTAAATTATGTGTATCAAACAAAGGCTCTGGACTTTTGCCTGTTCCTTCCTCCCCCATCCTTCGTTCCACTGATAACTACAAACACAGATCAATTTCATACAGCTCATCATACAGGGTGTGATATAACAAAATTAATTCCTGTTCTTATAAACCAATTTTCCCCAAAAAAATATTTTATGTCCACGGTTTACACAGCTGATAATATTGTTTGTTTGGTACATACTTGACAAACAAGTGTCTTTTTTCTTGAACTGCAGAGGTCCTTTAACTAATTATTTTCTAATGCAACATTCTTTTACTTTAGATATAAATACCCTGCATATTTACTGTTATAAATTGTACACAGCTGGAATTCCTTGGAAGGAGAGCCAGGTGTCCAAAGTAAACCCATCATTGTTACTCAATTGTTTTATCATGACAAACATAGCTTTGGGTTCATCCTGGGGACGGAAGGTACTTAAAGTATTAAAGGATCAAAACTAATTGTAACTTACACTGCTGAAGAAGCCTATAATACATTATATATCAACAGAGAAAGGGTTAATTATCCCATTCCCCCAGGGCAAGTTTTTTCATTTAGACCAAATGAATGCCATTTTTTTTAGTTTAGAAGCCAATACTGACATATTTATGGGGTCAGTCCCTCCTAGGGCCAAAATACACTATTGGAGGTAAGCTACTAAATATTATTATATTCATAAAGCAATAATATATTCCACAACTACAAAATAACACATGGTTTGTAATGTCCTGAACTTCAGGATTCAGCTACTGCATTTCTCATCTCATGCTGTCTGCATTTCCGGAACGCTCAAGGTCAGGTCAGGAGCGGAAAGAGAAATATGGGTCACATTAGAGAAACAGCTGGATAGATGTAATTTATCGCTCTTTGACCACTTTAGTACTGAAGAAACCTGCAGCTGGAATGCCCATAAAATGGAATATTATGGGGGGGGGGGGGGGGGGATTTGATCCTGGGTCTCTGTGGTAGACCAGTGGTTAATGATAAGGCTGAGTTCTGTTATGAAAATAATAGAATCAATGTGGTCAGTCAAGATTTAACATTTACAGCTCACCACCTTACTGTTTTGATGCTGTGTATTTCTGAGATTTTTTTTGTATGCTTCAAGAAACTTCCATTTGCTCTTGATCCGCCACATTGATTGTTTAGAGGCTGAATGCAAGTTCCTCCACTATTTCCATAGAGGGAACAATGTCCCTCTTTATGTACTGATTGGCTGAGCAAGTAGTGGGTTCTGGAATGTGCAATTCTACCAGTCTGTAAGTATTGTTGACCCCCAATAAACTCATACTTGTCTGACTCTTTAGAATGTAAGATCCTGCAACTCTCTAAATCTTCTCTACCAACATGTGTTATTTTACTATTATGTGTCACGCTCACTGTACTCAATTTTCTCCTTGTATGTAGAGCTGTATAAAACATGGGTGCTTTAAAAATAAACATTTATCATAATATTAATAATCACTGACCCACACCTTGGTCTTCTTAGGACTATGCATCACTATTTGAATATAGTTTTATATTGCATCACTCCATTGGATCATGTATCATTGGTTCCAAAACCAGTTCTCAGACAGTCGTGGAATTAGAAATAGCATGTGAATGCATGTGAGGCAATTATTACTCAACAGGTTTTGAAGGATCTAACTTTCACATGCAGTGTTAGGCCTAATTCATGGTTTGTAGTGAGCTAATCTTGAAATACAGGTGATATCTTCTAAATCAGTGGATCTTCACAGTAAGTGCAGGGAATAAAGAAGAAAGAGTCATGAGGATTGGGAATGATAAGTAGAGACTGGCAACCTCACCATGTAGCTGTCATTATTGAGACATGAAACTAACATACATGTCTAGCTTGTATTTAAAAGACTAGACGTTAATCATTCCTCAATGGATAATGCATGGAAAATAAGCACTGCAAAAATTAAGAAGTACTTTGGCAGTGCAGCTTTGCAGCACTCTCTGTGACAGTTTCTCATCTGAGAGTGTCAGCTGCTGCCAACCAATCTTGAGGAAGCAAGTGATTCCACCACAGAGATCTATATCTATAACTCTACAACTAGCTGGTGCGGTGACCTGACACACCCTCATTAGACTGACTGGAGGTGGTCTTAACATTGTTGCAAAAGCAGTCTGAAGATATAATGTTAAGTGTATACTCATTATCGAACTAATTCTGAATGCAAACAACATTGCAATGTTTAAAGCCTGATCTTTTAATTGCATGCTTAATAAAAGTGTTAATTTTAAGCCCCTGTAAAATACTTTAGTCCTTGTAAGGACTGTCCCCATAAATTTGACTTCCATTACTCACAGTTTTTGAGAGAATATTGAAAAATTGTAATTAAAGGACCATTTACCTCGCTACACGTGTTCTTCATGGTGTGAAAGAGCGCAAGATTTATGTTAAAATTATCTATTTTTTAGTTACACTAATAACAGCTAAAAAAATCTAAAGTTTTGAGTCTGTTTACAAACATATTCTGTCTTACCTCCTTCCTGTTTCATGATTAATAACAAACAGCAGAGCAGCCCAGTGAGAACACTGATTGATAGGAGTTCCTCGATTGTGTAGTAGATATTGTGGGAAGGTAGTTTAACACAACAATCATTTAATATATGGTGGGCAAAAGAGCGATAGAAGCCCTCCACCGTACAGTAGTACAGTAAATAAATAGTACAATTGTGTTCACATTTGAAAGCCTAAAACAAGTAAAAAAAACATGTTTCCTGCTTAGAATTCCGAGAAAGACAGTTTATCCACTGCATTCTGGGAATCTGGAGAGGGACATGCAAATATGCCCCCGGAGGCTTCGATCTTGTAATCCAATACCATTTCAAACATAGCTTCCTTCAAGCATTTGTCTGCTGTATTACACAGCTTTAAGCAAAGCCCAGAATGGATTATGTACAAGCCAGGACACCTACCCACAGAAAGCTGTTTCAAGGTTTCTGCATCTCATCAGCATGTGGCCGGTTCCTTACCTTGTGTAGTAGATTTTGTGGGGAGTTTCCCACAATAATCATTTAATTTATGGTGGGCAAAATAGCAATGTATATATACATACATTTTATGTATAGATACATTGCAAGGGAGGGGGCCCAAACTTTTTTGCACCAGGGCTCTCTGTCCACTAGGTCTACCACCGACCACCGGACAGTTTTTCCACATGTTTACATCTATAGGCAAATAGAGAAGAACAGAAAACAATAGAGTGACACCATTTTGAAATATAAGCATCATTTCACCATTAAAGTCCCCCCCCCCCCCTCTCCTCCCCACCATACTGTTGAGATCTAGAAGTTCAAGAAGGATAAATAATCTGAAACCAGCCATTTGTATTAAAAGAAGCAAGTTACAAAGAAGCATCAACCTCCAACTACATTTCTAAATTAACTTCAAAGGGGACTACAGGTACCCACTGTTTATTTTGCTCTCTGGATATGCTTTAGCAGCCTAGAAATACATATTGTTATGAGTTAATCAGAAAACTTCCTGTTCATTAACAATTTTTATAACTTTATTAAAATGTGTTTCCTAAACAAAAGTATCTTTCTTTGGTGGAAGGGTAGACTATATTAGATCCATGCTTAGGATTTGTGGAGGTGTTGTTGGTGTTTGGCCTCAACATTTCATACACATTTTAATATAAGTGATGTTTCTTTGATCAATGGTCAATTATTTTCTCCCAACCCACTAATAAAATATATCTCACTTAACCATCTCATTCTCTTCAACAAAATAACATCATTACTTCTGTTTATAATTTCATTCAAGAGATAAGGACGTTTTCCCAATCGAGCTCTCACTGTGTAACACAAATTCTACTGCAAAAATTTGGCAAGAAGCATGTCCTCTAACCCTAAATCACCTCGCCTAGCACAATACATGATTAAAAATATTTTCTTTTGCAAGAGGAAAATAAGACTCTGTTTCTATCATTCCTGGAGGCACTGCCAAAACTTATCTCACCCCACGTTGGCCAAAAATAGACAAAGCAAAATCAGGAGATGCCAATTTTTTATTGTTAATATCTTGTAGTTGGATTTTTTGTAGTCCCTCTGTCTTACTACTACTGATATTCCTATGGGAACTGTATTTTGGACTGATTTAATGTGAACTTGAGTAAGACAAGCTCATAAATAAGGATGAGGTAAAACATCTGGGCCTATGTTTACTAAGTGGGGCAGTTCTAAAGCACAACCACTCACATTTAGTTAGCACTGTTTTGTTAACAAAAAAGTTGGAATCAGCCTCTCATATAAAGCTAGTAGAGGTAATCTGAGACTGAATTTGGACACTAGAAATTCCCAAATAAAATCAGAGCAGACAACCCAGCTAAATCATTCCAATAAGTAACACTCCCTCCAAAGAGGAGGCTGCCATCTAAAGAGCAAATCTTGTATTCAGTTAGACTGCATTGCAATGAATGAGAGTGCTTGAGATTACGTATCAAAAACAAAGTTATCTCATTTAGATGAATTAGAGTGCATTCCAATAAATGAAACTGCATTTTAAAGACTGTAACTGTATTCCAAAACCCCCCACTTCCCAGAGAGGGACTGCCTGTCAATGAGTGAATGATCTTGTTATTAAACATTTGCTTGCTGATGAATGATACTGACTTTAAGTGACTGTAACAACTTATTTAGTGACTGTTGACAACTTATCGAGACTATGTTCTAGTGAGTTAGACTTCCTCACAATGTGTAAGGAGTGAGAAGAGCTGATGCCTGGCAGTAGAGCATAGTGCCCTGAACACCAGAATATGGGGCACTGCTATAAACAGAAACAACATGGCCTTCTTTAATTGGGCAGTTATGGGGCATGGCAAACAGACCACCCACATTGTATTTCCTCATTGAAAGCAGTCTTTCCACTTACAATGGGCACATGAACTGGAAGCTGCTCTGAGCTTGTTGAATACAGAAAATAGCAGAAAATAAAAGTTAATGGACTGCCCAAAGATTTTTCCATTATTCCTTTAGATTTAGGATAGACATTGGGAGTGAGTCTACTATCAATGAGTGAGACTGTCTGCTTATCAACAAAACGACTTTCCAATGACTGATACTTTATTGTAAATCATATTATTCAGTGAGTGGACTTGCCTTTAGTGAGACAGACTGTCTACTTATGAGTGACTGCCTGCCTTCTAGTGACTGAGACTTCATTCCTAATTAATCAAACTGTTTTTGGTAAAGGAGTTTATCTCCCAATATATTACACCACCTCACAACGATCAGCAGTTCTGCTTCCAAGTTCCCAATCAATATCACTGCTTTGTACATGGTATAGAAGAAGGAGAGTGATAATATACCCTTAAGTTAGGTGAACATACTTCATTTATTTTTATTTTATGTCCCTGAATTGCTGTAATCAAATCTACGGTAGAATGTAAGCTCTATGGGGCAAAAAATCACAGCACCTGTATACTTTTATCTACACTGCTGGCTCCAGTATCAAAAATAATTCCTGCTGGGTCGTGTAAGGCCTTGCGTCTGCTGCCTATAAAATCCTCATCAAATACAATTTCTTTTCTCTCACATGTACTGGTTTTGGTGGCTGGTTTTCTGTGCCGCTGAGCCAAAACCTGTCAGTTTCTCAGAGTTTTTGCAAAATATATGAATCAGTGTGGCAGGCATTCAGTTTCTTTTTTACAGATATTGTTTTCACAGGAGGAGTGGAACCCAGAGCCAAACAAATCTTGTCTCTTTGGAAGCAAACATCCCCATAAAAAAGCCACAGCTCACAAAACACATCCTCCCTTCTTATGGTTTCAGAGCTCATTCACAAGAGTTGGCCTAGGTCCCTCTGACACAGTTCTACACACAGAATTACCCATAAGCCTTGAGCTATCATGTATCAAGAATCAGATGTGCAATGTCACAGCTGTGTAAAACATGTACCTATGATGTCATCATACAGCGCCACATTTATAAATTCAATGTTAATGTTTAAATGGAGCACACCAAATACATAATAAAACAATTAAGTTTTATGGTTTATATAAAATACTCTATGATCTCTGTATTTCATTGATTTAATATCATAATTATAGAAACAGAAATATGTATAAAATAAAGAAAAACAGCAGGCTTAAAATGTCACATAGCATAGATCAAATAACATAGCTAACATGCAACCATTCCTTCCCTTACATGAAACAAAATATCCTGTAGTTGAGAGGCAAACATTGCACACATTTGAAGCAAGATATATTGCACTGTAACCAGGAGTGTAGGAACTGGTTACATTTACCCCCCCCCCCCCCAGATTAAATGAATAGGGGACTCCAAAAAATAGCACAAATACCAAAATCCCCTGTCAGCACCTCTTTTGGCAGAGAGTTCTGCATTTAACCACCCTAACTGCGAATAACCCTTTTCCTTCTGTAAGGTGGAAACATTTTCCTTCTAAGCTCAAGCGATGTTCTCTTGTCAGTTGCAAACTTCTTGACACAAAAGGTTCACTTGGCAAAGCCTTGTATTGACCATGGATGTATTTATATAAGGTAATCATAACCCTCTTAGACACCTTTTTTCTAAAGAAAATAAGTTTAATTTGGTTGTCTTTCTTCATAACTTAGTCCCTCCATTCCCCTTTATTGCCCTTCTCTGTACTTTCTCCAGCTGCAAGATATCTTTTTATAAAGTGGTGCCCAAAATTGTACTCCATATTCCAAATGAGGGCGTACTAGAGATTTGTATAGTGGGAGAATTATATTTGCTTCCCTTGCTTCTATACCCTTCCTAATACATGCTAATATTTTATTTGCCTTTGCAGATGCTGCTTGGCTTTGAGCGCTGTTACCTAGGTGGTTGTCCACAAGCACTCCCAAATCCCTTTCAATATCTGATACCCCTAGATTTGCGCCATACAAATTATAAACAGGTATCAAGTTGTTTTACCTATTTGGAGCATAGTATAACAAGAGTGTAGTCATGTTTGCAAAACATAGGGCAGTGCAAGAGGAAGTGAACTGCAGAGAGTGAACTGTAACTACATGAATAGTCAGCCAGTGTTTTGGGATCGCAACGGTATAGGGGTTATTATAAGGTACCACAGGGGTCCTTATTGGATTAATTACGTGTGCCTTAGGAGTCCTTGGAAACCGCCATGATCATATTTTAGTATACCATGGGAGGTAGTAGGAACACTCATGGTAGAGGGGTTAATACTAGGTGTAAGAGCTAATACTAGGGAGCCCCAGTGTTAAAATTTAGATTTCCCAGCTCATAGGGAGTAGCGGGTATTAGGTGAAAATCCCAAGAGATACCCAGCTTAAAGGGGGTAGCAGGTATTTAATAGGGAATCATGGGGATACCCAGCTCTTATGGTGTAGCAGGAATTAATGGGGTATCCAAGAGGATATCCAGCTTATAGTGGATAGCAGGTATTAAGGAAGAATCCTGGGGGATACCCAGTTTATAGGAGCAAGCAGGTTATAGGTAGATAAATCCCCTGTATTTGTTTTTATTATTAATTAAACATTTTCCTTAGGGATAGGGAAGGATGTTATAACTGGTGCAGTGGGTTCACAGTAGTGAGTACCATTCCATAGCATTGCTATGGAGACCACTGATGTTCAGACTCAGAGTGTCCTGCGAGCAGACTGCAGGCACACATTAGAGCTAGCGAGCTCCAGGCAAACCCCCCTGGGTGCAAGTCAGTAAGCGATTTTTTTTTTTTGCTTTGGCCATTGAATAACTCGGGACCATGGAATTGAAGGTGGGCTTTGAGGTGTCTGATTTGAAAAGCAAGGAAGTGGGGGTTCAATTATCTGCATTTTGATGGTACTTCAGAGGTAGGTTATGGGACACATTGAGAGTCTTGAATATATTTGCTAAAGGTACAGGTAATTTAGTTATTTTAAGCAAATGTTGGGCTTACTTAAAAGATTTGTATGATGCGGGTATTGGGCACAAGAGGCTGTAGCGTGATAGGATGCACAGCCAATAAAGCAGTAGATCATATGGGGAGCATTGAACTGGCTGGGTTGTTGGATACTGGAGTTGACAATCTATCAGCTGTAGGTGATGCAATATATCAACTGGGAAGCAAGCAAGGACTTCAGCAATGAGCCTCAGTTGTTGAAAACAAAGATTTGTCTCCAAGAAAAGAGATTAAGTTCAGGGAAAAGAAGCTGCTACCTATTTCAAGGATGCTGTATATCAATATTAGATACCAAATAATTTTAATTTGCATTTAGGAGGGAAAGAAAATGCATAATCACACTTTTACCAAAATATAAATAGCTAAAAAAAGTGGATAATTTTTGGGATGAAGGAATAAAAAAAAGCAAAAGAGTGAAAGGATTGAAGGAATGCTTTGAACTCACTTGACTGCAGATCTGTCCCATCGTTAATAGCCTAATATGGAAGAAGAAGCCAAAGCAATCTTCAAAATTGGTGCTCTTAAAAACGTATTGGAAACTGTATAAGAAGCCTATTAACAATATGGGGAGTTGACTAAACAGTCAACACAGATAATTAGTAAAGTGGATGTGAAGGACATAGACTTGTGCTTCTGTTTCATGATGCTGCAACGTCCATCATCATTTCAGATAGAGGCACTTCTCTTCTATTAGAACTAAAAGGGGGTTTGCTAGTAGTAAGACAATATAGGTGTTAATGCAGATTTAAATATAATAGTGGTCACTACAGGATAACAGGTAATCTAGCCAGCAATTGTGTCTAAGATACTTGTAAAAGTCAGGTCATAACAAGGGCAATGACCCATAATGCTAAAAAAAAGGAGCCTCAGAACATATGCTACTCTAGGTAACATATTGCTCAAATTTTGTTACCAGAATCCCTTTTCATTTGTGATAAAATGTCTAAGAGTTGTGTGGCAAAAGTTTCACATGCAAGTGGCATTAATTTGGTTGGTGGGTCTCCAGAACGGCCCACGCTGGGTCTTTTAGTTTCACCTTTGGAATGGATTTGGGTTAATACCTGCTTAAATATCACTTCCCCTTCAGGTATATGGTGAAATTGATAAAGAATTATATATAGTCCAGTAAGCTTCCTTCGACAGTGATATAGAACTTGTTAGGCAGTGTGGGTGTAGGGGAACCATTCGCTGCTGCACCTTCATTTTATTAATTTTGGCCTGGAGCAAGCTGTGTCCAGGTTCGTGCAGGTTAAAGTGTCATGAGGAGGGGTTAGAAATGTGTTTTCCCAGCTCAGAATATGATACCTCTGGTTTAAAGAAGGATTGCTACAATTTCCTAGTTCTATGAAGATGTAATTAAAGTTTTAAAGTTTAAGGGGTCTCTTGGGTTTACACAGCAGATTAAATCCCGTCAGTGTATTTATTCCAAAGGGGATGAGCAAATTGATTACCAACTCTATTGTAACCAGTGGTACCATGGCTGGTTATATTGAAACTTTATAAATGTTTCTTTAGCCATCTGTACTAATTCCTTTTCTCTCAAGCATTCCCTTGATTTTCTTTAGTATATGATAGTGTGGGCAGAGGCCATAGGCTATCCAGTGCTTTGGTTAAAAGATCCTTATACTGCTGCTCAGGGCAATGCCTCACTCCCAAGGGAATCTGTATGTTTAAATCTCTATTATCATTAACCCTTCAACAAATCCTGTGATAAAAATGTAAGCTTGTTGTAATTAACCGTCTAATTGTTGCAAACACTTTGAATAAACCTGCACTGCAAATTTGAAATAAATAAATAAACATAGGCAAGTTATGGGCTGATGTTGGAACTAAATCAATTCAGACAAAGTTATGTATACTACTGTATAATCTTATTGTACCCTTTCCATTACCCATATATTAGCATTACTTATAACCCTCTCTTTCACCTATACCCAAAATATGCAACTGTTACTTGGTTAAAAATGATTTCCTGATGTTTTCTTATTTATTAAATAATTACAAAATTATTAATATTATAAGCCTTGTTTCCATTTACTGGTATTATAATTAAGGAAGGAGTATGTGACGAGTTTGGGGATTTTTCTGGAATTGCTCCAGAGACCAAAGAAAGTATTTATTTTTATAAATTAAATTGTTTTTCTTTTTTAAATATGTTCTCTCATTACCTGCTGTCAAGTATTTGTGTTTAATCGTTCAGTCATGTCTGACTCTCAGTGACCCCATGGACCGCAGCACGCCAATCATATCTTACTTCTGGTAGTGCTTATCCATAAGGTTTTCATGGCAAAGATACTGGAGTGAGTTGCCAGTTCCTTCTCCAGTAATTTGTCTGACTTCTCTGATACGACCTGTCCATCTTGGGTGACCCTACATGGTATAGCTCACAGCTTCATTGAGGTGCACAAGCCCCTTCACCAGGACAAGGTAGCTATCCAGAAGGGGTGTAAATATTTACTATTACGTTAAAAAGTAGTATAGTTTTGAACTATTGTGCTATGACTATATCTTTTTATGATATCCTTTTGTAAATCTTTGCTTTATTTCCTACTGTCAACCTACCCTTTATATGTATGTAAAGGGGCAATATTTAAAATTATAGGTAATAACAAGTACTTTATCAACCGAATGGTATGAAAGATAAATTTTACATAATGCTTACATTAAAGTTTGTGATGTTATCTGTTTATCCGCCTTTCTGAACCATCCACCATGGACAGGCTGAAATACCATTTTTGCTTACTGTACCCTGGGGCTCTAAATCTATTACTTTCATTGTAAAACAATAAGGAAGTAAAAATTATATGGCTTTACAATGAAAAAAAATATTTCCAAAGTTCCAGATAGTACTTAGCAATTATTTGCAATTATGACTCTGTTAGAAGTTACAGCCCATCATTGGTGGGTGGATCAAAAAGGATTATTGACATATTAAAATTACAAACTTCAATGTACGATTACTGTAAGAAAGTGCATTTTAATTAAATTCAATTAATAAAGTATTTGTTATTGCATATAGTATTAACTTATACCATGTCTGGAACGTCTGTCTTATCACCTCAAAGCTATTCATGACTTTTACTCAGCTTTCATCAAATACTTGATATCCTTCATCCTAAGCCACGTACTAGAATTTCTAAGAAATATGCTTCTCCGCTGTAAAAATGCAAATCTATATCAAAGAGCATGTCATACTATTCTCCTTCCACCTATACACTATTTCCAGGAACGTCCTCATAAATATTGCTATTAGGACTTGAACTACTCAGTGTACATTACAATAAAGGACAGAAAGCTAAACAGAAATCTCCAGGCTGTATTCCAGGAGATAAAATATAGAAGTCTGTCCAAGACAGGAGAGCCCTGTGTCACATGTGGCAGACAGGCACCCAAGAGGAGGATTTCAACTCTCAGCTCGCAAAAAAAGCATACAGTTAAACAGACAATTAAATTAAATGAAATGGAGTGATATTTTTTCACATATATAGAAAACCAGCTATAAACAAGTCAGTTACATATAAGAGCAGTGTCCTAATAATAGTACCATGTATGTGGGTTAAAGGGTCAGTCCCACGTGGGGAAAAAAAGTGATCAAACAACAGTGGATCTGTCACAGCAGAAGCAAAGTGACCAAATAGGTTGAAGGGTCAGTCCCAAGCAGAAGCAAAGTAACCTAATAACAGCGACATGTTTAATGGATTACAGGGTCTGTCCCAAGTAGGAGCAACGTGACCTAATGTCAGTGGTTAAATCAGGCATTCTCAAACGTCCAAGCCTCCCCTTGAGCTGTGAAATTCTTTATGAGACTGATTGAAGATGCCTCCTTTTAACATATAATGCTAGTTAATTGGCATATATTCTAATTATTATAGCATCTATTAGTTGCCTAAGGATAACACTTGACCAGAACAGAGAAAACTAAATTGTTTATGAATTAAATAGAAATACAAAATCAATACCTTCATTTCATACCCATTCATATCTTCCCTTTATCATTCCCTCTTCTCCCTTCCTTTTCCTTTCTCACTCTCTCCTGTTGTTACCATTTTCACCTTTTTCCAGTCTATCTGCCACTTTCTTTCAACTTTAGCTCTCCAATCTTTATCTTTCCTACATATTACACTCTGCTTTCCACATTCATATCCTTCAATTTTAATTTATTATAGAACATTATAGTGGTAAAATACATCATGACCTTTTAAAAGTTTATGTTGCATCTAGCCTAGCAAAGGTCCTATTAGCCCAACTATGTAGAGTTTTTAAATATATATATATTTTTTACATTTCCCTGTTCTCACCTCTAGGGGTTGATGTATTGATCTACCTCCCTCCTCCTATCCCTCAAAGCATGTAACTGTGTAAGGACATTTTTTAAATATCCAGGTTTTTTTTACATTGGGAGAGAAAGTATTAAAGAGGGGGAAATAACAAGTGTATTTAGGGTTTTAGAGTGCAGCAGACTCACAAAGATAAGCTTAGCTAACAAACTAAAATATGAATTAATTTCTATAAATAAGGCTCTTTAAATTCCTCTAACTTAGTAGTAATGAGTTTTTTTAGTAGGTCTCCTTGGTTAGGAGACGCCTGCTCTAAATATATGTCTAGTATTTTATGTAAATATACCTATTGTATCTTGTGGCCTAGGTCTTCATGAGCAGATGTTGTTTAGTTTGCGATTATAATACCTTTACAACATGTGGCTGGAAATTTACCTACCAGATCAGACATTTAGATAAGGGTTGTAAAAGCAAAGCTCACAAACATTTGGTTAAATAAATATTTGTCAGTATTAATCCTTTTGTTTATTTATTTAATTATTTGTTTGTTTACTTAATAGATTTACTATGGGATGTTACTGGGGGTACTGCATGACTGTTCACACACTATAAAGTACAAATTTAGTGATCTTATAATGAATGGCTAGATAGGGCTTGGTAAGAAAAACATATTTAATGAACTGTTACTGTATTACAGTCTGTATACGGTCCAAATCTCACCACCCTCTGAATGATTTATTGTCCCTGCAGTGGGAGCCGCCCAGGGAGAAATACATAATTCAAAACCTTTTGGAGCCACTCTGTAAAACACACATTAATGTGCTGCTAACAATGTACACAAATACACTTTCTAGTCATCTCCTATTATCATTCTGTAAGTACGGTATGACTGTTTAGAAAGTATTCCCTGCTGGGCGGCTCTGGCTAAAAAAGATAATACATAATTCAGGGAGTGGAGAGATAAGGAACTCATTCTGCCTGGGAGTGTAATGAAAAAATAGTAATTTATTATTTAAATTATCAGTAGACATGTAATAAAGGGGTTTTTCTTATCAAACCCTACCTCTTCATTAGAGAGCCTTTCTATAGGAACACTCAAAGCCAATACATGAATATGCCATGAACAAATAAATAAAATAAAAAAAAACAATTTTGAATACATATACATGTCTCAAGCAGGTTGAAGTTCAACTTTCCCACAGAATTACCAAGTAAACAACAATCCCACTGCAGCTAAGGATTCTTGGTAGCCTACTGTTCAGCATAAACACAGTGATCAAAATGTAAACTTGTGGCCTTTCCATGTGGTGATATCATGTTCTCTGAAATAGTAAATCTTTTCCTACACAAAATCCATTTTCTCCGTCTACAACAAGAACATAATTCTTTCTAACCTCTTCATATTTCCCCAGTTTATCCCTCAGTGAATTCAACAATTTTGATTTGATAATGTGGCCTGGGCATTACCTTAGCCTTGCTAAGAAATTGCTGGAAAGCAAGAATATTTTATAGTTTATAATTGTTAAATGGATAAACAGGTAGAAACTTTTGAATACATTGCACATTTTTATTACATATGTGCATCAGCCAAATTTAATTTCTATGAGCCACTTCACAATAATAAAACTATAGTGTGTTAATAATGAATTTCAAAAGGTTTATGGTCAGAATTAGATGTTTGATTCCAAAATGCACTGCAATAGGCTAACTGAAAATTTAAATTATTTTTACATCTTTCTTATATCTCTGATTTATGATTGTAACATATAATATGAGATAGGTGCTCCCAGTGGTCAATAAAAATGTTACACATATATGTAGCTCGTCAGATCACCTGTAGGGCAATCAGATAATCTTTCTGTACAAATAACTAGCTAATACATTAAGATTCTCCCTTTAACCCAGGCTGCTGTAATTAGAATAAGTAATATGGAAATAATGGCGTTCTTAGTTGCATCTGAAAGAGGGTATTTGTTAAGTTGTCACACTGTGTTTCATTTTCAGATTCAAATCTCAAAGCATAATAAACTGAATATTTAACTGTTCTGTGGGCATGTTCCCGTGATCCAATAAACAGTGATATAGGTATATGACTCGTGCCTGTCTGCCAATTAAATCTACATACTACACTAAGCTCTGTGCTCCTATTAGTTTCACGTAAAACGTACATGTTCTGAATGTTTAAATGCAGCATTACAAAAATAAAACTTGGGGTTTTACAGGAAATGTGCAGTAGACTACAGTAGCTGGACAAGCAAGTGTTATCTGATACCTCAGTCTATATATATTGTTGTTTTTAAATGTGATAGTCATCTAGGTTAAACATTTCACAAGCATTAGTGCATGTTGGTTATCAGTGGCACTGCAGTAAGTACACAGGCTGCTATACGCACAGAACTTCCACCCAACTTTATTAGTCCCAGCATGACCTCGTGGATGTGGTTGTAAAGTGATCTGTGGAAACTGGGGAGGTCTCTATGAACACACCTGGAACCAGGGATCCTTATAACTAATAAGAGACCAAACACACAAACACATCTGCTCAATTAGCATTTGCAGAAGAAAAAAAAAGCTTTGGAGCAGATTCTATACTTTTCTATCCTATTACTGCACTTTGGTACGAGAAGGGACTGAGCCTTTATACAAGTTACTGTCATTAGTACACGTTGATCCTAGAATGGACTGAGCCCATAACAAGTTACTGTCATTAGAACACATTGATCTGAGAATGGCCTGATCTCTTAACAAGTCACTGCCATTTGTACATGTTGGTCCTAGAATGGACTGACAATTTAATATGCCACTGTCATTAGTACACTTTGGACCCAAGATGTACTGAGCTGTTAACATGCCACTGTCATTAGTACACTTTGGACCCAAGATGGACTGAACTGTTAACATGCCACTGTCATTAGTACACTTTGGACCTAAGAGGGACTGAGCCATTAACATCCCTGCAATTAGTACATGTTTATCCTAGCAGAGTCTAACCCCTATAAAGTGACATGGAAAAGGTCCCAGTTAGTAGTGTGTGTAAGGTTTCTGTCTCCAGTACTATTTTCAATTCTTTATCACCATCCACTGCTACTCTAAATTAGTTTCTGTTTGTAAGACCATTACCTGAGTGGGCCTTTCAGTCAATTTATACATAGCATTTCTATATACATTTGAAGGCACCTTTTTTCCAAATTGTTAATTACAACCTTTAGATTGTAAATGTGCTGGCTTTCAATCATGTTAAATGATTTAGGGAAAGCACTGTGTACATTTGATTTTAAGCACAGAGACAGGGCCTCCATTCCTTTGCATTGTATTAATATTGTTTTTGACTTGAAGTTACTGCTGCATAGCGATACGCATGTTGGCTCGTTACAAATAAAGGATATCAAAAATATTAGTAACCAGTTGCAATTTTATTTTTATGTGTGCTATTCATTTCTTCAATAAATGGGACTATTTATTTGTGTCACTTTAAACATGACTGAGCACTTAAATAAGTCACTGTTATTAATACTCTTTTGTCCAAGGCTTGAGTACAACCTTAAAACTTGTATTAATACATTTTGCTTTCTGTTTACGTGCTTTAGAAAGATTATGCCCTGACATGGATTTAAAATCTTAAAAAATTAAGATAATAGGAATGGCGCAGACTTTGGAAGGGGCCCCGTTTACACGTCTGCTAGGAGTAGGCCCTGTCTGCTCGAGATACGGGACTTTTCAACATAGTTCCCTTAGGGACTTAGTCCGAAAGTCAGTTACCGTGGAAACAAGATACTTGCACTGTATATATAATTCCAGATGGCAATGAGTTATACACTGTTCTGTTTTCATTTTGTGCATGGAGACCCTGGGGCAGTTAACCCATTCACCATAACAAGACACTGTAACCTATTTCTTCTTTGGCAGCTGTATATTAATGCACTTTCCCTTCTTAGGTATATTACGTTTTATGTTTGTGCAAGAAAACCAACACCTATCCATCTTGTATATTAACATATGTATAAAAGAGAATGACAACTCTAAGACTTGATGCGCTTGGCTAACAGATGTTTAAAGTATGGATGAACTTAATTATAAAATATGTGACAACACGTTTGTTGAGTCTGTATTAAAATCATCCAACAACTTTTCTCTGGTGTAAGATTTGGTTCAGTTGGCAGTGCTGCGTATGTATGAAAGCATTTTAATTTAGCACAGAGATGTTTCCTTAAATCTCAAAAATGTACAGTTTGACAGTATGGCTTTTATAAAATAAACTAAAATTATAATTACTGAGAGCACTATTTAAAAAATGTGATCCACGCCTAAACATTCTCTGAATTGAATTGCATGTAACACAAACCATGTTACAATCCAGTATTAAATGAGACTTCCAAGTCATGTTGTGTGAGTGTTAAGTTATGTTAATTTTCAGATGTTTTAATCCAAGGAAAAATGGTTAAGAAAGGCTTTTTTTATACAAAAAAATAGATTTGCATGTATGGCCCTCTCAAGACATTTTTTTCTATTACCAAGATTTATACAAAAGCTCATAGAAACCGTAAGGGCCAGATAAAGCATATATTTTTCAACTTTATATAAGTACGTATGTGGGCAGCGCATTAACGGCATGTCTATTTACTTTTAAAATGTGTAGCATATAAGGCAGAGGGTGTTTCATGCACAAACATAAGTATACAACATTTAAATAAATTACATAGCTGGAACCAAAGTCTAATGATGTTGTTTATCAAACTGTATTCTGAACACTCCACTTCAAGGGGCAGGGTTTGTGAAGGGGAGTTTTCTGCTCTTGTATGAGTACTTTCATAGGATGGTTATCATTTAAAGGTCCACTGTACTGTTTAAAATGTACAGATTTAAAGAACTGTGTGTGATAATGGGCAAACTGATTTTAGAAAGTGAAAAAAAAATATTGAGTAATTTAACATTTTGCTGCAGTGGAATTTGCCATTTTTGTTTCTGAGGATTTACTTCAATAGGTATAATGGAAAGCTCATTAGTGTACAACAGAAAAAAAACTATGCAACTGAAGCTGAACCCTCCAGTAAATAATAACTGCAAATAAAAAGGAAAAAACACATGTAAAAGTAGTGTTTATTTTTTACATTTCTAAACACATTTTCCCAAGTTTAGTCACTCAAAAGACCACATAAGAAATGACCACAGTGGTCCTTCAGGCTCACACCCACTTGACAGAAATTCTTTATTTTAATAGGAATGTTACATATTTGCATTTAAAAACTGAAGGCACACTGAAAGATTAATAAATTACCTGTTTAAAGTCAAACAATACGGAATGAAAAGTTAAATTATTTAATAATTACCATGTGTGCTTGAGAGTTCTTCCACATAAGGTATAGTTTTCGAACTGCATATTTAAAAGCCATTTACAAGTAAAAGTCATATGTTTGTTTGTTGGACATAGACTATTAAAATAGGACGCTGTGTTATAATAAATAAAAGTACAATAAAATATTTTTCCTTAAATAGTCTGTTTTCTCCTCAAAAATAGCTGCTTTTTTCCCTCCCACTGTGCCCTGTCAGTGGGCGTAGTCAGCTCTGCCTTGGGGTTGAACATCATGGAGTTTGGAAGCAGGCAGGGCCATGATGTCACTGACCCCACGAAGTGACATCATTAGTTAGTTCCTTCCCCACTGTATACAATGAGGTAATAGCTGTTTTGTAAGCAGCTTCTAGCTGCCTAATAGGCCCCACCGAGTAATAGTGCATAAGTCATTAAAGCCCCACCCCTTGTACTTGGCATTCTCAGTCTGAAGGGTCAGACATTTTTTTATTCCAGCTTCCAGGCAGATATAGCCAGCGATAATATTAGTTTATTACACACTTCATAAACAAGTTCAGTTTTTCTTGAATTACAATGCTCCTTTAATGTAAGTCTGGTTCTCGATTGAAAAGTTTTTTGACAAACATTATTAACTGCCAAAAAAGTTTGTGATCTACAGTTACATTGTCAAACTCCAGACCTCGGGAACCAGTGTCAGTCCGGAATTTTGTGTCTGATTACATGCACAGCGGCCACTTAACTGTGTTTGCATGGGAAGTGTGTACACTTTTTTTAGAATGGGAAATAAAATAATACAGCCTCTAATATATTATCTTTTATATGTAATTATGGCGCTGTAGATTCAACCATTTGGTTTCTGCTGAACAGCATACTGAGGTGGGAGGAGACTTTGAATGCACAGGAAGTGTCTATCTGTAAAACAGAAATGTGGCATCAACAACTGTCAGTGATTTCATTAGGTCTAATACAATGCTCAGCAGTTTACCAGGACACATCCATCTGAGAATAGAACAGACAGAACCAGCTGATAAAAAACAATTAGGTGTATACGATGTATACATATAAAGATTTTCATTTATTTGCTTTCTGAAAACATTTTGCACATATGGAAGAAATTTGACCTCAGTGCCCTTTCATGATGTCTTAGTGTGATTTATTTTCTTGACTATACAAATATATATAAGCTTTTAATTGTTCAGTGTTGTGGAAGCCTAAGAGTTAACAATGAAGTCAGAATTCTGTTCCCAAAGGTTTAAGATGTTATCTGTATGAAAATCTTGGATTATGTCCAAGATTCCTCGATTGAGGAGAAAAAAAGAAAGTAATGTTAGAAGTTTAACTGTTCCAAGATGTGGGAAGCATCTGGGAAGCATACGAGGGGTCCGGCCATGAGATAAATAAAGTCAGCAAGAGGGATACATATTGGAATGCGGCGGTGTCCCACGGGAGAGGTCAGGGGTCACACAAAACCGTGCAGACATTTAATGAGGCATATTAATTTTTTTAATGATGTGATGTGTTCAGGCCTCTTTGGTAGAGTGGTGGCTAACCCGTACTGATTTGTAATTTGAAATGCAGCCATGGAGATGTTGTGCTTGGAAGGTAATGGCAGACAGAGTCAAAGACCTAAAGGACATAGAGGACATAACTGGAAGAAGAGAGCATGAGAGCAAGCAGAGAGACCAAGAGACAGAGGCACCCGAGAGACACAACAGAATGACAGACAGTTTAGACAGCGGACAAATAGGGTCAGAGGCAATAAAGACCAACAGGAGGTAGAGAGAGGATTAGGTAACAGAGAGCGAGGGAAGTAAGGGGGGGGGGGCAGAAAAGGGGATGGGAGACATTGCATGACATACATTAAAGAGGCACTTTAGTTTCCATTAGGTATTTAAAAAACATGTTTTATCCATTACAAATGTTTTCTTTTTAGTTTAGAAAACAAAGAAACTACTAACTACTAACAAAAAACTTCTAACTAAATTAAAGCAACTCCATAGCATAGTGCTTGACTTGCCTCTAGAGTGAGTTGCGATTGGAAACACAATATGGAGTAAACTTTGTTGAGTGAGGCTAGCAATTTGTGGAGGACCTATACTATTAGCTGCTCGCAAATACTTAAAACTCATAAATATGGCTGCTGGTGTTTTTTTTAAATAAATGTTTAGATGTAGTCTATTGACTTCAGCTCGCAAATTTTGACCTCATGGCTGAACTTGTAAACCCAGTCTGTTTATTCTGCCTGTCGGATTTCAAGGGGCGTGATCATATGATCTGCCAATATTTAAGCAAGCCCATAATTTACTTCTTAGACACTTAGCCAATAGTAATGAGGCCATCATCATGATATCAGTAAAACATGGTAGTTACACGTAATCTGCAATTGGAGGTTACAAATTAATTAGTGCCAATAAGTAATATTTGCTGATCGGGGTCGCAATCAAGCACTCTATAAAATGCATTAGATCATCTGTTTTAGTCCATATTGGGTTCATGATATGCATTAAGCCCTTGAGTCCAGGGATCAATATTACTCACAAATAACATTTAAAAAATATATTTTTTTATTGCATATTTGTGGGTTTGAGACTGCTCTGCAATTACTTTCTAATGGGTTGCCATGCCTTCCTATGCTTTTAAAGTACAGTGTTCAATGTTTAATAGCTGCTACAGCGGTAATAAGAGTTTGAAAAATTCCTATTTAGTACTCGTTATATTTTTGACAGAAACGTGATACTTTTTTCATGTGTGGGTTAGGCTTTATTTGGCTGGCCCTTAGTGATTGTTGGTGGGGAACTCGTAATCAGAAGGTGAGTAGCTAATAAAATCTGGAGCTATTCAATTAAGCAAGGACGCGAGTTACGGGCTGAAGCCCGTAAAGCCCTCCCGTGGCCGCAAACTGTTAATGGGTTTGCCGAGATGCGATCCGCTGGTACGATTCAATCACAGTATAACGTAGTGCGACATAGACCTCTCAGCCAATAGAAAGTGGTCTAGCCGCAGATGATTGACAGAGGGAGACTAAAAAATTGTGTTCCACCGCCCATGCGTTGACTGTGTTGTAGATTATGACAAAGCAGCATTCAGGTCCCATAGTTGGATGTTGTTTATAGATAGTGAGAGAGTAGGCGATTTTTGAAATAAGTAATTTGCGGTTTTGTTTATTTCTATTATACTATTTACGATTTTACACTTAATCCTTGTATACACATATTTACAGATTACACATAATAGCAGTACACATAATTTAAAGAACACATAGAGACACGTAGCTAGGTCAGCTCCATCGGAGCAGGAAGTGGAGGAGCAAGCCCCCACCCTGCAGGAACCAGTGCGGGGGAGGAGAAAAGAAGAGGGGCCGAGGGCAGTAATTTGGAAGAGGGGGTTATCATCTGGCTAGTGGGGTCACCAGCAGGAGGAGGTGCCGGAGGGGGTGGAGGAGAAGGAGGAGGTGGTGGCGGAGGAGGTGGAGGGGGAGCGGGGATAGGAGCAGGAGGAGCAGGAGAAGGAGCAGGAGGTGGTGGAAGTGGTGGAGGGGGAGGAGAGTGTAGAGGAGGAGGTGGGTGGTGGCAGGGTGGCCCTAGCATTAGGCTCATTTAGACGAGGGACAGAGAGGGAGGGCCCTGATCTCAAGAGGGATGGTAGTTCAAGGGAGAAAAAGGCCTCAGGGACAGGTCAGGAAGGCGAGGATCCCCGTCCACAGTTGGGAGGGCAAGAGGCTAAGTGCAAGCACAGGGCTCTGAACTACACGCACCAGGAGAATGTGGTCCTCCTTGGTGCAGCTCATGGCTGCCCCGTGATCCTTGCGGGGGGAGGGAAGTCAGTCCAGGGCCCTGGGCCCAGGCATGGAAGGAGGTAGCGGCTGAGGTAACAGCAGTGGGCATAACGCAAAGGGATGTGAAGTCCGTCAAGCATCATTTTGACGACATCAGGGCCAAGGTGAGGAGAAGGATGGCCAAGGAGGAAAATAATGTGACTGTATGCTACAACGAGTGGGAGAGGGTGGCCAAGGACCTTCTCAGCCAGGTGCGTGCTGCTGGAGCCTCAGGCCTTGTGGCCCAGCAGGACCCAGCCTCCATGGCAGGTGAATATCACATACACCAACATGCCGCCACACACACCGCACATATACATGATTACCAACAAGTACACTGACATGTCAGCTTCATGGAATTACCAAGGGATAGATGGATGCATCATTAAATCCATGAAGCTGACCAATCACTGTCATTCCTGGGCACAGCAACAGTAATAAACCAATAGAGAGTCCATGTATTGGTGTGCCCACTGCAGTCTATGCAGTTACAGACCGCAGCCAGAATCAAGATAGCGTTAGGAGCTAAGAACAATCAACACCAAGAAACCATGAATAGATCATATCTAGCAAATGATAGCTAATCTGAGTTGCAATTAGGAGAATCATGCAGGTTCAATCCTACATGTCAGATAGTTAGAAATTAACACAAAACAATGTATGATTCATCATACTAATAAGATATGCCTTTCTTTTCTCTCTCTCAGCATCAAGAAGGTCTGGGTCCAGTGGTGAGCCAGAGGCGGGGGAGTCAGCTCCATCGGAGCAGGAAGTGGAGGAGCAAGCCCCCACCCAGCAGGAACCGGTGCAGGGGGAAAAGGAAAGAAGAGCACCCGAGGGCACTGGTTTGGAGGAGGAGGATATCATCTGTCTAGTGGAGTCACCAGTAGGACCACAAGCCACACTGCCGGGATTTGACCCCACTATCCCCCTCCTCCAGAGACTGAGCATCTCGCCAGGGCCCTCCTACCAGAGGCACCAGCTGGACTTGACCACACCTCCTCCTCCCCACAGCAGTGCATCAGGATGGCTGCCACCACCATCATTGGGCCCACCAACACCACCGCCCTTATTTCCCCATGCTCCTGCCGGGCCATAGACCCTCCCCACTGAGACACCACCACCGCCGCCTCTTCACCAGGCCACGCCCCAAGGGCCTCCATCCCCAACATCAGGCCAGGTTGCACAGGCGGAGATGCTGGCCCTTATGCGGCAGCAGATGGAGTGTCTCCGGGGGACCCAGGCCAGCATCTCCGCCAATCATGTGGAGGTCATGCGCAGAATGGCCAGGCGCAATAGGGAGGAGAGGAGGCACCACCTAATGACAGAATCCTACCTGGCTAGGCTTCTCAGGATGAGGGCGGACCAGCGTGGATTTCAGCAAGTTAATGCAGAAGCCATGCAATGCACTCTGGTTCCCTATCCCACCTCCTCCATCACGGAGGAATCCACCCATCCACCCTCAGCCCAGACCCTCCTCTCCTCCCCAAATGACTCCACCACTGCCTGCCCCCCCCCCCCACTACCTCCAGGTAGGCAGTGGCCGGCCACGGGGTGTGGGGCCCTGTGGCTACGCGGAGGAGGACCTAGGGGCTGCACAGATGTTTGTCCCTTTAAACAGCACTCCTCAGTGACAATCTATTGGTCCAAATGTTAACCTAATCTAGCCTGGCTAAAGAGTCTTGGATCTTGGCCAATGTGATGGTGATATTTTGTATGCAGATGGCTACCTCCCATCACATGGTCCATGATCCTCTTCTCTGTGGACACACAGGGTTCTGTAACATTTCACCAATTGATGGTCACTGAGGAATGCTGTTGAGAAGAGATGCTGCAGTACCTATCTTTTTTAAAGCCTTATTTTGTAGGTGTTACGTTTTGGGGTTTTCTGGGGGGGGCGGCGGGGTTAGGTACAATTCAGGTACATGAAGGCATCTTCTGCATCTGCAAGCATTTTGAAGAAAATGTATGAGGTTTAAGGTTTTCACAGTGCCTCTCAGGTAGACATTCCTTCAATGACACCCCCATCCTTAACATGTAGCTCCCAGAATTCTAAAGCTATCTTATAGCCAGATATCTAAGACATGATTGTTGTTAGCTTTGATGTAGACTAATAACGCTATGGTGGTGGAATTGCAAAGTCTTACAATGGCATGGTAATGACAGCCAGCATTAACATATGCACTGGGGAAGCATGCGATCCTGACCTCAATATCACACTGTGAAACAGATCCTTGTGTCTGCTTTAAGTAACATTGAATCTGGCTGCTGACCTTTGTGTCCCCTCCGTATTATTGAGTATTTTTCTCTATTGCTGATATCATGGTTATCCTTTAACATGTGCTAACAGCTGTATAGCTGATGGATATGATATCAATGATGATGAACAATATCATATTGTAAAGGTGATAGTACAACTTGACCGCTGATGCTGGTTCACACTAAGCTTTTTTTGTGAGATGACACATCATTATTAATGGTCATGGTCAGTGAGATATCCTGAGAACTAGCTAATAGTTAGTAATGCTTGCAGATGAGAATCAGGTGAGTTGGTATATTTCTACAGTTACAGTTTTTAGCACTGTACTGTACATGCATGTTGTACATGCCTTTTTTTTTACCACTTTTTTCAGATTTTTGTTTTGTCAACACACTGTTCGTGTGAAACTGGATTGGATTACATAGTCCAGAGGTTTCATCTTTTGTTTCATTGAGCAGACCAGAGCTATGCACATTAATGGTTTCTTCAATTAAATTGAGTGATTTTTCCTGATCCTTTTTTTCATCAGATTCCGGTTGCCGTGGTGTAGGGACCACATGTGACCCTGGCATCTGTTCTGTGATTTCTCCTTAACAGTACGTGTGTTGTGTTCTTGTGCAGTGGTTAGTGGGCAGCTGAGGGGGTGTGGTTTTGCCTGTGTAAAGGTATATCAGTGTGTGACTTTTTGTGGTCTGCTTGCATCTGTTCTGTGATTTCTCCTGAACAGTAAGTGTGTTGTGTACTTGTTCAGTGATAAGTGGCAGCTGAGAGGCTTTATGGTTTTGCCTGTGTAAAGCTATATCAGTGTGTGACTTTTTGTGGTCTGCTTGCATCTGTTCTGGGATTACGCCTGAACAGTAAGTGTGTGTGTACTTGTGCAGTGATTAGTGACAGCTGAGAGGCTGTATGGGTTTGCCTGTATAAAGGTATATCAGTGTGTGACTTTTTGTGGTCTGGTTGCCTCTGTTCTGTGATTTCTCCTGAACAGTAAGTGTGTGTGTACCTTTTCAGTGATTAGTGGGCAACTGAGAGGGGTGTGTTGTTTTTCCTGTGTAAAGCTATATCAGTGTGTGACTTTTTGTGGTCTGCTTGCATCTGTTCTGGGATTACTCCTGAACAGTAAATGTGTGTGTACTTGTGCAGTGATTAGTGGCAGCTGAGAGGCTGTGTGGTTTTGCCTGTGTAAAGGTATATCAGTGTGTGAGTTTTTGTGGTCTACTTGCATCTGTTCTGTGATTTCTCCTGAACAGTAAGTGTGTGTGTGTACTTGTGCAGTGATTACTGGCAGCTGAGTGGGGGTGTGGTTTTGTGTCTGTGTAAAGGTATATCAGTGTGTGACTTTTTGTTGTCTGCTTGCATCTGTTCTGTGATTTCTCCTGAACAGTAAGTGTGTTGTGTACTTGTGTAGTGATTAGTGACAGCTGAGAGGCTGTATGGTTTTGCCTGTGTATAGGTATATCAGTGTGTGACTTTTTGTGGTCTGGCTGCATCTGTTCTGTGATTTCTCCTGAACAGTAAGTGTGTGTGTGCTTTTTCAGTGATTAGTGGGCAGCTGAGAGGGGTGTGTGGTTTTTCCTGTGTAAAGCTATATCAGTGTGTGAATTTTGTGGTCTGCTTGCATCTGTTCTGGGATTACCCCTGAACAGTAAGTGTGTGTGTCCTTGTGCAGTGATTAGTGGGCAGCTAAGGGGGGGGGGGGGGGGGTTGCCTGTGTAAAAGTATATCAGTGTGTGACTTTTGTGGTCTGTTTGCTTCTGTTCTGGGATTTCTCCTAAACAGTGAGTGTGTTGTGTACTTGTGCAGAGAATAGTGGGCAGGTGAGTAGTAAGAACCTAATAAAAACAGGGGAAGGTGCAAACACTTCAAGCATAAGGGCAGTTCTATTATAAGTGCAGGAGTTTAAATAAAACGAGGGAGTGCAAAGAGGGAGTACATTGTAGTGTTTTATAAAAAATGTAACTACTGTTAGTGTCAACCTCACTCAGTGTCATATGTATGCACTACTGGAACAGATGATCCTGGGTCCATACCTCTGTGACAGGTGTGAGCATGTTGCTTATCTTGAAACTCAAATTGGAGAACTGGAGAGGACAATTGCAGAACTTATTGTGTTATTGCTCCACTGGAAAGGGGGTTGGTGCTCATGAAGCACAGTTTAGCTGGGCCTAGAATGGAGGGGCTAGTGAGAATGTCCATGGAGGTAGCTGGGTTACAGTTGCAAGGGGAAGCAGGGTGAACAGGAGCATGAGGGAGGCCAGTTCTGAGTTGGCAAGAACGAACAGATTTTCCAGATTGAGTGAAACTGTTGGGGATGTCCATTCAGGAATGGCAATGCCAGAAAGAGCTGTTCCCTCTAACAGCCAGGAGAACAGATATACTGCAGGAGAGGGAGGGCAGCATAGGTAGAGCAACAGGCAGGTTCTGGTGGTTAGCTAGCTAGCCCAGGGAGGCAAATGGAGCTTAGGGAGGTTAATGCGTGGCTAAAAATGTGGTGCATTATGGAGCGGTTTGGGTTTTTAGAGCACTGGGCTTACTTCTCACTTGGGTACAATCTTTATAGCAGGGATGGATTGCAACTTAATGACGAGGGAGCTTTTGTGCTAGGGGATAGGATGGTAGAACGGCTGGGGGAGTTTTTAAAGTGCCCCTGATGAGTGAGAGACTGATAGAGCCTCACGAAACGCGCCTCTGGAGATTGTGACGTCATCAGTAAGCGTGATCACAGCGCAGACCACGCCAACATAGTGTGGAGCATGATAGATATAGCTGTATAGCTCCAGGACCACTATTAACTTAAAAGAAGGATAGGAATCCAATACTTTCACCATAAATCTACAATATAGAAACAACAGAGTAATATACAAGAATAAGAAAATAGAAAAGCAAGAAAAAGAAAAAAGGAGTGAAAGCATAATTAAAGCAAAAAACGGAAGAAAAAGGAGGACACAGCCTCCTTTAAAAAAAAATAATAGACAGAAGTATTAATGAAACATACAGTTTAAGATACAGCATAAAATCTGGAGTGTATACATTTTAAAAGTAGCACAGCACCAGCACTTTAAATTAATAAGGTAAAGTAGTGACTGTGACAAACTAACAGTAATGAGGTAAAAAGTTAATTCAACAACATAAGAATAGATTAGCACTAAGTCACAATAGCACAAGCACTTTAAGATAACAGTTTTGTATAGCACAATTTGAATTAAAATGCAATAGAAAGTAATAGAATCACAAAATTAACATAAATAAAGAGGGTAAAAGATTAACACAAAAGAAACATAAAGGCACCTAAAGCATATACTCAAGTGAAGTGCTGCATGAATAAACAAAACTATAAACAGATAAAAGGATTATAAAAGAAAAATCCCATCTTATGTAAATTAAAATTCAGGGTACCTGATAAGGATTTGATCAAGAAAAAATAAACAAAAATACACAAATACAGTTAAATTGAAAAACAAAATCTTTTATTGACTGGAGCATAATAAAGTAATTAAATAAAATAGCTGTGATCAAAGCACAGAATATAATAATATCAAAAATAAAACCTAAATAAACCTTTAATAATTTGCTGGACGTCAAAAAACCCAAAGGATTAAAACCCTTGGGTTTAACATGAATTTTTTCATCGTTGCACTTTTAACAATATTTTAAATGTACAAATAAAGATTGAATTTTTTTAAATTAGTATGTGGCAATAATAATTAAAATAAAGGCTGCATAAAAGGTGTTTCTGTACAACCTTGGTTGGTTGTTCAAGGATTCCTAAATTGGATCCATAGGACAATTGTTTTGTACGCATCTAAGTAACAACACCCAGGCCTAATAAAATAACTACGATCATTTTTTGAGCACTATGAGTTTTTAAACTAGTAGGTGAGGGGGAGGGACAAGATAGAAGTAATGGGGTAGTAAGTGTAGAGGGGGTAAGGAACTTATTAACTAGTCATGTGGGAGGAGATGGGGAGGGTTAGTACAGTCAGTAGGGAGATATTGCTAAGTAACTCAAGTACAGGGGCAGGCACTTCGGAACTACAGACTCATAACATAAGGTGTATGCTTGCTAATGCCAGAAGCTTGCCAGGAAAAAGGGGATAGTTAGAATTATTAGTAGTTAATGAGAAATGGTATTTAATAGGCATTACTGAAACGTGGTGGGATGAATCTCATGACTGGACTATTAATCTGGATGGTTATAACCTATTTAGGAAAGATAGAGGCAATGGTAAAAGAGGAGGAAGGATTTGTCTGTATGTTAAGCCTGAATTTAAGCATATAGTTAGAGAAGATATTTATGCTGGAACTAACGGCAACATTGAATCTTTGTGGGTTGAGCTAAATAGTGGAGGAGCTAATTCTAAACGCATGTTGGTGGGAGTATGCTATAAACCCCCAAATATATTTGAAAGTGAGGAAATACAATTATTGTTACAGATTGGAAATGCAGCTAAGCATGAGCAAGTTCTAATAATGGGAGACTTTAGCCTGAAATAAACTGGATAAATGAGACCAGCAGCTCAGCTAAGGAGAGCAGGTTCTTGAGTACACTCAGGGATCATTATCTGGCCCAGGTAATACAAGAGCCTACTAGAAATGGGGCCATCTTGGATTTAGTCATCACAAGTAATATTGATATAGTATCAAATGTTGAAATAGTGGAACCCTTGGGGAAGAGTGATCACAACACATCATTTGAGATTGAATACAAAAAACAGAGTTGTAAGGGGCCAACAAAAACTCTATATTTTAAAAGGGCTAACTTTAATGGGCTAAGGGCAGCAATAATACATATAGACTGGGACAAAGAACTTACAGGGGAAAATACTGAAAATAAATGGACAACATTCAAATCCTTACTAAATAAACATACTCATCGGCATGTACCATGTGGAAATAAAATGAATAGGAGTAAATCACATCCCATGTGGTTTAACAATGACTTAAAGATCATGATGAGGAAAAAGAAACATGCATTTAAATTATACAAAAAGGAGGGAACAGGAGCAGCTTTATATGACTATAAGGAAATCAAAAAGGCTTGCAAAAGGGCTATTAGACTGGCTAAAATAGAAAATGAGAAGTCAGTTGCATTTCGGGGTTATGTCGATCTCGTGAATCAATGAGTTAATACATATCAGGCCACCCACATGGACTAGAACAGTATTGACATTCATTTTCATAATACTGTATTTTGAGGGTTTGCTAGTCCCATCGCATATTGGACCCCTGAACCTAATTGATATGTAACCTCCATGTTTTACTGCCGTTATAATGACGGTGTCATTTTCTATTGGCTGTTTCGAAATTGGTGGTTATAGTCTTGCTTAATTGATCCTATTCCCGCCCTGAACTGCCACGAACAGTGCATGTTTTACAGAGTCGGCTTTGGGCCCGTAACATGCTGGCTCCATTAATTGAATTGCTCCGACGAACGGGAGCCAGCAGCACTCCTGCAGACATATGGCCAGGATCCCATGAGATGCATGCTTGCAATTGAATCGGGCTCATGGTGCCTGAACAAGGAAATGTTTCTGCCAAGCAGACAACAACCAATAACCAATCCAATGGCCACTTTTAATTAAAATCAGTGTCAGTTTGCTTAATTTCTTCTGTGTTCTGACTTTTTATGAGTATAGGAGCCCATCTTGACTTCATCACTTGTCGAGCTTGAGCATGAGGGAATGGTTTTATCTATGAGGTAAATATGAGTGAGGGGAGGAGGGAAGAATCTGGAGAATGTGTTAGATAATTGGATCTGACTGAAATTGACACCACCTCTTCCCCTATAAGGCTTAGAAGCAGGCACCGTACATTAACAGATGCAAGCAATGCACTCGTACAGATTTTAATTAGAAAAATTGAAGAGTTGATGGTAGTCATCCTTGATTAAATAACCTGTACACCCCAATTAATAATTAGCTTTATGACATGTTTCCTACCTAATTATGCTCTTAGGCTCAGAGTTTCAAACATATTTTTCTCATCGTACAATGGTCTTTTTAAAGAATAGTATGATTGTGATTTTACAATACAGAACATGGTAATGAGGCTCCTACAAGGCTTTGTTCCTGCAAATTAGTGGCAGGGGAAACTGGAATTCAGCTGATTAGTTAGAAATATAGCTAATTACCAAGGCCCCTAATTAGGTTCTGCTGAATGAAGCCTGTAAGAGGATTTCCTTGATTTGTGGTCTGCAAAACAAGAAGATTAGTTCCATTGTATTTGAAGGCCATATATCAGGGAACAAATTATTTATCTGTTGATTGTTGTAGGTGATAAGTTATATATGCACATACATATTTTACTAAATTACTTACGGTTTTCAAATTCAACAGATTTTTTTCAAGTGTTGTTCTTTGTGTGGATTTTAATGTACAATATACAGCTTAACTGTAAGCTTGTTTAAGCACTTTTGCAAGCACCTTTAATACTGTATTTCTGGATAAGAGGCTCTTCTTGCTCCACCCACTCTCAAATATTGTATGGGTGGGCTGAAAACTTTTCAAGTCTCTCTTCAAATTAATATTCTTAATATCCTCTTGAAGATGATTCTTAACACTCTAGTTGGCAAATAAAAACAACTTTATTTTTATTTTTTAAAATAACTGCTTTAGAAATTAAAAAATAAGTAACATGTTCAAGTGGCACATACACTTATAGGTAATAACAAGTACTTTATTAGTTCAGATAACATTTAATTGATAAAACTTGTTATTACTTATATGTTTAAGTTATACCATATTTGGAACCACTGCCGTATCACTTTAAAGTATTACCCAAGATTTTATATTTTTTGTACCTAGTAGAGTATAAGTGCAATGTTTCAATGTGTTAAGTGGACACATAAGCTAACCATTTGCTATCCTAAATGTATTTTAACATTACCTAAGTTTTTATAGGTTATTTTAATCCTTTTACTGCTTCCAAAACAATGGGTCCTATTCTATTGCCCAGATTATAATGTTACACATACTTAAAGTTGTAAGTAAAGTTACCACATAGGGCTCTGTTCAATTGCCCAGATCGTACATATATACACAATTAAAACCACTCTTAAAATTGCGACATATTCTATTAGCTACTTGCATTCCGATTATGAGTTATCCGCCCACAATCACTATGGGCCAGCCAAAGACACAAATTCAGGCTTACATCTCCATTGGTTTTAGCACAGCTTCAACATTAATTAAAGTTACACAAAATCGATATTCCATTAGACTCGCCAACAATCTTTTACGGGCCAGCCAAAGACAAATTTGGCCTTAGAACTCCATTGATTTTAGAACAGCTTGAATATTACAAGCTCTAAATAATTAAAGTTACACAAAATTGATATTCTATTAGACCTGTAGCTCCAGCTCGCAAATAAAATCTAACCCGCAAATTAAAAAAGTACCAAGTTTGTGTCAAAAATATTACTAAATAGGACTCGCAAGGGCTTTTATTAATTAACAAAAATATTATTTTTAACTGTTATTTATGTGTAACTTAGATCCAGGGACTCAAGTTGTTAATACATATCATGGACTAGAACAGATGCTGCAATGCATTTTATAGATTTCTAGAGTGCTTGATTGCGAGCCCAATCTGCAGATATTACTTATTGGCTCTCATTAATTTGTAGCCTCCGATTTCAGATTACGCCTAACTTCCATGTTTTACTGACATCATGATGATGGATTCGTTTACTATTGGCTGTGTCTAAGAAGTAAATTACAAGCTTGCTTAAATATTGCCATATGATATGATCACACACCCTGAAATCCTACTTAAAAAGGCATGATTTTGTGTGGTGGTTGTAAAACTTAAATTGCAGGCTTGAGTCAATAGAATACATCTAAACATTTAGAGAAAAAAACACCTGCAGCCAAAATTACGGTCTAGAGTCACTTATGGGCTTCTAATAGAATATAGCCCATATTCTATTAGCTACTTGCTTTCTGATTGTGAGCTACCAGCCCACAATCACTACTGACAAGCTAGCCATTACTTTTTGGACATCTCAAACAATATGAGTGCAACATACTACAAGTTAATTGCAGGCTTGGTTTAATATTGCAAGCTCATATAATCATGCTCCCTGAAATCTTAATTACAAAGACATGGTTTACGTATGAAGGCTGAGGGCCTCATTAAACTGACCAAATAGCAATTACTTAAACCTGTAATGTAGCCCATAAATATTCTGGATTTTCAATTGGCTACATTTAGCAACTCCATTAGCAACCTTCAAATTCCAATCTTGTCAAAATCGTAACCCTGTCCTATCTCCTCCATTAATTTAGCCCGTAAATGTTACCAGTGCTAAAGACGCAAAATCGATATTCAATTACAAAAATTCAACTAGCCCACAATTGCCTTCAACCCCATAAATCACAAATGTATCAAAAAATTATATGAGTACTGGATAGAACTCACAAGTGGGTTAAACACCTGTTCGTATAACTGCAGCAGCAAATAAACACACACTACTGTACTTTAATATACTGGGAAAGCAATGAAGGGCATTATAAGTAATTGCACAACAGTCTCAAGCTCGCAAATCTTCAATAAAAAAATATTTTTTTATAACCTTTATTTCCATGTTATTTTGATCCCAGAAACCAAGTGGTTAATAAATATCAGGCCACCCACATGGACCTAAACAGGTGCTTTAATGTATTTCAAGATTACTTGAGTGCAACCTGATCGGCAAACATTACTTATTTGTGTGTATTAATGCTTAGCCTACAATTACAGGTTAATTGTAACCTCCATGTTTTACTGACGCCGTGATGACTGTCTCATTTACTATTGGCTCTGTCGAAAAAGTAACTTACGGACTTGCTTAATTGTTGCCAGATCAAATGATCATGCCCCCTGAAATCCTACTTACGAGTTCATGGTTTGCGTGTGTAGGCTGCGAACATTAGTTAGAGACAATTGAATACATCTAAATGTTTAGTAAACATTTAACCAGCAGTCAAAATTGAGGGTACCAGGTAATTGTAATGAGGCTCTGTGAGACTTAGGTAACGGTTTAGAGTTAATAGAATATGTCTAGAAATAAACACTCACAGACAAGTTTTTCTTTTAATTTAAGCTGCGTTGCTCTAATAGAAAAGGTTTCAATGTCAGGATCCCCGCCTTAATTCCGTTTAACTGTACCCAGCTCAACCAGTAGAGGGAGCAGACGATTTTCCCATAGAGCTCCATAACTCGATTGGCGCAGTGTCGTGGCACACCCCAATTAGACAGAAGTCAACCCAGACTTTACTCCAAAAGCTGATTGTAGAGTACCTAAAAGAATGTTTTTTAATCCTTTCAGTATTAATCTTTCATGCAGACTTTAGCAATGTTTTAAATCCGCTCTTTTAAATCTGTAAAAGAAAAAGTGTCCCATTAAATGTGATTTGACCCAAAACACAATAATGAATATATGTTCTTATGCAGCATTAGTAAATATAAAATACCAAAGCAATGCAATATATAATAGCTGTGCAATTCCCATAGTACATCATTTAAATATTTCTAACGGCATGTCAGTATGGCCTTGAAAATGTTTTAATTGATACAAAGCACTTCCTGCTGTGTGCCAAATCCTTCTCTACAGAGACTTGCTGAATGGTCTTGGCTGCACATTTCCCAATGAACTTAATCCGTGCTGTAATCACTGTGTGTATGTGTAATCATGTCTGTGTGTGGGTAATGTAGTCGGTGTGTGTGTTATTTAGTCTGTATATGTACTATAGCTTTTGAGTATATTTGTGATTTGTGAATGTGTCTTTATTTGCGTCATTGTATGTTTATCACTGTGTCAATTTGTGTACCAATGTTTATATTTATTGTTTGTGACTGTGTGTCATTGATATTCACTCAGTTCCAGTGTGTTGTTTGTGAATTAATGTGCCTTCTTATGTATCACAAATATTATCAAAAATAAATGTTAATAAAGCCCCAGGTCCTGATGGAATACATCCAAGGGTACTGAGGGAACTGGGTTCTGTAATAGCCAAAGCATTATATTTAATTATTTAAGATTCACTCAACACAGGGTCTCTACCAGATGACTGGCGAAAAGCTGATGTGATACCTATATTTAAAAAGGGAGCAAGAGCAAATCTGGGGAATTATAGACCAGTGAGCCTCACTCTGTAGTGGGGAAGCTTTAAGAAGGGTTAATAAGGGATAATATACAAGAATATGTCTATTTAAACAAGATTATAAGTAGGAGTCAACATGGATTTATGAGGGATAGGTCATGTCAAACAAATCTAATTAATTTCTATAAAGAGGTTAGTTGGATCAAGGCAACTCAGTGGATGTAGTCTTTTTGGATTTTGCAAAGGCTTTTGATACAGTACCACATGGAAGACTATTGTGCCAACTAAGGTATACAGGAATTGCAGTTAATATTTGCTCATGGATTGAGAGTTGGCTAAAAGACAGGAAGCAAAGGGTTGTGGTCAGTGGAACATACTCCGATTGGACTAATGTGGTAAGTGGAGTTCCTCAGGGTTCAATATTAGGTCCTCACCTATTTAACATATTTATGAATTACTTAGAAGTGGGACTGGAAAGTAGTGTTTACATTTTTGCTGATAACACAAAGTTGTGCAAGGTAATTAAATCAGATAATGATGTACTTTCTCTCCAAAGGGATTTACATATATTAGAGGAATGGGCATCTAAATGGCTGATGAGATTTAATATGAATAAATGTAAAATTTTGCATCTGGGAAGGAAAAATAGCCATGCAATCTATAAACCTAATGGAGCAAATCTAGGGGTCTCTGATATTGAAAGGAATTTGGGAGTGCTTGTGGACAACCACCTAGGTAACAGTGCTCAAAGCCAAGCAGCAGCTGCAAAGGCAAACAAAATATTAGCATGTATTAAGAAGGGTATAGAAGCAAGGGAAGCACATATAACTCTGCCACTATACAAATCCCTGGAGTACAATTTTGGGCACCACTACAAAAAAGGACATTTTAGAGCTGGAAAAGGTACAGAGAAGGGCTACAAAACTAATAAAGGGAATGGAGGGGCTAAGTTATGAAGAAAGCCTAACCAAATTAAACTTATTTTCTTTAGAAAAAAAGGTGTCTAAGAGGCGATATGATTACATTATATAAATACATCCAGGGTCAGTATAAAGCTTTGTCAAGTGAGCTTTTTGAGCCAAGGGGTTTTCAACTGAAAAGAGGACATCCTTTGAGGTTAGAAGTAAAACGATTTCACCTTAAAGAAAGAAAACGGTTCTTCACAGTAAGGGTGATTAATCTGTGGAATTCTCTACCAAAAGAGTTGGTGACAGCGGATTTAATAAATAACTTTAAAAAGGGAATGAATATATTTTGAATTAAAAAGGGCATTCAGGGTTATCCTGGTTAATGAGAGAGAGAGTACTGATCCAGGGAGTAATCTGATTGCCAGTATCTGGGGTCAGGAAGGAATTCATTATTTTCCCTTTGAGATGATCAGCTATGTTTCACTTTATTTTTTTTTCTGTTTAGCTTCCTCTGGATAACTTAACAACTAATCTGCATATTACAGATCAAAGGAGATCTTAAAAGGTTGAACTTGATGGGCTAAAAGTCCTTTTTCAACCTCAATTACTATGTAACTATGTAACAGATTATTTGTTCCCAGGTCTTGAACGGCAGATGTTCTGTGAACACAGGAGATGAATGTGTGCCAGATCACAGACAACCATAGGAAATGTACTGAGTTAAGTGTTAGAATAGCATGGACATTAACAAACAAGACCCAACTTAAAGTTTGCTGTGATTTCCAAATCCATGTTTTTTGGATCATCATGTCAACCATTCTGAAGTGAGCTATTTCAGTGGCTGTTCACAAGTGACTGGAATCCCTACAGAGGAGGTTCCAGAGGACTAGAGGTAATAAAATAGTTGTACAGTCCAAGAGTCAGAGCAGACAGAAGGTAAAGAATCACCACAGAATAATCTGGGGCAAACAAGCCAGAAATCAGAAACTCATTGGCCAAAGCCAGGACTTATGAAGCCAGAAGGTAACATCATTAGAAAAAAAGAGCCAATGGTCAAGGAAAAATGCTATAGAATGCCTTGATGCTACACAGGGCAAAACAGCTGAGCAAATAACCACAGCTGTTGGGGCCCTACGTGCAGATGACACTCAAATCTACCTCTCAGCACCAGATCTACCCCCCTAAATTCTATCACAAGTGACCAACTGCCTCTCTAGTATATCCTTCTGGATGTCTGTCCATCATCTCAAATTCAGCATGTCAAAAGCATGTCTGAGATACTACCAGTGCCACGTGCTAGCCCAGGGAGGCAGAAGGAGATTAGGGAGGTTAATGCGTGGCTAAAGATGTGGTGCACTAAGGAGGGGTTTGGCTTTTTAGAGCACTGGGCTGACTTCTCACTTCGGTACAATCTCTACAGTAGGGATGGATTGCACCTTAATGATGAGGGAGCTTTTGTACTAGGGGATAGGATGGTAGAAAGGCTGGAGGAGTTTTTAAACTAGTAGGTGGGGGGGAGGGACTAGATATAAGTAATGGGGTAGAAAGTGTAGAAGGTATAAGGGATGAATTAACAACTCATAGGGGAGGAGATTGGGGGAGGGGTAGTATAGTCAATAGGGAGGTAGTACTTAGTAATTCAAGTTCAGTGGCAGGCACTTCAGAACTACAGACTCATAACATAAGGTGTATGCTTGCTAATGCCAGAAGCTTGCCAGGAAAAATGGGAGAGTTAGAATTATTAGCAATTAATGAAAAATGGGATTTAATAGGCATTACCGAAACGTGGTGGGATGAATCTCATGACTGGACTGTTAATCTGGATGGTTATAACTTATTTAGGAAAGATAGAGGCAATGGTAAATGAGGAGGAGGGATTTGTCTGTATGTTAAACCTGAATGTAAGGCTATAGTCAGAGAAGATATTTATGGTGGACCTAGTGATAAAGTTGAATGTTTGTGGGTAGAGTTAAATAGCGGAGCAGCAAATTCCAAAAGAATATTAGTAGGAGTATGCTATAAACCCCCAAATATAGCTGAATGTGAGGAAATACAATTATTATTACAGATTGGAAATGCAGCTAAGCAAGGGGAAGTTCTAATAATGGGAGATTTTAATTACCCTGAAATAAACTGGATAAATGAGACCAGCAGTTCAGCTAAGGGGAGCAGGTTCTTGAGTACACTCAGAGATCATTATCTGGCCCAGGTTATACAGGAGCCTACTAGAAATGAAGCTATCTTAGATTTACTCATTACAAATAATATTGATATTGTATCAAATGTTGAAATAGGGCAACCTTTGGGAAACAGTGATCACAACACAGTCTCATTTGAGATTGAATTAAAAAAACAACATTTTAAGGGGCCAACAAAAACTCTTAATTTTAAAAGGGCAGATTTTAACGGTCTAAGGGCAGCAATACAAAGTATAGACTGGGACAGAGAACTGATAGGTAAAAACACTGAACATAAATGGACAACATTTAAATCCTTACTAAATATACATACACATCGGCATATACCGTGTGGGAATAAAAGTAAAAGGAGTAAATCACAACCCATGTGGCTTAACAATGATTTAAAGATCAAGATACGGAGTAAAAAACAGGCATTTATATTATACAAACAAGAGGGGACAGAGACTGCTTTACGGGAATACAAGGAAATCAACAAGGCTTGCAAAAGCGCGATTAGACAGGCTAAAATAGAAAATGAAAAAATAATTGCAAAAGAGAGTAAGAATAACCCTAAAATATTTTTTAAGTATATTAATGGGAAGAAGGCGAGGAAGGAAGCTATAGGAACATTACAATGTGAAACAGGCTGTCTGAAAATTAGTGACCAGGAAAAGGCAGATGAGCTAAATAGGTTCTTTTCTTCGGTATACACAAGGGAGGTACCAGTGGTTGGGACACTGCGACATAATGGGGCTACACTACCTTTGCCAAATAATTGGTTAACACAGGAAGTAATCCAAAAGAGGTTGGAAAAAATAAATGTTAATAAAGCCCCGGGTCCTGATGGAATACATCCAAGGGTACTAAGGGAACTGGGTTCTGTAATAGCCAAACCATTATATTTAATTTTTCAAGATTCACTCAACACATGGTCTCTACCAGATGACTGGAGAAAAGCTGATGTGATACCTATATTTAAAAAGGGAGCAAGAGCAAATCCGGGGAATTATAGACCAGTGAGCCTCACTTCTGTAGTGGGGAAGCTTTTAGAAGGGTTAATAAGGGATAATATACAAGAATATGTCTATTTGAACAGGATTATAAGTAGGAGTCAACATGGGTTTATGAGGAATAGGTCATGTCAAACAAATCTAATTAGTTTCTATGAGGAGGTTAGTAGGAACCTGGATCAAGGCAACTCAGTGGATGTAGTCTTTTTGGATTTTGCAAAGGCTTTTGATACAGTGCCACATGGGAGACTATTGGGCAAACTAAGGGATACAGGAATTGCAGTAAATATCTGCTCATGGATTGAGAGCTGGCTAAAAGACAGGAAGCAAAGGGTTGTTGTAAATGGAACATACTCCGATTGGACTAATGTGGTAAGTGGGGTTCCTCAGGGTTCAGTATTAGGTCCTCTCCTTTTTAACATATTTATTAATGACTTAGAGGTAGGATTGGAGTGTGGGGTCTCCATTTTCGCTGATGACACAAAGTTGTGCATGGTAATTAAATCAGAAAATGATGTGCTTTCCCTCCAAGGGGATTTACATAAAATTGAGGAATGGGCATCTAAATCGCAGATGAGATTTAATACGAATAAATGTAAGGTTATGCATCTGGGAAGGAAAAATAGCCATGCAATTTATAATCTTTATGGAGCAAATCTAGGTGTATCAGATATTGAAAGGGATTTGGGAGTGCTTGTGGACAACCACCTAGGTAACAGTGCTCAAAGCCAAGCAGCAGCTGCAAAGGCAAATAAAATATTAGCATGTATTAAGAAAGGTATAGAAGCCAGGGAAGCAAATATAATTCTGCCACTATACAAATCTCTAGTACGCCCCCATTTGGAATATGGAGTACAATTTTGGGCACCACTTCATAAAAAGGACATTTTAGAGCTGAAAAAGGTACAGAGAAGGGCAACCAAACTAATAAGGGGAATGGAGGGGCTAAGTTATGAAGAAAGACTAACCAAATTAAACTTATTTTCTCTAGAAAAAAGGCGTCTAAGAGGAGATATGATTACCTTATATAAATACATCCAGGGTCAGTATAAAGATTTGTCGGGGGAGCTTTTTGTGCCAAGAGGTTTTCAACTGACAAGAGGACATCCCTTGAGGTTAGAAGTAAAAAGATTCCACCTTAAAGAAAGAAGAGGGTTCTTCACAGTAAGGGTGGTTAATCTGTGGAATTCTCTACCAGAGGAGGTGGTGACAGCGGATTCGATAGATAACTTTAAAAGGGGACTAGATTTATTTCTAATTAAAAAGGGTATTCAGGGTTATCATGGATAATTAGAGAGACAGAAATGATCCAATTTTTAACATTTCCCCTTTAGATAATTGGCTAAGTCTCGCTTGTTTTTTTTTTTTTTTTTTTTCTATTTGCCTTCCTCTGGACTAATTAATAATAAAAAATAAAAAAAAAACATTAAATAATTGATTAATAATTAATTAACAATTAATGAATTAATAGTTAATCCGCATATTGCAGATCAAAGGAGATCTTAAAAGGTTGAACTTGATGGACTGAAAGTCTTTTTTCAACCTTAAATACTATGTAACTATGTAACTATGTAACTAATCATTAGAAAAAAAGAGCCAATGGTCAAGGAAAAATGCTATAGAATGCCTTGATGCTACACAGGGCAAAACAGCTGAGCAAATAACCACAGCTGTTGGGGCCCTACGTGCAGATGACACTCAAATCTACCTCTCAGCACCAGATCTACCCCCCTAAATTCTATCACAAGTGACCAACTGCCTCTCTAGTATATCCTTCTGGATGTCTGTCCATCATCTCAAATTCAGCATGTCAAAAACTGAGCTCCTAATCTTCCCACCCTTTAACACAGCTTCTACTCCGAATATATCTCTCACTGTTGACATTGCCATCATAACTCTCACCTCCCAGGCCTGTTATTTTGGGGTTCTATTGGACCCTGCCATGTCTTTTACTCCTCACATACAATCCATAACACAATCTTGTCTTTTTCACCTAAAACACATCACCAAACTACGTCACTATCATACACAAGACACAGCTAAAATTCTAATCCACTCTCTTATCATATCTCCCCTTGACTACTGCAACTCTCTCCTTGCTGACCTCCACATCACCCATCTCTCTCCAATCCATAATGAGCGCTTCCTCTAGACTCATCTACCAAACTCAACGCTCAGTGTTTGCAGTGCACTTTCTTATATCTCCGCTCTCATCTCTACATACTCCCCTGACAGCCCTCTTCACTATGCCATGACCATCTTCTTTCTTCCTCTCTTATCACCTCCTCTCACTCCTGCTTTCAGGACTTTTCTTATGCTGCCGCTATTCTTTAGAACTCCTTGCCTCGCTCCACTAGACTATCCTCCTGCCTCAATACCTCACTAAAAACACATCTGCTTAAGGAAGTTTATCACCTTCAGTCTTATTATTCACAACTTATCTATCATCCTTCTATATGTCACCCATACCCTGTAGATTGTAAGTTTTCAAGTTTTCAATTGTATGTATGTTTGATTTTAAGCTCAAAGACAGGGTCCTTCACTTATTTTGCATTGTGTGAATATTGTTTTGACATGAACTTACCCTTGTATAGCGCTACGGAATATGTTGGCATGTTACAAATAAAGCAAATAATAATAATAATAATAAAACCTGACAGAGGACAAGTGACAAGTTGGTACAAATTAAGCATGCAGTAGACTTGCAGTTTAAGAATATGGATGCATATTTCACATGAAGCTACACAAGCCTGGACCGTGGACTGAATAGCAGGACACTAGGACTGTGGGGGGATTAACTTGTGAGTCTTTTGTCTAGACAATGGGGTGTCATAAAAGCACTGCAGCATTTTTAGCAGGTGTGGAGGTAAAAACACTCGGTTCTGCTTATAGTAATGGTAATTTTGAATCCTGAAGGCATATCTCCCTTTTCCCTGGAGGTGATTTTTAGGAGTTTTTCTTATCAATTTAATGAATGTTGTATGTGTTCCAGGGAAGTGCTGAGGGAGGAAGATGGTTTTAGGATTCTGTTGTCCATATGTGCGGGCCTCATGTATTTGTGAGAGAAAGAGCATCTGCCTTTCTAGTTTTGCTGCCTGGGCAATTATGTGCAGATTGAAACTGGGGGAAAAACAGGTTTCATCTTGATTTTCTTGGGTTTTATCTTTTAGTGCTGCGTAGATATTCCAAGTCTCAATAGTATATTGTCCGTGAAAGGATGGGTGGTTCCTTCAAGTAAAATACCTTTGTTCTTCTAAAACCATCTTAATAGCTAGGTCACTGTTTTCCTAATTTTGCTATGGTAGGTTGAACTTGCATAAGAAGAAGCACACAAGGTTATTTTGTAAATGTCTGGATTTATCAAACACAGAGGAGCTTCAGAAAAATGAACCTTGAGTGAGTCAAAGGACTGTTGAATCACTGGGGTCCAAAAGAAGGGCTCTTCAAAATATCCCTGAACACATAATTTATAAAGCACTTTAAGGTATTAGAGGCTTTACAAAGTAAAAACAGCATAACAGAATACAGAACCATATCTGATGCGGGGGAAGACATAATTGATTCATTTCCTAAGGGATGTGCACCCGATTATAGGTCTCTGACAAGTCTAGCTTGGAAAATATGCAAGCTTCTCTTAGAGATTGAGCAATTCAGGGATCAAAGACAATTAATACATATCCTTGATTGTTACAGAACTGTTCTTGTGGCAAAATAAATTTTAGTTCCAGGTACAATGTTGATTGTGCAGTCATATATGTGGCGAGTAGGCAGGTCCTCAGCCTTTATTTTGTTGTATACATCTACATATGACTGATAAGTCAGGGATAGGCCTGCAAAAGTAAGAGAGGACTTTGTGGTCCCACAAATAAAAAGATGTGCTAGAGAAGAAATCTAGTGAGTTGTATGGCAGTTCTCAGAAGAGAACCAGAAGGTCTGAGGGTTTATGTGCATACAGACAGAATCAGTATCAAGGGAATGGTCACCAATGTGATGTGGCCAGAGATAATATGAGAACCATTGATCATTTGTAGAGGGACAGATGCATAGGATGTGGAAGTCCTGAACCAATTTAACAATGAAAATGAGAAACATACTCTGGACTCAATGATGGCTCTTGTCTGTATGGGTTCTGCTTCCTGAAACCTGTAGTAATGGAAAAAGTATAAGTGACAAAAAAGGGGATGGGATGCAGGTACAGGAATACAGGTACAGGTATAGGAATAGGTACAAGGTAACATAAAAATGAAGCAGGTTTAATAATCCTTGCAAAAGATGGCCACTGATCCTGTGCTCTATTGGTTATTCCTATGAGCAATGAATCTATCTTTATTTTTTGTGGCATTAATATTTTGTCTGTTTCTGTACCAGGTTAAATACATGTTGTCACAACTAGACTACCACTTTTTGCAGCCCTGGACAGTTTAAAAGTTCAGGAAAAGCCATGTAAACTTAATCAGGACTGTTACGACAGGAGTCTAATGGAAAGCTTTCCCCATGCTAAATCCCATAGATGGGAGTTGTGACACCCAGGGGCCATAAGACTGTTGGGAATATGGAACAGTGGGGGGCCCTGGACTTGCATGGGTTACTGTACAAATGTGACACCTTGTTCCTGGAAGGTGTCCTACCTGCCTGAATACATGGACTATTACACATTGGACAGCCACATTGTTAACCCTGTTATGTATTTGAAATGTATTAGTCTGTTTTAGTCTGAAGTTATTTGTATACAACTGTGCAATGTTTATTAGTCTGTTTAGCATGCAATTGTTGGTGTATTAATAGTACCCGGTCATGTTTATTCTTACAATGTTGGGTTTTCCTCAGGGATTTTAATAAAGTATATTATCAGGATTTCCTGGGTAAAGGGGGTCACAATTTACAAGGTTTTCAGTTGAGGGGTCTAGTAAGTCCAGAGGAAGGACTAGCAGATGCCAGAGAACAATAGACATTCAGTTATGAATAGGGTGGTGAGATAGGATTAACCACCATTTTTGTGACTGAATATCCCAGAAAAGCTGAGAACAAGGACGAATTAGGGCTAGCAGTCAGCATGGTTCCTGGCCAGTAGGGAGTAATCAGGGGTAATGATATCAGAGGTTGTGTCTTGTTTTGATTGGGTGATGTTTATATGTATAAATGTGCTGTACTGTTATCAATAAAGGAGTTGCTCAGTTTGGTTGTACATTCTTGAGGGAAGGCTTTAGGAGCTAAATTAACTTGCTTGTATCCAGATACTTCTCCTGCTAGGTCCTATACTAAGGTGACCTAAACCTGCTCCTGTGTTCCTGCATTCTGATCCTGTTGTTCCTGACATGTAGAAGCAAACTGGGGACTGAGATTTCCAACCCATCACAGTCCAAAGGGTGATCCTGCAAGCTTTTGTGTATGTCAGTGTATTTTTTTGTGTATCTGTATAACTGTGTGTGTATTTATGTGTTGTAACTGTCTGTGTTTCTTTGTTTGTATGTATGTGTTTAGAGACAACCAGCGTTAGTGTTGTATATGCTGTTTGTTTAGTGAAATGGTCTGTCTGTGTGTATAAAGGTGTGTCCACAATTATGTGTATCTGTGTACTAATGTGTGTATACCACTGGAATCCCAAGTAGTTAATCAACGTATGCACTGCTGTAATTCCTCTTGTAACCAGAATCTCATTTTGTAGATTAAAAAGTCCCCAAAACTAATAAATGATGAACAAGATGTAGCTTTTCTTCACTGCAGTTAATTAAGGCCATGTGTTACAGTACTAAAGGCATATGACATTACAGATGACTGAAACATTTTGACTGCCTTGTAGATGGAATGGGGGGATTTACGTATTGGGAAAGCTTTTGAAATCATAGAGGGAATTGATTGTGTTGCACATATGAATGTGAAGAGAAGTGGTCAGAGCTGGGAAGAGTGTAATTGGTAGGAGGTTACTGTGTCTACAGGCATAGTGGGACACAGGGGCGGCAAGAGGGGCCAGTTGCCTCACTTCCCAGTTTGGACATTATAATATAGGACCCTGTACATCTCTAATTTCAGAATGACTCTACCAAATCCACAATAACTTTATAATCTTCATTTGTTTCCCCTGTGTGTGAGAACTGCTGACAGCCTGACAAAGAAACTAACAGGAGCAGAAACTTAAACATACAATTTTCCCTCTAAAAACTACTCATCTGGTTATGGAGTGTTGGGTGAGGAAGTACAATATAAGGCTGAAAGCAAGGGCATGTGGAGTAAACTATTACATGCCTTTATCTCCTTTTCAGTGACGTAACCTAATCAGACTGATTTTGCTATATAAACTGTGCAATACTTGCATTTATCACAGGCATTTAGAGGGGATTGTGTAACCATTACTCAAAAATCCATCAATCTTTTCTCTGTTTTATTTAATCAGAATGTAAAAATAAGCACAGGAATAACACGCTTAATATTTTTTTTTGCTAATTAAATCGAAATTATTGCTAAGTAAGACAATATATTGCTTTCTAAGGTTCCTCATTTACATTGATTATTTCGTACCAGGTTTATGTGTGCTTAAAGGGCCACTTTAGTGTTTTTATAAAGGGCTCTCTAAAGAACAGTAAATTAGAACCTAATAATAAAAATACTCTTTATTAAACGTTAAGTGTGCATTTAAGCAATTAATTACTATATTTGTTCATGTCTTAGGACAGTAGAAGCTCTAACTAGCTATAGTTTGGAGAGCCCTTTATAAGACCATAGGTGCTCACTTTTACCAACTTCTCCCTGTTTCTCCAACATCTCCATACCTAGTTTAAAACAAAGAAGTTACATAGTTACATAGTAATAAAGGTTGAAAAAAGACTTTCAGTTAATTAAGTTCAACCTTTTAAGATCTCCTCTGATCTGCAATATGTGGATTAAATATGAATTTAAAAAAAAAATGAGTTCCTTCCTGACCCCAGATACTGGCAATCGGATTTCTCCCTGGATTAATACTGTCTCTCTAATTATCCATGATAACCCTGACTTCCCTTTTTAATTAGAAATAAATCCAGTCCCATTTTAAAGTTATCTATTTAATCCGCTGTCACCACCTCCTCTGGTAGAGAATTCCACAGATTAACCACCCTTACTGTGAAGAACCGTTTTCTTTCTTTAAGGTGGAATCTTTTTACTTCTAACCTCAAAGGATGTCCTCTTGTCAGTTGAAAACCTCTTGGCACAAAAAGTTCTCTTGACAAAGCCTTATATTGACCCTGGATGTATTTATATAAGGTAATCATATCTCCTCTTAGACGCCTTTTTTCTAGAGAAAATATATTTAATTTGGTTAGTCTTTCTTCATAACTTAGCCCCTCAATTCCCCATATTAGTTGTGTTGCCCTCCTCTGTACCTTTTCCAGCTCTAGAATGTCTTTTTTATTAAGTGGTGCCCAAAATTGTACTCCATATTAGTTATGGGTTAGACTTTATTTGTGAGCTGGAGCTACAGGTCTAATAAAATATAGATTTTGTGTAACTTTAATTATTTAGAGCTCATAATATTTGAGCTGTGCTAAAGCCAATAGAATTCTAAGGCCACATTTTGGCTGGCCCGTAGTGACTGTGGGTGGGGAACTCGTAATCGGATTGTGAGTAGCTAATAGAATATGAGGCAGGATTAAGAGTGATTTTAAGTGTGTATAAATTCACAAATTGGGCAATAGAATAGGGCCCAAAGTTATTTGACCAAGGTATTCTTTTTGGAGGTTCCCACAAAGGAGTTGTGACTTATACAGATTGGAGCTATATAAGATTGGCTTTCTCCTGGGCCCAGTTCCAAATTAAGATTGTGTTTACTTAATAACACAATACAGTGGTCAGCATACAAGCAGATAGGCTGTGTTAAATGAATAACACCAATTTCTAACAGGTGTAACTCTAGTAAGACAGGTATAGCTTGCTCTACAAACAAACGACTTTGGTGGGTTTGTGGTACTTTCTAGCTACAGTTTCATATGTCATCTACCATTGTTTAAGCAATATTAAATGTATAACATATTTTATAGTATTAATACATTATTAAAATAAAGGGATAACACAATTCAATCAATGCTATTTTTTTTATTATAATAGCGACCAGTTTGCTAGTTTTCGCTTAATGGCAAGACCTCTATCATGCTAATGCTGCAGGCCATGTGGCATATGCAGAATAAAAAGTGTGTGGGCTCTTGTTGCAGATAAATCTGCCACTACAAAATTACTAAGATAGATATCTTACTATAAATGGAGGACTGTTAAAATGGCTGCTCCCATTGTAGGAAATAAAAAGCCTAGATTATGAGTAAGTATTGTTACTCCTTTAATTTAATAACGTATTAATACCAACAAAATAGAACTTTTAATATTTGAAATAATATTCTATTGAGTTGAAGTTCCTAAAGTGTAATTGTCTACATAACATTCAAAATGTCAGCAACATTTTAACCAGCCTGGACAGCCCACCAAAATAACCGTGGTTTGAAGCTATATACAGAGAGGGAACTAACCTATTTTTAATTTATTTTGTATAATAAAAATACACTCCAAACTCTATTATATATTTTTCACACAATAATGACAACTGTTTTTTTTATCCAGTGTTATTGCTCTTTTCTTTGGGGTAATCCATACAAATGGAGAAGAAGTTTTAGAATAGTGATTAGATACTGTAATGAATACCTCCTTCTATTGACTTTATGCTTCAACTTCCACAAAGGATGGTGACTAAGGTTGTCTATGAATCAGGATGGAGGTAGTGGTAAAAAGAGCTTCACTCAAGTCAGAAATAACATTACCTTATGTGAGAAAAAATATTAATAAATTGTACAGATATATTTGACTTTGTTTGAAAAAGCTTAATCTAGATTTCTTTAATTATTACACAGTGCTTTAAGAGGAAAATAGCTAAAACCAAAAAGAGGTCCACACCTCTTGCCCCAAAAACAAAATATAACAAATTTAGCTTTGTGTCTCTGAATAATAAAATCTATATGAGAAATAATGTTGCCAAGAGATGGGGAAGAGAGTGTAGAAAATTAGAAGAACCTGGTACTGACAGTAATGAGACGATGTAAGCTCACAGGAACTGTACCCATGATATGTACTGTATACAGCATAATAATATCTAGTAAAATATAGAGTTAAAAAAATATATATTGACAAAGGTTCCACTCACATTTAAGAACCTCTTCACATTAACAGGTAATGTCAGAGCCTGTTTATGATATCCCATAGCATAGCAGTTCCACAAGTACAACATAGCTGGCTTCTTTAATTAACAGTCTCAGCACAAGATCATAGTTCTTATGATCCGAAAGTCAGTAGATAACCCAATATATTGATGATCTAAGGGGACCACTGTTGTTGAGGATACTGACACTAGAAGGTGGTGAGCCTCTGTCTTCTTTTCTTTTATGTAAACCTGATATTATAGATTGTATGGTGATCACACTTACAGGGAGCAGCAAACTAGAAGTACTACAAGGATAAATACAAGTGTTGAATCATTTTTATGGGTGTGTTTCAGCCTAGGCCCTGGAGGCCCAGGGCAGCACACTTGACACTTGACACTTTCTGACATACCATATATAGACATAAAACAAATAAACATGATTTGACATATACACAGTAAATGGGGAGCTCAATTGGGGTATGGGGGTTCACATATCTTAATGGCCTGTTGCTGTTGTTGTTTAGTCGTTCAGTTTTGTCCAACTCGCATGTCAGACACGTCTATCAGACACTGCCCCTCTAAGCTCCATCAAGCTAATGTTTATTACTTCAATTACCTCATCAATACATCTTCATTTCTGCCATCTCCTACTTCTGGTAACTTCAATCTGTCCCAGTATCAGATTATTTTCTAGGGAATCCTGTCTTCGCATGATATGGCCAACATATTTGAGCTTTACCCTCATGATCATACCTCCCATGGAACAATTTGGCTTGATTTCCTGTATTGATTTATAGTATTGATTGACTGGATCTTCTCGCAGTCCACAATTTATAGTTATAGGACCTTTTTCTATGGTTCAGCTCTCACATCTGTATGTTACTACTGGGAATACCATAGTTCTAACTATGCAAACCTTTGCTAATTTCTTTTATGTTTTAATAGCTTGTCCGGACTCGCCATATCCTTCCTCCACAGAAGCAAGCAATTTTAATTTCATGGCTGCAATCACCATCTGCAGAGACCTTGGAGCCCAGAAAAATAAAATCTGTCACTGCCTCCAGTTCACTTCACCATTTTTCCTTTGTACCGATTACATTTCTGAGTCTAGTAAATAAGTCATGGCAAGACTGGATCCAGGGCCAAATATGTTAGACTTTAGCAGAGGCCTTGAGAATAACGTATTAAGATAAAACATATACATGATGTTTCTGTTATAAAATCATGCATTGTTCTAACCGAGGGTGCTTATCAGGCAGGTATTGGATTAGGAAACAGTGGGGTACTTTAACTTAGAAATAGTTGGCTGACATAACTGGACAAATGTCACACATATTTCATAATAACTTAATTTTAATACATGACCCCCATAAGCCTTAATTAACCATATAAACCTTAATACAGACCCCCATAAGCACCTAATTAAACCCGTCATACATGGGGGTCAATACAGATCCCCATAAGCCTTAATTAACCCTATAACTGATGGGGGTCAATACAGATCCCCATAAGCACTTAATTAGGCCAGTCACTCATGGGGGTCAATACAGACCCCCATAAGCCTTAATTAACCCTGTCACTCACGGGGGTCAATAGAGACACCCATAAGCCTTAATTAATCCCATCACTTATGGGGGTCAATAAGCCTTAACTAACCCTATAACTCATGGGGTCAATACAGACCCCCATAAGCACTTAATTAACCCCATCACTCATGGGGGTCAATACAGACCCCCATAAGCCTTAATTAACCCTGTCACTCATGGGGGTCAATGCAGACCCCCATAAGCCTTAAAGTAACCCTGTTACTCATGGTGGTCAATACTGACCCCCATAAGCACTTAATTAAGCCTATACCTCATGGTGGTCAATACAGACCCCCATAAGCCTCTATTTAACCCCATCAGTCCCATAAGGGTATATTATGACCCTTATGTGGCAGTTACAACCCTAACATTAACCACATAAGTGCCATGACGGTCCTCATGACACTAACTACAAACACAACACTGCACTATACCCCCCAATAAACCATTCAATCTAAGCTAACCCCCCTCTACACTAATCTATTAACACCTACACTACCTACCTACACTACCTACCCCCTAATAAACCCCCCATCACTCTAATGACAGAAAATAAAAAAACCTAAGTCCCAAAAAATAAAAAAATCTAACTTTTAGAAAATAAAAAGCTTAAGTCACAAAAAATAAAAAAATCTACCTTACAGAAAATAAAAAAACCTAAGTCCCGAAAAAAATAAAAAAAGGAACACTACAGAAAAAAAAAAAAAAAAAATACATTACATCCCCCCCCCCGCCACTACAGAAAAAAAAATTACACCTGAAAAGGAAAAACACACACAATACAATACATACATGCAATACAATACAATACATACATACAATACAGTACATACATACATACAATACAAATAAAATACAATACCCTCTATCTATCTAATATACAATAAATCCTATCTAAAATTCATACCCCTATCTAACATACAATAAATGCTATCTACATACAGAAACCCTAATTCTAAGCTAAAATAAAATAATTAAGACCACTTACCTTTGCAAATGTCCCTTCAGATCACCAACCTAGGGGAAAACCCCCCAAAAAATGAGTGCAACACATTTACATAAAATAAATAAACATTATAAACATTCAAAATATTCTACTCACCTTTCCAGCATGTCCCCGTCCTTCATATACTCTCCGGTGCAGGATTTTGGGGTGATATATTTATAATGTTTTTAATGTGTATTTATTTTATGTAAATGTATTGCACAGGTTGGTGATCTGAAGGGACATCTGCAAAGTTAAGTGGTCTTAATTATTTTATTATTTTAGCTTAGAATTAGGGTTTCTGTGTGTGGATAGGATTTGTTGTATGTTAGATAGGGGGATGTATTTTAGATAGTTAGGATGTATTGTATATTAGATAGATTGGGGTATACATTTTAGATAGGATTTATTGTATATTAGATAGATAGGGATATGTATTTTAGATAGTTAGGCTTTATTGTATATTATATAGATTGGGGTATGTATTTTAGATAGTTAGGATTTATTGTATATTTGATAGATAGGGTATGTATTTTAGATAGTTAGGATTTATTGTATATTAGATAGATTGGGGTATGCATTTTAGATAGTTAGTATGTATTGGATATTAGATAGATAGGGGCATGTATTTTAGATAGTTAGGATTTATTGTATATTAGATAGATTGGGGTATGTATTTTAGATAGTTAGGATTTATTGTATATTAGGATGTATTCTATGTTAGATAGATAGGGGTATGTATTTTAGATAGTTAGGATTTATTGTATATTAAATAGATCGGGGTATGTATTTTAGATAGTTAGGATGTATTGTATATTAGGATTGATTGTATATTAGATTGATAGGGGGTATTGTATTGTATTTTATTTGTATTTTATTGTATGTATTATATGTATTGTATTGTATGTATTGTATTGTATTGTGTATGTCTTTCCTTTTCAGGTGTGTAATTTTTTTTTCTGTTCTTTTGTGACTTAGGTTTTTTTATTTTTTGTAATGTAGATTTTTTATTTTTTGTGACTTAGTTTTTTTTATTTTCTGTAAGGTAGATTTTATTATTGTTTGTGACTTAGTTTTTTTTTATTTTCTGTCATTAGAGTGGTGGTGGGGTTTATTAGGGGGTAGGTAGTGTAGGGGTTAATAGATTAGTGTAGAGAAGGGTTACTTTAGATTTAATGGTTTATTGGGGGGTATAGTGCAGTGTAGTGTTTGTAGTTAGTGTCGTGAGAGTCCTTGAGGACCGTCATGGCACTTATGTGGTTATTCTTAGGGTTGTAACTGCCCCATAAGGGTCATAATATACCCTTATGGGACGGATGGGTTTAATTAAGTGCTTATGGGGGTCTGTATTGACCTCCATGAGTTATAGGGTTAATGAAGTGCTCATGGGAGTCTGTATTGACCCCCATTCGTTATACGGTTAATTAAGGGATTATGGGGGTCTGTATTGACCCCATGAGTGACAGGGATAATTAGGGCTTATGGGGGTCTGTATTGACCCCCATGAGTTATAGGGTTAATTAAGACTTATGAGGGTCTGTATTGACCCCCATGTGTTATAGGGTTAATTAAGGGCTTATAAAGGGTCTGTATTGACCCCCATGAGTTATAGGGATAATTAAGGCTTATGGGGGTCTGTATTAACCCCCTTGAGTTATAGGGTTAATTAAGGGCTTATGGGGGTCTGTATTGACCCCCATGAGTTATAGGGATAATTAAGGCTTATGGGTGTCTGTATTAACCCCCTTGAGTTATAGGGTTAATTAAGGGCTTATGGGGGTCTGTATTGACCCCCATGAGTTATAGGTTAATTAAGGGCTTATGGGGGTCTGTATTGAACCCCATGAGTGGCAGGGTTAATTAAGGCTTATGGGGGTCTGTATTGAACCCCATGAGTTGTAGGGTTAATTAAGGCTTATGGGGGTCTGTACTGACCCCTATGAGTTATAGGGTTAAGTAAGGCTTATGGGGGTCTGTATTGACCCCCATGAGTTATAGGGTTAATTAAGGGTTTATGGGGTCTGTATTGACCCCCATCAGTTATAGGGTTAATTATGGCTTATGGGGGTCTGTATTTTAGATAGGATTATGGGGTTAATTTTAGTTGCCTGGGGTTAATACTTTTTAGCGCAAGTCCTTTAAGGACCCGCAAGGCGGGAAGTTTAAAATTTTAAATGCAGCGGGGTCTTGATCAGTGCTGATTGGGGACCCCCGCTGCAAGGGTTTAATGTGGAGGGGCTGCGGGGGTCCCTATGGACCCCTGCAGCAAGGGGTTAATGTAGGGACACTTCTGGGGTCCCAATGGGGACCCCCAGCATAAAGGGGGGTTAATTTTAGGTGCCGCGGCCTGGTTTGCTAATAGTGTGCCGCGGGCCCTTTAAGGAGCCGCGTCAGGGAATTTAAAACTTTTAAATGCAGCGGGGGTCTGATCTATGCCGATCGGGGACCCCTGCAGCATGGGGATGTGTTTAGGGAGCAGGGGGGAGCATCACACGCCTGTCTCGGGCTGCTCCGATGCAACACGTATGTGATTTAGGATCCGTTGATAGCACTTTTTTGTGCCCATAGGGATTCTTCCAAGTTGCGAGATTCACCTCATAGATTTAAGGCTGCGTGTGACTCCGTAGCTCTCTCGGAGCTTATTCTCGGCCATTTTTCGGGGTCATCTCGCAAAGCAGGCTGCGAGGGACATATTGTGGATTCGGTCCTCGCAAACAGCAAAAAACTGCCTTTTGAGAGGACCGAGAGAACTAAGAGGGCTAATTTAATAAGGCCCCAGATTTCAAAGCCTTATGGGTTTCAATTACGAGTTTCGATCGGACCCACATTCCAGAAATAATGCAATATTAATAAATCAGTAAATATGATATTCTAGTCCATGCAAGTTCCTTTACATGTATTAACACATTGATTGCCGAGATCGATATAACACCAAAATTAAACATTAAACAAAGTATTTTATATTGCAGATTTGCAAGCTTGATTATGTTGTGCTATTAATTGTAATACCTATCATCACTTTCCCTTTACTTATAAGTACATTAGTGTGTGTATATTTGCATTCACAGTGCTACGGATAGGACTTTAACCCCTAGTAGGTCCTCTGTAGTAAGCGTTGGCTTTTGGGCTCCATTTGCGGGTTACGTTCTTGAACGCCAGTGAATTTGTTGCAATTTAATAGCATGGTTGGAATGTAACAGTTACGGACTTGACAGATCAAAGGATTTGAGGCTGCAGAGTTAAATTTTCGACATTGAATAGGGTTTTTTCGACCCTTACCCTGCAAGTCGTTGGCGGGTTGCTTTACGGGGCCAATATATATTTTATTTTGTGATCTATCTAAACTTTAGAGCTTACAAGTAAAAACATCCACTTTTATAGCCCTGATTTTACTATTGTCCCAATGAAAGCTATTCTGTAATAGAGCAAACCTAAATACGCCCATTTAAATTTTTCAATCAAGGATATTTAGTGATCCAGAAACAAAGAGAAACAATAAGGAAGAAAAGGCTCTAAGAGGGATAATTACTCATCATTACAGTGACTATACAAACTGCTTACCTATATGAACTGTGACATTTCTAGCTATGATTTTCTATGGACTAAATGCATGGGACTTCAATAGTATCCATAAAGACGTATGCTAAATAATATGGCATGATTAAAGTACTGTTTTGTTTTCTTTCTGCATATGATCAACACATTGTACCTATAAAGATCAAAATAACATTCACTTAGTGGTCAAGTTTAAAGAAAATCTCCAACTTTTAATTAAAGAAGTATTAAAAACAAAGACAGATTTTGTAAAATTCTTTATAGCTGATGCATGGGAAGAGAGAACAACTGCTTCTATGAATGATGGAGGATGAACCTTCAGTAGAGGTAGTGGTATCACAGAAGAAACTCTAAAAGTTTATTTTGAAAACAATCTTTTAGCACTTGCTTTTCTGAATAATTTGAGAGATTGACACAAATCTTACATAGGTTTTAGTTTAATTGGATAGTCAGAAGGGGTAGAGAGCATATTTGCATTTGCACTGTCTGAAATGTTAAACAAAATAAGCAATGTAGGTGATATTTATACCATCTGTTTCAGAGGAGGCTATTTAAGGAGGAAATCAGGGATCACACTCTATATGGGAAATATCCATAAATCTAGCTTACTTTTGGGAATCATTGTGTATAATGGACCTGGAATCCATAAACCTTGGTGCAAAAATATTTTATTAATAAGCTCTCAAAAACAATGATATGCACATTCATACATTTAAAATATATGGCAGAATGACTCATGCAAGTTCAACTTTTTTTGAGACAGAATTTATTGCCACTCCTTCATAAAATATCTTCACCAAGTATAGGCTCCATAACATAGTCAGGCTAAATGTTCATCCAAATCATGTTGGGGATTAAATGAATCCCTGTTGCAACCTACTGTTCAGAGGGCCTTGAACTGCCACAAACTAACATACCTCATCCCCAGGCTATTCTCGGGTTCAGAGCCCCCCCCTCCCCGCCCCCACTCGGGATAGGCATACAATGTGCAACTTACAGTACACACTCTCCTCAGTTAAGACACACCAGATTTATGTGTCCCAAAGAGGGCATACATTTTATTTTTCCTGTGTCCTTTCTTATACCCATTAAAACAAAGTTAACTGGAGAACTTACATTGTACAAAAGTGCCAGGATGTCTTTGGTCACATGCGATCCCCTCCCGGTCACCTGGTGAACAATCAGGCCCTCTTTGATTGGATTCACCGATTGGGAATTGGCAGGCGTGGTGTTGATTGGGTGAGTTATAAGTTCGGGACCAGGGAGGAAAGGTAAAGAGTTTCCCCAAGGGTAGACTGGTGCCAGGCAGTCTGGCCAGAACAATAGGTGACTTACATGACCACATATGGAAGTTTCTCTGTGTTTATCTTTTTCTAATTTAACACATACTGCTTATATTAGATTCATGGAATACACATACAGATTTATTTTAAAAAATTAAAAACTACTCAAGTACATTTTTTACCCCTTTACAAACCTTCAAGCCCACAGCAGCACAGTCAGAAATTTAGAGCTGGCTAAGTTGCTTCCTTGTAGCGGAAACAAAAGACTACACATACAAATATGCTATGAGACTGAATCACCAGACATTGCAACAATGCTGTAGCTGCCTCCGAATGGCCACAAGGAGTTATGAATTTTATGCTAATTTAGCTTGGATTCTTAGGGGCATTATTTATCAAATTCAACTGCCAGAAAACTGAAGGTTTTTCAGCTCTAAAATTTCATTTTTATGTAGTGGTGCCCAAAATTGTACTCCATATTCCAAATGAGGGAGTACCAGGGATTTGTATAGTGGCAGAATTATATTTGCTTCTCTTGCTTCTATACCCTTCTTAATACATGTTAATGTTTTACTTGCCTTTGCAGATGCTGCTTGGCATTGAGCACTGTTAACTAGGTGGTTGTCCACAAGCACTCCCAAATCCGTTTTAATATCTGATACCCCTAGATTTGCTCCATTAAGATTATACATTTAATTGCTATTTTCCTTCCCAGATGCATAACTTTACATTTATTCGTATTAAATCTCATCTGCCATTTAGTCGCACATTTCTCTAATTTATGCAAATCCCTTTGGAGGGAAAGTACATTGTTATCTGATTTAATTACTTTGCACAACTTCGTGTCATAAGCAAAAATGGAGACAATACTTTTCAATCATTCTTTTAAGTCATTAATAAATATGTTAAAAAGGAGAGGTCCTACTCCTGAACCCTGAGGAACCCCACTTACCACATTAGTCCAATCTGAGTATGCTCCATTTACAACAATCCTTTGCTTCCTGCCTTTTAGCCAGCTATCAATCCATGGGCAGATATGTACTGAAATCCCTGTATCCCTTAGTTTGCTCAATATTCTCCCATGTGGCACTTTATCAAAAGCCATTGCAAATTCCAAAAAGACTACATCAAGTTGCTTTGATCCAAGTTCCTACTAACCTCTTCATAGAAACTAATTAGGTTTGTTTGACATGACCTATCCCACATAAATCTGTGTTGATTGCGACTTATAATCTTGTTTAAATATACATATTCTTGTATACTATCCATATGTTTCCTGAAGTATGAATGCATCTGATAGAGGACAATTAGTAGTGTATGCAAACATTGTTTGCATGAAAAATACCAATATAAACATTTAAACACTTAAGCTAGCAAGATGCCTTGTACTTTCTGACAGTTGAAAACAGAGGCTGAAACTTTTTGGGTCTCTGTCTGTGCTGCAAAGCAGCCTGGGATATGTAGTCAGACTCATATAAAAATAAATAGTACTTTCTAACATGTGTCAATCTGTGCAGCACATTCACACTAGATTATACCTGCAGCTTGGCTGTGCCCTGCATCACTGCTGCTGGTGTTTAAATTTCCCACAAGTATACAGGCAGAGAGAAATAAGCTGTGACCCCAGCAACCATGTGACTGGCAGTATTTCCTCCTGGGAGTCACAACTTGTAAGATGCTGTACAACCTGAACCCACTGTTATGTAACCCACTTATGGTGTGAAATTCCAGATAGCAGCACCCAGCATATAAATATGTAAGTACATTCAACTTTTCAATATAATACATATTTTTCTACTAATCCGTGGCTGTTTTTTTTAGAAAACATTTGAAACCCAGGAAACTTCTGTATACCTTTGTTTTTTTTAATGCAAACAAATATTGCATGCACTACTGATTCTCCTCTATCAGATGCATTCCTAATCCATGAAACAATCCAGCCCACAGAGCATTCATGAGGGAACAACAGATATCCATAGCATCACACCTACGTAAACAAAACACAAAATAACTCCTTGATCTGAATCACAAACTTCTCAGAAACCATCCATAAACACACTCATAGCACAGGTATTCGCTAACAAATCCAGGCTTCACATAGTGCAATTAAAGAGATAAACCTTTCGCACACAGAATATGCCATGAAAAGAACTAAACTAAAATTCTAGGAGAAATCAAATAAAGCGGGTACAATGCTGGCTGCAAGACTCAAACAGATCAAATTATTATGACCATGGAATTCAATATTAACAAAATTGATCAATATCTATGTGTCAGGAAGGAATTTTATTTGTTTCCCCTTGTGAGACAATTGGCAATGTTTTAATTGTTTTTTTTCCTGGTGGCCTTCCCCTGGATCAATTAACAAATAATTAAAAATGAATCCACATTTTACAAAGGTTGAACTTGATGGACTAAAAGTTTTTTCACAACCTCAATTACAATTTAACCAAATACAAGGAATACGCTTATAAAGATGCTAAATAACACAATCTAGACTAAATAATACAAACCCTCAAATGAATCAGCTATACTTGAAGGGTTGTAGACAGAGAGGAACTAAAATGTCTCTCTTAAGGCAACTGATTACATATCTAATTGCCCAGTATCTCAATGCACCTCTGCCATTGCAAAATTGACACCTTTGAATTGTGGTGTTGGCAAAAACTACTAAGGGCCCTTGGACTGCAAGAAGATCCAATACATAAGTACTACAGGAAATCAAGACAAGCTGTTCACTAGATGGTATGATCATGAGGCTGAAGCTCTCTTCGTTCTTTTTGTTCCTTTGCTCTTTTGTTCTCTTGTCTTTGCTTTTGTGTTAAAATGTATGCACTTTATATGTATTTATCTGCTTCAGTACAATGTATTATACTTTTACAAATTCCCTTATAATGTGACCCACAATACCTTTTTTTTACTCTGTTCACCAATATATACTGTTAACATTAAAAAAACAAATAAATAAAAAGTTAGAAAAATATTATCTAAGATAATATAAGAATATGAACAAGAACAGCTCCAAAAGGCATTCACCACACTATTTACTAGATGGGACAGGAATGACTGATCCGTGTGTTTTTTTGTTTTTTAAATAAGATGAGCATATATTGTTTCACTGTATATACTGTAGTTATGTGGTGATTCATGGTCAGGGGTGTGAGTGGTCCCTGATCCTCTTACATGGTAGCCACATCAGCAGTTCTCACATAGAATCATAGCGCCAACCATTTTCAGGATGGCGGCACAAAACCATATTCTTGGTAATCATAATTGACTATCTTACTTCTCAGTGGGCGTGCTTAATCCCAGTATCACCTATAACTTTTCCATAACTGATACCTATAAATACTCCCTTAGAAGTCCTCCTATTATTGCTCCTAAACAACCCCATATTATAGCCATTATAAAGCCTCCAATAGCAACAATGAGTCATTGCTCCCTATATTTCCTTAGGAAGTATATAGTGTTAAACATATCAAGTCCATATGTACTGATGGACCACACAAGGTTTAGGAATGCACACCCTGCTTTTACTGTAGTAGGATTAACTAGATTTGCTTAACTTGGATTGTATTGTTTCTGGCAGAAATATAAAGATAATTTTTAAAAATGTAAACTCAATGCACCACTGAAATGGAATCTGGTGAGTGATGCTTTTATGGTTGGTTTTTAACAAAGCTCTGGATTAGGAAAAAACTTTGAGGCTGATTCCTAAATAGTATCAATATCACTGAGAGAAATATACCCAGAGAAAAGTCTAGATCAGAGAGAGACATACAGGCCATATACAGGTCAAATATATAAATGGGCAAAATGACCTAATGACAGCAACATATTTAATGTGTTAAAGGCTCAGTCCCATGTAGGAGCCAAGTGACATAATTACAGTGACATGTTTAATGGGTTAAAGGTTATGTCCCATGTTGGAGCAAAATGACCTAATGACAGTGACACATTGGGCACAGTCAGAATGAAGTGAACGTGTGCTACAGGATCCAAAGCAGTAATGTTGGTACTTTTTGTTATGCACCACAAGCTGTCCATGTTCTATGTTAATGATCTGGAAATTTAGAGGAGAAAGTTCTCTGCAATGGCCTGAAGAATTAGTCGACCACAAGAGAAATATCACTCAGCAGCTTTGTAGCTTGGGTTTAGAGCCTCAGATGCTTTAAGGTGTATTCTCTCGTTATTTGATGTTTTCTCCATCGTGATATCTCAGTGTGATTAACCATCTCCATCCACTTGAATAGAAAAGAGATAAAACGTTCTTTACTTAACCCAGTAACATGTCTCAAAAGTCCTAACATTTTACAGTGACAAAAAAAGCCTGGTCAAACTAGCAATAACCGGTGATGGAAATGAATACAGATTTAACTGATGATGGTTAATGAAAGTTCTATCATACTCAATAATCTTCGAGCAAGCATGTGAAAATATTTTTCTACAGTTCAGGATATGCATTACAAACATGTTCAGAACTTTTGTTCAGAGTTTTGAACAATGATACATATACATCTGATTTACTCATTTTGACTCATGCTCCCTTTTTTCCTCTCCCATCCATATGACAATGTGGTAGCACTTAATCTCCTCAAAATTTATCTTAAAAAGTATGATGAAGAGAATCTCAACAAGCTGCAGGTAATATTTTTTTATGCAAGGAGAAAAACTGGACACAAACTTCTATTACAAGACGTAATATCAAAATAACAGCATCCCAAAATGTTTTTTTAACAAGAAGGGTACATTTCATGTCACTAAGGCCCCTGTTCAATTGAGCAATTGTTGGTAGCCCGTAAACTAATTTGCTATTCAAATTTTGTAGTTTAGCGAGCTGCAAACGATCTGCGGGTTACATGCTTAAAATCCCTGCGGGTTGCCAAAATCATAACACCCAACCCATCTAAGCCTTTGATCTTTCAAGCGCGCAAATGTTACAATTGCTAAAATTGAAAATCGTTATTCAATTGCTACAAGGATGCAATTATCTTCAAAGCCGCAAATGGCAAATGTAGCCAAATATATTACAGGTTCCAAATAGGACCTGCAAAGGGTTTACAAACTAATTTGTAACACTGCAAAAGACAATAAAAACACACCAATGGACTTTAAAATATGGGGAATGGCATTAAAATTAATTGCACAACAATTCCCAAGGAACAAATCAGCCTTAAAATATATATTTTTTTCTCATATCTTGGAAAGGTCATGCATATGCCAATATGGAAAGTCTTGCTGCAAGACGCTGAAAGCAATTAAAGACACACTACTTGATTATATTGCAACACAAAAGCATGAAACGGCATAAAAAACAAAAAACAAAGATAATCTTATATACATCTCACTCATCAGATCTACATTGGGAAAAGAAATAGTGGCCAAATGACACCACCACATGTCATATATCAAGTACTAGGGGAACATTTTATTTTGTTTGTTCAGTCCTTTAGTCATGGCCAAATCGCTGTGACCCTATGGACTGCAGAACACTTATCTATATCTCAGCCTGTGCTTATCCACAAGGTTTTCATGGCAAAGATACTGGAGTGGGTTGCCAGTTCTTCTCCAGTGGACTGCAATTTTTCTGTGCTATGACCTGCTTACCTAGAGGGACCCTACATGGTATAGCTGACAGATTCATTGAAGTACACAAGCCCCTTCACCGCCACAAGGTAGCAATTCAGAAGGGGACCAGGAGAACATACACCACATTAATCTACTCTAACCCATCAGGAAGGGCCACAAATTAACATGGAGGAAATGCAGAGGCACTTGGGGCAACAGCCAACTCACCTCCATCAGGGACAATCTCCGTTACGCCCATCCTGGAAAGTCCCACGCCATTGCTGGTGGCCATGTGCCAAGATGTATACCCATTATCATTTGGTGACCTTCCAGTAAGTGTTTTGCTTTCAATCAATTCAAATTATCACCTGTCAAATTCTTATCAGGCTTTTAGGGGAATGTTGATACTCCACAGTATCACAAATTGGACCTGTCATGTGTATTAATCCTATATTATTATATAAGTATTATTATTATATGTATTCATCTATTGCACAGTAACTAGGGCTTATTAGTTTACTGATATAGGAATGTGACACAAATGTGATGTATGTGGATGTCCCAAAACCCCAGTGATAACGGTATAACAAAGCTTTATTACATACACAGAGCACACTCAGAAATGTACAAAACTGCATTAATATCATGGGTGTGGTGTGGGCAGATCCCGGAACGGCAAGAGGCTTTTTGAAAAAAGGGGATCCCTAAAGTTGGTAATGCCATAGTCTAAAATAATCATGATGCATAGTACCTACCAGGGTCACATGTGGTTACAACACCACTGCAACTGGAATCTGATGAAAAAAAAGATCATCAGAAGTCACTCCATACTTCTGGTCATCATCTGCTCAATTAAACATATGCGATAAATCATGGGTAATATCATACAAATCTATTCCACACACAGTGTGTTTCCATATATTTTGGAATAATCCCAAATAGATGATCAGACTCTGAAAAACAGAAAGAAGAGGTTGAGAAACATGCCTTCATGGTCGTGAGATTGGGCTATTAAGACTTACAGACACAAGAACAAGATATCAATCTTACCACTATTTTGATTGACTTCAACACCTCATCTCAACGGCAATCCAGATTGAACATCAATTGCTGAAATATTCAACGTAACCATACATGTACACACTCTGTAGCTAGGCAATAGTATGTCAACATTTATACTAATTATTATTCATTGCAGAGTGTGGATCAGCAGGGGATGTTCTCACCTACCTACTCCTCTTCCTCAGGACTGGGCCCCCATCTTCCATGCCTGCGCGACTCCTCCCTCTACCACGAAGAAGAGTTGTTGTAGTGAGGGGTGCGTCCACCTGGAGTGGTTATGTAGCAGCTGGCATTGGTGGTAAGGTGTGAGATGAGGAGGGCACCGGCTCTGGTTGCGATGGTGGTCGGTCTGGTGGAACCAAAGGCTGGAGAGATATGACCTGGCCTTCCGCCAAATCCAATAGCCGCTCAATGAGTCTTGTCTGGGCTTGTCTGTCCCTATTTCCCTTTTGCTCATACCTCTCCACCCTTCGATTGTCCCTCCTCACCTCATCAGGTAGCAATCTGATGCTGTCAACAAGAGTGGTTGCAATGTCATTCTGCCTTTCCATCTGGAGTGCCAGGCGTTCCATTAGGGTGGTATTGTTCTCGTCCTCCCTCTGGATCCGGTGCATGACCTCCCTCAAAGTGGCTTGTTAGGGGATGTGAGGTCTGTCAATGGACATACCTGGATTGTTGATGGGCTGTGGTGATAACAGGAGTGCCGGTAGCAATGGTGATGTCAGAGGTGCCTGTGGCTATGGTGTCAGCCATGGCAATGGTGTTGGTGTCAGCCGTGGGGGTGGTTTGGGCAATGGTGGGTGTGTGTGCTGTGGTCTCCAGTACCAGGACATCTGTGGAGGTGGTGTTGGTTGCTGGCTCCAAGTCATGTGAGGTGGAGGTGGATGAAAAGGCTGAGAACATGCTCATAAGGTGTATGAGGCTTTGGGGGGTGTTTCCCACAATGGTGGTGTCGGTGGCCTTTGTGCTGCTGATGGGCCAGCTTTCTGTGATGGTCCTGGGCCCTCTGGAATGTTTTCAGCATCCTCCACAACCACTTGCAAGTGTGGATGTGGTTCCTCCTCCCGTGGAGCCACCACCTGTGTCCTTGTGGGCGGGGTACGCCTCCTGCGTACTGAAATGAAAAGGACAATATTGTTTGAGTTTAGATTCTCTAAACAATTGTTTGCTTTGTATTTCCATATCCCTGACATCATGGTCACTTTTAATTGGCTGTGGTGATTGTTTTACGCAGATAAACATTGACCTGTAGCATCAGCATTGTGGATCATGGCTCATATCAATATATGTAATGCTAGTGCAGTGTGCCATCTGCAGTTCATTAGGACACGTGCTCAGCTGAATCTGCTGTGCATTGTGTGCGACTGACCAATCTGTGACCAATTCTCAGCAATGGTTGTTAACATGCAGATGAGACATGGTCCAGGTTAGGCTAGTACATGACATGTACATGCAGTCCGTCAGTCTGTATCCGCATATACTGCAGTGTGCACACCCATACATGTACTCTCTTTTGATGTCAAATCAATCTTGTTCTTTTTGATGCTACTCAGAATCAGTTTTAACTGAAGGTATTGGACAGACATTTCATTCATAACAATTATGATAATGATTATTGCTGCCCCATATATCTTTAGTCATAACCAAAGAACCTACAGTGCTATTGTATGCCTATAGTTATCTATGTGTGTGGGATTCATGTGTGTCCATATGAGAGTGTGATGGTCACATTGCAGGGATAGAGTCCAGCTGTCCTGAAAGGCCCACTACTGCCGCTGGCTCGATCCACTGCTTCAGGGTCCACTCCCATCCGCAATATGTAATGCCGGCTAGTGGTCCACCACCTCTTGACCTTCATCTGGCTGTCATCATATCTGTGTTTCACAGACTTGACATCCCCTAATGCAGCAACAGCTGTAGAAACCTCACTCCAGGCACGTGCCTTCTGGCCTCACTTCTCTCGCACTATGTATGATGCTATAGCAGGCACGGATTTCCTTGAGGAGGATCTCCATAACCTCTGGGGTATAACTGGGGCCCTGTACTTTGGCACAACCTGTTGCCCTTCCAACTGTGCCTGGGGTACCTGGCCTCCCTGTTCTCTGCCCTTACTCCTTGTGTGCCTACATCTGGGGGCACACCCCTCCTGCTCTCCTACACCTCTACCTCCCCTTCCTGACCTACCTCTACCTCTCATCCTCTCCTCTTCCGGTTTTCCCCTCTCTCTTCCTCATCTTACTCTCCTCCTCTCTGTGCAATGTAAGTGGGCAAGGTAATAGTAAATGTGTAAGGGTGAGGGTGGATGTGAGTGTGCAATGTGCAGGTGATGAAGTGAGTGTGCAGGTGTGGGTGCTCCTTGGTGCTTTTAGTTGTTATCTCCAGGGTCGGTGGGCTGCCTGTGTTATTGGTGGCCCATAGCTGGTCAGTGTAGCACCTTGCTGGTCAGCCCTATGCACACAGCTGACAGTTCCTCCTCCCCTGGTGCCCTAGTGAGATGTCAGTGTGAGGGTTCTGCTGGGGTCTCATAGGACACACACTGTGCAGGTCTATGTGCAAAGCATGTCTTGCTGCATGCAGATACTGCACAAATCTGCTCTTCAGAATAATATGTATAATGCAGTGTCCGACCAGGATTCAACCTGTAGCGCGCCACAATGTGCCACAACAAAGTTTTCCTTTCCTGTTTTGTCCTAGCTTGTGAACCAACTATTCCTCTGATTGCTGCCTGTCTCAACCTTCTGCTAATGACCCTGAACACTAATAGCTGCCTGACTCTGTCACCTCTGGAACAGCATTACAACAATGAAGGACTTCCTCCTTGTTGATGTTTTGCAAATTGTTAATTACTAAATGGAAATATAATTTAAACATTTGTAACAAAACATGTACAATATTTTGAGCATTTTACTTGTTTAAAATGTTTTTCACTATTTATCTATTAAGTATTCCATTTATTCTTATTAGCAGTAAGTTCTTATATTTTCAGTTTTTTTCTTGTCTTTTTGCCTCTTGACAAAGGGCGCTGAGAATACATCTGTTATTTTATTGGGGTCATACGTTTGTACCCTTTATGTTTCCTGATATGTCCTGGTTTAAACTTGTCTGAGTTTGAGAGTTAATTATCAATTAGACTTGTAACCCTTGTTATAAAAATAATAAAATATAATTTCTCCTTAGCACATGAGTTGATTTGTAGAGGTTGTCATTATGATTGTACATCTCCCACCATCTGTGTATGTTTCACAGTATATATGAGTTTTGATTGCTTTCAGATTTGAGATCAAGGATTTAATGATCCCAGTATGTGCTCCTCATTCCATCTTTGGGAAGGATGCTTTGTCCGTGTTAAAGAAATTATGTAGTGCTTGTTTTCTCTCCATGGAATAAGCAAGCACATCTGATAAAATACTGGAAGCAGTGTACCACAGAAAAGCTAAGAAATTATAAGATGTTATAAACTCACCCTATACTTGAAGTGAGAATCCCATGGTGACCTCTCAGCCATTTATATCCTGGGATATTTTCCCCATAATTGTCATAATCCCCATCCATCCTATGAACTAATATGACCCACCCAGGATGATTAGGATTTTGAGGCTGGCCATTATGCTGCCTCCTGGGAATATGTGGTTGTGGGACTGGGCTCAGAAGTTTTATAGTATGGTTTATAGTTATTTAAATATGTTATGTTATGCTATGCTATGTTATGTTGATTACTGTATGTTTAATTGTGTCCAGTTGATAAGAAGTTAGCTGGTAGGTGGAATGTTATGAGGTAGAAAGTAAGTGACACTTGAGAGAGTTATCTAATGTGTGTTTCTGAGGTAACTGGCATTTTTGAGAAGCAGTCAAGTCGGTGCTGAATGCAGTCTGTGATGCTCTTAAATAAAGAGAGGTAAGAGAGAAGAGAATGGATGCCCTGTCTTGTACAAGTAATGAAGTGTGTGTATGCTCCTAAATAAAGGGAGGTAACTGAGGTAACTGAGATATATAGAAGATATATGTTTGTGTCAGCATTCCTAGAGAAGATACTACTGAAGTGGATGTTATGAAGGCTTTCAATAAAAAAAAAAAACAGAATATACACAAACTGTTACAGAATGTTATCAGTTCAAGTTTAAATATTCACCCATTGAACCTGTTATGAGGTTTCCACAGCAATAAAAGCAGTTCCTGATTTTTATAATGCTGAGCCTGCATTCATAGTTTTAAATGCTGCATTTGATTATGGACATTTTAGAGACATCAGCTGTCTTGGTCAAGGGAAGAAATAAAAGAACCTGAAACAACTGCTGGGTAGGTTTGGCCATAACCGCCTTATCAAGCCCCACAAGAAGAAAGCAGATTGTAACAATAACCTCTTTCATTTGTCAGAGAAAAGTTCTTTAGGAGGAGTTTACAATGATGTAAAACAATTTTTAATTCCTCTATTTGTATCAAGGTTTTGTTTATACAAAAGAATCAGCAAAAAATAGATGTCCCTGTATGTACTAAAGTTTTGTATTGTTCAAAATGGATGTCTTTAGAAGTGGAACCTGCACAGTGAAGGGAATTGTAGATTAAAGGTGTTTGGATAAGGTCAATGTGAGTCACATAACATACTGGCCCATGTGACAGAAATATGAACACTAAGAGCCCGATACAATTGCAAGCCCTGCAGGCTCCAGTTCGTCTACAATGCTGGAGATATCCAATTGAAGGAGCTTGCAAGTTAGGGGCTGAAAGTAGACTCTGTGAACCATGCACTGGTCCGTAGCAGTTCAGGGCGGGAATATGATCGAGACCGTAACTGTAACCTCCCATTTCGAAACAGCCAATAGAAAATTAGACTGCCATCATTACTGCAGTAAAACATGGAAGTTACAGTCAATCAATTAGGTTAGGTGGTCTGATTTGCGATGGGACTCGCAAACACTCAAAATCAAAATTAATAATAATCAATTAATAATCAATTAACAATGAATCTGCATATTGCAGATCAGAGGAGATCTAAAAAGATTGAACTTGATGGAGTAAAATTATTTTTTCAACTTCAATTACTATGTAACTAATAAAAATTAATGTCAATACTGTTCTAGTCCATATGGGTGGCCTGATATGTATTAACTCATTGATTCCCGAGATCGATATACCCCCAAAAATAAACATAAAAATAAGTTTTCTTTTACTGCTGATTTGCGAGCTTGAGACTTTTGTGCAATTAATTCTAATGTCTTTCATCACTTTTCTCTATATTTACAGTGCATTATTGATTTTTTATTAGCATTTACACTGCTACGAACAGGTGTTTAACCCCCGTGTGGGTCCTCTCTAGGACTCGAAGGATTTTCTCCTACATTAGGGAATTGGAGCAATTGAATAGCAATTTGCGATTTTAGCGATCGTAACTCTTGCGGAATTGAAAGATCAAAGGCTTCTGGAGGCTTTAAGTTCCGGATTTACCATTGCAGAGTTTACAAGGCTGTAACCTGTAATCCATTGGAGCCCACAAAAAAAGAGCCAATTGAATAGCAAATTAACTTACGGCCTCACTTACGGCCTACAGTAACTTGCGATAGCTCAATTGAATCGGGCTCTATATGACTTGGAGAAAAAGCTAGACTTTAAGGGAAAAACTGATTGTTTCTCGAAAAGTCCTTTATTAAAGATGTATCTAAGTTCCCTATTTTTTTCCTTTTTCTAATCTAACACACAAGCTGCTTATATCAGAAACAAACATTATACTGAGTCATTCTATACACATATTAACTTATTTTATTTAAAAATAAAATGTGTTTCCCACACCTCAGAGCTGCTTACATAGGCAAAGTGAACCTCCCAATTAAAAACACTCAGGTTTTAACCCTATACTAACCTTCAAGCCTGCAGCAGCTCAATGTAAAGATCTACAGATCAGTGTTTGACTCCTCCTACTTCCTGCTACAGGGGGACTGCACATCCCATAATTCCTTCCTGCACAAACTGCCATCATTGATTGTTACTTTGTATTAAAATGTATTAGCTGCCTGTGATTGACCAAAACATTTTGAATTGTATGCTAATTTTAGCAGAGATATCCATGGGTGTTAACAAACAAAAGCTACTGCTTGAAAACTGAAGAGATTTAGCAAACATCAGGCTGCCTTTTTTGCTTTTTCCACACCTAGCCTACCAGTCGCTTTGCTTGTTCTTTACTAATTATGCTGCCCTCTTTTGGCTTCTATCGCTCATTATTCGTTCTGCATTTTCAATTTTTCCCCTCCTTTATCTACTTTCTGTCCTTTCTCCCGCTTACTAATATTCCTACTGTCAAATTCTCGCTAGTCGCTGTTTCACTGCACCTCATTGCCAATTTGACCTCCTAAAAGCTCACGCACCTTATTTACCAGCCGCTTTTACCTGTCCCTTGATAATTATGTTGCCCTCTTTTGGCTTCTATCGCTCTTATTTATTCTGCCTTTTCACATTTTTTCCTCATCTATCCTGTTGCTATCCTTTGCTTCAGCCTACTAATATATCCTACTTAAAAATGTTCCACCATTTGCTGTCTCACTGCACCTCATTGCCAATTTGACCTCCCTAAGCTTGTGCAGCTCTGCTGCCTTTTGCGCCATGTTGCTGATTTCTACCATCATCCGCTGTCCTTGCTATAACCAAGGACTCGTCCGGCCCTCTTATTGGGCCATGATGTCCGTAGCTCCTGCATCATTTCAGATACCCTTTGCCATTCCCCAGCGCAGCCTAGCTGCCTTTTCCGCCATGTGTCAGCAAGGGCATTTTTCGTTGCGGGAGAGCCATGATTTTGAATCTGCATCATTTTGTCGGTTCTCCCTTGCCGTGGGAGAGGGACCCGACCACAAATATATATATATACATATACCTGTACATATATAAAAAACTATTTACATTGGATTTACTGCATTTCATACTCACACATAATTATTTTGTTTTCAATGAAAAATTCTTTTTACAAGTGAGGGGTACAGCAATGGGTACATCCTGCTCTCCCACATATGCAAATCTCTATATGGGATGGTGGAAGCGCGAGAATGCTTTAGATGAAGGATTATTAAAGTACAAACAACATGTACTCATATGGTTACGCTATATAGATGATCTCTTTATGCTGTGGGATGGACCAATAAGATCTAGTCAAAGAATATATGACGACATTGAACTCCAATGATTTCAATTTAAGATTAACTTACCAGATCGACCATGATAAAGTAGATTTTCTGGATGTGATGATATATAGAGGATCAAATTGAGAAATCTGCACAGATCCCTTTAGAAAGAAAACAGCAACTAATAGTATCATGCATTTTGAAAGTGCACATCTTCCATCTACAAAAAAGAGCAATACCTTTGGGAGAATTCTTAAGATTAAGGCACAACTGTTCTGATATTAATATCTATAAAATCAGAGCCAAAGAATTGAGACAAAGACTTAGATTGAGAGGCTATAGCAACAGAGCAACAAAGAAAGCGTCCCACAAAGCTCGTTACCTCAAAAAAGAGGTATTGCTAAATCCAAATAAATACATCAAGGATGAGCAGATCAGGTTCATTAGTACTTTCAGTAATCAATGGAAAGAAATTTTGGAAATTTTAAATAGACATCTAAATATTTTGAGGACCGATGAGGATCTAAACAGTTGGCTACAAAAAGGAATACAAGCAAGTTGAAAAAGATCGCCATCCTTAAAGGACAAATTAACATCAAGTCATTTTGTAAAAGATACAACTAAATGTCTTAAAAAGGTGACAATGGGAAGCTACAGTTGTGGTCACTGCAAATACTGTCCCCATATTATGAACAGACCCAAGTATTGGATCATATGGGTAATTGTCACTTAATTAAAAGATTATTTAATTGTAGTAGTAAAGGAGTTATTTATGTCCTTGAATGTCCTTGTACTGACAAAAAATATGTCGGTATGACAAGCCGTGAGATCAGGAAACCCATTGGTGAACATGTACGAAACATCAAAAATAGCAGATTTGAAAAAGGGTCGCAAACTTACATCAGTGGCCCGTCGTTTCTTGAAATTCCATAATGCCAACCATTTGGAATTAAAATGCTGGATGATACAACAAGTTTCCCTCAGAATGCGAGGAGGAAACTTGGAAAATGCATTAGTACGTGCAGAGAGCCGGTGGATATTCCTATTAAATTCTATGGCCTCAAGTGGGCTAAATGAAAATATTAATTACCGTATATACTCGAGTATAAGCCGACCCGAGTATAAGCCGAGGCACCCATTTTACAACAAAATACTGGGTAAAATGAGTGACTCGAGTATAAGCCGAGGGTAGGAAATGTGCTGCCCCCTGTGTCCCTCTAGTGCCCTGTGTCCCCCTCTCTCTCCGTGTCTCTTCCAACCTCTCCCTTCCCTGTGTCTCTCCCCCCCCTCCCTTATCACACTCCTCAACCTCCTTCCTCATCCTCAACCTCCCTCCTCATCCTCAACCAACTCCTCATCCTCCCTCCTCATCCTCCCTCCTCATCCTCAACCCCCTCCTCAACCCCCTCCTCAACCTCAAACCCCTCCTCATCCTCAACTGCCTCCTCAACCCCCCCCTTTAACCTCAACCCCCTACTCAACCTCAACCCCCTCCTCAACCTCCCTCCTCATCCTCAACCCCCTCCTCAACCTTCCTCCTCAACCTCCCTCCTCATCCTCAACCCCCTCCTCAACCCCCCATCCTCAACCCCCATCCTCATCCTCTCTCCTCAACCCCCCATCCTCAACCCCCCTCCTCAACCCCTCTTCATCCTCCCTCCTCATCCTCAACCCCCTCCTCAACCGCCCCATCCTCAACCCCCCCATCCTAAACCCCCCCATCCTCATCCTCTCTCCTCAAACCCCCATCCTCAACCCCCTCTTCAACCTCCCTCCTCAACCCCCGCATCCTCAACCCCCTCTTCAACCTTCCTCCTCAACCCCCCCATCCTCAACCCCCTCCTCAACCTTCCTCCTCAACCCCCCATCCTCAACCTTCCTCCTCAACCCCCCCATCCTCAACCCCCACCTCAATCCCCCCATCCTCAACCTCCCTCCTCAACCCCCCATCCTCAACCCCCTCCTCAACCTTCCTCCTCAACCCCCCCCATCCTCAACCCCCCCATCCTCAACACCCCCATCCTCAACCTCCCTCCTCAACCTCAACCCCCCCATCCTCAACCTCCCTCCTCAACCTCAAACCCCCTCAAACCCCCTCCTCAACCTCAACCACCCTCCTCAACCTCAACCCCAACCCACCTCCTCAACCTCAACACCCCTCAACCTCCCCCCTCAATCCCCCTCAACCCCAACCCCCCTCCTCAACCTAAACCCCCCTCAACCAGGTAAACCTCCCTAAATACCCCCCCCCCCTCCCCCCTCACTTACCTGCTTGTGCTCCGGCCTCCGCTCCTTGACCCGGCACGCATGTGACGTCACATGCGCGCCGGCGCTGGGTCAAGGAGCGGAGGCCGGAGCACAAGCAGGTAAGTGAGGGGGGGGGGGAAGGTATTTAGGGGGGTTTAGGTGGAGGAGGGGGGTTTAGGTTGAGGAGGGGGGAGGGAAAGAGCCCCGGGCGTAGAGAGACACACGGGGGAGTTAGAGACACACGCAGGGGGGTTAGAGAGAAACAGGGGGGTAGAGAGACACGGGGGGTTAGAGAGACACGGGGGGGAGGGTTAGAGAGACACGGGGGAGTTAGAGAGACACGGGGGGGAGAGTGACTCGAGTATAAGCAGAGGGGGCCCTTTTTTGCCTTAAAAAAGGGCTGAAAAACTCGGCTTATACTCAAGTATATACGGTAGACAGTATTTTTGTAAAATAATTCTCTATTAAATTTTCTCTTCATTTTATGAGGAATCCAACATCAAATTGATTATTAGGGAACATCATGATAAGATCCTTCTCCATCCAAGCATAGGATAGAGTCATAGATACTCGTAGGTCCTTTTGTTAAAAAGTGGGATTATTTATTTTAATGGCTTTTGTAAAATAACCCCCTATTAGTTGGAGTTTTTTTCTCGATATTTGTGATCATAATGATCTTCAAGAAACTTTAATATGATCTTTTCTCACTTAAATGTAGATATAGTCGTTGAAATTTGTAAACGTCCTCCTTTACAAAGTAGATACTATTTATCCTAATAATTGCGGTAGAAACTATGCAATAATATTGTGATCATATGTGTATTGTAATTAGGAACATTAGATTGGACTAGATAAATATATAAATATGACATCCCCCCTTTCTTTATCTATCCTTCTCCCTTTGTGGGATGATTAAAATCCCCCCATTACCATCTATATGATGTAAGTAGATGTATATATATTACTAGCGAATTGCCCGTCAAAAAATGCTGGCAATGAAATTGTAAGTGAGCTAATGCTGTTTGGTGTATAATAAAATAAATAATAGAATAATAAAGTAATATACTTTACCTATTTTTAAGTAATATTTGCAGGAAGCATTCTGTTGAAGAGCTGGCAATCTGTTTTGATGTTACTGCAGCATTAGTGCTGTGGAGCTGCTGTGTAAGCGTGATAAATGTGTGGAGTGTAATAGTGAGCGTGCGAGAGACAAATCCGTTAGCGTAGCTGTGTACTCCCACATTATATAAGTTATTGTCCTAAAATGGCAGCTAATGTGTGGTATGCGGCTGTGGCTGATTTAGCGTCCTTCGTTTTGGATGTCGTCCAACTTTTTCAGAATATCTGTAGCTGTTTGGTGGTGTTTTGCGTGTTTATGGTGGTGTTTTGCGTGTTTTGGGTCCATTAGCCTCCTTTCCGTTTTGTTCGGCGGCCATTTTTCCTCTCACTTAGGTGATTTTCAGGTGTTTAAACTCCGAAATTTGTACTTAAATCGAGGTGTAACTTTACTTGCATAGGTCCTCGGTGCACCACCTTGCTGTGGGTAAGCTTTTATATGTTTGTTGTGTGTATTTATTGTGTTTCTAATGTGTTTGGGGTAGCGCGTGTTGCGTCCTTGTTTTCGAATCTCTTATGTCTTTTTCGGGAATTCCGTAGGTGTTTGGTGGTGTTTTGCGTCTTTAGACTGCTGTAGCCTCGTTTTCGTTTTTTTTTTGGTGGCCATTTTTTCTCTCGCTTAGAGAATTTTTCAGTGTCTAAACTCTTTTATTTTGAGTTAAATTGAGCTTCAGTTTTTAAGGTCCTGGATGCCCCCTCTTCCTGTAGGTAAGCTTTTTATGTATTTGTTGTGTGTATTTATTGTATTTTTCATGTTTTAAAGTGCACAGGTTGCGGGCAATTTTTGAGATGTGAAACGTGTCTCGTATTTTCCTTTCGTAACAGCGTAATTTTGCAAAGTCGGCAGTTGCTGGCAATGAGCGCCTTCGGCGCTCCTTGCCAGCAACTGCGGCCCTCGCTGCGCAATCCCACAAGCGTTAGCAACAGCTTGCATGCTCACAACTATATATGTGATCATTTTTTTTATAAGTGGTGTAATGTCACCTTAAGCTGAGTTTGTTATGTGAACTATTTAGGAATGTGGGGATTCAGTTTATCCTTGTTAGACTAATAAGTAAATTTCATTCCTTTCACTGACAAATTGACTATTATAATAATGTGTCATACGTAAAGGAATACAATTATGCCTAGGTACCTTGAATTTGCAAAATGATTGTGTCGTGCGCCCAGCACTATTTAAAGAGTGCAGACGGCCTGCTAGCACAAGTCCCTTGACAAAGCGATTACTCTGCGAAACGCGAGTCGGGTGGACACTCTGCGCATGCGCGAAGAAAGAGGATGCGTCTGCGCTAGGTTGTAGCATACACATGGCGGTTACAGGTGGCGCTGACGAGTGACGCAAGACGCCGAGGTGAGTAGCGAGGTATGAGACAGTGGGATACTGAAGCTGGTGGAACAGGTAAATACCCTTCAGTTTATCTGATGTCCGGATAGAGGTAAATTTTCTTATTTTTATAGGCCCATTGATGGTTGAAATCTATATTGAATTGGCTAAAAGCTTGTTATGGGATATACATATAACTGAGTGGTATTATAACTTTTTTACACTAAGTGCCCTTTAAACTATGACATGATGGTAATCATTACTCATGTTAAGCCTTTATGCAGCATATAGCTGGTCATTTGGTGAGATATAGATCCATTTGAACACAGCCAAGTATTAGTTAGTATATATATATACGAACATTAGGAATATTGACTGAGGGTGATACTTTTTGACAAGCTGAAGTGACATCCTAAGGATGACCATATACCTCGGGATACATTGATAAGGATTTTGTTAATTAATTTGTTAATTTATATTGAAGATCGTATTACGTATGGGTCATCCATCTAGTTTCATTGTATGTACAGTAAGTACTTTATACATCTTTATTTGCCTCTATACGAACATCTAGTGATGGAAGGGGTTAGCTTTATTTAGTTACTGATCTTTTTCGGATGTTTTTCCCCCCTCTTGAAGCCCTTTTCTCAGGGTTTTAAGTAATTGTAAAATTATTACCTCTTGTACCTTTTCTTCTCTCATTGTGGTATTCGAACTCCTATTTTTAGTTGCCTGTTCTATTTCACTTCTTACTCTAATATTTATTTAGCAACTATGGAGGTTCAATCCAATTAGAAAAATAATTCTCTATAGACAACTATTACCTTGTTGTTATATTTATATATATATGTATATATGTATATATACATACCTACGGAAGGACCGAGGTGGCCACAAGGGGCCGAGGGAGGCCACAGGGGATTGCGGTGGGAGCCACATGGGGCTGAGGGAGGCCGCAGAGGTCCGTGAGGAGCCCCAAGAGGCTGAAGGGGAACACAGGGTGCTGAGGGACACCGCAGAGGTCTGCAAGGGGCCACAGGGGGCTGCGGGGGAATCCAGGGGGGCTGCTGGGGCCACAGGGCCTACAGGGGGCCCCTAGGGTCTGTGGGGGGCCACAGTGGACAATAAGGGCAAAGGGTCCCACAGGACATCTGCGTGGCCATAAGGGGCCGTGGGGGCCACAGGGACCCCAGGGTGGCACATGAGAACCGTAGAGGCCACAGGGAACTTGTGGAGGCTACAGGTAACTCGTGGGGGGCCACAGAGGGCCACAGAGGATCCACAGGGGCCACAAGGGGGGCGAAGGGCCATGTGAGGGCCAAAGGAGATCTGCAGGGGTGCGGGGGCTACTCTGGTGTAGATCCTAAAAATTGCATATTACAAATATAAGACTATAGTGGTTATCCATGCATATCCCAGTTTGTCTCTCATTGTTGTACTTTATCGTTATTCTATTTCTCAGATATTTGACAGTTGTATGTTATTTTTACAGATCTTGACCTTTAATTTACCTTAAGAAATGCTTGCTCCGGAATATTAGATTTATTTTCACTTCTTCCTCAAAAACACATTTTTACAAGTTACATTCCATGAGAGCTGCCATATTTGCTTTGCAACTGGGGAAAGGAGGCACAACATTTTTGGTTACTCAATAAACTTTTACCATGGATTCCAGTTACCAAAGAGATTCTATAAAGGAAAAAGAACAAATGACATTATAGGCCAACACATGGTCCTTTCCTTTAGGACTGTGCCGGCAGCCGGCAGCACAGGCAACAGCAGTGCCGGTGAGTATCCGCTAGATGGTGCTGCCAACATTTTCCAAAAATATCATAGCTTTAGTGTTAGGGTAAATGTTAGGTTTAGGGTAAGGGTTAGGTGGTTAGGGTAAGGGGTTCGGGTAGGGGGCAAAGGTTTGAGCTTGAAAATTTTTATGATCTCAGCAGCGCTTGCAAATTGTGCACAATTTCGGCAGCACATCTAGCAAATGCTGCTGCCACTGCCGCAGCGGTCATACAAGGAAAGATTGCCAACAAAGTAACCTAAAAGAAAAGTAATACACATTTGGCACCCTATATAGCAGTTCATATCTTATAATTTGTTCATACAAGAAAATACTTGTAACTGACCCATGTATAAAAAGCATGATGCACCGTTCATGCAAATATTCAGTGTCAATTAAATGTTACAGGACCGGTTTAATGTTCCTATAAAGAGCTCTCTAAATCATAGTTAGGTAGGGACTGATAAGAAAAAGAAATCTTTATTAAACGTTTACTGTGCATTTAAACAATTAATTACTATTGTTCAAATTATTCCTGAAATATGTTTGTTCTGTTTTTTGTTTTTTTAATGAGCAACGCATTACAATGAAATTACCTTGACTATAACTATATGCAGCTTGTCTTGGGGCTTGTCAAGAATACACAATATAATGTCTGACGCGGAGGCTGCACAGGCTTCCTGGGTCAGCACGTAGCGCCGCGTGACCCAGCGGAGCCTGTAAGGGCCGTCAGCCAATTATTTGCATCGGGGGCGTGTCGTGCGTCCGAGTTTTGCGCCGTTTGGCACAGCAGCGCAGTCTCCTGACTGAAACAGACGGAGGTCTGAGGTCCTGCAGCAAATAGAGTACAAGTAGGAGGTTAAATACTGAGATTGGTCCCCAGCTTACTAGCACATAAGGGGCATACGTTTTAGGCTCTTCATGCTTGTTTTTGTGTGAGTTTTCCCCGTTTTTTGTTGTTTTGTTCCAGTTTCTTCCTGTGCTGTGGGTGTAGTGTGTGGTTTCTTACCTGTTTCTGTGCTGTCTTGTGGTTGTCTCCTTTGTGTGCCTGTATACTATGGATGCAGAAGACATAGAGGCCTTACTGGCTGAGGTCAGGACCCGTGCACTAAGCCAAGGGGTCAGGTGGGTGCAGGACAGGCTGTGACCCCCCATGCCTTCTGCGCTTGGCCCTCAGCACATTGAACAGGAACAGCCTGCGGTTGCTGGTGGCCTGGTCAATACCGGAGGTGCCAGGGGGACATATTCCCATCCCATCAGTGTAGGGCTAGCAGACCCCCGTCCATCAGTAGGCAGAGCCACGAGCGAGGAGGGGGCTACGGGTCAGGGCAGCCAGGACCCCATACCCCTCAAACAGGTGAGAGCCAGGCCCACGGGCGGTGAAGGTGAGGGCCTAGAACTCCGGACACCACCGGTCACTTTGCCTAAAGGACCTAGGCCGCGACAAAGGTCAAGGAACACCCTGTTACCACCCCGTAAAGGGGGCGCAGGGGGTAAGAGAAAAGCCGGGAGCCCTAAAAACGCTCGTACAGACCCTCATTTCGCGGAACATGCGGTCCCTCCAGTGCTAGCAGTGCTTCTGGTACTTTACAGGGACGCACCCTAGGCAGTGAGCGGGACATGGCGACGACGCGAGCTAGGCGGAACAGAGTGGTCAGCGAAATGAACAGCCAGGACTGCATGGTCAGAATCGATGGCGTGCCAGTGACAGCGTCAGTGGCGAGGCCAGCGCGCCCCACTCGAGCTAGGAAGGCTACAAGCAGGTACAGTCCACTGCTATTCACACATACCCCACTAAGACGTCCTAGAGCTGAGACTGAGGGCGAGACGGTTAGGCCACAGCAAAAGGGGGCTAAGACCGACCAACAGCCAGACTTCAAAACGCCAAACAAAGTCTCAGGGGATCTCCCTATGGGGAGCGGCAGAGGCTGCGGCGATAGCTTACTCCAGCCACGTAAGCATAGGTGACCAGGACCACTCCTCTGGGGAGGAGCGGACGGTATGGGCACGGGCATGCAGGTCACGGAGAGCTAGTGACTGTTCCTCTTGCACCCACAGGTCCGGAAGGAGATCCAGATCGAGAAGCAGGAGATCCTGCCGGTGCAGCTGCGCCTGCACAGGATCTGAGAGGAGGAGCCCGCGGAGGGCCAGACGGTCAGAGTCCCCGGAGCGCCAGGAGAGACGCAAGGATACCCCGTTGGCAGTTTCCACTCCGAGGCTTCCGGAAGCAGGTGAGCGCACAATGTGGGTCACGCAGCAGAAAAAGGAGAAATTGAACCCCTACACACAAAGACTGGGTTTTTTGGGTATCTTAAGACCCTTTTAGCTACACACAACATTACTGTCAGTGAGCAAGAGATGGGCTCGTGGATAGGGGGGTTAGCGAAGAGCACATGGACTGAGCCATCTACTAGCGGGGCGGCGGTGCAGGCAGCGCCATCCGCGGAAAAGGGGATGGTCGGGACGTGCTCAATCTCGTGTGCTTACTTCGAGGCTTTCCGCAAATTCTTGCAATGGATTGCGAGCCTGGAAGCGGGGTACAGGAGTATTACGCACTACCTCAATGATTTTCTGTTCATCGGTCCAGCCGGGAACGACACTTGCCGTTTAATGCTGGAGGTTTTCACCGGAATCTGTCAAGATTTCGGAGTACCACTGGCCCATAACAAAAACGAGGGCCCAACGAGTAAGTTAACTTTCCTGGGGATTTGGATCGATTCCACGACAATGGAATGCAGTCTTCCCTGGGAAAAAGTGGTGGACATGCGAGGGGAGCTCAGTGCGCTGCAAGGCGCGCTTAGGGTGTCCCTGCGACGGTTGCAATCTATCTTAGGGAAGTTGAACTTCGCATGCAGGATTATCCCCATGGGGAGGATATTCTGTAGTAGGAGAATGTTACTGGCTACCGCAGGCATCGCGAGACCACATCATTTCATTAAAGTTTCTAGGGCCATGCGGGACGACGCAAGGGTATGGTCAGTTTTCCTTGTCGAGTTTAATGGGGTCGCGCTTCTTCAAAAGAAGAGCGCCACCAACGCAGAGTTGGAACTCTACACGGACGGATCTGGACCGGTAGGTTGTGGGGCATATCTCCAAGGGAGATGGTGTGCCCCGGCCTGGCCGGAGGAATGGGTACTGGCAGGTTTGACAAAGAACCTCACATTCCTTGAGTTATTCCCCATTGTGGCAGCAGTACATAACTGTGGTACGGCTTTCCGAGACTGGCGTTTTATATTCCACACAGATAAGATGGGGGTGGTGGAAGCCGTAAATAACATCACGGCATCATCCATACCGGTAGTACGACTACACTGTCTGGTACTATGCTGCCTCCGACTGAACATATGGTTCCAGGCGAGGCACGTTCCAGGGGTAGAGAACGGGATCACTTATGCCCTTTCTCGGTTTCAGGAGGAGCGGTTTAGGGCCTTGGCCCCTCAGGCGAACGCCCTGGGTCAATGCATTCCCGCGGAGCTCTGGGAGCTTGGAACTGCCAGGTTACGAGACTCGCCAGACAGTCTGGCTCAGGTGTTGGTGGTGGTGTGCAGAACCCCCTTTGAATCTCTACTTTTCCATATGGCTTTTTCCCTGGTGTTCTCCAGCGCGTTTCTGATAGGGGAGTTAGTCGCGAATAGTAGACACGGTTCTGGGGGACTGCAAGTGGTAGATACCTGCCTGAGGGAAGGCACGGTAGTGATATGGTTACGGAGGTCTAAGACCGACCAAGTGGGAAAAGGAAAGGAGGTGGTTCTGCACCAGGTTGGCACAGAGTGTTGCCCCTATGCTTGTACAGTGGAGTACCTCACACAACGACCGGCGGGACGGTGTTCGCTGCTGGTTCACGTTGATGGGAAGGCGTTATCCCGTTACTAATTCAAAAGAGTGTTAAAAAGTGCATTGCAGCGTCTCGTACTAGATCAGTCAGAGTTTGGTACACACTTGTTCCGTATTGGGGCAGATGAGAGTCAGAACGCTGTGGCCCGTTATTCTCCCATATCAGTCGTCGTGTCAGTTATTCATCATCTAAGCCTAAATGGATCATGCATGGGTCATGTCTGACGCGGAGGCTGCACAGGCTTCCTGGGTCAGCACGTAGCGTTGCGTGACCCAGCGGAGCCTGTGAGGCCGTCAGCCAATCATTTGCATCGGGGGCGTGTCGTGCGTCTGCGTTTTGCGCCGTTTGGCACTGCAGCGCTGTCTCCCGACTGAAATCCCACCCACCCACCCTATTATTTTGGTTGATTGTTAGAAAAGAAAATGTAAATATTTATTAAAAAAAAAAGAGGAAAAGAGATTTTGTATTCAAGGAGTTAGCGGAGAAGTGGCATTTTGTTGTGTATTTTGCTATGTTTTGTGGTTTGGCGGGAGGTGAGTTGCCCGGCCCACTGCCTAAGTGGGCGTTGGCCCTACCTCACAGGGCGTACTTAATATAAGCATTGTGTTTTAGGCAGGGCCCAAAGCGTGAGGTCACTGTCCGTGGCCGGGCTCCTCCCCCGGAAAAAGTATTGCAGTATTTTGTGTACAAAAAGTTATATTTTGTTATATATAATTGTTTATGAATAAAGCTGTGGCCCGGTGTTCTCCCATATCAGTCGTCATGTCCATTATTCATCATCTAAGCCTAAATAGATAATGCATGGGTCAAGAATGAAAACGTCTGGTCTAGTGGGTGCCTCAGCTTAGCTTGCCTTGAGAGTAGTGACAACTGTGGCCTGATTGGGTGAGGTTCAACCTCATTGCTCCAGTGTCTTTGTCTGGTTATGATTGGTTCTGAGATGCACTGTTTGTAGTGGGTTCAGGACTCTTACCTTCCAGTCATCAATCAGGAGGATACCATTAAATTTCACATGCAGTTAATTTTGAACATGATCTCAGCAGCTGAACAAAGTCAGAGGAAGATTTATTTTGCAAAAAATCTACCAGCAGGTGCATTAATATAACTATGTTATAAGAAAAACACTGAATATCTTGGTTTTGGCAGTAGTTTTATATGGTGTGGATCAGTGCTCAGTCACTTGACCAGACACGAATAAGGCGCTCAAAATAGTTTATTATGACATAAAATTGTGTTGCAGGAGGACATCACATCTGCAACCTATTCAGCCTACAGCAGTCACAGTCATTACACACAATAAGCAGAGCAGCTGATATTTTGGTTTATCCCCTAAGGGTGTCTACCTGAGACAGGAACTCTTTTCTTATATGTAGTATCTCAAGCTATATTCCCATGGGTGCTCTTTAAACTAGACAGAGCTTTACATTGGAATGCTATAAACAAACAGAAGAATTCCACGCTGAGACAGTACAACATTTAGAAGCTAAATGTTCACCCATAATCCCATATTAGATACACTATTAAAGTGTGAAATTATATAACCACATTAGCCATGTACTATTCTATAATAAATCAAACATTAACCATCATCCTGTAGAAAATAGCCCAAAACACCATACAATGCCAATACTGTGTCCTCTTCCATGAGTGTTGGTCCACCCACAGATCAGTCTTGTTATCTAAACTGCACCATACACAGTGATGAAAACAGTGTAGCATATCAGTCCAGCCCTGAAATACCAGGCAATTCTTCACTGAACTGGTGACCAGATTTGAGGGTTATTTATTTTTGTATAATGTTTTGGCCAAAGCACATTAAAAAGTCACAAAAACTATGTAACTTGAAGTGAATCAGAACAATTTGCAATAAGAGAAAACCATAGGATGAGTTTAGGATTGGTTGCTGATATAATGCTGTATCAATGAGCTCACTGAATTGTGCTTAGAAATCAATGGTGAGGCATATTGGCAAGGTGATGAGGTGTACTGCAGAGAGTGAAAAGTAGGAGATGGGAATTTATGGAAGTGTTAGGACTTAGTGGTTATAATGTCAGTGAGGAAAAGTTGGAGAAGTAAGGGTTGAAGGAAATTCAACAGAACAGTACATTCAACTGAAAGCATCATGGATTTTTTTTTAACATAGCTGGAATGAAGATGGCTTTGGTGAAATGTTGCAATTACGTAGTAAGATCAACTAGATTTGCAGAGACTTTACATGGCCTTTAGGAAGCTCAACAACAAAATGGCTGCCAATGCATATTCTATTCCTCAGGGGATAAGTTATTAGATGGGTTGGGCTAGTCTAAGGGGTACCATTTGCTGAATAGATGATCTTCATCACCCCGTTTGGGTTATACCAGTTTAGGGTAAAGCACTTCCAGATGATAAATGTTCCTTCTATCTTCCAGAGGCTGGTCAACAGTTTGCTGCATGGGTGCCTGGATTTCTTCCATATCTATCTAGATGCCATTTATAGCAATTCCAGGTCCAAGTATCTGGACAATCTGATCATAATACAAAACAGGATTGAGTGAGTGGGTATGACCATACAGCAGAACTGAAAATGCTATACTTAAGGGTGGAGAGCAAGAAAGTCTGACTTGAAGCAGCTAAGATCTAGTCCAATCCTCAAAGTATAGTACAGCCAAGTCCACCCCTGCTAGTACAGTACAACACCATCCTGGGCCTGCTAGGGATTGTATATCCATGGCAGGTGCAAGAAATGTAACCAATATAGGTGATTATCTTTTCATTGGTCCAAAGGCGCTATTCTCATACAAATTAAGAATTATGTTTGTGCAATGTTTACTCACTGTTCATGTTTTACTGTTTTGCATTGTTCGAACACCACATAAATACTGTTAACCCTTGTTTGAGAATACACATGTAAGAACTCTAATTTTATAATCAGGTAGATTATGCTTATTGGCTTGCTGTTACTCGTAACTCCTCAGTAGACCATCCGCGGATTGAGAAAAACAACCGCTGAGATTCCTTAGATGGTGCAGATGGCTGTGTTCCTTGACAATAATAAATAATAATAATAATAAACCTACCTGATATGAGTATTACATCCTAGTAAGCTGAGCTCAACCACTTTATCTAATGGGTTAAAATGCTGGTGATTAACAGATCGGGCTCCCTGGAATGATCGCTCATTTCAGATGTCGTCCAACCTACCACTTTCGTGCCACGCTCTGAGCGCCTTTGTCGCTCATTGCGAACCTCTCCCCATTCTCTTACTTCTGTGTCTGTTTCCCCCCTCTCCCTTCCATGTGACTAGATTTATGTATAAAATGGTATTATTACTAATAAACATTTATTTAAACTATTTAACTATAAGCTATAAAATAGAACAACAGGATAATTGATGGCCATAAAAAAGGAGTGTAACAATTATTGGATGAAAAATGAAAAATAACAAAGAGGGAAATAAACAGATGTGTAAAACAAAACAATGAGATAACATATTCTTAGAATCTTCCAAGAAAGGAAAGATAATTCCATTCATCTGCTTGCTTAATGACCAAGAGAAATGGAAGATAGGGCTCCAAACCAAAGGATCATCTGTGGTTTCATTTGTTATAGATTACTAGTGACTTGCCCGTCAAATATGACGACAATATAATTTTAAGGTTGGCAATGCTGTTTGACACACAATGCAAGGCTCTCCCCTCTCTAACTTGCGGGCATCTCGATAAGCAATTGCGAACCTCTCTCACGTCTACTATACAGTGCTCGCTATGAGCGCATTTGGTGCTCATCACGTGCCTCGCAATGAGCGGCTTTGCCGCTCATTCCAGACCTTGTCCAACCCACCACTTTCATGTCCTGCTATGGCCGGCTTCGCGGCTCATCGCACTCCCTGGAATGATCGCTCATTGCAGATGTCGTCCAACCCACCACTTTCGTGCCTTGCTCTGAGCGCCTTTGGCGCTAATTGCGAACTTCTCGCCATTCTCTGACCCCTGTGTCTGTTTCCCCCCTCTCCCTTCCATGTGACTAGTTTTATGTATAAAATGGTATTATTACTAATAAACATTTATTTAAACTATTTAACTATAAGCTATAAAATAGAACTACAGGATAATTGATGGCCATAAAATAGGAGAATCACAGAGTGTAACAATTATTGGATGAAAAATGAAAAAGAACAAAGAGGGAAATAAACAGATGTGTAAAACAAAACAATGAGATAACATTTTCTTAGAATATTCCAAGAAAAGAAAGATAATTCCATTAATCTGCTCGCTAAATGTTACCGATGAGAAATGGTCAAATATGTAATTAGTGACTTGGGGATACATGTAAATACTTCCAAACTTAAACATGTATGGCATAAGAATTTAATTGTCTTAAAAAATGGAAGAAACCAAAAGGATCAACTGTGGTTTTGCTTGTTATAGATTACTAACGACTTGCCTCTCTCACCGTTTGCCGTAAAGGTGCTCGCGATGAGCACATTCGTCCTCGTCCAGACCTCGTCCAATTCGTCACTTTCATGCACCTTCGGCGCTCATTGCGAGCCTCTCCCACCATCTACTTTACAGGCCTTGCCATGAGCGGCCAACCCGCCACTTTCATGCCTCACAATGACCGCCAACCCGCCACTTTCATGCCTCGTAATGACCGCCATCGCGAGCCCTGGAATGAGAGTTATTGCAGACGTCGTCCAACCCGCCACTTTGGTGCCTCCCTCTGAGTGCCTTCGCTGCTCAATGCGAGCCCAGCAATGAGCTCCTTTGGCGCTCATTGCGAACCTCTCCCCACTCTCTGAACTATCTGTCTGTTTCTCCCCTCTCCCATCCATGTGTCTGTTTCCCCTTCTCCCTGCCCTGTGTTTTTTCCTCCTTATTTCCCTCCCCTGTGTTTCTTTTCCCCCCTCTCTCACCCCTGTGTCTGTTTCCACCCTCTCCCTTCCATGTGTCTGTTTCCCCCTCTCTCCCTACCCCCCTCTCGCTGCCCTCTTTTTTCCCCTCTTATTTCCCTCCCGTGTCTCTTTTCCCCCTTCTCTCACCCCTTTGTCTCTTTCCACCCTCTTCCCCCTCTCCCTGCCCTGTGTCTTTCTCCTCTCTCTCTCTGCTCAAGTTTTGCGTGTCTCTTGCTCTGTTTCTTTTATTTTCAAAGTCTTGTGGGCCTCGCGTTGATCGGCTAAGTGTTACTAGTTTCGGCCTTGTTTTGAGCCTTTTTTTAAACATGTACGTCTTTACTGTCACCATTTTTTTCCTCACTTAGCCGATTTTCGATCTCCGAAAAATGCCAATTAAGCCTCAAATTAGCTTGCAACCTCACTCACAGGCTCCCTGCCTCTCCCCATGTGTGTGTGTGAAGTTGTAAGCCTTTGGCGAGCATTGCCAGCCTTTTTCAAAGTCTTGCGGGCCTTGCGATCAGCGCCTTTGGCAATCATTGGGAGCTCTGCAATGAGCGCCTTTGGCACTCATTGCAGCCCCTGTCATTTAAAAATGTCGGCGCTTATTGCAGCAAAGTCGTGCGCAAGTATATAACATTTTGACTATATTCCAAGAACCAAGAACTGGCTAACTCACTACCTGGAACACCTGAACATATTGAAATTGTAACCACTGTATTGAACATGAAATCCGCCTCCTCCCATTTTCATGATTTTCCTCCTCACTACCTTCCAAATAGCAAGCTTCAAAAATAAAGGTTATTCCTGACCTATCAAATACAATCGTTATCACAAAACTCTACAGATTAATACCCTCTATACAGTTACTGCTAACTTTATTAAACCTAGGGAGTAACTGACTCCTGTGGTTTGAAACAGTATTATAGAGTATTATGGTGCAGAGGATAACCACTACAGGGGAGAAGCATACTTAAAAACTAAACACGAAAAGCGGGTTAAGCCAAACTACTGAGTCCCAGGAGTGAGGGCGCATAGGCCAGTTCTCAATAAACATCCACGCCAGTTGGGACGGTTTTGAGTGCGCCAGGGGGATGAAAGGTAACTGTGCTGCCCTGTAGTAAAACTTTAAATTTGGACACAACAGTCCCCCTCTTATTTTGTGCCTTTACATGAGTGATTTAGATATTCTAGAGAGGCCATTGTGCCAAATAAAGCTGAAACCTAATCTTTGGAAGTGAGTTAGATCACTCTGAATAGGTTTTGATCTAAAAAGGTACATTAATCTGGGTAACACATTCATCTTCACCGTATTGACCCTTCCGAACCAAGAGATATGAAATTTAGACCAGATGTTTGTGCCTCCATATATATCTATTTCAAAACATAAACAATAATAAACTGTTATAATATATGGCCCTAACATCTATTATTACTATTTTACTTTTTTATTACTGCATATATGTGTATGTATGTATATATATATATATATATATATTTATATATATTTATATATATATTTATATATATATATGTGTGTGTGTATATTTTTTATCATTTATTGTTGGAGCTCCATTTTATTGCACTATTTGCAGTTTTGCACATATTGTCCATGGTACATACAGCAATGGAAATTCTCTGTAATGTCCCTTTTCTCTTGATGCCATAAGCATGTGCTTAGTTTGCTTAATAGTTAATCCAGCCCTCCCACATTTATCCACCATCGAGAGCCAGTCCTCTGTTTATGCTGCCCGTGATGACATATTGCACCCCCCCCCCCAGTGTATGAGATCCAAGGTTATTGTGTAGATGCCACACCTTCATATGGATATGCTGTAGATGTTCTCTGTCAGCACTGTGCTGTGGTGATGATCACTACTGTTGTTGAGTATTGTTTTTGGTGTGTCTATTGCTTTAACAGTGATGGCTTCATAGCAGCTGCTGTGGTTCATGTCTGTTTGTTAATTGATATTAACCTCTTGCGTACTGTGGTCTATGTTACCCTGGACATTGTGATATGTTATGTGGAGGTGTGATATTGTGAATAGTTGGTGTTCCATTATATATGTGACTAGCGACTTGCCCGTCAAAAAATGACGGCAATGAGATGTGTATGTTTGGAAAGTTGTTTAGTTATTAATATATATATCTGACAGTTGTATTGTGATATTAAAACATGTTTAGTTTTGTAAAATGTTCTCTGGGGGGACCGAAATTGTGAAAGCATTTTGTATGAACATTTTAATGTAAGAATAGTGGAACTTGAAATTAATAATTCTTGTAAACTTTAGGCAATGGTTTCTTAACATGCAATTTGTATGTGAAGAATTGTTAACTTCAATATACATGAAATGCCGTGGAAAGCAAACAGTAAAAAGGCTTGTTGAAAGGTACACAATTTTAACCTTAACTTTGTAATATATGTAAGAAACTTGAAAGTATATTTTTTGAAACTTTAACTTTATTATTTTACTTTGTAACTTGACAAAACATTTGTATAACTTTGAACATTATAAACAGTAACATAGTGAATACATTTTTTAACATAATTTTGTATTAAAAGTAATAACATTTGAATGTACAAACAGTTTAACTTTAAACTAATGAGTATTGTAAACTTGAGGTAATGGTTTTTTAACATGCAATTTCTATCTGAATAATTGTTAACTTCAATATTATACATTTAATCCAGAGTAAAATTTTCCAACTTGTAACATTAGAAACAGTAACATAGTTAATTAACATTTTAACATAATTTGTATAAATAATGCAAGGCAAGTGTTTTGTGAGGCATAAAGAGTCCTTCCATAAATTATGACTGAAATTGTTTATTGTTTATTATTTTTGAATGCTTTTAAATTTGTTTTGCTTGTGTTTTTTTTCTTTACTGAAAAGTTATAGTACTTCATAGTTGACAATGTTTTTAGTAAAAATACGTCCATCTTCTAATAAATCACCTTGACTTTCATTCTTTTCAATGTAAACTTTAATAGCCTGTGGATTTTTGCACCGTGACAATGCAACGTACAATTGACCATGTGTAAATACTGGTTCTTCCAAGAAAATACCCACAGATTTGAACGTTTGACCTTGTGATTTATTAATGGTCATAAAAAATGCCATAATAATGGGAAATTGTCTTCTTTGAAGTATAAAAGGGAGACTACTTTCACTTGGTGCAAAATCTATTCTAGGTATGAAAACTCTCTCTCCTTTATGGGTACCAATTAAAATTTCAGCATCTATAAAATGGTCCTTTAATTGTTGAACAATTAATCTTGTCCAATTGCATAGGCCTTTTTTGGGGTTCATATTTCGCAGTAACATGATAATTGCACCTTTCCTTAGCTGCAAAATATGTGGTGGCATTCCAGAAGGAGTTAGTGAGTTTATGAATTCAGTAGAAAAGTTAGCCTGACTTTCATTGTCATCAGCAAGTACAGAATCAGCACTGTGATAATTTCTTTGTGGTGCATTCATTTTTTTAAAGATTTCATTATTGAGGATTAATGCATCTTTATTTTTACACGTTAGTATGACTTGGTTGGCAAGGTCGGAATATTCTTCGTTATTTATGCTCCCTTCAAATATAGCCGATATAATATCTTGTTGACAAATCATATGAGGTGGGATCTCTACAGTGTCGTCAGCTAAATGTAGTATTTTTTCTGTTCTGCCTTGTCCAATTTTAATAAGCCAATCATTGAAATTAGTTTGGCCTTCTGATCTCATATTTTGTTGCAGTTGAAGATGGGTAAAATGTTTCCATACTGTGCTTGACTTTATACAGGTTTCAATAATGTCAGTTCGATTTCCATGTACAACGACAGGTAATGTTTGTCTAAAATCGCCACCCAACAACATTACCTTTCCACCAAATGGAAAAGTATTATCCATGACTTCACGAAGCAAACGGTCAATACATTGGAGGGCATAGCATGACATCATTGTGGCCTCATCTATTATAATGAATTTACATTTCTTCAATTTCTTTGCTTGTAATGATGTCATGCGAATATCTGACACAGAAGTTTCTAAAATAGGCACTGGCAGTTTAAATCCACTATGAACAGTTCTTCCACCTTCTAATAAAAGTGCAGCAATTCCAGTAGTGGCAAACGCCATTGCTATTTGACCTTGTGCTCGTACTGAACTCATTAATAAATTATACAGATAGGTTTTTCCTGATCCGCCAGGTCCATCAAGATATAAATAACGCTCTGTCACCATGTCATCATCTATTGCATTTTTAATGGCATGAAATGCTTGCAATTGTAATGTATTTAAAGTTGCAAGTCTTTCTTCTGTTCTTTCTGCTTGTAGTTGAATGTCATAGTCTTCAAAGTTTATGTCATCTATAAGACCTGGATCAGGCAAATTAAAACTTGCACAACTTAATCCATCAGTTAAAAATACTTCTTGGATTTCCATTAACGCTTTTAAGTGTGCAATGGGTTCATTGTATTGTCGCATAAAGTCTTCAGCCATATTACTTTTAAAAGTCTCCCACAAAGCTAATGCATTTGGAGAATTTGAGAAGATACAAATAAAAGCAAATTGTTCTCTCATCTGTCGTGGCATTTGACATTGTGCTGCTTCTTCTAAACATCTTTCCCACTGTGTATCATCAGCGAGTAAGTTTCTATGTCTTGCAGCTAAATGGAAGGATTCATATACAATTTCATTAACAGTTCTTAAGTGTTCAAAACTTTGTGCTCCTGGAACATTTAAAAGTAATATCCGTAAGCAAAAACGTTCAACATCTCTTGGACTGACTGTGTAAATTCTTGGAATTATTTTATTGACTCTGCTTTTTCTTGGTCTCCATAATCCATTCACAAAAACATAGTGATATGGAATTTCAATATAAAAGTATTGTGTTGCTTGAGGATCAGTGGAATTTAATTCAAACTATGCAGTTAGTGTAGTGTGACGATCCTCACTTTGGGCCAATGCATTCATTTCATTTCCAGCATGGAAATAGACTAAATGTTGTTGTGGCAAATGTACTGCTAATCTATATACTGCATGTGATCTATCATGCATTTCAAATTTTAAAAGCCGCCACATAACTTCTGGCGCACTGACATAGGGAGCATCTACATGAGATGCAAGTTCATCATGTACTAACTCACTTCATTCAGGGTTGTCTGCACTTTTGACGACTACAGTAGCTGCATCGTAGCCTTTGTAAATATATTTGTAGACATATTTAATGGATTTGATGGAAGTGCAGGCTTCTACGTTGATGTGGGCGTTGTACTTCATGAGTAAATGTGGATTGTAGGGTACTACATATCTATTGTCCACTTTTTTTCCACGAATAATGGCACTATCTCCTTCTCTTCTTTTATAAAGTGGATAGCCATCACAATTTGCATATGTTTTGTCTCTATAATCTTTTGGAAATTCTTTGGAACATTTATTATTTTCCATACATGGTGATTGTGGATTAAAGTCTCCACAGGGTCCATGAATCATGCGATGAGTAACAATCTCATATAGTCTACCATATAGTTCTGGATCTGGTAGTTCAGCAACAATGACTGCATCCACTTTGTCCGATGTATCTAATTTATCTTTCTCTTGAAGTATTATGAGAAGATGTGCATGTGGAAGGCCTCTTTTTTTAAATTCAATGGTATATACATAAGCAAGACATTTGCCAAATAACTGATTTATAGTGAAGTCACGTATTAATTCATTTAATTTGATCTTAAAAACTCTGGCTACTAAATCTGGTCGATCGGAAGCAGTTTGTCCAAGAAGTAGATTTTGTGTAATTTCTGGCCATTGTGGATTACATGTAAATGTCAGAAATAAATCGGGTTTGCCAAATTTGGTGACAATAGCCATAGCATCATTATATCTTTCTCTCATATTTCGAGGAGATCATTGAAAGGAAGATGGTAAAATGATGGCTTTGTCATGTCTCTGCTTGTAGCCACGTCAGCAACATAGTCCATTAGTCCAGAATATTGTTCTACACGTAGTTTATCTTGTTGATATTTTATAAAGTTTAAATTATTTGCCTCAACTTGCAAATATTAATCAATAATCCATTGTTGGGTTAGTTTTCCACCACATAAAATTGGATTAAATCCATTTCGAATGGCAATTTGAGCTACTTTAAATTCAAGCATAGAAACATTATTTCGGATTCTGGCTTTAGCATTTGGGTAACTGGGAAGTGTTCGTTTTGGTTGCCAACCTGCTTCTCTGTGTGGGAAAAAGATGGGATATGTCATTGGATCTAAATTTAGACTTAAGATATTCATATTAATAAATGGTTGCTCCTCATTTCTGGGATATATTCTAATGTCTCTTTGAAATGGTGGTTCTCCTTCATCATTTTGAAACACCATTGCAACCTCATTTGATGTTGGCAAGTTATAACGACGTTTATCAGTATGTCTGTCTCTTTTAAGCACCATATTAACCTTTGGCATTGGTAATTGATGTCTTTGTGCATGAAGTAGTTGTTCATTTTCTACTTCTGCCAATTTTTTGTAAGCTTTACTGTAAGGATTATTGTCCATAATGTTATTTAGCTCTATAAAAACACTGTGTAAGCATTTTTTATTTTCTTCCATCTGCATACGTTGGTCAACAGCTTCCATTGTATCTAGGACATATAGTTGAGCAAATTTTCTTTGCTCTCCTTCCTCTGGATGTAAATGGGAAGTACGATGATAAATTTGGCCTTGGACTTTAAAACAGTAAGGACCATGTCCTGGTACATTAGCAGCTAATGTTGCCCCCATAGATGCAAAGGATATGGCACTATTGTAGGATCTTATGTTTGTCTTAACATTTTTGTAGTTTGGAAAAGTAGGTTCAGTCATAATATTTTGTAAATAGATTGGAAATTGTTTCCTTTCTGGAAGTTTGAACTTGCCTTTTTGACAGCAACTAATAAATTGGCCATCTCTGGGTCTCTCCTGTTTAAAATAATAAGCCTCACAAAACTGACATTGAGTAGCCATGTCCCCACAACTATGAACCTCTACTGCTAAAGACTTGAGTAAAGGACAATTTGCAAAGCATATCGGAGTTTGACTTTCATATTCATCAGGTGAAATGTCATGGAATGTTTGAACAACAGGTTCTAAATGCTTAGTTTTTTGGGTGGCTTTTCTTGGTATATGTTGTCCTGGTTTTGTTGAAATGTCCTGTAAGGTTTCAGTAACAGGTTGTAAATGCTTTGTTTTTTTAGTTGCTTTTTTTGGTATGTCTTTAATTGTATCTTGTAAAATGTCATCTGATGTTTGAGGAACAGGTTGTAAATGCTTTATTTGCTTTGTAGTTTTTTTGGGCGTATCTTTCATTTTTGCAGCTGATAGTCTTTTGCTTGCAAGTCTTTTGCGTTCTTTTTCTCGTCTAATTTCTTTCTCCTCTGGTGTCTGCTGGGCGGCCCATCTCTCTTGTCTTTCTCTAGTTTGACGTCTTTTCTTCTCTTGTTTGCTCTCGTTAGTAGCCATGTTAATCTGTAAAGGCAAAAAAAGAAATGTAATTGGGTATATTGAAATTTGTAATTACTGTTAAACATTATTGTGCATAATTGAGAAATAAGAGGTAAATCATTAATGTATCAGTTATATTTTGTTAAAAGTTATAAGTCCTGGCCTCATTGAATAACAATTTGGCCAATTCAATACTGCTGTAAATAAGCAGGTAACATCTTTTTATGAAATAAGTTTTTAGTTATTGAAAACCATGTTTGTGGATAGATGTTTAGCAATTAAAAACTTCTTTGCAAAAAAAACATTGATGTGGTTATTTACAAATGTATTGCATAGTGCCAATTGAAATTGAATAAGGGACATAGTTATTAATTATTATTATTTTTTTCTGTTGACACGGATGCAGATGAAACATGTTTCTTTAGTTTTCTTCTTTTGTACTTATTATACTGTACCTTGGTTGAAGTGTGATTTGAATCCGAATGTTTGTTGGTCCTCGGTTGAAAATCTTTGTCCAATGGTCTGGTCCTCTGTTGAAAGTCCTCGTCCGATGGTGTGGTCCTCTGTTGAAAATCCTCGTCCTATGGTCTGGTCCTCTGTTGAAAGTCCTGGTCCGATGGTGTGGTCCACTGGCGATAGGCCTCGTCCGATGTTGTGGTCCTCTGGTGAAAGTCCTCGTCCGATGGTCTGGTCCTGTGTTGAAAGTCCTCGGCCGATTGTCTTCATGCAGTATCTGTTGTAAAATAAAATTGAAAATGTTGTTTGAGTTAAATGTCTTTTAAATAAAGCAAAAATGTCTTAATTTTGGTGTATTGTATCTGTTATGGTGATTTTTTTCTATGTGTTTATCTGACTTTATCTACAATCCTGTTTTGTGCGCACCACTTTTGTTATGCTTATTTAAGCTTCTTTGTAAGGCTTATAGGTTGTTAAACATTAACGAAGAATATGAATTTAGTTTGCTATGTGTTTGTGTGAGTTTTTCTACAATCCTGTTTTGTGCGCACCACTTGTGGTATACTTATTTAGGCTTCATTGGGATGGCTATAGGTTTTTAAACATGAAAGAAGAATATTAATGTAGTTTGCTATGTGTTTGTGTGACTTTTTCTACAATCCTGTTTTGTGCGCACCACTTGTGCTATACTTATTTAGGCTTCATTGTAATGGTTATAGGTTGTTAAACATTAAAGAAGAATCTTAATGTAGTTTCCTATGTGTTTGTGTGAGTTTTAGTACAATCCTCTTTTGTGTGCACCACTTGTGGTATACTTATTTAGGCTTCTTTGTAAGGCTTATAGGTTGTTAAACATTAACTAAGAATATGAATTTAGTTTGCTATGTGTTTGTGTGAGTTTTTCTACAATCCTGTTTGTGCGCACCACTTGTGGTATACTTATTTATGCTTCTTTGTAAGGCTTATAGGTTGTTAAACATTAACGAAGAATATGAATTTAGTTTGCTATGTGTTTGTGTGAGTTTTTCTACAATCCTGTTTTGTGCGCACCACTTGTGGTATACTTATTTAGGCTTCATTGTGATGGCTATAGGTTTTTAAACATGAAAGAAGAATATTAATGTAGTTTGCTATGTGTTTGTGTGATTTTGGTACAATCCTGTTTTGTGTGTACCACTTTTGGTATAGTTATTTATGTTTTTTTGTAAGGCTTATAGGTTGTTAAACATTAAAGAAGAATATGAATTTAGTTTGCTATTTGTTATTGTTTTTTGTGTCCAATCCTATTTTGTGTGTACCATATGGTGCATAGTTGGGGCCTCATTCAATTGCAATTTACCGAATTGAATTGGACCCTAAATAAGCACATAACATATATTTTTAAAATAAGTTTTTAGTTAGTGAAAACCTTTCTTTTGGATAGATGCTTGCTAACAAAAAAACTTCTTTAAAAAATATATGTAATGTGGTTATTTAGGGCCCTATTCAATTGTGCAAATTGCAATTGAATGAGGGCCTTGATTTAGTTAATGAGACCGTCATTGAATTGCGATTTTGCCAATTGAATATGGCTCTAAATAAGCACATAACATATATTTTTTAAAGAAGTTTTTAGTTTGTGCAAACCATGGGCCTCATTCAATTGCAATTTGGCCAATTGAATAGGGCTGTAAATAAGCACAAAGCATATTTTTTTTACAGAAGTTTTAAGTTAGTGAAGACCTTGCTTTTGCATAGAAGTTTACTAACTAAAAACTTCTGTAAAAAAACTATGCTATGTGCTTATTTAGAGCCCTATTCAATTGGCCAAATCGCAATTGAATGAGGGCCTAAGTAAAAACTTACTTAAAAAAAATATGTTATGTGTTTATTTAGAGCCCTATTCAATTGTCCAAAATAGCAATTGGTTGCTGCATTTGTTATATTGGCAGCCATTAAACATATATAGGTCCTCATTCAATTTTAAATTTGTCAATTGAATATGGCTCTATATAAGCACATAACATATTTTTTTGACAGAAGATTTTAGTTAGTGAAAACCTTGGTTTTGGATATAGGTTCAGTAACTAAAAAGTTTGTTGAAATGTTTTTGTATGTGCTTATATAGAGCCCTATTCAATTTGGAAACTCGGAATTGAATGAGGCTCATAGTTGTTTTCTTTTTTATACTTTATACTTTACCTTGATTGAAGTGGCGAATGACAGAGGGTCCCCTCCTGCCAATCTTAATCCGCCGGTCTTCTTGTAGTGTCTGTTTTAAAAAGTGAAATGGTTAATTGTATATTTCTTCATTTTGATTTAGCAAAGCATGGTCTTTTTCAGCATGTAATGTATTTTTCTATCTTACCTCTTGTTCTTTCTGGGAGTTGTTTAAAAGGGATTGTGTGTCACAGTGCACGGTGCAAATTCTTGAGTGACGCTGTTGATGCAGAGTCTGTAGTAAAAAAAAGGAGAAAGATTGATGTTTAGGTTATATATTGAATTCCAATAAATTAATGTTATGTAAAGATATACTTCTGTAATTACTTTCAATGAACATGACTCATTTTTTGGGGCTCCACAATAAATGTGCGTGTGACATGTGACTATACATGATACACATATATGTGCGTGTCACATATCAGTCTACAAAAATCTTTTTTTTACTGTCATTACAATATAGTTGTTTAATTATTAGTGATTAATATTAGTTATTTGCAGGGACTATACACAGAAATCTGCGTGTGACATGTCACATACATGAAGCACATTTTCATAGTTAAATGTATTTATCTTTTGTGCGTGTCACATATCACTATACAGGAATCATATTTTAATAGTTAAATGAACATAATGTTTTTTTTTGGGCCTACACACATAAATGTGTGTGTGACATGTGACTATACATGATACACATATGTGCGTGTTACATATCACTATACATATATCCTATTTTAATATTAAATTATTAATTTTTGGTAATGTCATTTAAAGATTAGTGTGTTGCAGGGGCTATACACATAAATGTGCGTGTCACATGTCACTATACATAAATCACATTTTCATACTTAAAATATTCTTTTTTTTTTTGTCCTGTCTTCATAATAAAATGTAATATATTATAGCTTACCTCTCAGTTGTAATTTGCACAGTGTAAAGTAGTAAATTAGGAAAGAATTGTCTTCTCAAGTAACAGCAGCAGTTAACTATGAAGTCACTCCGTTTATCACCTGAGTAGAAATGTAGAATTTTGTGGAAAGTAGGCAGTATTTATAAACTTGTAGACATTTCTGGAAACTCAGACCGTTACAACTCAATACGCATGCACTATTTGCGTTCCAGCTTACAATTTGCGTTCCATCCGCCATTTTGTGCGTAGTAGTGGTCAAAATGGTGTTTAATATCAGTGTGGTACGTGCCGTATAGTATGTATTTCATTCTTGCTAGTCAGTGTAGTATAGTCTTAAGCCTCGTTTTCGTTTTGTTCGTCGGCCATTTTTTCTCTCGTTTATCGATTTTATTAGTGTCTAAAGTGTTTTATTTTTATTTAAATGAAGGTGTAACTTGTTTTTTTGAGGTGCTGGATCGTTCCTCTTGCTGTAGGTAAGCTTTTTATGTGTGTGTTGTGTGTATTTATTGTGTTTTAAATGTTTGTATGTCGGCGTGTTGCGTCCGATGTTTGCAAGGTCGTAATGTCTGGTAACGTGTCTCGTATGGTGTTTGCGTGTGTAGCCTCGTTTTCGTTTTGTTCGGCGGCCATTTTTTCTCTCGCTTAGCAAATTTTTTAGTGTCTAAACTCTTTTATTTTGAGTGAAATGAAGGTGTAAGTTGAGTTTTTGAGGTCCTGGATGCTACCTCTTGCTGTAGGTAACCTTTTTATGTATGTGCTGTGTGTATGTATTGTGTTTTGGATTTTGTAATGTTCGCAAGTTGCGTCCGAGTGTTGCGAGGCCGTAATGTGTGTTAACGTGTGTCGTATGTTGTTTGCGTTGCTCGTAAAATGTAGTAAGTGTCGTAATTGGTGTGTCGTGTAGTTTGCGTTGCGACGTGAAGTTTGCGAGGGTCGCAGTTGCTGGCCATGCCAGCAACTGCGGCTCTCGCTTCGCGAGGTCATCAGTTGCTGGCAAGGAGCGTCTGCGGCGCTCCATGCCAGCAACTGAGGCCCTTGCCCACTGCCCTCGCTTCGCAAGGCCCGCGGCTCGCACAGCGAGCCATGGGCTCGCTACGCGAACCCGCAAGCGTTAGCAACAACTCGCAAAACTATATATGTGATGATTCAAACATATTAATATAGATAATGGAGTTATATGATTGTGAGGCTATTTACTAATGTGCTGTCTCTTCAACAGATTTTCCAGCTGTGAGCACAACATTATCTGTTTTCATATGGATGATGAGTCACAAGTTGAAATTAAATTGTTTTTATGTGCCTATAGCAATATAGAGCATCAATTTCTGATAATATAGCATGCTTTTATATTGTTTTTTAATGTTGTACTGTCTCTTTAACCACTGCTCCGGCTATCAGCAATGGATTTAAAACCATGTGTGAGTGCTATTTAGTACCAGTACATTTTTCTTCAGATTTTTGATATCACGGTTCTGCCCTAATTTCCCAATGCTCAGTACAGTCTCAATTGAATAGGATTTTGTAGAAGCAGTAATTCTTAATATTTTGTCAGTGCAAAAATCAATGGAAAAGTTTGCTGTATTTTTTATCTGGCTTGCTGCAGTCAGTTGTGGTAGTTCTCTTGCAATGACGCTGTGATGGGTGAATAGAATAGCATGGGAGATTTACTTTCCACTTAATGATGGTGTAATTTTGCGATTTAGGGAATTGTAACACACTTGCAGACTGCTGTTTCACCCTTACATGGGTTCTGGCAACTGTTCATAAGGTCATGATCCAGAGCTCAGGGCCGGAAGAAAGCAATGCTTAGTAAAAGTATAGTCAAAATATATGGTAGATTAATAGCTCAACAAAAACTCAGTTTATGCCTGAAATTTTAGCACTCTTAGGGCCACATTCAATTGCAATTTGGCCAATTGAATAGGGCTCTAAATAAGCACATAGCATATCCACCCTTGTGGGACGTCTCTAGCACTCATGGGATTTTCTTCTTCATTTGCCGTTTATAGTTGTGAAAACATTTGCAGACTTGGGGAAATTTAGCACTTGAATCGCCGATCAGAGCCCGCAAAAAGACACCAATTGAATAGCAAATTAACTTGCGACCTCACTTACGCTCTACGGATCTCCAGAAACCTCAATTGAATATGGCCCTTGGACTTTTGCTGTGTTCCTTATAAAGCCTACAGTCTCCCTTACTAAATAATTCTTGTTTTTTAGTAGTTCAGTCGTGCCTGACTCTCCGTGACCCTATGACTGCAGCACGTGTGGCACAACTATTGATATGTCTCTGGTCGTGCTTATGCATAAGGTGGAGTGGGTTGCCAGTTCCTTCTCCAGAAAACCACAATTTCTCTGACCTCTCTGCTATGATCTGCCCATCTTGGGTGACCCTACATGGTTTAGCTCACAGCTTTCAGTGAGATGCACAAGTGCCTTCACAACGACAAGGCAGCGACCCAGAAGGGGAAATATATCTAGCACTCAATATATTTATATTTCAAATATTAAACTGTTGTGACATAAAATAACATATTTGTAACCAATTGTGTTTATATTATAAAGGTTAATACATTTACTTCACCTTTTCTTTAGGATATAACTAAATAATTCGGTATTTTGCATATTTATTTAGCTATATTTCTACAAATTTTACAGGTTTTATGTTTGCTTTTATGTTCTATGCGGTCTGATAACAGCTAAAACATTAGCTACTAGAAATTCACAGCCTTATTAAATTGCGATTCAGCAAATTTAAAAAGGCTCTATTTAAGCACATTACATATTTTTTACAGTTATTTTAAGTTAGTGAAGACCTTGCTTTTGAATAGAAGTTAACTAACTAAAAACCTCTGTAAAAAAATATGCTATGAGCTTAAATAGAGCCCTTTTAAATTTGCTGAATCGCAATTTAATAAGGCTGTCAATGTTCACATTTCTACTTACAAAAAGACTACAACAAAATTTCCTGTGGCCAATAGAAAAAAGCCTGATATAATAAGTGCGCTGCTTCTCATCGGTTTAGTCAGAGGTAATTTATTTATACATGTGACTTTATATAAACTATATATTTATACATTCTGAATCATATGTGATATAAAAGGAAGGAATGTGCATTTGTAATAAACAGAGATGGGAATGTAAGCGGATGTTTAGAGTATGTTCTGCTCCTAATAACCATTAGATACAATTTCCCTTTCAAGTAGATGTTGTTCTGCTTATTTTTAAGGATGATCAAGAGAAGTAATTACCTCATTATGGTAGCATTATAAAGAGGCTGAGTGGCCCATACATGACCAATATGCTATCAGAGGAGACACACAAAAGATTTATGACATGTTAATGCTCCTATCTAGGATGAGCTGGGAAAATTACTATACTCATAGCTGTGACATACAACTAATGTGTACTAATGAAAGTGACATGTTTGAAGGCTCAGTCCCTCCTAAGACCAACGTGCACTATTGGTAGTGACAAGATAAAAGTATTGGTCCCTCCAAGGACCTAAAAAGGTGTTAATTACAGTAACATGTTTAAGGGTTCAGTTCCTTTAAAGGACCAGGTGTTACTAATGGCAGTGGCATTTTTAAGGGCTCAGTCCCACCTAGGAACAAAGTGTAATAATAACAGTGATATGTTTAATAATCAGTACTTTTTAGGACCAAAGTGTATTAGTGCAAGTGACATGTTTAGGGGGTATTCCCTCCTAGGACCAAAGTGCACTAATGGCAGTGTGATACGTAATGGTCAGTCTCATCCAGGATTAAAGCATACTAATAACAGTGGCATGTTTACGGGCTCAGTCCCTCCTAGGACCAATATGTTCTAATGGCAGTCATGAGATTAATGGTTAGTTCCTCCTAGGACCAAAGTATCCTAATGACAATTACATGATTTAGGTTAGGAAGTTTCAGTTTGATTTATGCTATACAATGTATAATATATATATATATATATATATATATATATATATATATATATGTATATATATATATATATATATATATATATATATATATATACTGTCCTGATATGTTGGTAGAATATTATATTGTAGGAACAAGGCCACCTGGTTCCAAATGAACTCTCTAATAATGGACTTTATTAGCAGGGGACATTTCACTGTGTGTGTTCTCTGTGTGTATGTTAATTTAGTTCCTGCCATCAAAGAAAATAGCTTTGTTTTTTGTGTTGACTTTTAGAGCAAAACAGCCATCCCTGGGCCTCCCAAGGTTGGATTGCTGGTACTTTGATGTCGGTGTTTGGCAACCATTCAGTAGGTGGTATGATGAACAAATACTTCAAATGACCAACATAACTTGGACCCAGCTGTCTTGACTGTCCCCTAGTGCTGAAGGGACACAGGTGTATAAATATTTGAATGCTCTGACACTGCTGAATATACCACAGCCTAAACATAGATGTTGACCATGCAGGAGTTTAATGTGATTAGGCAACCATGTTATTCGTTGGATATTGTCAACACTAAAGGCAGTGACACTTTTAATTTAAACACAAATATTAAAATAAGAATAATAACCGTGACGGTATACCCAAACCTGCCTTTCTATTAATTTCCCTTTTGTTAAACCATCTTATGTACTTGTGGTCTATACGACATAATTACCACATTTCACAAGATCTAGTATCAATTTTCCCATCATATATAAGCTATCTGGGCATCAGCTATGTAGAAAAAGAGCTCCTGGTGCTTGCACAGAAAGGATTAAAGTTGCACAAGATCAATTTTATATGTAAGGAATCCCCTATGATTTTGTAGCTCAAGATGGTTTTTATAAACAATTACAATACATAGCATTATAATAATACATGTGATTTAAAGCAGAGTAAAGGTACTTCCATACAGGAGTATACAAATAATTCACTAGTGTCCAGAACAAAATACTCAATGAGCTTCCTGTATTTTATCATTCCTTTAAGTTCTAATGATAAGGCACACACTAGTACTATTTATGTACATATACAATAATATTCATTTGTATTACACATATACAAAAATGTACACTGCTAATAATGCACAGATCCAGCACTGTGTGGTGCTAATGCACTCATACAACAAAGCATAGTGCTAATTATGCACACATCCAGCAATGCAACATGCTAACGCACACATACAACAATTCATAGTGCTAATAATGCACACATCCAGCAATGCAACATGCTAACGCACACATACAACAATGGATAGTGCTAATAATGCACACATCCAGCAATGCAACATGCTAATGCTCACATACAACAATGCATAGTGCTAATACTGCACATATCCAGCAATGCAACATGCTAATGCACACATGCAACAATTCATAGTGCTAATAATGCACACATCCAGCAATGCAACATGCTAACGCACACATACAACAATGCATAGTGCTAATAATGCACACATCCAGCAATGCAACATGCTAATGCACACATACAACAATGAATAGTGCTAATAATGCACACATCCAGCAATGCTTCGTGCTAATGCACACATACAACAATGCATAGTACTAATAATGCACACATCCAGCAACGCTTCATGCTAATGCACACATACAATGCATAGTACTAATAATGCACACATCCAGCAATGCTTCATGTTAATGCACACATACAACAATGCATAGTACTAATAATTCACACATCCAGCAATGCTTCGTGCTAATTCACACATACAACTATGCACATTGCTAATTTTTCCCAAAAAAGATCACCTAAAAATATTAATATTTACTTCTTAAAAGTTATAAAAGCTAAACAATCTGAATGGCCGTTTAAATAGGAACCAAACACCACACACTAGAGATTCTTATTATTACTAAGATTTTATTTGAATGTCAATCACTCAGCTACTTCTACATTTCAAAACAAGTTAGACCTGATTCAAAACTGTTGAATTTAAATAAAAATATTACCTACTTGAGGAGCTGACCATTTAAAAAAAGGAAGAAAGTATTAGACAGGATCAGGTCAGAAAAGAAAAGAAAACGGAACTGTTCAGTGATAAATCATTTGATTATAGAAAGTTAGAAGTTAAACGCTGCTTTTATTTTGCTTTCTAATAAAAAAAGGGCCTGTCATGATACAGGGTAAACTGTCCGTCTGTATCCTTTCATTAAATTAGACAGTCACTAAAAGAGCACATGAATTCCAGGATCCAGGAAAAGAACATAGTTCTACCACCTATGTATTAGCAAGAATATTCTTTTATTGAACACTATACTGCATTTTTATAGGAAAATACAATGATAGCTCAAACACATTAACAAAAAGTAATTAAACTGTGGTGCCAATAAACACTATGGGCCTCATTCAAGTGAGCCATCGGGAGATCGGGACGTCCGTAAGGGAGCCCGTAAATAGTTTTGCTATTTAACTGGTTTCTTCTTGCGGGCTCCGACCAGGTAACGGGCTCCAGCCTCTGATTCCATGCAATGGTTAACATCGCAAGTTACAGCCCGTCCGAGCCTTTGATCTTTTACGGCTGCAATAGTTACAAACACTAAAATTGCAAATCACTATTCAACTGCTGCAATGCCTCAACCACGCAAATGTTTTCACACCCATAAATGGCACAAATCCTACTGGTACTAGATAGGACCCGCAAAGGTGTTAAAGACATGTCAGGAGCACTGTAAATGCAAATATCACTTCTATACTGCACTGCAAATGACTGGGAACATGATGGAAGACATTAGAACTAATTGCACAACAGTCTCAAGCCCGTAATTCTTCAATAATAAATATTATTTTATATGTGTAATTTTGTGGGTTTTATCAATCTTGGGAATCCATAAGTTAATACATATCAGGACACCCATATGGACTAGAACATTGACTTTATCCATATTGATTATTTTGTACTTTGCAGGTTTGCGGGTCCAATCGCATATCGGACCCTGAAATGCTAGTTGATTGACATGTAACCTCCATGTTTTACTGACTTTTTACTGACGGGCTCTTTTTCTATCGGCTGTTTCTGCTTCGAGAGTTACGGTCTTGCTTAATTGATCATGTTCACGCCCCGAAATGCTACATACGATGGCAGGGTTTACAATTTGCGCTATTTGCCCAGGAATTGCGGTGTTGTCCATTTGAATAGCACCATAATTCCAACAAACTGCGGGTCCGCAGCAGGCCCGCAGACATACAGACTAGTTCCCGGGACTTGCGCCCTCCGAATTGAATGCGGCTCTATTACTTGGTAACATAATTAAGATCACTCGGTCAGAAGGCCAATTTAACCTAAATACTCAGAGCTGTTGCATAATATGTGACTGGTTGTTTACATATCTCCACAGGAGACCTTCAGTGATACACTATCCTATTTTAAGCATTGTGTCAGCACCACAAAGGTCCTTCATAGACCAGGTCACACAGTATACCCTGAATTACCACAAAGCTATTAATAAAACAATACAGACAAGCATCAGGCATGTTTAACATGATTATAATCACTTTAGCAATCTGTTACCCACAAATGTAATGCACCCAGTATTACAGTACAGTGGAAACAACCACCTCTGTGGTACAGTGATTATATATATAGCAGAACATGGTAATGCCAGTGGCTTAGAAGAATCCCTTGGCTTACAAGAGGCCCAGTGAAAAGACTGGCACATGGTGCTTTGTGAAAATGCCCCTTTATCAAGCTTAGTTATAAAAACAACACCATATAGGGATAAACTGACCATAATGGTACTTTAATGGTGCACTGTAATGGTACAGGTGTTATAGCTAAGTTTTAAGGGTTTCATTTTCAATCATTTTTATTAACTCACATTGTGAAATATCAACATACAATTGTAAATACAATTTTACTCTCCAATGAGAATTTAAAAAGGTAAACAAAATAATCAGGTGTCATAACTCTTAAAGGATCACAGCAGTTAAAGAAAAAGAGAAACACGTGTTTGTCAAGTAGTAACCAAACTAACAATATTAGCAGTTATGTTAACTATGTACATAAAGCATTTTTTTTGTGAAAATCTGAATTTCTGAAGACTCTGTGAATATAGGAATCCATTTTGTGTTTGTTATATAACATCACTAGAGCTAGATGATGACGTGCATACTTGTAGTTATCAGTGGAAGGAGGAGTGGATGAGGAGGGAACAGGCTTTGTTTGGTAATAGGATAAGACTTAAATTGACAGCATACCCCTTCCACCTCAATGGCCCAGAAGCAGACACCTTGCATCATTCTATGCCACTATAGCACTACAAAAATGTAAAATGTGCCTCTCAAACACAACTTCTATCAATGTATCATGGATCCCTCCATGGTCCTGCGGAGTCATGAACAAAAATTCTAATTAAAAAAATAGCTTATGCCTTTTTCCCTGCTTAATTAATCTCTTGGTCAGACTTAAAATGTTCAAACATATATATATATATATATATATATATATATATATATATATATATATATATATTCAATTTTGCACTAGTCCTCTAAATAGCACATATTATTAGTGATAACTAGGTATATTGTGATATAAAAATACAATATTTCGTGATAAAGCTCACATTGAAAATAGCAGCATCACTTCACAATGCAACACAAGCAAAATAAACTACACATTAACGCCAAATATAAGAAATGTATAAAAGCTAAGAAGGAACTCAGACTGAAGATGGTGGGACAAACAGTAAGTTTTCTCAAAAAATATCAGCTTTTTTAACCACAATAAAATTATATTTTGTTTATACTGAACATCACTATTTGAAAGTTATGGGTGATGAACCATTGCAGTGGCCCTGTAATTATTTGTAATGTACAGACATTTTAATTACCGTAATCGTATTTCCTCTAGTTGCTTCTCTGAGATAGAGTACTCTCCCTTCCATTACACTGTTTGCATGTTTTACTTTTTATTAAACAGTAGGTGATATAAGAATAAAGTAAATAGCTGACCGGCAAGTGTTTTATGTAACAGCTTTGTATGATACACTTATTTTACCCTTGTGAGGTTTGAATCCTGTTACATCTTCCTATAAGGACAATGCAGCCTCAAATCATCGCTTGATCTTTGTCATGTGGCTCCCTCTGATGGTAGAATATGTTTTTGTCTCACTTTTGTAGTAAAAGCGGCAGTTTTATATTTACAAATAAGAGATCATGACTAACAGCCTTATTAAATTGCGATTCGGCCAATTGAATAGGGCTCTATATAAGCACAGAGCATATTTTTTTTTTACAGAAGTTGTTAGTTAGTGAACTTCTATCCAAAAGCAAGGTCTTCACTAAGTAAAAACTTCTGTAAAAAAAATATGCTCTGTGCATATATAGAGCCCTATTCAATTGGCCGAATCACAATTTAATAAGGCTGTAAATATGTAATTATATACTACATAAGACATACACCATGATATTTTGATTACTCTAACTCCTCCTATATATCTGTAACATGCCTTCATAGAACTCCTCATTAATGTTGTTTCTTACTCTTCCTCCTGTTGCCTAGTATAGTCTCTCATAACACCGATTTCTACATATTACCCAAATTTAATTCCTCCTATGATCTCTCCCTATAAGTCCATATTTTCCTCATATAACCCCTTTCCTATAACTTTCCTATTCATGCATATACCCTCACTTATAACTCCTTCTATTGTTCCATATAAACTCTAACTATAATGCATCACATTACAAACTATAATGTCTTACTAACTATAACCTATCTCTAAATATAACCTCTCCCTCTTCCATTTTCCACATTTACTCCTTCTTACAACTTCTCCTATTGATCCTTATAACCTCATCTATAACTCCTTCTATTGCTCCATATAACCTCTAACAACCACTGACCCCATTGAATCATATAACCTCTCCCTTTAACATTTCCATTTTCCCCATATAACCTATTTTTATAACTTCTCCGACTGATCTATATAACCTAACCTATAACTCCTTCTATTACTCTATATAACCTCTAACTATAACTCATCTAACTTCTTCTTGAATCTTTACACATTGCTCCATATAACTACTCCATAAATCTATTAATACTGCTCCATCTAATGCCTCTCTAAAGCTCATATAATCCCTCCCTAGATGTCCTTATTTTGCTCCATGAACCCCTCTCTAAACTTCCTTGTGTTACTCCATTCTACCCTTTGTGAATCTCATCCTTTTGATCCATATAGCTTTTCCCTAGATTTCATCATATTGTAACCCCTCTCCATATCTTTATATTATGACCCCCATAATTCATTACACTACATCCTATACCACTAGACCACTTTTCTCATAGGACAGCTCTGTGGTTGGAAACAGGTAGCCCAGGACCTACATGTGGACCTCATACACTTCCCATGTGCTCCCCAACCTCTTGCCTGGAGTGTGAGCGCTTGTCCCTCTGCAACAATACACAGCCCATTATATCCCTTTAAAACTACCAAATAATACCAAACTCTACTCCTAAATACTTCTAGTTACATATAGCTCTGTTGTCTATTAATTTTGCTTGACCTCTTTCTACAGTAATTTTGCTGTTTTGCTATGCGTAAAATAAAAAAAAGTTTTAACATTTAAGCACTTGGAGGCCACATATGAGGCTGTTCAAGGTAAATAGGTTGCCTGTCACTGCAAAGTGACTCAATCACTGATACAAAGAGACAACATTTTACTTAGTACTTTTCAGTCCTTTTACCCACCCAGAATCCTTTGCCTTCAGTTGTGTTTTACAGAAGAGAAGACAGGTGGGCTGTGGGGTGTGGGATATTTTTAGGTATTCTAGGCTGTTTTTGTACATAGTCCAGGACATGTGAATTGGGGGTGCGTACCACTAATGAATACTCTCTTTATGTGGTTTGAGTGTCTGGTTTTACATATGCCAGATAGCCTTTGTGTGACAGCCAATAGATTGTGCATGTTGTTTCTCACTATACATCAGTAGAAATCCTGTATGATACTGTGTAGTGGAAATACTGTGACGTCAATCAGCTATGTCATGCATTTCTGTTTAACAGCTATTAATTAATTAATTAATTAATTAGTAATCAATTTAGCATATTAACTGCATATTTAGGGTACAGTTGTGTCATGTAATAAATAAGAGGATTAGTGACATCACTCTCATTCACTTTCAGTGTTCTTACCCAGAAACAAATATTTATATCACTTCCAGTGTTACCTAACACAAATTTCTGATGTATTATTATTATTATTATTTAATTTATTTGTAATATGCCAACATAGGGCATCATTCTATTAATGGCTGTAAAATGGCCGCAAAGCTCCGATTCCTTTCGAGGGTGCTGTGAACCCTCGTAGCCCTACGTGCTATTCAAATGAAAGGGGCCATAGCACACCTCTTCCTACGGCCGATTGCAAGCAATGCAATCGGCCGTTAGCTTTGGCAGGCTTGGACATGATTGCGGGAGTTAGCCCGCGGATCAGAGTGCAAGCCCGCCAAACTAAAAACTCAAATATAAATTCAATGCAGCAATGTACAGCGCTGTAATTTATAGGGGACACATTGGGGGACATGAGGATAACATGTAGCACATTGGCTAGCTGGCACATCGCCGCTATCCAATACTGTCATTTGTGGCTGCAGTCCGCCAGGCTTGGAGATCGAGTTGCTGCCTTGGAGGTCATCTAAGCTCGAGACTTAGATGCACTGTATAGTGCTGAACAATGCTTCATTGAATATCTATTAACTCCTAAAGATATCCAAGCCTGTACGAGTACAGGCTTGGTTTTAAATTTTAATAAAGCCCAAGGTCCTGATGAAATACATCCAAGGGTACTGCGGGAACTGGGCTTTGTAATAGCAAAACCATTATTTCTAATTTTTCAGGATTCACTCAACACAGGGTCTCTACCAGATGGCTAGAGAAAGGCAGAGGTGATACCTAAATTTAAGAAGGGAGCAATAGCAAATCCGGGGAATTATAGACCAGTGAGTCTCACTTCGGTAGTGGGAAAGCTTTTAAAAGGGTTAATAAGGGATAATATACAGGAATATGTCTATTCAAACAGGATTATAACTAGGAGCCAACATGGATTTATGAAGGAAAGGTCATGTCAAACAAACCTAATTAGTTTCTATGAGGAGGTTAGTAGGAACTTGGATCAAGGCAACTCAGTGGATGTAGTCTATTTGATTTTTGAAAATGCTTTTGATACAGTGCCACATGGGAGACTATTGAGCAAACTTAGGGATACAGGAATTGCCATAAATATTTGCTTTTTGGATTGGGTTGGCTAAAAGACAGGAAGCAAAGGGTTGTTGTAAATGGAGCATACTCCGATTGGACTAATGTGGTAAGTGGGGTTCCTCAGGACTCAGTATTAGGTCCTCTCCTTTTTAACATCTGCATTAATGACTTGGAAGTGGTATTGGAGTGTGGTGTCTACATTTTTGCTGATGACACAAAGTTTTGCAAGGTAATTAAATCAGGGATTTGCATAAATTGGAGGAATGGGCATCTAAGTGGCAGATTAGATTTAATATGAATAAATGTAAAGTTATGCATCTGGGAAGAAAAAATAGCCATGCAATTTATAATCTTAATGGAGCAAATCTAGGGATATCATATATTGAAAGGGATTTGGGAGTACTTGAGGAGAACCGCTTAGGTAATAGTGCTCAATGCCATGCAGCATCTGCAAAGGCAAGTAAAATATTAGCATGTATTAAGAAGGGTATAGTAGCAAGGTAAGCAAATATAATTCTCCCACTATACAAATCCCTAGTACGCCCTCATTAGGAATATGGAGTACAATTTTGGGCACCACTACATAAAATGGACATTTTAGGGCTGGAAAAGGTACAGAGAAGGGCAACAAAGCTAATAAAGGGAATGGAGGGGCTAAGTTATAAAGAAAGACTAACGAAATTAAATGTATTTACTCTAGCAAAAAGGTGTCTAAGAGGGGATATGATTACCTTATATAAATATATCCGGGGTCAGTACAAGGTTTTGTCAAGGGAACTGTTTGTGCCAAGAGGTTTTAAACTGACAAGGGGACATCCTTTGAGATGTGAAATAAAAAGATTCCACCTTAAAGAAAGAAAAGTGTTCTTCACAGTAAGGGTGGTTAATCTGTGGAATTCTCTACCAAAGGAGGCGGTGACAGCGGATTTGATAGATAACTTTAAAAAGGGATTGGATTTATTTTTAAATAAAAAGGGCATTAAGGGCTATACTGGTTTAATAGAGAGGGAGTATTGATCCAGGGATGAATCTTATCTCCAGTATCTGGGGTCAGAAAGGAATTTAATATTTTTTCCCTGTTGAGACAATTGGCAATTGAGTTTTTTTTTTTCTATTTGCCTTCTTCTGGATCAATTACCAATAAATCCATGTATTGCAGATCAGAGGAGATGTAAAAAGGTTGAACTTTTTTCAACCTAAATTACTATGTAGCTATGTAATATTCACTATCACATATATAGTTGTGAGCGTACGAGTTGTTGCTAACGCTGCGGGCTCGCGGGCTCGCATAGCGAGCCGCGGCCCTCGCGTAGCGAGGGCAGTGGCCGAGGGTCTCAGTTGCTGGCATGGAGCGCCGTAGGCGCTCCATGCCAGCAACTGCGACCCTCGCAAACTTCACGTCGCAAACCAAACAGCACGACACACACATTACGACACTCGCAAACAACATACGACACACGTTCACACACATTACGGCCTCGCAACACTCGGACGCAACTCGCGAACATTACAAAATGTAAAACACAATACATACACACAGCACATACATAAAAACCTTACCTACACCAAGAGGGAGCACCCAGGACCTCAAAAATACAACTTACACCTCGATTTTACTCGAAATAAAACAGTTTAGAGACAAAAAAAAAATCTAAGCGAGAGAAAAAATGTCCGCCGAACAAAACGAAAACGAGGCTACAGCACTCTAAACTCGCAAAACACCACAAGAAACTCGCAAAACACCACAACAAACTCGCAAAACGCAACAAACGACCTACGGATATTCATACCACACAGTGCACACATTCAGCATGCTTACACAGCAGCTCCACACCACTAATGCTGCAGCAACATCAACACAGATTGCCAGCTCTTCATCACAATGCTTCAAAATAGGTACAGTATATTCATTTAGTAATGTATTACATATTTCATTATTATACACCAAACAGCATTAGCTACCTTACAATTTCATTGCCGTCATTTTTTGACGGACAATTCGCTAGTATATACATAAGATACAGCAAAGCATTAGGAAGCGCCTTTGCTAACAGTCTATAAGGAGCCTTATATATATTGGGCCATAGGGCTCAAATCACATATATACTTGTGTGTATGCGGGCTGTTGCTAATGCTGCGAGCTTGCACAGCAAGCCTGCGGCCCTTGCGAAGCAAGGGCAGCAGTTGCTGGCATGGAGCGCCAAATCGATCCATGCTAGCAACTGCGGACCTTGCAACATTTACGGAGTTAGGAAACAAAAATACGAGACGCGTTACGACCCATTATGACCTCGCAAAAAACACCCGAAACCCACGCACATGAAAACATGAAAAACACAATAAATACACACAACAAATACATAAAAAGCTTACCTACAGCAAGGGGGGGCACCCAGGACCTCGAAAACTGAAGTTACACCTCAATTTAACTACAAATAAAAGAGTTTAGACACCCGAAAATCCCCTAAGCGAGAGAAAAAATGGCCACCGAAAAAAAATGAAAACGAGGCTACAGCAGTCTAAAGACGCAAAACACCAAACACCTATGGATTTTCCGAAAAAGACGTACGAGTTCCGAAAACAAGGACGCAACCCGCGCGACCCCAAAAACATTAGAAACACAATAAATACACACAACAAACACATAAAAAGCTTACCCACAGGAAGCGGGGGCACCCAGGACCTCTGCAAGTAAAGTTACACCTCGATTTAACTCCAAATTTCGGAGTTTAGACACCCGAAAATCACCTAAGCAAGAGAAAAAATGGCCGACGAACAAAACGAAAACGAGGCGAAAGGACCCTAAACACACAAAACACCACCAAACACCTACGGATTTTCCGAAAAATTCGGACGACAAACGAAAACAAGGACGCAAAATCAGCCACAGCCGCATACCACACATTAGGCGCCATTTTAGAACACTAACTTATACAATCCGGAAGTACACAGCTACCCTAACGGATATGCCTCGCGCACGCACACTATTACACTACACACTGCACACATTCATAACGCTTACACAGCAGCTCCACAGCACTGATGCTGCAGCAACATGAAAACAGATTGCCAGCTCTTCAACACAATGCTTCCTGCATATATTACTTCACAATAGGTAAAGTATATTAATTTCTTATTTTATTAAATATTCATTGCCATACCAAAAAAAAACACCAACGCTGCTCATAGCACACAAACAACCAAGAGCCTCGCAATGAGCGCCGAAGGATCTTAAAACACCCCAAAAAATTATTTTGCACGCATAAAACATTGCCTGCCTTACAATCTTATTGCTGTCATTTTTTGACAGGCAAGTCGCTAGTATAGTATATCATTGAGGAGGAAACATTCCATCACTCTGAAGTCTTACCTTATGATAGATTCGACACCCCTTTGTGCCTAACACCTGAGTGTCTTATCTGGCTAATAGTGGAACCAGGCAGTACAGACTCTTATAGCAGGAAATGCCCATCCTTCTGCTGAGATAAAAACAGTATAAAAAGAAGCCGACTAGTTTGATTGCTCTCTGCAATCTTTCTCAAGGCAATAAGTTTCCCTAAATGAATTATTTAGGCATTCATAAATAACTATGTAATAAGAGGGTGGATGCTTTAAAAAGCTGAGAGTTTAGGGCCCACTTTATAGCTCTGCTGCTTCGTAATTCCCTAGCAGCTGGGACCCTTGCCTAGTTAGGAGTATGGTTCAATAATGACGAAAACTGTATCCATATGTTTAGATTTTTTGTTTCCCCACTGAGTCAATGTGTGCAAATCTAGATTAAGGAAATTAGGTAATAACTGTCGTTCCTTAGCATTTACAATTGCTATGGTATTATAAAAGAGGGCTCCACAGACAAAACAATTATGCAATTTTTTTGGGACTCTGTGACATCAAACATCAAAATATTGTCTTAATTAAATATGTGTCTGACTTGGCCTTCCTTAAAGATCAGTTACCAAAGGAATAAATGGGATTAAAATACAGAAGCAACAAGCATCCTTAGGCAATGTCTGATGGACTTGCCACTTGTGCTGCCTATATTAGTTAGCATGCACCATTTTTCTCTGTAGTCCTCTCTCTCTGATTTTGCAGTCTCTGGGGATTCTTGTTTTGTCTGTGTTGTCTACCACAATCAAAGTCAAAACAGACACTTTACTCACTCCTGTGAATGGGCTATTACTTCAGATGTACCTGTTTTAAAAACAGCACTGTTTTAGGGTACTTTTACAATTAGCCTTGGAAACGCATTCAGAGATAGGAAGATTATAGCTGCTAATCTATACCAATATCTACTTTGCCTGTCCATTGAAGTAGGTATATGGTTCAGAGCATAACCATTGACGTATTGATGGAGAAATAGGAGGAAGCCTACTTCTAGTGATTGACTACTCAAAGAATAAAACTTGGGGCCTCATTCAAATGTGATTTGGCCAATTGAATAAGGCTCTATATAAGCACACAGCATATTTTTTTACAGAAGTTTCTAGTTAGTGAACTTCTATCCAAAAGCAAGGTCTTCAGTAACTAAAAACTTCTGTAAAAGAATATGCTGTGTGCTTATATAGAGCCCTTTTCAATTGGCCAAATCACATCTGAATGAGGCCCCAGGTCTACTATCTTTAGCTATTGCATCTATGCCACTAATAGTCCATCAGACTCCATTGGATAGACATATTTTATAAACTGTAATGCCAGGTGGTGGAAGCCCGGTGGCAGATAGATCGAAAAGAAAAGGTATCAAGGGGCAAATCCAATCACAGCCAAACACAGTCCAAAAGGCTGGACAGGCTGCAATCAGCCAAAATCCATAAACAGAACAGGGATTATGGCATCCAGAAGGCAGGGTAGATGATGAAACAGACGAGGTTAAGCACAAAACTATCCAAAATCACCAAAGCATGTATGTCAACCTGCAGCCTTAAGAGCAAAACAACTGAGCAGTGAGTGTCAGTCTGACTGTCTTAAATAGTGCAGATGCTACTAGTCAGCTTTAAGGATCAGAAGCCAGATCACAAGAGGAAATACTTCAAAATGTGTAGACTGGTGTTAAAAGAAACAGAACTTGCATATCCCAGATGACACCTTCTGTATCTTCACTGAGCTGCAGACACACAATCCCGGGTGGAGGCCCTAAGACGGCCTTGACAAAAAAAAAACCTTGCTGGAATTAATAAATGTGGGGCAAGCAGGGTTGATTGAAGAGAACTGTGGGATTGTATAAGGGAGAAAATGAGAGTAAAAGGTACAAGAAGGGAAGAGAGCAGAGTGAGCGGTAAAGGTTAACGTAGTGCAATTAGGTTAATGACAAAAATATTACAGTGTCTAGAATAATACATTTTATTGAGTTCACTTATCAATTTATAGAAAAGTATACGCATTATGCAGAACAGCGTTTATTGAAACAATGGCAAACCAAGGATTAAAACTTTATGTATCAAAACATATGGAAACAGTCTATTTTCAGGTAGATCACAATATAAAATCAGTGAGATGTTTATCAAAATCCTTTTATATGCTTGCATAACAATTAATTATAAAATATTCTATATTCTGTTAGATCAATAAAGAAATACAAAAAAGTGAATAAAATCTTGTCAAACTTGCATAACAATCGTATGCCTATTGCATAGAATATGTGGTATTTATATTCAGTGATATGACACTATGAAAACAATAAATAGCAAAATCAGGTATAAAAACCTAAATGATAATCCAAATATAAAAACAGGCAGAAGTAATATAAAGCTACTTAAGTTATAATGTAGTTATAATGTAGCTAAATATGATTCTTATATAGGTGGTAGATTATATAAATATTTTATAACAGAATTGACTAAACTTAATTAATCAAAACAATCAGTTTGTTTTTGATAGAATGGACCCAATAAAAAAAACTAATGATGGCTTGGGACTCATATCTGGACCCCCAATACCTTATTTCAGGTTGTACGCTATTGATTGTGACAGAAAAATTGTATCTGGACTATTTCAATTGTATCAGAAAATGTAATAAAAAAAACTGCAGTTATACTTTACCCAAAATTTTAGATTAAAGTGTGGACAATCTTCTGAATAGGACTGTTTCTTAAGTTGGTTAGAAGTAATGCCTTTTGTTCTTCATTTTAGGAAGAATTTGTAGTAAAGATAGATATAATGAATAATCACAGAGAAAAGACAAAAGGGCAGAAGTTTATGCCAGAGAGCAACAGAGAGAGCACCGAGCCTCCCCCTGTCCTAATAGATAAACTCCCCATTACCGGGCTGATTTCCACCAATTGCAATAGCCTCCCGCCATATTTGTATATACATGCATAATTAAGACATGTCAATAAAATGGTGTATAAGGTTCATTTTATTTGCGCTAGAGGGCAAACACTCTCCATGGCCTAACTATGAAATATTATGGAATATACATGTTGACTTTTAGTTATACTTTGAGCCAAATTATTTTTTTATGTTTGAATAAACCACTGTCCCACTATCTGTACCTGTTTTTATAGCGTGTGGTTAAAATAGTGGCAAATTGAACCAAAGCACAAGTCTGAGTACAAATATTATCTTGGGTACATTTATTAGCTCAATGAGACTGGCTAATATTTTCTTTCAAGGTCTACTTAGCTGCCTGAAAGCATTTGGCCTTGTCTCAGGATCCGCTTAATAAAACATTTAGGCCCTCATTCAATTGCAATTTGGCCAATTGAATAGGGCTCTAAATAAGCACACAACATATTTTTTTAAAGAAGTTTTTAGTTAGTAATCATCTATCCAAAAGCAAGGTCTTCACTAGCTAAAAACTTCTTTAAAAAAAATATGTTATGTGCTTATTTAGAGCCCTATTCAATTGGCCAAATCGCATTTGAATGAGGCCCTTAGTAGGCTGCTGAATATTGGTATACTAGAAAAAAATATTTAACCTCATATCAGGTATGACACACATAAGAATGTATGCACTTACAGTAGTAAATAATACATATCAAATAACAAATAAAGTAGATGATATATAAATATGATATTTTATCTTTTAAATGTCACAGCAGTAAGGTAGGATGACAGAGGCTAAAGAGTGGAAAAGAAAGGGGGCAAATGAGAGAGTAGAATGAGAGCAAAAACATGGAAAAGTGGGAAAAGATAGTGGAAGAAGGGAAGTGGTTGAAGAAGAAATCGGATAAAATATGTTGTTCCCTCTTTACTATGTACTAGTATATAGTAAGGCCAATGATTTTATGTTAAGCAGTGCTACAGATCTCATAGACAGAACATAGATTATTTATTATCAAACTACTATATACATAAATCAGTAGAAATATTAAATGGACACTGTCACTGAGTAAGTTGGTTATATCATAAATATTAAAAACTCACTTCCTTGGTCCAAGAGCCTAATTTACTACCCAGGCTAATTGGCCCTTGATCCTGACTTTACAGGGGGGCTATCTGAACAGATCAGGAGTGCATACACACAGTCTCTGATGTGCAGAAACCTCCATAAATCCAGCATGCTTCCCAATGTACACATAAGTGTCACTGTCACCTGGTGCGAGTCAGCTCTCCCCATATTTAAAAAAAATAATTACAGCCTTTGTTTTTTAATGATTATTACATCATCCAATTTTGCTTCAATAAAGAGGAGGTAGCAGGTTCTTGAGTACACTCAGAGATCATTATCTGGCCCAGGTTATACAAGAACCTACTAGAAATGAGGCTATCTTGGATTTAGTCATCAAAAATAATATTGATATGGTATCAAATGTTGAAATAGGGCAACCTTTGGGAAACAGTGATCACAACACAGTCTCATTTGAGATTGAAATAAAAAATAGAACTGTAAGGGGCCAAAATTACAAATACTGAAAATAAAGGGACAACATTCAAATCCTTACTAAATATACATACCGTATATACTCGAGTATAAGCCGACCCGGAGCCGAGGCACCTATTTTACCACAAAATACTGGGTAAAATGAGTGACTCGAGTATAAGCTGAGGGTGGGAAATGTGCTGCCACCTGTGTCCCTCTTGTGCCCTCTGTGTCCCCCTCTTGTGTCCCCCTCTCTCTCCCATGTCTCTTCTCCCCTCTTCCTTCCCTGTTTTTTTCCCCCCTCTCCCTTCCCTGTGTCTACCGGCACCCGGTATATGCTAATGCTGTGACGTCACATGCACGCCACGTCAAGACGCCGAAGGAGCGGAGGCCGGAGCAGGAGCTTCAGATGCAGGTAAGTGAGGGGAAAGGGAGAGGGGGGGGGTATTTAGAGGGGTAGAATGAGGGGGGGTTAGAATCAGGGGGGGTTTAGAATGAGGAGGGGGGGTGAGGAGGAGGGGGGAAAGAGACACGGGGGGGTTAGAGACACGGGGGGCAGAGAGACACGGGGGTAGAGAGACACGGGGGGGTAGAAAGAAACGGGGGGGTTAGAGAGACACAGGGGGGGGGGAGGGGGAGTGACTCGAGTATAAGCCGAGGGGGCCTTTTAAGCCTTAAAAAAAGGGCTGAAAAACTCGGCTTATACTTGAGTATATACAGTACTTATCACCATATACCACGTGGAAATAAAAGTAAAAGGAGTAGATCACAACCCATGTGGCTTAATAATGACTTAAAGATGAAGATGAGGAGTAAGAAACAGGCATTCAAATTATACAAACAAGAGGGGACAGAAACTGCTTTACATGAGTATAAGGAAATCAATAAGGCTTGCAAAAGGGCTATTAGACTGGCTACAATCGAAAATAAATCAAAATAATAAAAAGTAAGACTAACCCTAAATTATTTTTTAAATATATTAATGGGAAGAAGGCCAGGAAAGAAGCTATAGGAACGTTACAATGTGAAACAGGCTGTCTGATAATGAGTGACCAGGAAAAGACAAATGAGCTAAATGGGTTCTTTTCTTTGGTATAAACAAGAGAGGTACCAGTGGTTGGGACACCGCAACATAATGGGGCTACACTACCTTCACCAAATAACTGGTTAACGCAGGAAGAAATCAAAAAAAGGTTGGAAAAAATAAATGTTACTAAAGCCCCAGGTCCTGATGGAATACATCAAAGGGTACTGAGGGAACTGGGCTCTGTCATAGCAAAACCACTATGTCTGTTTTTTCAAGATTCACTCAACACAGGGTCTCTACCAGATGACTGGATAAAGACAGAGGTGATACCTATATTTAAGAATGGAGCAAAAACAAATCCAGGAAATTATAAACCTGTAAGCCTCACTTCTGTAGTGGGGAAGCTTTTAGAAGGGTTAATAAGGGATAGTATACAATAAAATGTCTATTTAAACAGGATTATAAGTAGGAGACAACAGGGATTTATAAAGGATAGGTCATGTCAAACAAACCAAATTGGTTTTTATGAAGAGGTTAGTAGGAACTTGGATCAAGGTAACTTAGTGGATGTAGTCTTTTTGGATTTTGCAAAGGCTTTTGATACAGTGCCACATGGGAGACTATTGAGCAAACTAAGGGATACAGGAATTTCCATACATATTTGATTATGGATTGAGAGTTGGCTAAAAGACAGGAAGCAAAGGGTTGTTGTAAATGGAACATACTTGGATTGGACTAATGTGATAAGTGGAGTTCCTCATGGTTCAGTATTAGGTCCACTCCTTTTTAACATATTTATTAATGACTTAGAAGTAGGATTGGAAATTATTGTCTCCATTTTTGCTGATGACACAAAGTTGTGCAAGATAATTAAAACAGATAATGATGTACTTTCCCTCCAAAAGGGATTTGCATAAATTAGAAAAATAGGCGACTAAATGGCAGATGAGATTTAATACAAATAAATGTAAAGTTATGCATCAGGGAAGGAATAATAGCCATGCAATTTATAATCTTAATGGAGCAAATCTAGGGCTATCAGATATTGAAAGGGATTTGGGAGTGCTTGTGGACAACCACCTAGGTAGCAGTGTGCAATGCCAAGCAGCAGCTGCAAAGGCAAATAATATATTAGCATGTATTAAGAAGGGTATAGAAGCAAGGGAGGCAAATATAATTCTGCCACTATACAAATCCCTAGGAAACAAAACTAATAAGGGGAATGAGGGGGGAGGGGGTAAGTTATGAAGAAAGACTAGCCAAATTAAACTTATTTTCTCTAGAAAAAAGGCATCTAAGAGGGGATATGATTAGCTTATATAAATACATCCAGGGTCAGTATAAAGATTTGTCAAGTGTACTTTTTGTGCCAAGAGGTTTTCAACTGACAAGAGGACATCCTTTGAGATTAGAAGTAAAATAAAATCACCTTAAATAAAGAAAAGTGTTCTTCACAGTAAGGGTGGTTAATCTGTGGAATTCTCTAGCAAGGGAGGTGGTGACAGCAGATTCAATAGATAACTTTAAAAAGGGAATGTACGGTATATATTTTTAAATAAAAAGGGCATTCATGGCTATCCTGGATAATAGAGAGGGGGTATTGATCCAGATGGACTAAAAGTCTTTTCTCAATGAGGGACATTTTATGTTTGTTTGTAAGAGGATTAGAAAACTGATAGGAGTGGGAGGTACAGGCGACAAATAAGAGAACAGTATTGACTTTTGTAAAAAAAGTCTTCAAATATACCCTTGTCATAAGATTGCGATAGCAGACCCCTTAGTATAACCCACTCCTCAAACTACAGATTAGTAGTCTAAACTGTTTAGCAAACTAAAAAAGGGTTAATGTTTGGGAAATAAGCTAATTTAACTACACTGCCTGACCAAAATGTGTTAGAGTCATTAGTTGATGACGCCTGGTTGTTATGTCAATGTTTTAATACCAGATCAATCATCAATAAAGTTTTTGGGTTTTTCAAACTTTGTTTAGTTAAGGGACCCTATATAATGTGTAATTGTTTGAAACGTCAACACATTTTCACTCTCACAGTCTGAAAACATGTGCACAGTCACAGTGTCTGTGTAAACTATTGTGTTCCTCGGACACACTTTTGACAAACCCTGATCCTGATTGTCTGGGAGTCTCTAGTCCTATAATTAAATAAATAAAGATTTAATAAGTTTGTTGCTATTTGGGACAAACAAAACTTTGTTCTGATTACATACAACTGGATAAACAGTATATTTCATGAAAATAGGCCCTGAATCATTGTGTGTTGATACATTTTCCATGTACGGTAATCACTCTCAATATAGATTATGTTGCTTATCACATGTAGTCTGGGTGTTTGTTATAATAACAGCTACATGTTAATAAGACACTATAGCTTTTGGAATATGTATGAAATCACAAATAGCTACAAGATCTAAGTCATTGATTGTGACAGGTGGCAATACCATTGTAATGTCTTGTGTCAATTATAAAAAAGATGTAACCATAGGTTGAATAGTAAGAACTGAACTAAAGGTGAGTAAAGAGTTGTCCATTCTATTCGGTTTAGTTACTGCAGGTAAGCTAGGTTGTTTAAACAATGCAATTTTTTATATAATAACTAAACATGTGTAAGATTAGACATCCAAATCACTAATAAAGTTGCGGGTTGCGCATGTGAATAGCGAGGCATAACCTTAGCCTAAAGGCCCAGTGCAAAGAGACTACATCACACTACCATGACTGGCATATGACGGATTCTGACAACTTTTCTTTCATCGTTTATATGTATATATATATATATATATATATATATATATATATATATGGAGAGAGAAAGAGAGAGAGAGAGAGAGAGAGAAAGAATCAGACTATTGCAGTATATAGTGATCCGTTTTTTATTGGACAAACATACTGTATTCAAAAAAAGTATTGACAAGCTTTAGAGAGATGAACCTCTCTTTATCAAGTCAGTAGAGATACTGTTTTTTGCAAGTGGATTTAACTTACAAGTGAAGGCTGATAAATTGCAGAGTGCACTAACTGTGCCCAGGTGAGAGGGATGTGGCTTTACTGATAAACTAGTATCAAAGGTTTGTGAGCTGTTTGGGCCTGTTTACATGTGGATTTACCTTACAAGTAAAGGCTGATAAATTGCAGAGTGCACTAATTGTGTCCAGGTGAGAAGGCAGAAGTTAATATAAACAGGAGAAGGGGCGAACTTGTGAGCTTGCGAACATTTTCAGTATCAAGTGCAATTCTAGTAAAAGCGTAGGAGTTTAAATAAAAGGAGGGACTGCAAAGAAAAGGGAGGGCAGATTTATAGTGCAAAGGAGGAAAACTTTATACAAATATATTATTTTATATTCTTTATTTTTACCACTGAAATTTTGTAGACAATAATAATAATTATGAGTCAGTTCAGTGGCAACCTCATTCAGTGTACATCCTGTCATATGTATGCAATACTGGAACAGATGATCCAGGGTCCATACCTCTGTGAGAGGTGTGAGCATGTTGCCTCTCTGGAAGCTCAAAATGGAGATCTGGAGTGGAGAATTGCAGCACTTAGTGATATTGCTACACTGGAAGCAAGGTTGGTGCTCACTGAGCACAGTTTAGCTGGGCCTAGCATGGAGGGTGGAGATGTGGCTAGTGAGGATGTCCAGGGAGGTAGCTTGGTTACAGTTAGAAGGGGAATCAGGGGAAACAGGAGAAGGCAGGCCAGTTCTTAGTTGGCAAACACCAACAGATTTGCCAGATTGAGTGAAACTGTTGAGGATGTCCATTCAGGAGTGGCAATACCAGATAGAGCTGTTCCCTCTAACAGCCGGGAGAACAGCTCTACTGGAGGAGAGGGAGGGCAGAATAGGCAGAGCAACAGACAGGTTTTGGTTGTAGGGGACTCTGTTATTAGGAAGGTAGACAGGTTTATTTGTCACCCAGATCCCAGCAATCGAATAGTTTGCTGTCTCCCGGGTGCTCGGGTTCGTCATGTTGTGGATCGGGTACACAAACTATTGAGAGGGGCTGGAAATGAACCCCCGGTTTTGGTACATATTGGTACCAATGACAAAGTTAGTGGAAGATGGAGTGTCCTAAAGAAGGATTTTAGAGAACTAGGTAATAAGCTAGAGGGCAAGGACCTCCAAGGTAGTATTTTCTGAGATACTATCAGTGCCACCTGCTAGCCCAGGGAGGTAGAAGGAGCTTAGGGAGGTTAATGCGTGGCTAAAGATGTGGGGCACTAAGGAGGGGTTTGGGTTTTTAGAGCACTGGGCTGACTTCTCACTTCGGTACAATCTCTACAGTCGGGATGGATTGCACCTTAGTGATAAGGGAGCATTTGTGCTAGGGGATAGGATGGTAGAAAGGCTGGAGGAGTTTTTAAACCAGTAGGTGGGGGGGGGACTAGATATAACTAATGGGGTAGAAAGTGTAGAGGGTATAAGGGAGGAATTATCAACTCATAGGAGAGGAGATAGGGGAGGGGTAGTATAGTCAATAGGGAGATAGTACTAAGTAACTCAAGTACAGTGGCAGGCAATTCAGAACTACATACTCATAACATAAGGTGATTGCTTGCTAATGCCAGAAGCTTGCCAGGAAAAATGGGAGAGTTAGAAATATTAGCAATTAATGAAAAATGGGATTTAATAGGCATTACCAAAATGTGGTGGGATGAATCTCATGACTGCCCTGTTAATCTGGATGGTTATAACCTATTTATAACCTATTTAGGAAAGATAGAGGCAGGTAAACAAGGAGGAGGGATTTGTCTGTATGTTAAGCCTGAACTTAAGCCTAGTCAGAGAAGATATTTATGGTGGACCTAGTGATAAAGTTGAATGTTTGTGGGTAGAGTTAAATAGTGGCGCAGCAAATTCCAAAAGAATATTAGTAGGAGTATGCTATAAACCGCCAAATATAGCTGAAAGTGAGGAAATACAATTATTGTTTCAGATTGGAAATGCAGCGCAGCATGGCCAAGTTCTAATAATGGGAGATTTTAATTACCCTGAAATAAACTGGATAAATGAGACCAGCAGTTCATCTAAGGGGAGCAGGTTCTTGAGCACACTAGAAATGAAGCTATCTTAGATTTAGTCATCACAAATAATATTGATATAGTATCAAATGTTGGAATAGGGCAACCTTTGGGAAACAGTGATCACAACACAGTCTCATTTGAGATTGAATTAAAAAAACAAAATTTTAAGGGGCCAACAAAAACTCTTAATTTTAAAAGGGCAGATTTTAACGGTCTAAATTAAAAATATATATATTTTTCCCTTTGAGACAATTGTCTCGCTTGGGTTTTTTTTTCTGTTTGCCTTCCTCTGGAATAATTAATAATTAAAAATTAAATAAAAAAATAAATAAATAATTGATTAATAATTAATTAACAACTAATTCATTAATAGTTAATCCGCATATTGCAGATCAGAGGAGATCTTAAAAGGTTGAACTTGATGGACTGAAAGTCTTTTTTCAACATTAAATAATATGTAACTATGTAACTAATTAAGGAATGTTCAAAAAAATTAGTAACTGTGCAGAGATTAGTGGGACACAACAAAGCATCACATATATAGTTGTGAGCATGCGGGTTGTTGCTAACGCTTGCGTGCAAAGCGAGGGCAGCAGTTGCTGGCAAGGAGGCCAAAGGCGCTCCTTGCTCTGGAGGAGATAAGAACCGTAGGCGTTCATTGCTACGACCCCCTATGACTTTCGGCCCACAAATGCGGACCCTCGCAAAGCGAGGGGCCGCATTTGCGAAGGTGGAGGTTCCCACGTCGGCTGCAATGAGCCGCAGGCTCATTGCAGGCCACGAGGGGCCGCATTTGCGGAGGTGGAAGCTCTTCGGCGTCTCACACGCGGTTACAAACACCCGCACAAGCGACACTTTACCAAAATACATCAAACACACATTCACTATATACGGACTTACACAAAAAAAAAAAAGAAAAGCGGGACTTACACCGGAAAATGTACGGATTTCGCATCAAAAAATATGACACGCGGGACTTAGAAAAAAAAACATTACGACCTAGCAAAAATATGACCTTAACGCCCGAACCGCGCGCACATGAAAACATTAAAAACACAATAAATACACAACAAGTACATAAAAAGCTCACCCACAGCAAGGGGGGCACCGAGGACCTCTGCAAGTGAAGTTACACCTCAATTTAAGTCCAAATTCCAGAGTTTAGACACATGAAAATCTCCTAAGCGAGAGAAAAAATGGCCGCCGAAAAAAAACGAAAACGAGGCTACAGGACCCTAAACACGCAAAACACCACCAAGCACATACGGATTTTCCAAAAAACACGTACAAGGTACAAGATACACTATTAACAAGGACGCTACATCATTCACAGCCGCGTACCACATACACATTAGCCGCCATTTTACAACACTAACTTACACAATGCAGAAGTACACAGCTACCCTAACAGCTTCCCCTCGCGCACGCAGCCTATTTACACTACACACTGCACACATTGCTGACACTTACACCTCAGCTCCACAACAGTGCAAACATACATTATATGCTGCAGGAACATCAAAACAGATTGTCAGTTCTTCAGCACAATGCTTCCTGCATATATTATTTCCAAATAGGTAAAGTATATTAATTTATTAATGTATTAATTATTTCATTAGCATACAAAAACAAATATACACAAAAAAAACTGCGCGACTCACAACGAGCAGCAACGCTGCACACAGCACACATAGCCTTGCAATAGGCGCAAAAAGCAGATCAACGTCGACAAAACAATAACAGCAAAAGCACCTATCAGAAAAAAAAATACAACAGCCTCACAATGACCACCTACAAAATTAATGACTCCACCAAACAGCATTACCTGCCTTACAATTTTTTTGCCGTAATTTTTTGACGGGCAAGTCGCTAGTCATAAATAATGTCCTGATAGGTCAAGTATGTGAGTCTGCAGACCACGTTTTTGATAAGAACACTAATTGGGTCACTTGAAGGATTGTAATACAATGAAAGCTTCCTCTATCATAGATTTCCGAACTTCAACTACTCCTCATCCGTGGATTGATATTGTCACAGTGGATTCCAAAAGATTATGTTGATCAGTTTTGTCTTAACCCTTATCGATGTTGCCATGTTCCACTGATGACTGAAGATCAAGTTGACTCACTAATTCTGCTTCAGAATTCCTCAGAATGCATTTGTTTCAACCATGACTTTATTCTTTCTATGTTTGCAAGAAACACATTAACAGGTCTGGTTTCTTTCTTCTCTGGCCTGTTTTGTTCCTAAAGCCGATCACAATGCAGAATAGCATGTTTTCTAAAAAGAATAATATAAATAAATATAATAAATATAAATAATGGAAGAGTCTGCCAATACATTTCTCTGACAATAGTATTAGCAAGATTATTACAGTTGTTATTCAGTTGTTGAAAGATTTGACTATGAAAGATATAATACCAATAAAGATACCATCTTTGAAGTATTTTCTTATGTGATCAATTAAACTTTCTATTCAACACTGTGGAATGTTCTTTGGTTCGAGCAATATTGATTTTAAATTGCAGATGGAATATAGATTATCTTTTCTACATGTAATCTATATTTCAATCTAGTATTCTTTCTTTTCTCTAGAAACCACAGCCAATACAGTATGATGTGAAAGAACAAGACTATGACTCTTTCGCTGCCAAATCTAGTGGTTTGTGAAGCAACCAAGGAGAAGGTCTATTCAGCTCCAGAAATTCCTGCCTTCAGCTACAGGAATCCCCCCTCAGGGACCTGAAGGTATATGCCATTCTGTGTCAGGGGGTCATATCAGGATCATTAGCATTAGCTCGGGAACCCAGGGTCACTGGTTCAGCATAATCAGTGTCATCTGCTTATTCAGTGGGCTTGAAAAGGCCAAGGGGACCAATTCTACCCAGCAGATTCCAATCAGGTTTTCAGTCCCTTCTTCCAAGGAATCATCAGAGGTTCAGGAAATACATTAAAATAATAAATGTATTCCATCTAAATGAAACACACTATTCTCTATGTTTCCTAGAAAGAGCCTAGTTTTATTTGGTTACAGGCAGAGTATTTATGCACTTTCAAAACAAAGGATTTACCCATATTTACATTTTAGGGATCTGAAATGTTTTTAAATTCCTTGCCCAGAATAAAATCAACCAATCATAGTAGTTCCTCCGGCGGTATATTGCTGATTGGTCCATGAGGAACCAATCAGGAGGCAAAGAAAACTGTTGGTTTGGCTTGCCTGCCTTAGGTTGGATCTATAAAAAGCAACTTACAGGATAAAGAAGGGTGGGAAAAACTAGATGAAACTGGTTACAAACAAAGGGGAATTCTTAAAACGGCTAGGAAAAGAAATAAGAGCTGTCCCTAGTTCAGCAGCAAATCTGGCTGCATTATGTGAAACTAAATGGCTTTTCTTATACAAATGGTTTTGAGGGGAATGCATATGTTTTCTCTGTGTGGGTGGATCAGCATGATCCGCTTCGGAAGCCATTGGGATCAGTTTGGCCTTGCCTGTTGGTAGCTCCTTGGTGACTGTGCTCTTGCTGGGGTCCACCTGCTCTGCTGCCGCTTTGACTTTAGAGGAATTCTTCCAGGTTAAATACGGTAGTCACTTGCTTCTGGGGTGGATTGGCCCAGGTATCCATATGTAATGCTGTCACCATGTTTGGTCTGGTGGGTGGAGCATCTATTGGCTCTGGCTTCAAGATGCCAGGGAATGTTTCCTCTGCTGATTGCCCTTTGGTTAGGCTCTGTCTTTGTGAATCAGCCTTATCCTCTCCCTGGCAAGCCGTCCGGATTAGCTTGGCCTTGCGCTGTTGTAGCTCCACAGTGGCGGGGCTTATTCTGCAGTGCGCCGTTTCTGCTACCGCCTTGCCTGTAGCAGTTGTTCTGAGACGAGTCACATTAGCAATGTTGTGACAATCCATGAGTATGGGCTATACAAGCCCAGAGCCATCTTCTATAGACTACAAGTAATCTACCCACAAGGACCGTTGGGTTCTTTGAAATCTCGGCACCAGCACCCAGATATCTGGCTTCTGTATTAGTCAGAGTCTCTCCATCAGTGTTTCCAGGAGTTCCAGTAACCTTCCTGTGGTAGTGACCAGGACAGGTTACTTGTAGGGTGGAGATAGATTCAGTATCACAGCCACCAGGAACATAATCAGAGATACACGATTTCTATGTATCTCCAAGTGAACTGATTCTTTTTTGAAAATGACAGTAGTATTTATAGGGGATAGATACAAAGGGGGTGTGCACAATGTAACAAATTAGAGGGGGTGTCAAACAATCATAATAGATAAAACCCACATGGGTCTAACATTGGTTTCCTGAGTGTAATAGGCTTAATTTCTAATACAAATCCTGCTGTCTCTAGCACATATCAGATGTGATTAACTTAATCTGGCAAACAAAGCAGATTTACAAATACAATAGAGGTGTTTATGCAGATAATCTATTGCTGGAGTCAAACAGTCTGTCGGCTCAATGGCCCAACAGCCAGGCTGAGAAAAAGTGGTCTGTGTCAAATGTGCTTCTCTGGCATACTGTACCAGCCAGGCCTTTAAATTGGAGGTTCTCAGGGCGCACTCCCTCACTTGATCTTGGATCTGTCTCTGGTTCCCCAACCATCTCCATCGGCTTGGGCTGCTCTAATTGCCACTGGAGTTCCCCATGACTCTTTCCAGGTGGTGGTGAACATCATCACTCCACTTTGGGCTTGCCTTTACTGTGGATGTCTTGGCTCCCACTGTCACTAGATCACAAGTGGCTACCAACAAAACTTCTGCTCTCGCCTTGGTTGTAGCCATCAGGTCTTTTGGCACCTCTTTGCCACTTCTTCTGCTTGGCAAGGTCTAAGCCAGTGATCCATGGCAAAATCATCCTGGACCACTTTCTCCAGTAATTCTATGCTCTTTGAACTTGGAAAATCATCCAACAAGCTGTAGTATTAAAGCCCCTTGAGTTGCCAGGCTGTGTCTTCCTCATCCTCATCTGATTGGTGGGGCTCCTCCAAGTACTGTTTGAGCACCACTTCTACTGCTGGCCCACATCCTTTTGGCGCCATTCAAATAGGATTTCCCAGTGGTCTGCGGTTCCCAGGCCACCCTTTGGATCACCCTACAGCATATCAGGAAGCCCTTCCACCGCCCCAAGCCTTAACTAGAAGGGGCATTGTGATGTAGTAGCCGGAAGCATCAGGTCCTCATACTGACTTTCCAAGCCATGCTCCTCCCACAGCAGGTCCTCAAGCTGTTCTGCTAGCCATCCTCCGATTAAGAAGGGCTATTCCCCGATCCTCTGCCTGATACTCTTCTGTTGAAACCCGTCGATTTCACAGATCCATCATCCTGATGATCAGGCTCCTTTTCTCCTGGATCTCCTCTGCTCTGCAGGCATCAATGTGGTCAAATATGTCATCAACACAGTAACAGCCTTCCTTGGACTTGTAGGTCTGGATAAACCGCTGATGGGCTTCTGCAACCCCGCCAAGCCATATATCATAATATAATCAAATACACAAATATAATGTAATAGTTATCAGTAATAATAAATCATGTTATCTTGGGTCCTGTCTGAGACACTAACACATTCTAAACTCATATTCCCTAAAAAATAACAATTACAGTAATACATTTCTTACATAACAGAGTTAGCAGTATTCTTGGTAAAAGGCAAGTTTATTGTGCAAGCTCCACTTAAACTTAAGGGACGGGAGTATTAAATCTACAAGTAAATTTCACATGTTTGTTTTTTGGACAAAGGATATTAAAACAGTAATCAGTTTAAAATAAAGTATTTTCTTACTTTTGAATGTGTCAGTTTTTGCCTGAAGCAGACCTACTTGTCTCCACCTCCCTTTTTTTATCAGGGAGTGTGGCCAACTCTGCCTAGGGCTAAACAAATAAAAAGTCTGATCATTCAGATTCCAGTTTAAACAGCATACTCAGTAAAGGTGGATGGGCTATGATGACTCCAGCACTGTTACTGGGCAGGGCCTATAAGACAGAAAGCAGGTTACAATATACCCATTACCTCTGTATAGGTTATGGGGGTAGAGCTAGTTATAAAAGGGCAGGAGACAGTGACATCATAGCTCAGCCTGCTTCCAAGCCACCAGGAAGGAGTGGCCACTCGCCCAGGGAGGTGGAAAAAGGCAGCTGTGCTTGAGGAGAAAACAGACAATTTAAAAATTAAGAATAAATATATATTTTTTATTTATGTCAAACTGTTGTTTTTAATAGTCTTTGCCCAATAAGCAAACATATGTGCTTTACCTTTAACACTGCAGTGGTCATTTAAGTTTATTTTCTATTAAGTAGAACACTTGGATTAACCATCTATGTAAAAGTTCTGCAACCTGCCTAGTTTGTCAGTTACTCCACGTAAATGGCAAATGTAAGCAAAAATCTTTTGAGTACTAGAGATGACTCACAAGGGGGTTAAACACCTGATTGTAGCACTGTAACAGCAACTAAAAAATCAATACTGCACTTAAAAAGACAGGGATAGCGATGAAGGACATTATAATTAATTGCACAACAGTCTCAAGCTCGCAAATCTTCCATAATTTTTTTTATGTTACGTTTTTTTGCTATATTAATCCCAGCAATCAATGGGTTAACAGATATCAACTTGCATGGATTAGAATAGTATATTTCTTGATTTTTTTAGATAGCAACATTAATGGATTGCGAGTCCGATCACATATCAGACTTCTAAACACTAAGGACATCATTCAATTGTGATTTGGTCAATTGAATAGGGCTCTAAATAAGCACATGGCATTTTTTTTTAAATACATTTTTAGTTATTGAACTTCTATACAAAAGCAAGGTTTTTACTAACTAAAAACTTCTTTAAAAAAATATGCTATGTGCTTATTCAAGCCAAATCGCAATTGAATGAGGCCCTAATTGATTGTGGTTTAACCTTCATGTTTAATCATGATCATGCCCTGAAATGTTACTTACGGTTACATGGTTTACGGTTTTGGCTTTTGGCCAGGTAGTTGCGGGCTTGTTAAATTTAATTGCTCTGTAACTGTTGGAATTCAATAGGGCGTCTGCCAGACAAGATATGTATACAATATAACTATGTGTGCTTCAATGTGCAACTATGGGAGCTTGTACATTTGAAAGAATTTACTAGTATTTGACTTAATAGACACAATTTGTGTCATTCATTGTATTTATAAGTAGCCATTTAGATGTAAAACCGCTGGGTGTTGGCAATTAGACAGAGTGTATTTATACACAGTGTGGTATAATTAGACCCAGCATACGTGTATGAAGTAGAAAGGAGCTCTACCTATTTTTTTGCATATCGGTCTGATCTATCTAGTTACAGAGTTTATTAGATAGAAGTCACTACATTGTACATATATGGATTGATATAGTTACATAGTTACATAGTTACATAGTAATTAAGGTTGAAAAAAGACTTTCAGTCCATCAAGTTCAACCTGTTAAGATCTCCTCTGATCTGCAATATGCGGATTAGTTATTAATTAATTTGTTGATTAAATAATTATTAATAGTATAGTATTGGAGAATGAATAAAGAGTTAGTCCATCAAATTCAACCTTTTTAGATCTCTATTGATCTTTTTAATGTGGACTATTAATTATTAATTGTTAATTGATCCAGAGGAAGGCAAACAGAAAAAAAAAAACATTGAAACTTTGCCAATTGTCTCATAAGGGTAAAAAAAAGCAAAATTCCTTCCTGACCTCAGAAATTGGCGATCAAATTTCTCCCCAGATCAATATTGCTTCACTAGTTATCTAGGATAGCCTTGAATGCCCTCTTTATTCAAAAATATATCTAACCCCTTTTTGAAGTTGTCTATTGAATTAGCTATTACCACCTCCTTTGGTAGAGAATTCCACAGTTTAACCACCCTAACTGTGAAGAACCCTTTTCTTTGTTTAAGGTGAAATCTTTTTTCCTCTAACCTCAAGGAATGTCCTCTTGTCAGTTGAAAATCTCTTGCTACAAAAAGTTCACTTGACAAAGCCTTATATTGATCCTGGATGTATTTAAACAAGGTAATCATATCCCCTCGTAGACGCCTTTTTTCTAGCGAAAATAAGTTTAATTTGGTTAGTCTTTCTTCATAACTTAGCCCCTCCATTCCCCTTATTAGTTTTGTAGCCCTTCTCTGTACTTTTTCCAGCTCTAAAATGTCTTTTTATGAATTGGTGCCCAAAATTGTACTCCATATTCCAAATGAGGACGTACTAGGGCTTTGTATAGTGGCAGAATTATATTTGCTTCCCTGGCTTCTATACACATCTTAATACATGCTAATATTTTATTTGCCTTTGCAGCTGCTGCATGGCTTTGAGCACTGTTACCTAGGTGGTTGTCCACAAGCACTCCCAAATCCCTTTCAATATCTGATACACCTAGATTTGCTCCATTAAGATTATAGATTGCATGGCTATTTTTCCTTCCCAAATGCATAACCTTGCATTTATTTGTATTAAATCTCATCTGCCATTTAGCCGCCCATTTCTCTAATTTATGCAAATCCCTTTGTAGGGAAAGTACATAATTATCTGATTTTATTACCTTGCACAACTTAGTGTCATCAGCAAAAATGTAGACACTACTTTCGAGTCCTACTTCTATGTCATTAATAAATATGTTAAAAAGGAGAGGACCTAATACTGAACCTTGAGGAACCCCACTTATAACATTAGACCAATCGGAGCATGTTCCATTCACAACAACCCTTTGCTTCCTGTCTTTTAGCCAGCTCTCGATCCATGAGCAGATATTTACTGCAATTCCTGTATCCCTTAGTTTGCTCACTTGTCTTCCATGTGGCACTGTATCAAATGCCTTTGAAAAATCTAAGAAGACTACATCCACTGAGTTGCCCTGATCCAAGTTCCTACTAACCTCCTCATAAAAGCTAATTAGATTGGTCTGACACGACCTATCATTCATAAATCCGTGTTGACTGCTACCTATGATCTTGTTCAAATAGACATATTCTTGTATTCTGTCCCTTATTAACCCTTCTAAAAGCTTCCCAACTACATATGTGAGGCTCACTGGTCTATAATTTCCCTGATTTGCTCTAGATCCCTTCTTAAATATAGGTATCACCTCTGCTTTTCTCCAGTCATCCGGTAGAGACCCTGTAGTGAGTGAGCCTTAAAAGATTAGATATAACGGTTTTGCTATTACAGAACCCAGCTCCCTCAGTACCCTTGGATGTATTCCATCAGGACCTGGGGCTTTATTAACATTTATTTTCTCCAATCTCTTTTGGATTTCTTCCTGCGTTAACCAATTATTTAGTGATGGTAGTGTAGCCCCATTATGTTGCGGTGTCCCAACCACTGGTACCTCCCCTGTGTATACCGACGAAAAGAACCTATTTAGCTCATCTGCCTTTTCCTGGTCACTAATTATCAGATGGCCTGTGTCACATTGTAATGTTCCTATAGCTTCCTTCCTGGCCTTCTTCCCATTAATATATTTAAAAAAGATTTTAGGGTTAGTCTTACTTTCCATTGCAACTGACTTCTCATGTTCTATTTTATCCAGTCTAATAGCCCTTTTGCAAGCCTTGTTGATTTCCTTATAGTCACATAAAGCTGCCTCTGTTCCCTCCTTCTTGTATAATTTAAATGCATATTTCTTTTTCCTCATCATGATCTTTAAGTCATTGTTAAGCCACATGGGATGTGATTTACTCCTATTCATTTTATTTCCACATGGTACATGCTGATGAGTATGCTTATTTAGTAAGGATTTGAATGTTGTCCATTTATTTTCAGTATTTTTCCCTGTAAGTACTTTCTCCCAGTCTATATGTAGTATTGCTGCCCGTAGCCCATTAAAGTTAGCCATTTTAAAATTTAGAGTTTTTGTTGGCCCCTTACAACTTTGTTTTTTGTATTCAATCTCAAATGATACTGTGTTGTGATCACTGTTCCCCAAGGGTTCCCCTATTTTAACATTTGATATTATATCAATATTACTTGTGATGACTAAATCCAAGATGGCCCCATTTCTAGTAGGTTCTTGTATTACCTGGGCCAGATAATGATCCCTGAGTGTACTCAAGAACCCGCTCCCCTTAGCTGAGCTGCTGGTCTCATTTATCCAGTTTATTTCAGGGTAATTAAAGCCTCCCATTATTAGAACTTGCCCATGCTTAGCTGCATTTCCAATCTGTAACAATAATTGTATTTCCTCACTTTCAGCTATATTTGGGGGTTTATAGCATACTCCACCAATATGCGTTTAGAATTAGCTCCTCCACTATTTAGCTCAACCCACAAAGATTCAATGATGCCGTTAGTGCCAGTATAAATATCTTCTCTGACTATAGGCTTAAATTCAGGCTTAACATACAGACAGATCCCTCCTCTTCTTTTACCATTTCCCCTATCTTTCCTAAATAGGTTATAACCATCCAGATTAACAGTCCAGTCATGAGATTCATCCCACCATGTTTCAGTAATGCCTATTAAGCCCCATTTTTCTTGTACTGCTAATATTTCTAGCTCGTCCATTTTCCCAGGCAAACTTCTTGCGTTAGCAAGCATACACTTTATGTTGCTATGGCTCTGCCGTTGTGAAGTGCTTGCCACTGTATTTGAGGCCCCTATTAATGCCTCCCTACTGTCTATTGTAACCCTCCCCCCTTCTCCTCCCCCATGGGTAACTAATTCATCCCTTTCCCTCTCTACCCTATTTACCCCAATACTTCTATATAGTCCCTCCCCCCCACCTACAAGTTTAAAAACTCCCCCAGCCGTTCTACCATCCTATCCCCTAGCACAAAAGCTCCCTCATCACTAAGGTGCAATCCATCCCTGCTATAGAGATTGTACCCAAGTGAGAAGTCAGCCCAGTGATCTAAAAACCCAAAACCCTCTGCACTGCACCACTTTTTTAGCCATGCATTAACCTCCCTAAGCTCCTTCTGCCTCCCTGGGCTAGCACGTGGCACTGGGAGTATCTCAGAAAATACTACCTTGGAGGTCCTTGCTTTAAGCTTATTCCCTAGTTCTCTAAAATCATTCTTTAGGACGCTCCATCTTCCACTAACTTTGTAATTGGTACCAATGTGTACCAAGACCGCCGGTTCATTACCAGCCCCTCCCAATAATTTATCCACCCGATCCACAACATGCGGAATCCGAGCACCAGGGAGACAGCAAACTGTTCGATTACTGGGATCTGGGTGACAAATTACCCCGTCTACCTTCCTAATAATAGAGTCCCCTACCACCAAAACATGTCTGTTGCTCTGCCTATTCTGCCCTCCCTCTCCTCCAGTAGAACTGTTCTCCCGGCTGTTAGAGGGAACAGCTCTATCTGGCATTGCCATTCCTGAATGGACATCCCCAACAGTTTCACTCAATCTGGCAAATCTGTTGGTGTTTGCCAACTCAGAACTGGCCTGCCTCCTCCTGTTCCCTCTGATTCCACTTCTAACTGTAACCCAGCTACCTCCCTGGACATCCTCACTAGCTCCAGCTCCTCCCTCCATACTAGGCCCAGCTAAACTGTGCTCCGTGAGCACCACCTCCCTTTCCAGTGGAGCAGTATCACTAAGTGCTGCAATTCTCCCCTCCAGATCTTCAATTTGAGCTTCCAGAGAGGCAACATGCTCACACCTGTCACAGAGGTATGGACCCTGGATCATCTGTTCCAGTAGTGCATACATTTGGCAGGATGTACACTGAGTGAGGTTACCACTGGACTGACTCATGATTATCAGTTACAAAAATACAGTGAGAAAACAATTCAATGTATTTGTATAAAGATTGCTTTTCTACACCTTAATCCAAACAAAACAGAAAATATATATATATATACTTTTGTTTTCTGATTTTCTTATAATACCCCTTTTCTTTGGATTTCCTCCTTTTATTTAATCTCCTACACACTAACTACACTTAAACTAGAAATGCTTGCAAGCTCCCAAGCTCGCACTTCCCTTGTTAAAATAGACCCCGCCTACTCGCCTGTAGAATGATAAATGAGCACAGACTCAGCAGAACACGACAAAATGCACACAGATATAACTTACACAGGCCAATATATATCACAGCATATTGAGAGCAGGTTTTTCAAACTTGTTCTATGGCAGAAATTGTATAATTAATACCACATTCATTTATTGTGGAATAAGCAGGAATATTTCTTTTTACTTTCAGCACTATTTTTTTTTTTTTTTTAAATTCAATTTTTTCCTTTATTTTGTTTATAAATTGAAAAAACATAACATAAATAAACATATAACGTTTGAAGTAATACAAATTGCAAACAGTCGAGTAGTATGTTTCAGAGTTCCCTTACAAATAGATTTCAAAACATAGCATATGTAACATTTAAACTTGGACCAGCCTAGAAACTACCCTACCCTAGCGGCCCTTTGTGTCGTTTTGTGCAGAATTGGTGCCTTTACTAATAGATGAGTGAGAGTTTTAGAAATAGAACTAACCTCCGAGAGGATCCCGCAGCGTCCAGATGTCCCAGCAGGAGGCCCAGCGTCCGTATTTCCCGTCTACTTCGGCGATAGTGAGCTCATGTTTTGTATGTATCCTATTTTTTGCCTCACCTCAGTGTATGATGGAGAAGTGGCTTTCCAGTGTTTTGCGATAACACATCTAGCTGCTAGAAACACTTAACTGGTCAAGAACTGCTCGTTTTTTGAGAGACCTCTGATCGGAAGACCCAGTAGGGCTTCACTTGGGTTCTGCGCTAGACGTTTCCCCCATAGTTTTTCTAAAGTGTCATAGGTAAAATCCCATGTTTGGCGAATTTTGGGGCATTCCCAGAGCATGTGTAGCATGGTGCCTTCATTGGGCACCTGGCGGGGTATGCGGGATTTGCACGGTGCAGCCTAGTCGGAGTGAGGTACAACCTCATTATTGTTTTATAGACGTTCTCCTTAAGTTTTATGTTGAGAGAGACATTGTTTGCTTGTTTTAATATCTTACCCCATTCCTTGTCTTCTAACGTAACCTGTAAGTCTGTTTCCCAAGCTATTTGGTAGGGGAGTTTGGCGGGAGTATTGGTGTCAGAGAGTATTTTGTAGAAGGTGGAAATGTTACCTTTCCCCCCTGGGTTGTTGAGGAAGCATCGTTCAGTTACCGATCTGTCCCTAAGACTATTTAACTTATTTGTGTGTGTGAGCACCTCGTTGACCCCTATCAGATTGAGCCATTCTTTGAGGGGTGCATTGATCGCGTTAACGGAAATTGGTAAGGGGAATTCTCTATTTAGATCCCACATGTCCGCTACCACCGTTAGTTTATTGTCTATCCACCAGCTCATTTGGGTTAGTCTGTCAAAGCGATAGTCTTTGTGTGGGGACCAGAGGGGTGTCAATCCTGAACCTTCTTTCAAGAGGTTGGATTTCCTGTTACTCTCTCGCCAGATCTTTATGGAGTTGTCTATACAGGATGAGAGCTTATCAAGTTGTAATTTGTGGCGTAGGCTCAACCATAAGATTTGGGGAAGGATTAGATGGTTATCTCAAAAAACATGTCTCTCAATTTCCACCCAAACAGGGTAGTTCTCTTTTTTCTGCCAATTAGTCATTTGTGCTAATCTTGCAGCTCTGTAAAATCTAAGTAAATCTGGGAACCCCAACCCACCTTTTTGTTTTGGGGTCGGTCAACGTGGCTTTATTAATTCTGGGTTTTTTGTTACGCCATGTAAAGTTATTTAGAGTTTTTTGTGTCGGAATCGTTCTGAATAGGTATAGGATTTTGGGGATGACATTCATTTTAACTGCATTAATCCTCCCTAACCAGGAAATATTAAGAGTGGACCAGATGGTTATGTCTGCTCTTATTCTTTTGAATAGGCGTGGGAAATTAACCTCATATATTTGATTTAGTGACTTTGGGATATTGATGCCCAGGTATGTTACAAATGTAGGAGCCCACTTGATGGGGAAATTGTGTTTTATGGATTCTACTAGCGCTTCAGGTAGGGTGATATTGAGAGCTATACTCTTGTTTGCATTGATTTTGAAGCCTGATATCTGGCCAAATTTCGCAAGGAGCTGCAAAAGATTATGGAGGCTGATTAATGGATCAGATAACGTAGTCATGATATCATCTGCAAAGAGACTTATTTTGTATTCTTTTCTACCCACTTGCAACCCTCTAACACTTGGGTGATCCCTAATGGCTGCAGCTAAGGGTTCTATGCAAAGTGCAAACAGTAGTGGAGATAGAGGACACCCCTGTCATGTACCTCTGAAGATGTTGATCGGGAGGGATCTAAATCCTTGATATTAAATAAACGCTTTTGGGGATTTATATAGGGCCATGACCCCTTTTAAGAATCCCTCTCCTAGTCCCATTGAAGGGCCAGTCTATACGGTCGAATGCCTTTTCTGCGTCTAATGATACCAACATTAAAGGTACTTTTACTTTGTGGGCCATGTCAATTAAATGTATTATTCTCCTTGTATTATCGGGGGCTTCCCTCCCCGCAATGAAGCCTACCTGGTCCGGATGGATCACATCAGGCAGAAGTGGGGCAAGTCTGTTTGCTATGATTTTTGAATATAGTTTAACGTCTGTGTTAATCAGGGATATAGGCCTATAACTACTGCATTGGGTACGGTCCTTGCCCTCCTTGGGGATGACTATAATTTTTGCTTCCAGGAATTCTGGTCTCATTTGTTCTCCTGCTAAAAACCTGTTAAATAACCTCTGGACGTGAGGTAGTAAGGATACCATACAGTGTTTATAGTAATAGTTTGTGAATCCATCCGGGCCAGGGGCCCCATGTGCTTTGGAGTCGTTAATTGCTTTTTTTATTTCTTCAGGGGAGATGGGGCGTGCTAGGGCTTCAGCTTCATTTGCTTTAATTTGGGGGAGGTTAATAGAGGAGAGAAATTACTCTATACGTTTCTTGTGAGGTTGGGTCCCAGAGTGGGTCGGGGCAGTGTATAGTTCTGTGTAAAACTTTTGGAACGTTCCGGCTATGAGATCTGGTTTGAATACGGGGTTATTTGCTGCGTCGGTAATTTTAGGTATATATGTGTCAGCTCTCTGTGCCTTAAGTCGCCTGGCTAGTATACTGTCTGGTTTATTTGTGCAGCGGAAGAATTTAGCTTGCGTTCTTTGCAGAATGGATACCATTTTTTTCTCATTACCTTGTTTAATTTCTGTTTGAGCCCAAGAATTTTGGTATAGATTTGTACATTGTTATGTTTAGCGAACTTTGCTTGTAAATCCGAAATCTCTAAATTCAATTTTGAAATCTGAGCTCGTCTGCTTTCTTGGCTGCCGCCCCTAGCTGTATGCAGATTCCCCTGATCACCGCTTTATGTGCTGCCCATACTCCTGCTTCGTCTACTTCTCCCTCCGTGTTTAATTTGAAGTTCTCAATAATTGCTTTGTTTATTTTTTTGTTCATTTCTACGTCATTTAAGAGGTGAGGATTAAGGGACCAGTTGGGAGACCGACCTTTTGGTGCTATGCCCGAAAGGGCAATTTTAACGAGCTGATGGTCAGGCCAGGAGATAGAGTGAATGGAGGCTGTCGTTAGGCTGTTGTTGGATTAGGAGGTAATCTATGCGTGAGTGAGATTGGTGTCTTGCAGAGTAGAAGGTATATTCCCTGTCTAGCGGATTAATTATTCTCCATGAGTCTACCATGCAGTTAGACGGCATTCATATCCCCTCCTATTATCCAGATTGAGTTTTCCCAGCTTGTAATTAGATTAGATATCTTATGGAAAAAATTTGCTTGGCCAGTGTTTGGGGCATACAGGTTGAGGAAAGAAACTTGTGTTCCTGGATAGTGCCGTGGACTGCTAGGTATCTCCCTTCAGCGTCTTTTTGTGTGCGAGAATGGCGGAAGTTAAGTTTATTGTGAAACAGGATTGACACCCCTCTTTTCTTTTCACTCGCTGCCGAGTGAAAGGATTGTTTAAATGCCTTCCCCCAGTACTTTGGGACCGCTGCTTTCTTAAAGTGTGTTTCCTGCAGCATTATTACGTCTGCCCCAAGTCTTGTGTAGTCTTTCAGGGCTATACCTCTCTTAACTGGTTTGTTTAAGCCTTGAGTTTTGTGTGTAATGATGTTAATGCTCATGACTCACCGTAGCCTCAGGCTCAGGCACCGCACAGGTGTGGGGTTAAACGCTGAACTTTCCCTGAGAGCTTCCTTAGGACTGTGGACCTCCTGCTGGGACCAAACCGGAGCCTCGCCAGATCCAAATGGACCTACCTCCTGCGGGGATTGGAGCACAGCGAAAAATGGTACGTTAGATAGTGAGAGCTGGCGTTAGCTATCCTAACTTAAAGCTTGCTGATCTCTAGTCCTATACAGAAAAGATTTTACTTGTACGGTCTGGCTAGTAGCTGATACGTTGTTGATCTTATCTCTTAAGAGTCTTTAAGTTATCGTTAGAACATTATCTTAAAAGGGGAGGAGCAAGGGAAAGAGAGGAATAAGTAAAAATAAGAAAAATAAATAATAAAGGAAAAGGAAGGAACTTCTAGCTCTCTAAGTAAATCTAGACTAATGTTTGGACAGTCTAGACTCACCTATGCTAGGTAATAGTGAATAGCAGCTGTTGTAAATTAACAGCACTTTACTAAGTAACTTTAGTGGTAGGGAAAAAAAACTACCTACAGGAGAGCAACTTCTTGCTTCCTTAACCACTTGGTGAATCCAGTAGTGTTACAAGGGAACACTGAGTGGATTCGCCCTTCGTGTGAACTTAACAAGGGACACTATGAGTCACATAAATCTTTTTATAAGAGTGTGACGACTCTTGTCTGTAGCTAGCATTAACTAGGAAATTCTAAGCAGTTGTCTTAAGTGTAAAACAGTGTACCAAAAAAGGTGTTGGACAAGATAATATATACTGTACAATGAAGAAACAAAACGGTCTTAGAGGTTTGAAGCCTCTCTGTGTCTGTTGGTCCCTCTGTCTGGAGGTCTGCGGCTCAGAAGGTTCGGGGTTCTATGTCGGAACTTGGAGTCTCTGCTTCTTTCTCGTACTGGGAGGGTGCCTGATGGGTCTTTGGCGGCCTCTGGCAGCTGAATGTCCCATGAGGATAGCAGGTTGATTCCTTCCTCCAGGGATTTTATGTGGAAAAATTTGCCATCTCTTGCAATGGACAGTCGAAACGGGAAGCCCCAAGAGTATTTCCACCCATGTGAGAGAACACTGTCCAGGACGGGTCTCATCATCCTCCTTTTGGCTAGCGTAAGTTGAGAAATATCCGAGAATATGCTGGGCTGCTGCCCGTCAATGGCCGGGATTCCTGCTCTAGAGGCTCTCATAAAAAGATCTTTTGTTGTATAATAGTGGAAGCGGGCAATAATGTCTCTGGGACGATCTGGCATCGTGGACCGGCCACCCAGTGCTCTGTGCACCCGGTCTAGACGGTATTGTTCCGAGTTCATGTCTGGTAGGAGGAGTTCACACAGCTCCAGCAAATATAGATGGAGATCCGTCACCGACTCTGGGACATTACATAGTCTGACGTTCTACCTCCTTGAGCGATTCTCTAGGTCCTCTTGAACAGACTGCTGAGATAGTTGTTCCTCTCTCAGGGTCGTGATATCAGCTTCCAGCTTGCTATGTGCCTCTTTGAGGTCATTATATTTTCCCTCTAGTGCAACCGTCTTGGAGTCCACTTTTATTATTTTGGCTGATAGGTCAGCTGCCACCTTTTGGATCTCAGCTTTGACTTCTTCGCGGAATGATAATATCAGGTCTTTCAGATCCTGAATATCGCTCTTGGTGCTTGGGGCTGAGTGTTCCATGGCTGTTGGGATGGGAGTTTTTACTGACCCTTGGTCCTTTTGCTTAGAAGGTGGAGAGACCTTTGGAGCGTAATAAGATTGTATACTCTTAGTGCTCTTGCGAGTGGCCACTCCAGCCATAACCTATGGCGTATGTTATCGTCACTTTTTCTTATGTCAGTGTCCCTTTGAGGTGGGCTTTTAGGAACTCTTACATCTCAGATTATGATGATTCTGTTTTGTAAAGAGGGGGTCTTGGTGAGGAGTGTAGACGGTCTATTGTGATGCTTCACCTCCCCTCAGGCTTGTAGTCATACACTGTCAGACCTATACACTTCTGTGGGTCAATGTGTAGTTTCTCTATTGTCCACCTGGGGTCAGTGTCTGCTTGCTGAGAGTTCAGAGTCAGGGATCTGCTTCTGAGCACAAAAGCATCTTAGACAAACTTTTGCTTTGTTTGAAATTCTCTTTGGGGACAATAATATGCTTTATAGTAAAGTTATAGACAGTTCTCTCATCAAGGCCGGTGTTAAAGCAGTTGCAATCTTTTCTGAAAGAGGTGGGCACACTTCTTCTAGTCCTGCAGGTTTATTGAACTGAATCCCTTTGGAGCTGTTTGTGGGAAAGTAGCAAAAAGTCCTGCATAAGCATTAGCTGGTAGGTTGTAGTTATCCAATAATTGTTGCAAGTGGAGGGGATTCTTGCCAAAAAGTTAGAGTTCCTGCAGTTATATTCTGTGTGCTGCTGGGACTATATGGAGATGGTGCTATTTTATGTTGTGCCCATGTGAGTATTTGCATGGGCTTATGTGCCTGTCCCAGTGGAGTAGGGAAAATGTCTGCCACCCAGACTTCAGCCTCCTTCTCCCTCAGCCCCTCTGTACTCACATTTTCCCTGGGGGTTGTTGCCAGGTTAGCTTCTGTCAGGGTCCCTCTGGGTTTCTCACTTTCCCCAGATGAAAGCCTCTGGTTGTAGGCTTATGAGGCAGTTGCAGGTAACAGGACCTTCCCCACCACCTCCCAAGATGGCTGCCGCCCGTTCGCTGGCTTTTTCTCCCCGCCGGCCTCTCTCTCCTTGCCTGCTCGCACAGACCAGAGTGTCCCTGCAGCACTCCAAACGGAGCCTGTTACCTCCAAGCCTTTCAGCACTATTTTGTTATTCATTATAATTTTTTTAGTTATAGGGTGCAATAGTGTAGTCTTAGTTTAGTTTAATATTAGTTTAGGGGATAAATGGTGGATCCCCAGTGGTAGTTTCTTTAGGTAGGACTGGTTAGTCACCTGAAGAGTAAGTAGTAGGCTCCGCTACCACCATATATACACAGGGAAACTTACACTGGTCAACACAATTTTTCTGGCATAAGGATTTCCAATGGTTTTAAGGTAATTTTGGGGTGCTGATTCCAAGTTTTTGTCTATCACATCAGGTTTTTGAGATATCAAAAATTGCATTTTGAATAAAAACACCAAATGTATGCTCATATACGAAGAGCTAAACAGAAATACAGACAAGAATAAGATAAGGTACAATATACAATAATAATGAAACAAACATTTAACGAGCCATAGCACAAAGTTGTGAGAGTGACTACATATAAATGTGTGTGAATGCATATTACCATGTAAGAATTGAAATGTGAAGATAAGAAAAATATGTACAAAAAGGTAAATTGACAACAGTGATATTACATCTGCATAAACTACTTACATAGTGACTTGGCCAACTTTCCAGAGAACTTGAGTCACATGAGCGAAGAGCAAGGTGAACGCTTTCATCAAGACATCTTCTTTGACGATCTCCAATGTACAGCTTGTGGAATGTCTCTCATCAAGGACCAGCAGTAAACTGCCATCATGTTGGAGTCCCATCGGCCTTGGTAACATTCTTCCATAACTTTAATGTCTTGATGAAAGTGTTCACCTTGCTCTTCGCTCATGTGACTCAAGTTCTCTGGAAAGTTGGCCAAGTGATGTAAGTAGTGAACCTTGATGATCATTCTACATCCAAGTGCTTGGAAACTCAAGAGCAGCTCCTCCACAATCTCTGAATAGTTGTCCGCTTTCCTGTTCCCAAGGAAATTCTGCACCACATCAGAGAATGCATTCCAAGTTCTAGCCTCTGCCGCAGTCATTGTTGTAACAAAGTGTGGATCCCTGATGAGTGTTCTTATCTGAGGGCAATCAAATATTCCTGCCTTTTTCTTCTCAGCACTGAGACTTGAAAAGGTTGAACATATATAGCTGAAGCAGTCTCCAGGGTGATCAAGAGCTTTGCCAAATCGACCCAAGTTTTATGTGCATTGGGGGAAATACAATTTTATTCCTATGAACCAGAGGCTCATTCTCGATGTTCTTGTCACCAGGCATCAAACTGATTCTTGGTGGCCAGGTCTTTTTCACCCAGTGTTCTAATGTAGCCCTGCTGTCCCAGTAGCACAGGAAACAAGGGTATTTGGTGTTACCTCCTTTCTGCCCCAGCAGAAAATTAACCATTTTCAAATCAACACAAATTATCCATCCATGAACATAGTATTCCAATCTATCCAGAATTGTCTTGATGTTGGCATACTCTTCTTAAATTTGTACAGAGTGTCCTATTGAGATGGAACCCTATATATTTTTGTTGTGCAGTAACACACATTTCAAACTCCTTTTACTACTGTCAATAAAAAGTCTCCATTCACTTGAATCATATGCGGGTAGTCCCATATTGAGAAGAAGCCCTTCAACATCATTACAGTAAACAAGTTTACCATCTTAATGGAAGTACTTTCGCAGTGCTGCTTCTCTGTTACAATAAAAGGAGACACTAGTGCGAGGTCTGAGTAGCCCTTTCTCTTGCAGCCTGGAAGCCAACAATTCAGCAGACTGCTTTGGCAAATACAAATCTCTTACCAGATCATTCAATTCAGACTGACTAAACAGAGCAATTTTATCCGAATCTGAAAAAGATGGCATATATTCGGTCAGAGCATCATCCTCATCACCTGTAGAAGAAGGTAAACTGAGGGTTTCACCATCATTTGGCTGGCCATGCAAGGGGTAAAATATTAATGTTTATGGCAAAGTCATGGTGAAAATATTGTCTATAAAAAAAATATCTGCACTATGTTTATTTATATACAAGAGTGTATGTGTGTCCCAACAGTCCCTCTTTACCTTGCACCACAAGGAAAGTCCCACATTTAAGAGCGGCAATCATTCCTAATCATTTTTTATAAAGTCTATGATGAGGAAGGAAGTCTAGAGTGTCAGTTTTACAGAATAAATACATTATGTTACCACTACCTAATAGTGCATATGTTTTAAGCATATATGTGTCCCTCTATGGCAATTTCAAATGGTGGGAGGTAATATGTGTGTGAGTGTACATATGTATGTGTGTATATATGTGTATGTGTGTGTGTATGTTGGTACTTCTGGACTTATCAGAATACAGACAAAGGTCAAAATATGATGTTACCTCAGATAATTAAATCCTAACTAAAATCATGTATTCATACTGAAATCATTAATAATAACATATGCATATAAGAAGAGCACTCACCTGTGTTGCCTGTTGTTTCTTCCTTCATATGCTTCTCTTCTCTCTCTCGCCTTCATCAGCACACCTCCTACTTTTGTTCCTCCTGCCTCTCCTCATATTCTGCTTCCCAGACTACTCTCACAAGTTTAGCAAGAACTTTATTGGTTACAATGTGTATTTGAGAAAACATTTGCGGACTCTTACGACTGGTTGTTGGGACACTTAGTCTCATAATCCAGAGAAAATATACTAGAATCACTTCCAAGAACCTCTACGGGATTTGATAACCATATATTGAAATAAATATCAGAATATCTGGATGATAATTAAAATAAAAAATGTTTATTATGAATCAAATAAAAATTACAGACAATTCAAATTATTAAAAACTCTTCCCTCCCTCGATTAGTCACAATTTGGAACAATACATTTTCAGTATAGACAATATCTTTACAGTATATATCTCATATCACATTTTAATTAGATGCAGCAAGATGAAAATACTATTGACAAGCAGGTCTATAACATACCAAAAAAGTCTGAAAACCATAAAAATAAAAAATGTGTAACTATGAGAATGACATGCTATCAGAATATGAGACTAAGTGTCCCAACAACCAGTCGTAGGAGTCCAGAAATCTTTTCTCAGATACACATTGTAACCAATAAAGTTCATGCTAAACTTATGAGAGTAGTCTGGGAAAAAGAATATGAGGAGAGGCAGGAGGAACAAAAGTAGGAGGTGTGCTGATAAAGGAGAGAGAGAAGAGAAGCACATGAAGGAAGAAACAACAGGCAACACAGGTGAGTGCTCTTCTTCTATGCATATGTTATTATTAATGATTTACAATATGTATACATGATTTTAGTAAGTATTTGATTATCTGAGGTAACATCATATTCTGACATTTTTGTCTGTATTCTGATAATGCCAGAAGTATCAACAAACACACACACATATACATATATACACACATACATATGTACACTCACACACATATTACCTCCCACCATTTGCACCATATGCACTATTAGATAGTGGTAACATAATGTATTTATTCTGTAAAACTGACACTCTAGACTTCCATCCTCATCCTAGACTTTAAGAAAAATGATTAGGAATGATTGCTGCTCTTAAATGTGGGACTTTCCTTGTGGCGCAAGGTAAAGAGGGACTGTTGGGACACACATACACTCTTGTATATAAATAAACACAGTGCAAATATATTTTTATAGAACATATTTTCACAATTACCTTGCCATAAACATTAATAGTTTACTCCTTGCATAGTCAGCCAATTTCATTAGCTCCTATCCCCTTGACTTGTCTTAGATGGACATTAAACACATTTTGTTGCATCTGTAAGAAGGTACCACTGTGTGTTTTCTATTTTCAATTAATGCTCTAAAAAAAACTGAGTAAAATATTTAACTGGTTTTAGGGCTTGACTCTGTCAGTCAATGAACAGTAATATAGATGTATGAGTAATACTTGTCTGCAAAATGAAACGTACAGACATGCACTGTGCACTTCCTGTTAGTTTTATGGAATATTTTTTTCATGAAAAACACAACTTTGGTTATGTATAAAGCATGCTCCTGCATGAAAAGAATAATTGTGTACCATGTCCCTTTAATTAAAGCATGCATACTATAATTGGTAATGACAGAAACAAGCAAGAGCACTGTCTCTACTACTATTGAGGTTGCTGACAGGCTTCATTTGTCCCTGTTACATTCTGTATGTACACATACTCCTGACAGGTTCTGTGTCTGTTTGTTTTATTTACCAAAATTGACAAAGGTCTGATTAAGCCAAGGACAGGTTCAGTTACTTTTCTATTAATATCACTATCGTTTTCACCTTGACTTTATTGTTTATTTTGTTTGCAGTTGGGCATATTGTAGTCATGTGTTCTTTAATCTCATTTCTGTGTGAGACTCTTGACTATTCCTGAATTGACTCTTTCACTGGCAGAATGACCAATAATCCATTGCACAGCAAAGTTTTGCTGGTCTATCAGTGAAAGGGTAATATTTAAACAGACATGCCAACATCAACAGGAATTTGGTTTCATGCATTGTACTAGCATTTTTTACTCTACAGTAAGCCATTCCTGATAAATACAGCATTGTTTTTACAAAAAGGGTGGGTGGATGTGTGTGTGTAACTGAATTACAACACTGGTGATCATTGTTTAGCCACCACAGTGACAGACACATAAATAAATCTAATTAGTATTCAGGAGCCATTCATTTTTATAAAAAAAACAGCACAAATAGTAGTGAATTTTTGTAGAATAATCCACTTTAGAAAAAAATGGCAATGTATAGTCAGTTTTTCATGCTATTTAAGAATAACCGAAAACAACGACTCGATTTTGGAACAACAGAGTACTTTTAACCTTAGACCCATAGGGCCTTATTCAAACGAGATTTGGCCAATTGAAAAGGGCTCTATTTAAGCACAGAGCATATTTTTTTACAGAAGTTTTTAGTTAGTAAAGACCTTGCTTTTGGATAGAAGTTCACTAACTAAAAACGTCTGTAAAACAATATGCTATGTGCTTAAATAGAGCCCTTTTCAATTGGCAAAATCTCATTTGAATGAGGCCCTTGGATAAGTATTTTAGTATATACTGTGCTTATTATATTGAAGCGTACATTTAATGAATATTATCATTATAATAGCATTAACTCTAATTGACAGTTATTTAACCACAGTGTAATTGCAAATACAAATCTAATGGAATTTACTATCTGAATAATGGTAGGTGGGAACCAAATACTTATATCAGAACACTCTCCTGCATTATTGTAATGTCGAATTATAATGAGGGGAAGTCCTGCATTATTCATAAAGGAACTCTTTAGGCAACAAATTGGTGTTTTATATACATGTTTTAACCAGATTAGATAATTATGTTTAATCATCTCATATCTTTTCTTTATTCCCCCTCATATTGACCAGCCCTCTATAAATTATCTTTGGTAAAATGTAATTCCCTTTTCTTAGACTTTATAAGTTTCTAAGTCCTTCTTCCTCGGTACATCTACATATATGCGTTCCAGCATGGCAAGCGGAAGTAGTAGTACATACCGCTGAGGGAGATCTTTGTCCTGTTCTTCCTGTATTTATGCGTTCCATTGTGGAACGCGGAAGTGTGATTAATGAAATATAGCCCCGGATCTATGGGGCGTTGTCTTCTGTTTTGCGTTCCAGGCTGGAACGCGATGAATACAATATCCGGTTTAAAAGCGGATGTTGCATAATCAGCTGCCCATTGGTGCTCTGCGTTCCACGCTGGAACGCACCAAGCACGATCATGACAAAGGCTAAGCACTACACTAGTAACCCTAACTATACTCCATTAACCCATACTAAACACTATTTAACCCTAACTGTACCTATCTAACCCTAACTGGGCAGATTTGACCCCTTTAGGCTGATTTAAACCTAACTGGCCCTATCTAACCCTAACCGGGCCTATTTAACCCCTTCTAGCCCTATTTCACCCCATCACTTATGGGGTTCTATACAGACCCCCATAAGCCTCAATCTAACCCCCATCACTTATAGGGGTCTATACAGGCCCCCATAAGCCTCCATCTAACCCCATCACTTAAGGAGGTCTATACCGCCCCCCATAAGCCTCCATCTAAGCCCATCACTTATGGGGGTGTATACAAACCCCCATAAGCCTCCATCTAAGCCCATCACTTATGGGGGTGTATACAAACCCCAATAAGCCTCCATCTAAGCCCATTTCTTATGGGGGTTATCTAAGCCCATTACTTATGGGGGTCTATACAGACCCCCGTAAGCCTTCATCTAACCCATCACTTATGTGGGTTTATACAGACCCCTGTAAGCCTCAATCTAAACGATCCCTTATGGGGGTCTTACAGACGCCAGTAAGCCTCCATCTAACCCCCTATCTATACATAACCCCCTATCTATACATTACCGCCTATCTAGAATATATTAAACCCAAAATCTAAGCTAAAATAAAATCATTTAGACTACTTACCTTTGCAGATGTCCCTTCAGGAAAAAAGAAAACCCCTAGAAAAAAAGAAACATCTAATTAGTACAAAACACTACATATAACAAATACACATTGTAAATACAGTATTAAACTCACCTTTCCAGCATGTCCCCGTCCATCTTCTTCTGTTTCCTGGATCGGTCCCTGGGAAAAAGATACATTACATTAGTCACACACATACACAAATACACACAAAACATGATGAACATTACACATAAAATACATTAAACTTACATGTCCGCGATGTTCCCGGCCTTGTCATCTTCTGCCCCGGCTGGGCCCTTCAAAAACCTGTACTTTTATTTTTGGTGACATAGCTTTTTTTATTTTTTGTAACTAGTGGGGTGGGGGGTTTAATAGGGGGTAGGTAGGTAGTGTAAGGTAGGTAGGGGTTAATAGGTTAGCGTAGAGAGGGGTTAGTTTAGATTTAGTGGTTTATTGGGGGGGGATAGTGTAGTGTTTGTATTGACCTCCATGAGTGATGGGGTTAATTTTAAGTGCTGGGGGGTACTTATAGTACCCCCGCGGCTTGGGGCTAACAATTAGTGTACGCGGGTTCAAACCCTGCAGTTCTCCGGGCTTGAATTTTAAATTCAAGCCCGCGGCGGGAAATTTGAAATCCCGTAGATGCTGCAAGGCTCGCGATCGGTGACAATGGGGACCCTCTGCAGCAAGGGAAGGGGTTAATGTGGGGAGCCTGCAGAGGTCCCTATTGGGAACCCTACGGCACAGGGTTAATGTGGGGAGCCTGCAGGGGTCCCGATCCGACGCCTGCAGCAAGGGTTAACATGTGCACACTGCAGGGGTCCCAGTAGGGTCCCCTGCATTATAGGGTTAATGTGTGCACACTGCAGGGGTCCCAGTAGGGTCCCCTGCATTATAGGGTTAATGTGTGCACCCTGCAGGGGTCTCTAGGGGTCGCAAGGGAATTGAATAGCTAAGTAGCTTGTGGCCATCCCTTGCGGCCACGCAGCTCCTACGGCCAGTAACAGAATGAGGCCCTAAGAGACAGAAGCCTGGAGTGTCCGTACTACAGGATATATGTTGAATTATTGTTTATTTGGGAGAGGATTGGGAGTAAGGTGTATGTATGATGTTGTTTATAAAACCCGACAATATGCAGTTTTTAGAGTAAGATATAATTAGTGATCATTAATCGATATGTTTAGAAATAACAGATCCCATTACCATAAAAATAACAGCAGAAAAACCTTGAATAAGGTATAGGAGATCTAATAACTTATTACACATTGGGTCATAGCCCTTCTGAGAAAGTTCAATAGGAGCATTGTACATAAAAAGAATGCTTCAAATGCGGGAGTTATAAACAATATAACAATCAATAGAAATAAATCAATAGAAATATGTATAATTGTGTTAATTGCAATATAGTGAATTTTATTTATATGCTATCCTATGAATGAGGGTCTTTAAGGGAGATGGAATTCAATTTTTTTTCACTCATGCTTTTTTCATTTATGCTTTACCAAAGTTGTGTTTTGTATGAAAAAAATATAGTAATCAAATTATAGTGGTACGTTATCAAATTATTATTATTATCCTTTATTTGTACATGCCAACATATTCTGTACCGCTATACAGGGGTTAAGCACAGTTTCAACACATTGCAAATGGATGGAGGGCCCTGTCTGAGCTTAAAATCAAATGTACATAGTGCATTTTTACAAAGCACCTTACAAGATTGAAAACTCACAGACTTACAATCTAAAGGGTTTGTCGGTGATACAGGAGAGTGATAGATGCAAGATAGCAATGTTCTGATCAGGAAATAAGTTCCTTAACTCCTTTGATACATATATACAGCCTTATTAAATTGCGATTCCGCCAATTGAATAGGACTCTATATAAGCACAGAGAATATTTTTTTTACAGACATTTTTTACAGAACTTCTATCCAAAAGCAAGGTCTTCACTAACTAAAAACTTTTGTAAAAAAATATGCTCTGTGCTTATATAGAGCCCTATTCAATTGGCCGAATCGCAATTTAATAAGGCTGTTGATGTCATCAAATTTTTTAATGAAATTCTAATTTACTAATTGACTAACAGCCCTATTAATTTCCAAGCCAGTAACCCGAACATGAAGGCCGTGACGGCTGTGTGCTTGAAATTTGTCCGAGTTACATTGCTATTAAATTAGAATGGGCTGCAAGCTACATGCTTGAGACAAAAATCGTAGCTCGTTGGTAGAACATTGGATTTGCGGCCTTGTGGATGGTCAATTAGTGTAGACCGTAGTTACGGGTTTAGACAGAGCCAATGGAAAAAGAGATTGTTAGCGTTACGCCACTGAAAAAGGGGAGGATAGATTTCAATTACAAGTTGTGATCTGACCCGCATTCCAGATATAATGCATTATTAATAAAGCTGTAAACATGATATTCTATCACATATGTATTAACACATTGATTGCCGGGATCAATATAACACAAACAATAAACATTAAAAAAAGTATTTTTCAGGGCCGATTTGTGGGCTTTAGATTATTGTGATGTTAATTCTAAGACCTAACATCACTTTCCCTATTAATAAAAGTACAGTATTGATTTTATATTTACATTTGAAGTGCTACGTATTAGAATTACCCCCCTTGCGAGTCCTCTCCAGCACACGTTGGGCTTTGGGCTCCATTCGCGTTTTGCAGGCTAGCTCGCGGGTGTCTTTGTTGCAATTTAATTGGATTTGTAGCGGTTACGGCTTGACAGATCAAAGGATTTGCAGGTACACACTTTCACAACTATTATAGGTGATACTTTCCTTTCTTATCCACTAGATGGCAGCAAAATCCCACATAAATACAATTATGCACTAATCCTTTAGTATTTCTCTGCTATATACTCACAAACGTTTTGTGGTTCTGTCCTTCAGTCGTGTTCGACTCTCGGTATATAGATGCAGCACGCCAGATACATCTGTCTGTGTTTCTGGTTGAGCTTATCCATATGGTTTTCATGGCAAAGATACTGGAGTGGGTTGCCAGTTCCTTCTCCAGTGGACTGTGATTTGTCTGACCCCTCTGCAGTTATCTGCTCATCTTAGGTAACCCTACATGGTATAGCTCACAGCTTCATTAAGGTACACAAGCCCCTTCACCACGACAAGGTAGCAATCCAGAAGGAGCACAACCGTTTACCTGGTGCTTAAATTGTCCCTTAAGACATTTAGATAATGGGCAAAATGTTTTTAGAAATGAAGCAAATTAATACAGTTTTAATCAACTATGGTTTATAAGCAACTGGTCTTTACTAAGAACTGTAATTGCATTGATTATTTAGTTGGTCTAGGGGAAAGAGTCTTGTATTGTCAGTTCTACAGACTATACATCTGTCTTGAGCATTATGCACATAGGGAGGTATGAACTTGTCCTACATTGTATATGACATTTTATTGTAAACAAAATATTTCTTAAAATAAGCATCCTTTTATTTGTATGTAATGTTATACAAATTAGTATGCTAATTAGGATTTTCAGAGTGGACCTGATTGTATAAAGTGGAAGACAATACAGAGGTACCCTATGTTTGGACATCATGAAAAGCTATATTTAGCTATCAATTATGTCATCATACATGCTGTAATGTTTACATTTTTGGTGAAAGGGACTCCATCACCCCAAAAAGAAGAATAAAATATATTGTCTGCACATTGCATTAGCTGTTTTCCTTTACAATGAAAAATTCCTGAGATAGTCGACATTGTTTGTACTGGTCTATTATGCTGTTATAATAGGTAGTTCACAGCGCTTGAAAAGTGTAGGGGAGTTGCTCTAACTGCATGATAACATTAGGGCACATTGTTTTCCTGCCACAAAAACAAACAATCTTACTGTGTTAAAAATGTGCACATCAAATCAGCTAATTAGTATTTGGGAATCACTCATTTGCATAATAACATTATTATTATTATTATTATTATTATCGTTTATTTGTAACTCGCCAACATATTCCGTAGCGCTATACATAAGTTAAGTTACAGGCAATGACAAGTTAAAGATTCATACATTGCAAAGAGTGGATGGCCCTGTCTTTGAGCTTGGAATCCAGTGTCCATAGCGCTTTCCCTAAAGCACTGCGCAGGATTGAAACTCGCAGACTTACAATCTAACCCAGCAAATAATGTTACATTTCTTAAAAATCATTTACTTTAGAAAAAATACTAGTGTAATATATAGCCGTGCTCCTTACGATTACATTAAAAAAAACTTAATTTTTGGGATGACAAAGTCCTTTTTAAAAGCATGCCGTTTATACCTGTTCTTTCCTACCCTCACCTCCTCCCTACTGCCAAAATATTTGATGGAGGTGTAACATTTTATGGAAACTGGATATTGATTTTTTTTTTGTAGCTTTTGAGATCTCACACATTTAATTTAATGTCCTTTCACCACTTACCTGACAGGATAAACTTCCGGATAAACTAGTGGATCCCTACATGGGTATGAGATACTGAGGAAGCTGCTATGGGCAGTGAAACGCGTCTATCGGTCACATTTTATAACATTTGTATTTGTACTGTGGCTTTTATCATATACTGCTTATTGATTTTATCAATGTGTTCAATGTGAAGCTGTATTTTAAATTCCTGGAGATCAATAAAGGAAGTTTTATTGTCTTAAATGATCTACTTGTTTTTTACCTCCATCAAAACCACTTACCGTTTATAGTATGTTTATTTCATATTAAATATAGATACCACAGTATTTTATGTATATCAGCACAGAGCTGATTTTGATACTATAAGAGACACGTCCAGTTGGCACAGGACACACACTGCACAAAGTCACCCCAAAAGGACATCAAGACTACGGGTCCTTATAGAAACGTTAAAAAGATACCTCAAATACTGTTGAGGTCACTCCAGGCGAGAGTCCAGTGTAATCACATCCACCTATCGATCTCTATGTACTTGTATGTGAAAGATCTACACTAGCAGCCCTATTAAATTATCCCAACATTGAAAACCGTAGCTTGTATTGTAGCCTGTAAGACTTACTGCTATTAAATTGGCCTCGTAAAGCAGGCCACCGCCGATCTGTGGTTTTGGAGCTTTTTTGTTTTTTTACAACAATAGAAAATAAAATACAACCACAAACCAGCATAATTACAAACATGATTACAGGTACCATATCACATAATCCTTGGTATTCACATTAGTGCACAGGATCCCCTTGCAGTCCGTACGTCCCAACCTATTATAAATTGTGAGAATAGTCATCCCACTTTTCCCACTTAATTTTGTCCTTATTACTCCTAACCAACGAAATTCTTGTATAGTCACTCTCAATCTGCCTGTTCCTTTCAATTATAATTACAATCTCATTCCAAGTAGGGATAATTCCCTCTATCTATTTCTGAGCTATTAGCCATTTAGCTACTATTAATATGTTAATAATAATAACTGCTTTTGTACTAGCTCCAAAGTAAGATGGAAGTATATTGAACAACACTACTTCTGGAGAAAATTTGATGACCTCTTTACAAATAATAGAAAGATTCAAAATACAAGTTTTCCAAAGAGCAAAAACCACCACATGTTAGATTGCGTACCTTTATGGCCACAATCCCTTGTGTATTGTATTCTTGGGCAAATTTATACATTTTCTCTGGATCTTAATACCATCTTTGATACATTTTATAGTTTACTTCCCTAAATGGCACACAGAATAAGTTAGCACGAGCAACTTGTAATGCCTTAAATCATACCTCTTTTGAGCATTGAAAACCTAATTCCTCCTCCCACAGCGACATTGGCAGAGTCTTTCCAGGAGGAATTGCAGATTGCAAGAACCCTCTACATTTAGAGATATTAAATTTGGAACCGTCACTCCTCAATCTTTGTTCAAAATGCGTTAAATCCCTTTGAGGTAACGATTTATCTACTACTTTCCCTACCTGGGTCTTCAGTGCATTATAATGCAACCAGAGGTGAGATGGAACACCTCTATCCTTTTTTAAGTTTTTGAAAAGTTCAAATTACTTATTTCTACAGTCGTCCCTTACCAATATTAGATTCTATTGTGCCCAGTTTATATTCTCTCCCTGGTTCATTGTGTTCTGCAAGTAGGATAATGGCATCTCCGGCGAAGGGAAAGGAACCAAGTTATATCTCTTATTTATACTGAACCAACTTCTAAGACAAAATCTAGTGACCAGAAGATACTAATACTTTTTTTTTATCCAATGCTTTAGTCCATATAATATTACTCAAATTTGAGTTAGTTACTGAAGAAGATTCTATTTGTAAAAATTTCAACTCTGGGTTTCCATATAATAATCTAAGAGTATGATAGAGCACCGTTGCTTGGAAGTATTGTCCAAGGTTCGGAGTACCAAGACCCCCTTGCCAGTAATTCCTATTTAGGATTTGCTTATTAATTCTAAAGTTACCTGTTTTATCTATTTTGTTTTTATCTATTTAACTTATCTATTTTGACCTGAAATTGCTTAAGTTCCTCTTTTAGATCCGCTATTGGAATACATTTGAAAAGATATAAAACTTTAAGTAATACAAACATTGTGACCGCTGTTACTCTGCCTAGCCAGGTCAGGTTTAACTTGCTCCAATTATCCAATACTACTCTAATGTTATTGGATATTTTATCATAATTCTTCTTGATTATATTATGCCAGCACGATGAAAATTCAATACCCAGATGTGAAAAGTGATTAAAAGCCCAATCAAAATCATAATTATCCTTTAGTTGCCTTTTGGTTGTATTGTCCAAATTAATCATCAATATTGTACCTGTATCTTACTATGATTGATTTTGTAATATGATATAGAGCCATATTGGTAGATTATCTTTAATAAGTTTTTTACTGAAGTAACAGGATCTGAAGTGGTAATAATCACGCAAATAATGTTATTTTAGTATTTATTTTCCCCATTACAACACCTTTGATGTTAATATCGTTCCTATTTTTTTCAGCCAATGGTTCCATAACAACGGAAAAAATGTGAGGGGTCAGTGGACACCCTTGTCTGGAACCGTTGGAGATGGAAAAACTATCCGTTTCAAACCCTGGTCCACTTAATAGTCCATCAATAGCTAACACTTGAAAAGGAATCGTTTTCACTCTGCAACAGTCTAAAACATTGACAAATTTTCTTGTATTATCTAGGCCTTGACGCTCCTTTACCAACCCTGATTGGTCGTAGTTAATTAAGTCTGTTATTACCATGCTTAGCCTGTTTGCTAGAATTCTAGCATAAAGTTTAATATCGATATTTAAAAGCGATATCGGTCTGTAATTGTAACTCATATTCAGAGCTTTACCCTCTTTATGGATTGTAACAATTATAGCCTGAAGTGATTCTGCAGGAGCTGAGCCTGATAATTTGATTTCATTAAAACTATTTGTAAGGTGACTACTCAGTATCCTGGAATAGATTTTAAAAAAGACACCCGGAACTCCATCCGGACCAGGGGACCTATTTAAGTTAAGCAAATTACCCGTATATACTCGAGTATAAGCCAACCCGAGTATAAGCCGAGGCACCTATTTTACCATAAAATACTGGGTAAAATGAGTGACTCGAGTATAAGCCGAGGTTGGGAAATGTGCTGCCCCCTGTGTCCCTCTTGTGCCGTCTGTGTCCCCCTCTTGTGTGCCCTTTTTTTGTCCCCCCCTCTCTCTCCCGTGTCTCTTCTCTCCTCTCCCTTCCCTGTGTCTCTTCCCCCCTCTCCCTTCCCTGTGTCTCTTCCCCCCTCTCCCTCCCCTGTGTCTCTCCCCCCCTTATCACCCTCCTCAACCCCCCTCCTCATTCTCAACCTCCCACCTCAACCCAACTCCTCATCCTCAACCTCCCTCCTCACCCTCAACCTCCCTCCTCAACCCCCTCATCCTCAACCCCCTCCTCAACCCCCCTCCTCAACCTCCCTCCTCATCCTCCCTCCTTAACCCCCCTCCTCAACCCCCCCTCAACCTCTCTCCTCAACCCCCTCCTCAACCTCCCTCCTCACCGTCAACCTCCCTCCTCATCCTCCCTCCTCAACCCCCCATCCTCAACCCCCCTCCTCAACCTCCCTCCTCAACCCCCCTCTCAACCCCCATGCTCATCCTCAACCCCTCCATCCTCAACCCCCTCCTCAACCCCCCCATCCTCAACCCCCTATCTTAACCGCCTCCTCAACCCCCCTCCTCAACCCCCCATCCTCAACCTCCCTCCTCAACCTCCCTCCTCAACCCCCTATCCTCATCCTCAACCCCCCCATCCTCAACTCCCCCATCCTCAACCCCCTCCTCAACCCCCCTCCTCAACCTCAACCCCCCTCCTCATCCTCAACCCCCCTCCTCATCCTCCCTCCTCAACCTTCCTCCTCAACCTCAACCACCACATCCTCAACCCCCTCCTCATCCTCAACCCCCTCCTCAACCTCCCTCCTCCAACTCAACCCCATCTCATCAACCTCCCTCCTCTTCCTCCACCCCCCTCCTCATCCTCACCTGGTATATGCTAATGACGTGACGTCAGATGCGCGCCACATCATTAGCATTAGCCGGGTCAAGAAGCCCGAAGGAGCGGAGGCCGGAGCAGAAGCTGCAGATGGAGGTAAGTGAGAGGAAAGGGAGAGGGGGAGGAATTTAGAGGCGTAAAGTGAGGAGGGGAGTAGAGAGACACGGGGGGTTATAGAGACATGGAGGGTAGAGAGACACGGGGGGGTTAGAGAGACACGGGGGGGAGAGTGAATCGAGTATAAGCCGAGGGGGCCCTTTTTAGCCTTAAAAAAAGGGCTGAAAAACTTGGCTTATACTCGAGTATATACGGTAATAGCTTCTTCAACTTCTGCTCTAAAAATTTGGTCATCTAATTTATCTCTTTGTGAAGCAGAGATTTTAGGCAAATTCACTGAATCCAAAAATTCAGCTATTAACTTTTTTCGAAGGTTTAATCCCCTCTCCAGTGGACTCCAAGTTATAGAGATCTTTGTAGTAGTACAAAAAGATCCTACCAATTTGATCGGGTATCATATGAGATTTCCCCTTTTTATCTAACATCTCTGAACTACTCTGGGGATTATTATTATTTCTATTTCTATGATTAGCAAAACAATTGTTAGCCTTGTTAGCACAATGATAATATTTTTGCTGAGCAATCCAGATGTTATTGTCAGTTGAATTTCTCTTGTTTTTTTCTGTAGGATCCCTATTTCCTTATTGGGTGCCATTTTGTTGGAACTGTTACATAGTTACATAGTTACATAGTTACATAGTAATTAAGGTTGAAAAAAGACTTTCAGTCCATCAAGTTCAACCTGTTAAGATCTCCTCTGATCTGCAATATGCGGATTAGTTATTAATTAAATTATTGATTAAATAATTATTAATAGTATAGTATTGGAGGATGAATAAAGAGTTAGTCCATCAAGTTCAACCTTTTTAGATCTCTATTGATCTTTTTAATGTGGACTATTTATTATTATTGTTAATTGTTAATTGATCCTGAGGAAGGCTAACAGTAAAAAAAAAAAAACCATTGAAACTTTGCCAATTGTCTCATAAGGGGAAAAAAAAAGCAAAATTCCTTCCTGACCCCAGAAACTGGCGATCAAATTTCTCCCTGGATCAATATTCCTTGCTAGTTATCTAGGATAGCCTTGAATGCCCTCTTTATTCAAAAATATATCTAACCCCTTTTTGAAGTTGTCTATCGAATTTGCTGTCACCACCTCCTTTGGTAGAGAATTCCACAGTTTAACCACCCTAACTGTGAAGAACCCTTTTCTTTGTTTAAGGTGAAATCTTTTTTCCTCTAACCTCAAAGGATGTCCTCTTGTCAGTTGATAATCTCTTGATACAAAAAGTTCACTTGACAAAGCCTTATATTGACCCTGGATGTATTTATATAACGTAATCATATCTCCTCTTAGACGCCTTTTTTCTAGCGAAAATAAGTTTAATTTTGTTAGTCTTTCTTCATAACTTAGCCCCTCCATTCCCCTTATTAGTTTTGTAGCCCTTCTCTGTACTTTTTCCAGCTCTAAAATGTCTTTTTTATGAGGTGGTGCCCAAAATTGTACTCCATATTCCAAATAAGGGCGTACTAGAGATTTGTATAGTGGCAGAATTATATCTTCTTCCCTGGCTTCTATACCCTTCTTAATACATGCTAATATTTTATTTGCCTTTGCAGCCGCTGCTTGGCTTTGAGCGCTGATACCTAGGTGGTTTTCCACTAGTACTCCCAAATCCCTTTCAATATCTGATACCCCTAGATTTGCTCCATTAAGATTATAGATTGCTTGGCTATTGTTCCTTCCCAAATGCATAACCTTACATTTATTTGTATTAAATCTCATCTGCCATTTAGCCGCCCATTTCTCTAATTTATGCAAATCCTTTCGTAGGGAAAGTACATCATTATCTGATTTTATTACCTTGCACAACTTAGTGTCATCAGCAAAAATGGAGACACTACATTCGAGTCCTACCTCAACGTCATTAATAAATATGTTAAAAAGGAGAGGACCTAATACTGAACCTTGAGGAACCCCACTTATCACATTAGACCAATCGGAGTATGTTCCATTTACAACAACCCTTTGCTTCCTGTCTTTTAGCCAGCTCTCGATCCATGAGCAGATATTTACTGCAATTCCTGTATCCCTTAGTTTACTCACTAGTCTTCCATGTGGCACTGTATCAAATGCCTTTGAAAAATCTTAAAAGACTACATCCACTGAGTTGCCCTGATCCAAGTTCCTACTAACCTCCTCATAAAAACTAATTAGATTGGTCTGACACGACCTTTCCTTCATAAATCCATGTTGACTGCTACCTATGATCCTGTTCAAATAGACATATTCTTGTATTCTGTCCCTTATTAACCCTTCTAAAAGCTTCCCAACTACAGAAGTGAGGCTCACTGGTCTACAATTCCCCGGATTTGCTCTAGATCCCTTCTTAAATATAGGTATCACCTCTGCTTTTCTCCAGTCATCTGGTAGAGACCCTGTAGTGAGTGAGTCTTGAAAGATTAGATATAATGGTTTGGCTATTACAGACCCCAGCTCCCTCAGTACCCTTGGATGTATTCCATCAGGACCTGGGGCTTTATTAACATTTATTTTCTCCAACCTCTTTTGTATTTCTTCCTGTGTTAACCAATTATTTAGTAAAGGTAGTGTAGCCCCATTATGTTGCGGTGTCCCAACCACTGGTACCTCCCTTGTGTAAACCGACGAAAATAACCTATTTAGCTCATCTGCCTTTTCCTGGTCACTAATTATCAGATGGCCTGTGTCACATTGTAATGGTCCTATCGATTCCTTCCTGGCCTTCTTCCCATTAATATATTTAAAAAATATTTTAGGGTTAGTCTTACTTTCCATTGCAACTGACTTCTCATTTTCTATTTTAGTCAGTCTAATAGCCCTTTTGCAAGACTTGTTGATTTCCTTATAGTCACATAAAGCTGCCTCTGTTCCCTCCTTCTTGTATAATTTAAATGCATATTTATTTTTCCTCATCATGATCTTTAAGTCATTGTTAAGCCACATGGGATGTTATTTACTCCTATTCATTTTATTTCCACATGGTACATGCTGATGAGTATGTTTATTTAGTAAGGATTTGAATGTTGTCCATTTATTTTCAGTATTCTTCCCTGTAAGTTCTTTGTCCCAGTCTATATGTTGTATTGCTGCCCGTAGCCCATTAAAGTTAGCCCTTTTAAAATTTAGAGTTTTTGTTGGCCCCATACAACTCTTTTTTTGTATTCAATCTCAACTGAGACTGTGTTGTGATCACTGTTCCCCAAGGGTTCCCCTATTTTTACATTTGATATTATATCAATATTACTTGTGATGACTACGTCCAAGATGGCCCCATTTCTAGTAGGTTCTTGTATTACCTGGGCCAGATAATGATCCCTGAGTGTACTCAAGAACCTGCTCCCCTTAGCTGAGCTGCTGGTCTCGTTTATCCAGTTTATATCAGGGTAATTAAAGTCTCCCATTATTAGAACTTGTCCATGCTTAGCTGCATTTCCAATCTGTAACAATAATTGTTTTTCCTCACTTTCAGCTATATTTGGGGGTTTATAGCATACTCCCACCAATATGCGTTTCGAATTAGCTCCTCCACTATTTAGCTCAACCCACAAGGATTCAATGATGCCTTTAGTGCCAGCATAAATATCTTCTCTGACTATAGGCTTAAATTCAGGCTTAACATAAAGACAGATCCCTCCTCCTCTTTTACCATTTCCCCTATCTTTCCTAAATAGCTTATAACCATCCAGATTAACAGTCCAGTCATGAGATTCATCCCACCATGTTTCCGTAATGCCTATTAAGCCCCATTTTTCTTGTACTGCTAATATTTCTAGCTCATCCATTTTCCCAGGCAAACTTCGTGCGTTAGCAATCATACACTTTATGTTGCTGTGGCTCTGCTGTTGTGTAGTGCCTGCCACTGTTTTTGAGGCCCCTATTAATACCTCCCTACTTTCTATTGTAACCCTCCCCCCTTCTCCTCGCCCATGGGTAACTAATTCATCCCTTTCCCTCTCTACCCTATTTACCCCAATACTTCTATATAGTCCCTCCCCCCCACCTACAAGTTTAAAAACTCCCCCAGCCGTTCTACCATCCTATCCCCTAGCACAAAAGCGCCCTCATCATTAAGGTGCAATCCATCCCTGCTATAGAGATTGTACCCAAGTGAGAAGTCAGCCCAGTGCTCTAAAAACCCAAAACCCTCTGCACTGCACCACTTTTTTAGCCACGCATTAATCTCCATAAGCTCCTTCTGCCTCCCTGGGCTAGCACGTGGCACTGGTAGTATCTCAGAAAATACTACCTTGGAGGTCCTTGCTTTAAGCTTATTCCCTAATTCTCTAAAATCATTCTTTAGGACGCTCCATCTTCCACTAACTTTGTCATTGGTACCAATGTGTACCAAGACCGCCGGTTCATTACCAGCCCCTCCCAATAATTTATCCACCCAATCCACAACATGCCGAACCCGAGCACCCGGGAGACAGCAAACTGTACGATTGCTGGGATCTGGGTGACAAATTACCCTGTCTACCTTCCTAATAATAGAGTCTCCTACCACCAAAACATGTCTGTTGCTCTGCCTATTCTGCCCTCCCTCTCCTCCAGTAGAACTGTTCTCCCGGCTGTTAGAGGGAACAGCTCTATCTGGCATTGCCATTCCTGAATGGACATCCCCAACAGTTTCACTCAATCTGGCAAATCTGTTGGTGTTTGCCAACTCAGAACTGGCCTGCCTCCTCCTGTTCCCCCTGATTCCCCTTCTAACTGTAACCCAGCTACCTTCCTGGCCATCCTCACTAGCTCCAGCTCCTCCCTCCATACTAGGCCCAGCTAAACTGTGCTCCGTGAGCACCAACTCCCTTTCCAGTGGAGCAATATCACTAAGTGCTGCAATTCTCCTCTCCAGATCTTCAATTTGAGCTTCCAAAGAGGCAACATGCTCACACCTGTCACAGAGGTATGGACCCTGGATCATCTGTTCCAGTAGTGCATACATTTGGCAGGATGTACACTGAGTGAGGTTTCCACTGGACTGACTCATGATTATCAGTTACAAAAATACAGTGAGGAAACAGAAAACAACAAAATACACACAGATATAAATTACACAGGCCAAGCCACACCCACTCTCACCTGTACTCTGATTAATGCAACAGACAGAAAACTCTGCACTGACTAACAGAGCGGATTCAAACCAGACCTCGCACAAATGCACCCAGATATAACTACACAGACCAAGCCACACCCACTCTCACCTGTACTCTGATTAATGCAACAGACAGAAAACTGTGCACTGACTTACAGAGCGGATTCAAACCAGACCTCACACAAATGCACCCAGATATAACTTACACAGGCCAAGCCACACCCACTCTCACCTGTACACTGATTAATGCAACAGACAGAAAACTGTGCACTGACTTAGAGCGGATTCAAACCAGACCTCACACAAAGTTGGATATAAAGGTCTCTAAGCAGTTTCCCTCTTTCCTTACTATTTTGGAATGATAAAGAAATCAAGTAACCCTTTCAAGTAAGCCTTTAAGGAATTCCAAAAAGTCACTTTAGAAGAAACCGTGTTTTCATTAAACGCAATATATTCTTGAATGATCTTGGAAATATTCTCCCTATCAATTGCATTGTTAAAAAGTGACTGATCTATTCTGAACTTCTTAGATCTAGACTTTCTTCAAGGCTTATTGATAAATACGATGACACTGGCATGGTATGAGTCACCCATGGGGCCTATATCTACACTTTCCACTTTATTTATTACATCTTGGTCCACCAAGCAATAATCAGTCCTTGTATATGACCCATGGCGGTTGGTATTTTGTTTTTTCAAGCCCGTAACTGCTACATTCCAATTTAGCTATTAAATTGCAACAAAATCACTGGCGTTCAACCCCGTAACACGCAAATGTAGCCCAAAAGCCAATGAGTGCTAGAGAGGACTTGCAAGGAGGGTAAAGTCCAATCCGTAGCACTCTAAATGCACATATATACACAAGTGAAATTGATGTTAATAGCACAACATTCTGAAGCTCGCAAATCGGCCCAAAAAATACTTTATTTCATGTTTGATTTTCGTGTTATATCGATCCCGGCATTCAATGTGTTCATACATTTACTGTAACTCGCATGTGATAGAATATCATATTTACGGCTTTATTAATATTGCATCATATCTGGAATGGGGGACGGAAAGTAACTTGCAATGATGCCGATCTCTGTTTCCATTGGCTCCATCTAAACCCGTAACTACATGTATGACTATATTGTTCACGTTCAAGGCCGCAAATCCAACAGCCGACAAATGGTTTATTGGTCTGTGTCTCAAGCTTGTAACTCGCAGGCCCGTTCTAATTTACTAGCTATGTAACTTGGCGAAATTTCAGGGCTTCTAATTTAATAGGGCTGTGGCTGCTGGTGCGCTTTCTCACTCCCTACACTTTTTGTTGACAAGTTGAATTTACTTTTCCTTATGACAATAAACTGCAGACTTGCTTTTTTGGACTCATAGTTTACAGTACTGCAGCACATTCTGTAGTTCCTTCCTATTTTTAGAAACTAGACTGCTTTACTTAGCAATTTTGCTGTATTTCTGATGATACAAATGTGCTTCTTTCAGCATGTAAAAAATAACCATGTAACACTTTTTACCTAATGTCAATGCAGATCAGCAGTCTGTCTGATCAAGACCAGAGAAAAACAACAAAGGCATTTTTTTTTAATTATCTGTTAATCAGAGTTTTCATGAGGCAACAAGGTCAGGCATCCATAAAAGAAATAAATACAACAAATAATCAAATACAGTGAAAGGAAGTAACAATTGAAAACTGAAATGACCCTTCCCTCACCCACTCTCCCTGTTGAGATGTCTGCAAAGGAGTATTATCCACCACTCAGGAGTATATCAAGAGACCTCATTAATGTGCAGCCATGTATCAAATATTCATGTTCTACATAATCTGTGTATCTAGGCTTATTGCTTTTCCATAATTTGAGCCATGAGTCAGAGAAAGTACCCAATGAGAATTAGAAAAATTAACAACTGTATTAACTACTGGCTGACAGTGTCGACCGAGCCTTTATGATTAACTGACTTCTTCGGTAGGTTCCCTTTCAAGCTGTGAAGCACAACCAGCTCAGGTGGGCTATCAGTGTACTCTCGCTCGGCTAGGTTGCTATATCTATCTATGATAGTTAGGGGAGTGTTTCTGCCTAGGCCCATGAAACCCAGGCCTAGGGCAGCACATTTTCAGATGCAGTACATTGAAATATGTTTGTATATGCACAGTAATGTCTATATGCAGTGATATTTCTGTCAGTAAGTGTACTTGACACAAACAATATATATATATATACATAAACATACATTAACTTATGACTTGATATATAGAAAGTGGAAAATATGAGCTGCAAGTGGGACACAGGGGGCACAAATCTGAATGGCTTAGCGCAGCATAAAACCTAAATACCTGAGCCTCATAGTTTAGCCACACTGCCCAAATTTAAAAAACTCCCCTAAGTTTCCAAACTTGTAGTGTGCAGAGATGTGGAAGACATCCAATGGATGATCAGGAGTTTTCTGGCATAAACTAATGCATAGCTAGGAACTCGTGTTAATTCTTTATTTTAGCCAATTTTCATTTTTTCTCCCAGGAGACAGTTAATGGGATAGTAAACTGTATATTTTTGTTACAAGCAATACATATTATGAAACAGTATTCTTAATATATGTATGTGCACGATTCTTTTTTTTTTTTTACAAATAACAACCTACTTCCTCTATACACGTGGTTCCCAACAGCCAGTCCTAGGTACTGGACTCTGAGACCTTATCTGTCGGTCCTAAGGGATGAGGAGACCATCACAATTAGTCATTGGTATAGACAGGTTACAGAGGAACTTATAGGACCTCTTGTATATTGGAAGGTAACCAGTAGCACCCCAGTTGAGAACCACTGCTCTATGGGATGTATACACTCTTATAAGCTTATGTTATATCATATACAAGTACATTTTATATAAAGGATGTGCATTAAAAAAATACAACTCCAAAATCATGCAATTAACACTAAACACATGTTGGTGAGAGTCTTGCTATGTACACTGAACTCATTTTCTGATGATCTCCTTATCACTTCTGTACCATCTGCTTATGTCATAGGAGCTCCAAAGTTTGTAGGCACGGCAGATGCGACTTCTCCAGAGAGAGGTCTTTCTCTAGATTTACTAGGCCTTTTACTGTAATGCTATCTTACTTTATGCAAATTCATTTATAATGAGCAGTTGATGTAGCATAATATTTCTGTATATGTGTCTTATTTGCCAAGTATAGTACTGTCCATCTCTAATCAGGTCTGTGGGGTTACCCAGTAAGGTAGTTGCTACTATTTTTTTCCTTAAAGAACCACTGCTGTTTTGGAAAAAATTCACATCAGTGTGAACAATGTAAAAAAAAAAAAAAAACAGTATATATAAACAACAAGCATACATACAGATTTGAATAAATCTTCTATTTACTAGACTCTATTTGTGTTATGCTGGATTCTATCTTGAGCACTTCTCTCTCTGTAGCTTATTATCCTACTGGAACTTCCTCTTAGTCCCTCTAGTTAAATAGTAATTTAGATTGAATAAAGGCTTTTAGTCGATCAAGTTCAACCTTTTTAGATCTTTTCTGATCTGCAATATGCGATTAATTGTTAATTGATCCAAAGGAAGGAAAATAGAAGAAAATTGTGAAACTTTGACAATTGTCTGAAAAGGAGGGGAAAACTCCTTCCTGACCCCAGATATTGGTGATAGGATTCCTCCCTGGATCAATACTCCCTCTCTATTTATCCAGGATAAACCTAAATGCCCCTTTTTATTTAAAAATATATCCAATCCCTTTTTAAAGTTATCTATCGAATCCGCTGTCACCACCTCATTTGGTAGAGAATTCCACAGATTAACCACCCTTACTGTGAAGAACCCTTTTCTTTCTTTAAGGTGAACTCTTTTTACTTCTAATATTAAAGAATGTCCTCTTGTCCGTTGAAAACCTCTGGCACAAAAAGTTCCCTTGACAAAGCCTTATATTGACCCTGGATGTATTTATATAAGGTAATCATATCTCCTCTTAGATGCCTTGTTTCTAGAAGAAATAAGTTTAATTTGGTTAGCCTTTCTTCATAACTTAGCCCCTCCATTCCCCTTATTAGTTTTGTTGTCCTTCTCTGTACTTTTTCCAGCTCTTAAATGTCCTTTTTATGAAGTGTTGCCAAAAATTGTACTCCATATTCCAAATGAGGGCGTACTAGAGATTTGTATAGTGGCAGAATTATATTTGCTTCCCTGGCTTCTATACCCTTCCTAATACATGCTAATATTTTATTTACCTTTGCAGCTGCTGCTTGGCTTTGAGCGCTGTTACATAGGTGGTTGTCCACAAGCACTCCCAAATCCCTTTCAATATCCGATACCCCTAGATTTGCTTCATTAAGATTATAGATTGCATGGTTATTTTTCCTTCCCAGATGCATAACCTTACATTTATTTGTATTAAATCTCATCTGCCATTTAGTCGCCCATTTCTCAAGTTTATGCAAATCCCTTTGTAGGGAAAGCACATCATTATCTGATTCAATTACTTTGCACAACTTCGTGTCATCAGCAAAAATGGAGACAATATTTTCCAGTCCTACTTCTAAGTCATTAATAAATATGTTAAAAGGGGAGGGGCCTTTTTTTATTTAGTTCTACTATCAAGTAACTATGAAACCAAACTGTATAGAGATCTTAGCTTCCTTTGATTTTTCTCTAGTTTCTAAGTAAAGGTTTGGATTTATTTATTTATTATCAACTCTATAAAAAATTTTGATCATCAAAATAAATTGTTCAAAAGAGCATATTATAAACATGAGAGTTCAGTTGTCCATTAAATACAGAATTCATTGGGTGAGATTTGCTAAGCACTGCAGCGGCTCTGAAAAAGTTTTCATCACAGCCATTTGCAGCAACTGAAACAGCTTAGTGAATCTCCCCAATGTGATTGCTTTATAGTAAGAGGTGTATACAAGATTTCTGCCAATCTATTGCCTATCATTGTGAGAATAAGAAATCTTATTGAACATGTTAAGGTTTGATGAGGTCATGAACTGCAACACTCTCTCTGCTCGCCTCTCCATAATTTAACTTTTTTTTTTGTATTATTCAGTCATTTCTGACTCTGTGTGACCTCCCGGCCGTAACACACCAGGACATCTTTATGTCCATGGTCATACTGACCTACTTGGTTTCCATGGCAGAGATACTGGAGTGGGTTATCAGTTCCATCTCCAGAGAGCCACAGAGTTCCTGGTATTCTTAGGTGGTGTCCCATCCAAGTACTGACCAGGTCCAACCCTGCATGGCTTCAGGGTGGTGTGACCTCTTAATTCCCTGACTGGAGCCAAACTCAGGTTGCAGTAGTGAAAGCCACGAATCCTAACCACTGGACCACCAGGGAATCCTATTACACTTGAGTTAATTCTATATAGAAACCTGGTGCTGCAACTGGAAATAAAAAGACAAGCATAAGTATTTATGCTACAATGTTATGTTCTGGACTGTTATTACACAATACTGTATATAATTAAAAGTCAGTATAATATCATCTATTTCATAAAAACATAAGCTAAAGGAGTGATCCAGTCATAGCGTAATGTATCCATTTACAGGGCTGGGCAAAATAACAGAAACACCACACGAAAGGGAGATTAACTTTGAAGTAACAAAATCACAATTACAATTGCAGCTACAAAGGTGTGTCATATTAGATTTATTGCCAACTGGCAGTTTGTTTCAGCTATAAAAGAGATCTGGCAACGAGAGGTAACAAACAGAGCTCTGTTTGCTTCTTATGTGTACTGGTTGCATAAACTGCAACATTATTTAATGTATGTAGAAGAACAGTCTCAAAATTAATGTCAGCAACTGCCAAACATGGACAACCTGCATCAGCAAACAGTTTTAGTAAATCAAAGCTCATGGGGAAAGATAGACGTACATTTCACAGGATAGTTACTGAGTGCCACAAAAATACAGCATCAAAATACCACAGAACTGAATCAGCATCTCTGTGACCCAATCACAGTACGACATGAGCTTCAGAAATCTGGAATATACAGCACTCACATACCACTTGTATCCAAGACCAATGCACAAAGACTAATAAACAGATGTATGGAGCATAGACCTAATTGAAAAAAAGGATTAGGTCTGATGCGTCATTTTTCACCCTAAATCAAAGGATGCCTTCAACCCACAATCTCTCTCGCTAGCTGTTAAACATGGTGGGGAATCTGTAATAGAATGGGCATACATCTCCCATGGAACCCAGCCTAGGGCAAAACATTTTCAGGGGCTGGCAGACTCAGTGAACTGTATTTAAATACAGTATGTTTGTATATGCACAAAAATGTCTATATGCAGTGATATTCCTGTCTGTACTTGACATATATATATATATATATATATATATATATATATATATATATATATATATATATAAAATAAATAGTACATCTGTGTTCACGTTTGAATGTCTAAAACAAGTTAAAAAATAGAAAGAATGTTCTGTTCGGTCAGCTGTGAAGAAGACTCCATGAGTGTGAGAAAATATTTGCAGGTCATAGGGAGTAAGGTACCACACAGTTCACACCACAACCTGGATGCAACCCTAAACTGGACAGTTACATAGAAAGCTTTCGCCTGAGAACTGCAGACTTGGTAACAAATCAATAGAAAGGATGTTTTTAAAACCTCTCTCCATTAGAGAGAGCTGCCCGTAAAAGGCTTAAAAAGAAACCCTAATATCACCATTAAACCAGCAGATAAAGGTGGCGCAGTTGTGATTTTAAACACTCAGGACTACATACAAGAAGGTAACAGACAGTACTTACTACAAGAAATTGGGCCAGGACCCCACAAAGGAATATACTTTCCAACTCAGGAAACTCATCCAAACCTTCCCCAAGAACATGCAGTACAAATTGGAGCATCTCATACCCACCGATCCTACAACTGGGACTTTCTACATGCTACCAAAAATCCACAAACCAGGCAACCCAGGGAGACCTATTGTTACAGTTATGGACACACTGAAAACATCCTTAAGCTGCTAATTACAAACACCAGCAGCTAAATAAAAGACACCATTGACTTTCTCAATAAACTCAGTCAGATTAAGGACCTACCTGCTAACATACTACTTGTAACCATGGATGTTGAATCTCTTTATAGCAACATCCCTCACAAAGATGGTACTGAGGAATGCCTTAAGTTTCTCTCAACACACGCCCAGAATCATAAATATAACTCTGATACCAATGCTAAGCTACTGGAATACATCCTGACCCACAACTACTTCACCTTCAATGAACAGGTTTACCTGCAAATAATTGGGACCGCAATGGGCACCAAAATGGCACCATAATATGCTAATCTATTTATGGCTAACCTGGAACAGAGATTCTTGTCCACATATGTCCACAAACCTTACAGATACTACCGTTATATAGATGGCCTGTTCATCATATGGACAGAGGGAGAAAAAACCCTCAGAGACTTCCACACAGCCTTTAATACCTTCCACCCATCTATGAAACGTAACATGGATTACTCTGCTGAACAGGCAAACGTTTTGGATGCTACCATATCCATCACCAATAGTAAACTTCACTCATCTGTATATAGGAAGCCTACAGACAAATGTAGTTACCTCCACAGCTCTAGTTTCCACCTCTCTCATACCAAACAAGCAACAATTTATAGCCAAGCCCTCAGATATCACAGTATATGTTTAAACACTGGGGACCGCGACAAACATTTAAAAACACTGTCTAAATCCTTCAGGCAGAAGGATGACACCTTGTGTCATCACACAGAAATTGACCTCTGCCATGTAAACACCCAGTGAACAACTGCTGCAATATAAAACTAAAGAAAGTTCTTTGCGTACACCTCTAGTAAAATATTTAAGTATCTACAACCACAACTAACAGAGGACACAGAATTTAAACATACATTTTCCAAACCTCCCATTCTGGCATTTAGACAACCACCAAATCTGAGACAAACATTGGTGGACAGAAGCTTAGCCAATGAACACCACAGAGAGAATGGCAACAAACTTTGCAACAAAAATTGCTGCAAATGATTAACATTCTAGAAAAAAGGATGCAGCCACACATAACAAGAGCTTTAGCATCAGAGGGTTATACTAATGCACATCATCCAATGAAGTCTACATGATACAATGTACTTTATGTGGGAGGGGATGCTACATTGGAGAGACCAGCCAGAAACTACATTTAAGGATGAATCTGCACAGACTCACCATCAGAAATCACAATGAAGACAGGAACTGTACCCCAGTAGGACACCACTTTTCACAAAATAACCACTCCATCCAGAACTTGAAAATGAAAATACTCAGAGGTCATTTTAAAAACACACAAGACAGAAAGATGTTTAAAATGAAAATGATAACACACTTTATTACAAAAAATATGGGACAATGTAAATATGTAATTTTTGTTGCATAAAATCATTCTGATTTAAAAGGGAGCCAAAAAACTATGTGATAATAAATGGCTTCATATGATCACTATCCTTCAATAAAATACTTTTTTTTTTTGCATGATCAGTCATATTTCCAACATAAATGCCCAAATTTCTCAATTTTTGCCAGGTTATGCAAACTTTTGAGCACAACTGTAGCTAAACACACATAAACTTATGACTTGAGATATAGACAGGGAAAAACAAGAGCTGCAAGTGGGACATGGTGGTGGTGAGGGGGGGCACAAGCCTGAATAGCCTAGGGCAGCATAAAACCTAAATACTCTGAGCCTCATATTTTAGCCATTCATCTCATGGGAGTCATTAGGTCTGAAGATTGCTCTACATTGAAAATTAGACTATTCTATAAAACCAGGTACACTCTATGGTGCAAGCACTGTTCCCCCATGATTTTGCCAACTTCCAAGATGATAATGACCCATACACACTGCTAAGCCAACTAAAGATGTTTGACTTTAAGTTAAGCGTCTTCCATTGACTCCCCACTCACCAGATCCAACCATCATTGAACCTTAAAAGGAAGAGAAGAGACTGCATCAGATTTCCACATCATTCATCCCTCAAAAAAACATCTTAATGAATGGTGCGATATCTCACTACACACAGTTTAGGACTTGTATGATAGTACTACAAGAATGGGTCTTTGATAATACTATATCAATAGGTGTTTCCCTTATATTGTCCACCCCCTATATCTAACTCAATTCTTCACAGAAGGGAACCTTATCCTAAAGTAAAAAAAACTACGGTAGTATGTTGCAGTTGGTGATGCTTTAGGTTTAGCAACGTACAAGTCCACCTTAGGGCAGAGAAATATGTCACAGGATAGGAGCAGTGTACACAATGTACTATTTATTGTGTCATGCACCTTAAAATGATTACCATACACTGGAATTAAAAAGAAATAACACACTTTAAAAACGTAATGAGTTACTTACTTAAAATAATATACAGTATGTATTACGGAAGCTTTCTAACCACAACCAGTTTAGTTGACCAATTACTGGATTGCCCTTTGGAAAAAGTAATATTAAAAAACAAAGTATATTTTATATTGAAATCACTGTTAGAGAAGTTTAACCACCTATGTAAAAGTTATGCAACTTACCTAATTTGTCAGTTACTCCTCCATATTTCTGGAGAGCTGTTTTTTATTATATTAAAATATACTTCTGTCTCTGATACTGAGTTCTGTGAGCTAATTGGGTCATATATTCAAGAGCTGAAAAATGACATCCAGGTTCTGTGTTCTCCAGCAGTTCATATCACAGAATTATAGAGAGGTCTTGAAGGAAAAAAAAGAGAAGAAATAAACAAATTCCTTCTGGATCACTACTTTGTCATGGTGAAGGGGCTTGTTTACCTCAGTGAAGCGGTGAGCCACACCATGTAGGGTCACTCAAGATGGGCAGGTCATAGCAGAGAGGTCAGACAAATTGCAGTCCACTGGAAAAGGAACTGACACCTCACTCCAGTATTTTGCCATGAAAACCTTATGGATTAGCACAACCAGACACAAGATGTGCCTGGCGTGCTGAGGTGCATAAGGTCATAGAGAGTCGGACACGACTGAATGTCTAAACAACAGCAACCAAAACATATATTATAACTTCCATAAGTGATTCTTTAGATTTTATAAGTGTGTAATTTTGTTATATAAGAGCAACTTGTGTTTAGCTGAACTCCCCCACCCCCTTTTTTTAAAGTGATATGGAAGTGTTCTGTATTTTTCTAGGTATATAACATACCTTTGTATCTATTCACTCTTATGTACTTTATTTTATTAAGAAGTACTTAGAAGCTCTGTGTTTGCTGCTGAATACTCAGACACAGACCCTTTAGTACTACTGTGTAGTGTGGTGCTCTAACCTATCAGGGACCATGTCTCAGCAGCTGTTGCAGAATGTTGCTGAGAGGTGATTATTAATTGGTTATTATGCAACACTGCACAGTCAGTACTAGGAGCCTGTATCTTTGTGTGCTGCAGAGGGCATACCCAGGCCAGTAATATTTGTTTGATTTTAGGCTGTAAAATAGAGCTTATAAGCACTTCGTAATAAAAGAAAGCAATTTAAAAGTAAATAGATACACAGATATATTATATACCTAGTAAAATATAGAAAACTGTAAAAAGTAATTTCAGGCATTACTTGTTGCTGCCACTGGGGAATAAGAAGACATCTAACCTTTTAAATATCGGCATGTATCACCACAGTATATGAAATAAATACTATTTACAATGTTTATTATATGTATCCTTCCTCCTCAGTTTCCCCTTAGCACTTCTGCCCACACCCTCCACTCTCCTACTTGCCCTTGTATTTCCTCTCATGTCTTCTCCTGCCCCCTCCTCTAGTCCCTGTCTGGTCCCTATCACTCCCCTCTTTGATCTTATCTCCTCCCCTCTCAACTTTCCCTTGGCCCTTTATCTCCCCTCCCTCCTCCGTTCCTTCCCCTTTTCATTCTTCTCCTCCTCCCTCTTCTCTCCGTCTCAGGCTCTGCAGCTCCCGGGCCCGTTATCTGAATCAGGTAAGGGAGTTGCCTTTACTAATACTGCAAAATGACATTTATTTTTAGGGATGGTAGGGGTACAGTGCAATAACAGGGGCTAGTAATAACTCACAGGAAGAATGGAGTACTAGAGTAATACAGGGGCAGCCCTGACAACTAATGAGAGACTAAGTAGTACTATATTAGTCCTATCACTATATTATGTTTATATTATCATTATATTATGTTCATTTTTGCTCTGCAGACTTTAACAGTTCTTTATATAGTTATCACAGAACATTTTTAATGTAAAATATAATCCTTTGATTTGGTTTACTTAGCTAGAAACTATAAACAAGTCTTTTAAATGATAAAGTTATAGATAGGATGTCCCTTTTGTAATGATTTCAATGGTAGTGAAATAATTAGGCCATTTTGATAGCGTAAGGTATATGTATTACTACTAGCAAGTGGGTTTGACAGGATGAGCATTTTGAAAAGGAAGTGATGATTAATGTTTGTGGTAAATAGAACAAAAGGTTATGATTACCATACTGATTATTGAATAGCAGTGGTGGAATTACTGCTGGTGCAGCAGATGCAAAGCACCAGGACCCACACCATAGTGGTGACACCCTGCTACTAGAGTATTTTTTTAAGGTAGAAAGACAGATTATTACTTTTAGAGAAGGGTAACCTGACCACCCTAAGGTTTGGTTATCTGAACAACCACGTGTAGTTTGGGTTCTTTCTTCACCGTACAAGCACCTACCTTATACAGAGAAGTTACCAGGGAGGGGCCCACATTATTTTGCACTGGGGCCCTCCATTCACTAGCTCCGTCACAGATAGCAGATATGTTTGAATGTAAGAAATTATGTGTGTCAAATAGTATTTGGATACTGCCTAAAACAAAACTATCATTTGTTATTGAAGATTACTGCAAATTACACAGGGATATATGTATGAAGTGGCATCTAAACAGAAGAAAATACAGAAGCATTTTCAACATTACTGTAGAATCTGTTTGGGTAGTGTATGAAGTATGAATAGTGTTTCAGGGTAATAAATAAGTATTAAAGTATTGGCCCAGTGTAGGAGTAAAATGAGCTAATGTGAGTTAGTGTAACCAAGGGTGGGTGAAAGGGGAACTCCTCCAGTATGCATCTTACCAGTCATATGATGGTAACTGCTCTTTTAACTCCACAAGTTGTTTTACTTTTATGAAAATATATTACATATGTTGGTATGCATATATTGGCACGTTACAAATAAACAATAATAATAATAATGTATACATGCAAGAAGACAGAACTGATAAGTCTGCGAGTTTCAATCTTGCATGGCACTTTGGGGAAAGCACTATGGACACCGGATTCAAAGCTCAAAGACAGGGCCCTCCATCCTTTGCAATGTGTTAATATTGAATATGTCTTTGTCTGGAAATTAACTTATGTATAGCGCTATGGGATTTGTTGGTGCGTTACAAATAAATGATAATAATAATTGATACACTGTCTGCTATGGGCTACATGGTCAGTCCCATGTAGGAGCACAGTGACTTAATGACAGTGACATATTTAATGGGTTAAAGGGTCAGTATATATGCCCTAGTGACTGTAACATTTTTAATGGGTTAAAGGGTCAGTACATACAACGTAATTACTGTGACAATTTGACGTTTTTAATCAACAGTGATGTTTATTTCACAACTGAATTAGTCAAGTAGGCGAGGTATTAACAACTACACTTAGTAGTTGTATATGTGACAAAGAGTGTTTGCTGCCTTAAAAAGATATGGAAATGTTTTTTTTTTCTTTAGTGCATCAGAAAAAGGGTATTTGTTAATGTGTCACTGTGATTTTGTTCAAATAAAAGACTAAGAGCACAAAAACTAACTCAGAAGTTTAACTTGTGGTCTTGTCCTCTGTCAGCCAATGAGATCTACAGACTAAAGTATGCTCTCTGCATTTCCTGTTAGTTTTAGTGAGGTTTAAACAGGTTTTACTTTTTCATGCAAAAAAAAAAAAATTTTGTAACATTTAGAATGTGCTCTTTTAAATGCTCGAAAACAAACTGTAAATAAGGATACAAATGTGCGTGTGTCTGATTATATATGAGATACAAATACTGGAACACTCTGGTTATCTTTTGGATAGCTTGTTGTACAGGAAACAATCACAATGTCATCTTAATAACAGTAGACAGGAAACAAAAGCTTGAACAAACAGTGCAATTCAGCACATTTGGAGCTCCGGTTTATATCTAGTGTGTGCATGTTTGTATTACAAATGTATATATGTATGTGTGTTGGTATATATAGAGGACTAGAAAGGCCAGAGTCATTAAAACTGCTCTGCACCATCGAGAAGAACATTCACAATCAAAGAGAAACCGTGTAGTGTCTTATCACTGTTATAATTATTTTCCAATTTCAACACTCAAACTGTTAATTTACAGTGTGTCTTCTAAATGCGGATACTCTATACTGTATTCCCCTTTGATATTAAAATGTCTGAAGAACCCAAATAAATAAGCTTACATTTTTGGTTGCAGGAAGAGCAGTTCATTACTATTCACAGGGTACTTGCGATATTTCTGCATCTCAGAATCTGGTAAATGAAGGAAGCTGAAAACTGTTGTTAGTTATGAGGTTATATAAAGTAATTTCTAAAGCAGTGAAATACACATCAATTTTAAACGTGTATATAACACTTTCACAAGATTTCTGTTGTAACAAATAATTTGTTGCCATTGGGATTGCTAATTATATAGTTAGCTCCAGGAGATCCTTGGTTGACTTTGGTTCCTTCCGGTGAAGGATTATTATACTAATTGTTTGATAATTAAGTCTGTGGGGAGTTATTTTATTTACTGTATGAAGTTACAGCACAATGAGTGCCAGGGCTGAGCCTCATGTGCACTGTGTAGATAAGCATCAGTATCCACATGCTGACTTTAGGTGCTTGAGACCACTCATACTCTGGAATGTGTAATAAAGACATCTTCTATAGGACCAGATCTCAGAGGAGCAGAGGTGCTGCAGGCTGGGACATGCAGGACCTGCTGCTCCCATGGGGAATCCCAAAATAGGTCAAACTGCCTGCGCACTCAGAAACGCATACACAGGAAGATACCACACTTGTCACGTGTTATTATATCAGCATCAATCGCTGTGCAGACTGTAAAGGGAAGTTCCCTGCATTTGTACAAAGTATAAAATGCTCTTACTATATATATAGAGATCTGTTTATTTATGTTCATATGTGTGACAAAGACAGTGAATGCCAATTGTTCAGTTGGGTTTCTTGGGGGATTGAGGGTTTACAGAAGCTATACTATTTCCATATATAAATGATTCACTTTCTCTAACTATGCATATACACTCTAATTTGTTTTGTTCTGCACACCACTGTTTTTTTATTACCCCTACAATCTCTTAGAACACATTGCCCCTCTCTCCTCTCCCACTATCACCCTCCTCGACCAGCCTTTGAATTTCTTGATCACTTTGCTGCCTGGCTCTCTCACTTTCTCTCCTCCAATGTTCCCTCACTCGTTCTTGGTGACTTAAACCAAGACACTCCCACCTACTGCTGCTAAACTACTTTCACTCACTTCTTCCTTCGGCCTCTCACAATTGACAGATTTCCAAACTCACCATGATGGACACTCCCTCGACCTTATTTTCACCATCTCTGCACAACCTCTAACCTCACCATCTGCCCACTCCCTCTATCTGACCACCACCTTCTATCCTTAACTTCTGCTATACTGGTTACCATTACCCACTGAAACCTGCAATCACTTGACCCACAACACCCCTCTCTCTCATCCACAACCATGGCACACTACACATACATACAAAGGTACTCCGGCACTGCTGAACGACTATGGAGGAAATCACGCACTTCAGCAGATTTCCTCCGCTACAAGCTTATGCTTTGCTCCTACTTCTCTGCACTCAACCTTGCCAAACAGCACTATTTTACATCTTTAATATTTACACTGTCCTCTAACCCCAAACCTTTGTTTTCTACATTCAACACTCTCTTCCGCCCACCAACACCTCCTGTCCTTTCCAGTCTCACAGATGAAGACTTTGCCAGCCATTTTAAGCATACAATTAAAACTACTGCAACTCACTTCTGGCTGGCCTACCCACCAACCCGTCTATCCCCCCTTCAATCCATATTGAATACCTCCGCCAGAATCATCTACCGTACTAAACGCTCCATGTCTGCAGCACCTCTCTCTCAATCACTCCACTGGCTTCCCATGGCCTCCAGAATAAAATTTAAAATTATGACCCTAACTTACAAAGCCCTCAACAACAGTGCACCCCCATACATCTCTGCTCTCATCTCCAAATACTCCCCCACACGCCCTCTTTGTTCTGCTAATGACCTTCTTCTTTCCTCCTCTCTCATCACCTCCTCAGGACTTTTCTTGTGCTGCCCCTATTCTCTGGAACTCCTTGCCTTGCTCCACTAGACTATCCTCCTACTTCAAATCCTTCAAAACCTCGCTAAAAACTCACCTGTTCAAAAAAGCCTATAACCTGCTTCCTTAACGTGCACACTGCATTTCTCACCCTCCTGTATAGCGCTACAGAATATGTTGGCGCATTACAAATAAACAGTAAATAATAATATATAAAATATATTGGTATTTGAAAGTTTTTATATTGCTTCCAGGCAGAAACACCAGAGGATACAGACACAGAAAGAGCCATGGCCATAGAAAGAAGAGAAATAGAGACCACACCTGAGTGGGAGGAAATAGACAGCTATGGGAAGTGTGGACAGAACTAACCAGGTGTTCTAGGCAGGTGGGAGAGGTAGATATAGAAAGAGGTGAGAACAGAGCAAGGAAATGAGGAGTTATCATTGGTGGGAAACATGGGGCACTGGGGCTGCATGCATCATTCATAGGCTCCCCACTTCTCCTGTGTCCCTCAGAGACTCAATTCATTTTCCTCAGGCTCCTCCATATGTCTCTCAGAGGTATACCTAAGTGTCCATCAGAGGCTCCCGTTGAGACTATACTGATGCCTGCCAGCTGTGTACAAGGCCTCTCTGTCTTTTTGTTTGATTTCTTTCTCTATGAAACATAAAGGGAAGTTGACAGACAATATAAAGTGTTTGTTGCAATTTGAATGAGCAGCAGTGTGTTCTTGTTACATCTTGAAACAGTGAATTAGTTATTAGTGTATATATATATATATATATATATATATATATATATATATATATATACTAGCAAATTGCCCATCAAAAAATGACAGCAATGAAATTGTAAGTGAGCTAATGCTGTTTGGTGTATAATAATCAAAAAATAATACATTAATAAATTAATATACTTTACCTTTTTGTGAAGTAATATATGCAGGAAGCATTGTGTTGAAGAGCTGCAATCTGTTTTGATGTTGCTGCAGCATTAGTGGTGTGGAGCTGCTGTGTAAGCGTGATGAATGTGTGCAGTGTAATAGTGTGCGTGCGCGAGACCAAACCGTTAGCGTAGCTGTGTACTTCCGCATTGTTCTAAAATGGCGCCTAATGTGTGGTATGTGTCTGTAGCGGAATATCCGTAGATCTTTTGTGGTGTTTTGCGTGTTTCTGGTGGTGTTTTGCGTCTTTAGACTGCTGTAGCCTCGTTTTCGTTTTGTTCGGCGGCTATTTTTTCTCTCGCTTAGAGAATTTTTTAGTGTCTAAACTGTTTTATTTTGTGTTAAATTAAGGTGTAACTTCATTTTTTGAGGCTTTGGATGCTCCCTCTTGCTGTAGGTAAGCTTTTTATGTATGTGTTGTGTGTATTTATTGTGTTTTTCATTTTTTCATGTCCGCGGGTTGCGGACAATTTTTGCGAGTTGGTAATGGGTGTTAACGTGTCTCGTATGTTGTTTGCGTTACAACGTAAAGTTTGCGAGGGTCGCAGTTGCTGGCAAGGAGCGAGCCTGCAAGCGTGAGCAACAACTCGTATGCTCACAACTATATATGTGATATATATATATATACCGTATATATATATACATATATATATATATATATATATATATATATATATATATATATATATATATATATTATTTAACATTGTTCCTCACCAGTACAGCTAAAGCCTGTGATTATTCTAAAAAAAAAAAAATCACGTCAGTCAGTGTACCTGGAAATTTTAATCATTTGTGGTTTGACCGTTTTATACGTTTTAAGTATTTATTCTGGTATTTTGGTAAGCAACACTTTACACACAGCCGTGTGATATGTTCCTTTTCACTGCAGTGCAGGAAAGCAAAACTGTTTATTATGATTGAAGATAATACTACAAATTAGGCTGTATACATGTATGAAGTGGCATATAAAGATTATGCTAGTATAGAATAAAGAAACATTTTCAAAGTTACTTTAGAATCTATTCACCCAACATATATGAATGGGCATGAAATTGTAAGCCAGGGAATGTTGTTTGAGACATAAAGTAAACCGTTTTTTACGCTGAGTACCTTCGGCGCTCATTGCAAGGATGTTGGATGTTGTTTTTTTTGTTATTAGAGGTGCTTTTGCTGTCATTGTAAGGTCGGCGCTGATCTGCTTTTTGTGCTTATTGCGAGACTGTCCCCTGGTGTATTTTGTGTGGTATGAGCAGCGTTGGTTGTGAGGCGCGCAATAAATGTCCTTTGTGTTTATTGCGATGTTTTTTTTGTTTTTTGTGTATATGTATAATGAATAAATTAATATACTTTACCTATATTTAAGTAATATATGCAGGAAGCATTGTGCTGAAGAGCTGACAATCTGTTTTGATGTTCCTGCAGCATACAATGTAGATTTGTAGTGTTGTGGAGCAGAGGTGTAAGTGTCAGCAATGTGTGCAGTGTAAATAGGCTGCGTGCGCGAGGGAAAGCCGTTAGGGTAGCTGTGTACTTCTGCATTGTGTAAGTTAGTGTTGTAAAATGGCGGCGAATGTGTATGTGGTACGCCACTGTGGATGATTTTTTGTCCTTGCTAAAAGTGTATCTTGAACCTCGTACAGCTTTTTTGAAAATCAGTCTGTGCTTGGTGTTGTTTTGTGGCTTTAGGGTCATGTAGCCTCGTTTTAGATTTTTTTTGGCGGCCATTTTTTCTCTGGCTTAGGGGATTTTCGTGTTTCTAAACTCGGGGATTTGGACTTAAATTGAGGTGTAAGTTCACTTGCAGAGGTCCTGTGTGCCCCCCTAGCTGTGGGTAAGTATGTTGTTTTTGTGTGTATTTTTTGTGTTTTTAATGGTTTCTGGTGAGCGCAGTTCGGCCGTTAAGGTAGTAATTTTGCATCCTCATAATGTTTTTTTTTCTAAGTCCTGCGTGTCGTATTTTTTTTGGCTAAGTCTGTAAATTTTGCGTCGTAAGAGCTGCGGTTCGTATTTTGGCGCGTGTGTGTGTTTGTAACCGCTTGTGAGGCGCCGTAGAGCCTCCACCTCTGCAAATGTGGCCCCTCACTTCACGAGGGTCTGCGTTTGAGGACCAAACTGCGTCCCTCGCTTCACGAGGGACGCAGTTCTTGCGAACTCGCAAAGCGTGATGGCGATTCGTAGTTTGACAACTGTTATATGTGATGATGGGCATTAAACTCTGTAATACTCTATCAGGAGGAGAGACTTATTTTATTTATGCATTGATCATTAATGAAAGTTCTCTTTAGTAATATATAATAGCAATATTCAACATTAATTAATTTTCATTTGTTTAATTACATAGTTACATAGTTACATAGTAATTAAGGTTGAAAAAAGACTTTCAGTCCATCAAGTTCAACCTGTTAAGATCTCCTCTGATCTGCAATATGCGGATTAGTTATTAATTAAATTATTGATTAAATAATTATTAATAGTATAGTATTGGAGAATGAATAAAGAGTTAGTCCATCAAGTTCAACCTTTTTAGATCTCTATTGATCTTTTTAATTTGGACTATTTATTATTATTGTTAATTGTTAATTATTGTTAATTGATCCAGAGGAAGGCAAACATAAAAAAAACCCCATTGAAACTTTGCCAATTGTCTCATAAGGGGGAAAAAAAGCAAAATTCCTTCCTGACCCCAGAAACTGGCGATCAAATTTCTCCCTGGATCAATATTCCTTCGCTAGTTATCTAGGATAGCCTCGAATGCCCTCTTTATTCAGAAATATATCTAACCCCTTTTTGAAGTTGTCTATCGAATTCGCTGTCACCACCTCCTTTGGTAGAGAATTCCACAGTTTAACCACCCTAACTGTGAAGAACCCTTTTCTTTGTTTAAGGTGAAATCTTTTTTCCTCTAACCTCAACGGATGTCCTCTTGTCAGTTGAAAATCTCTTGCTACAAAAAGCTCACTTGACAAAGCCTTATATGGACCCTGGATGTATTTAAATAACGTAATCATATCTCCTCTTAGACGCCTTTTTTCTAGCGAAAATAAGTTTAATTTTGCTAGTCTTTCTTCATAACTTAGCCCCTCCATTCCCCTTATTAGTTTTGTAGCCCTTCTCTGTACTTTTTCCAGCTCTAAGATGTCTTTTTTGTGAGGTGGTGCCCAAAATTGTACTCCATATTCCAAATGAGGGCGTACTAGAGATTTGTATAGTGGCAGAATTATATCTTCTTCCCTGGCTTCTATACCCTTCCTAATACATGCTAATATTTTATTTGCCTTTGCAGCCGCTGCTTGGCTTTGAGCGCTGTTACCTAGGTGGTTGTCCACTAGTACTCCCAAATCCCTTTCAATATCTGATACCCCTAGATTTGCTCCATTAAGATTATAGATTGCTTGGCTATTTTTCCTTCCCAAATGCATAACCTTACATTTATTTGTATTAAATCTCATCTGCCATTTAGCCGCCCATTTCTCTAATTTATGCAAATCCTTTTGTAGGGAAAGTACATCATTATCTGATTTTATTACCTTGCTCAACTTAGTGTCATCAGCAAAAATGGAGACACTACATTCGAGTCCTACTTCAATGTCATTAATAAATATGTTAAAATTAATAAGATAAAAAGGGATTTGGAGATATTGTTAAATAAAAAGGGCAATCCGGGTTGTCCTGGATAATTAGAGAGGGAGTATTGTTCGAGGGAGGAATCCAATTGCCAGTATCTGAGTATCTTTTACGGCAATTGGCAAAGTTTCACTGTTTTTTTTTTCTGTTTGTCTTCCTCTGTATCAATTAACAATGAACAATTAATCTGCATATTGCAGATCAAAGAAGATCTAAAAAGGTTGAACTTGATGGACTAAACGTCTTTTTTCAACCTCAATTAGTATGTATCTATGTAACTATGTAAGATGGGGTGTCTTTGCTTGAGACAGATGTAAAGGGTTTTAATAACAGATTTGACAAGTGAATAAACAGTAATTCATAAGCTGTCTCCATAGCAAATGCTCACTGCTGAGGGATACCACTGATACAAATCAAGTCTACATCCAATGGAGATCATTGTGTTGGTGTACTTTGTGTCTGAAACTTTTGCAGCTGCCTGCTAAACAAAGCCACCTCCCCTCATTAAGATTATAGTGTGTAAATACCAGCAGCAGACAATACATTTATTGATGAATATTGTATTAATAAATCATTAAATATTAATTGGATTAATCATCAAGTCTAATTACAATATCTAGCTCATTTTGTTAGGTACTACAGTTGTTCTTTAATAGTATTAGTAAAAAAAAATCCTTTTCTTTTACAAGCTCTCTCCCTTCTCACATCCCAGTCCCTTTTTACCTCCCCCTCCACCATTCGTCTGCCCCAAATGCAACCTCTCCAGAGACATGATTGTTAATCAGCAATTTCTTATCCCCTTTTCATGCCCTCATTTTGCCCGTCACCTTCTTTCCCTCTACTCCCTATCCCACCCGTCTCCCATATACGCCCTACTGCAGAATTTAGATAAAGCTATGCCATCGTTGAGATCATAATAGCTCACAAATGATTTAAGACTTGGCGGCAGGTGCAGACTGCAGTACAGCATGTGACAGATCTGAGAGTGGCCAGACCCAGCTGTTCAGAGGCATTTTATATCACTGATTGTACAAAACTCAATGTACTCACACAATGAGCTTACTTCAAAATGCAGCTTTCTCTTTGTATCGCAAGCAGCTCTTCTGTGCAGAACAGACATCTACTGTCTATGCTTCCAGTACCTCAATATGTTACTTTACTTTTCCAGACTAAATTCTGATATTGTAAATAAACCCAAATGAAATGTAGAGGTAATGATGATATAGTGTCGGCAACCACAAGAGGAAAGAAACATTGATTTAAATCAGATCATTTAAAGATTCAACATAGCAGTGGGATAAGCAAATAGTGTGCTTGATTGTATCGGAAGAATCATTATCAGCAGTAAAACCAAGATACTAATGCCTTTCTATAGGACATTAGTTAGACATCACTGAGAACACTGTGTCCAATTATCCTGGCATTAGCCAAGCTGGCTATATATAAGTCCAGGAAGCAGTGTTTGGCAGAGGGGGTTCCATGGTCACCTGAGGCCATGTTCCGGGCACTGGTGCGCTCCCGTATCCATGCTTACTTTGTCCACTGGGAGGATGGAAGAGTTAATCTCCCAGTGGGCTGTGGATGGTGTACTCTGCTCTGTATCCCCCCATCCAGATTTTTTTTAGTTACATCTCCTAATTTAAGTTTTAATTTGTGTTACAGTTTTTTCCCTCACTACCAGGTGGGGATGTGGCGTATACTTTGACTGGCCCTTTAAAAGGCTGGTCATGGTAAATATACTGTGTCCAATTCTGGAGACTGTAGCTCCAATAGGGTATTAAAAGGCCAATGTACACACTTTTCATGGTAAACCTATTTTTGTAGTTCACAATTAATGTTAAAATAGCAATAACGTTCCAACAGCAGTAAAGCTAGCCAGAAAATATAACTTTAAAACACAGCTTGTCCCATTTCTCATTGTCCTGAGCATGACTGAAAAGAAGCAAAATATCTCAACTGTGATAACATTGTTTAGCACAATGACAGATGTGGGGAAGGGTACAGCAGTGGCCATTGATGATGTGAAATGTGTTTTTAAATTACATTTTCTGGCTAAAGATTTGTTTTTTTACAGTTTCCAAATGTACAGTATGTTTAATGTTAAATAATAGCAAACTAAAAAATAGGTTTAATGTGAAAATCACTTACAGTGGCACTTTAACAACTATTCTGATTATAAACTGTTTAGATTAGAAACAAATTAGAGTTTTTGATACTGCTTCACAGCATGCTTCTTGTGTTTTAAAATATACTGCTTTGAATGTATAATTGCCATTGGTGCGTTTCTGTAAGACGGTGTGCAATAATATAATTGTACAAGTCATATTTGTCATCCAGTGAAACCTATGTGCAATAGTATGCCCTGTGCACTGATAAACATTCATAGTTTCATAGTATTTGAGGTTGAACAAAGACTTTTAGTTTATCAAGTTAAAACTTTTTAGATCTCTTCTGATCCTTTAGTTATGTGGATTATTTGTTAATAATTGTTAATTGAAAATTAACATTGAAACTTTGTCAATTGCCTCATAAGGGAAAAAAAGCAAAATTCCTGCACTAATTCACAGAGCAGATTCAAAAAAATCCTGTTTGTTTCAATGAATTTTAAACATGTTTTACTTAAAATGGCTCTTTGGGATTGTTTTAGTTTTTAATTAGTTAATTAATGTTATCCTCATTGATGTAATTGTCATATAAATAGAACCTTTTTGTATTAAATGTAGTTTTAATTGAGGAAATCATTCAATTTCTTTACTAACAGAATCAGTCATCAGGAACCATGTAGATAAGATCTCTGTGGTTTTCTACAGAAAGTCTGCTTCAGTGTTATGGCATGTTCACAACTTTTTTTCTTTATGAGACAATTGGCAATGTTTCAGTGATTGTTTTTTTTTGTTGTTGTTGCTTGCCCTTAAACTTGATAAATTAACAGTTAGCATTTCAGTAATTATAAGGACCAGGGGAGATCTAAATATACTGCACTTGGTGGGTAGATTTCTTTTCAATCTTAATTAAAAAAAATCAACCTCAATTACTATAAACTTTACATTTAATGTTCCTTTAAGGGTTGTGGCTACAATGCTTAAATGGTAATGGCTTATGCAGCTGCTAACGTTAGTTTGCTATACACCTCACAAAAGTGAAGTTTTTCCTAAATTATAGTGGTCCTTTTGTCATCGTCAATCATCTAGTCAGATACAATTGAACTACCTTGTGAGTCCATATTTAAATTACTATTTAATAACTTTAGGAAGACAAGAATAACAAAATTTAGTTTTATTTTGGCACATGTAGTACATACAAAAGGAGGCCTTATGAAATTCACACAAGTTATTTCAGTGTATAGAGTGTAATAAGGATCTCCACCTAATGCAGCTGCTCTGATATTACCAACACATCTCAGCAAGAAACTCAAGGGTGTGGTACTGTATGTGACCCAGGATCCTCTCTTTATGAACCAACACCTCAATTCAGCAATCAACATATGTATACAGTATTTACTAAGAAACCAAGATTTCCAATTACAGATATATCCAATTTGCTTAAACAGAAATTGAATCAATAAACCTATCTGCTTAGTGTAACAGTGCCTTATACACATTGCTTTGCCACAGGCCCCTCAGGGAGACTTGTTCAATCCCAGAGTCTGTCAGGATTACTCATGTGATAATGTAAAAATGCTGCCAATGTTCATACTGATATTTCTCCAGTTCAGGGTCTAATTGTTTTGATAGACAGACAGAAAGACAGATAGATAGATAGAAGTGTTTTACATAAATATATTCTACTATTACAATAGTATTGTCATAATAATACTACTTTATAATACTTTCTTTGGTCTCAGGATGGACTCTCTGCTCAACCAGTGGCTGTGGCGGCAGGAGTACTGGTTGCCCCCTGGGGTTTCTTGGGAGGACATGAAGGACACAGATGAGGACAAATATCCAAAGCCTCGGGACCTGTTGCTCTGTATCCCTTTCACTCTGCTCTTCACAGCCATCAGATTTCTGTTTGAGAGGTAAGGTCTTTATAGGAGAAATGATAAGTTGTGTGATAAGTTCCTGTAATTAAAGGGCCACTGTAGTGGTGATAGGGCTGCATTTGTTTATTTGTAATAACTGATTAGAAAAAACTGTCTATACATTGTGTTCTGCATTTTTATACAAATGAGTAGCTCCCAAACACCAATTAGATGCTTTGATGTGCTAATTAGAATCACAGTATGCTTCTGTATCTGTGGTGGACAAAATAATGCCCCCCAATGTTATATTTTGGTTAAAACCCCTCTACCACCCTTATCAAGTACTCTGAGCTGCAAAATAACATATTGACATACATTAGCCATAAAAACAATGTTATATATCTCAGCATTGAGTTATGGTAGAGAAACAGCAGCCAGGCATCATTATGCCAGCTCTCTGAAGTGGGAAGGCATGTCTCTGTCATATTGTCCATGAACAACTAGCACATTCCCTTCTCAAGTAGCTTATCACATTTCTTTCCCTTTGTGTCCTATTCCTGTATCCTCCACTTAATTCATATCTGTGACTGAAGTGATTGTTTGGCATTTTGCTATATACCTGACATAGATTAAACTAATGCAATCAAAAGGACTGAACTGCTGATTAAACTACCCGTGATCAGCAATTATATGCTTAAATTATAATCTGGTGTTGTTTAGTGTTTTAGTTGTGTTCGACTCTCTGTGACCATATGGATGCAGCATGCCAGACACATCTGTCTGTGTTTCTGGTTGTGCTTATCCATATATTTTTTAAGGCAAGGATACTGGAGTGGGTTGCCAGTTCCTTCTCCAGTAGACCTCCATTTGTCTGACCTCTCTGCTATGATCTGCCTATTTTAGGTGACTCTACATGGTATAGCTTATAGCTTCATTAAGGTACATGCCCCTTCCCTACGACAAGGTAGCAGTCCAGAAGGGGTCATGACATTTGATGGTTTATAAAATAATAAATATAGTAAATGAGATTTATTTAATTTCAATGAAATCCTAGGTTTATGGCCAAGTTTAGCTCTTTTTTTCACTCCCCTTAGTGTGAGAGGCATGAGGCTCTCCTCCTACAGGTTATGTAGACCGACTTTAAAACATGTTGGGTTTTTTTACACTTGAAAGTGCAGCTAAAGTCATGGTTTATGCTCTGCACCACCACTGTTTTACTTTTTGAAAATGCCTGTATTATGCCAACAAATTTGGAAAATTCAGCAGTGGCCAACAGACTAGTATTGAACATCTTCACTCATTTTACACGCCAGCAAGGTAATGCTTAAGATCCCACAAGCTCAGCTCCATTGATATATGTACCGGGAACTACCACATGTGCAAGCCGGGTTCCGCAAAGGAAGAGGCACAAGAGATATAATTGTCAATGTCCACTGGATAATAGAGAAAGCAAGAGAATTACAAAAAAACATTTACTTCTGCTTCATAGACTATTCTAAAGCCTTTGGCTGTGTGGGTCATAACAAAATGTGTCAAGTTCTTAAAAAGATGGGAGTACCAGGTCATCTCATCATCCTCCTAAGGAATCTGTATGTCAACCAAGAAGCCACAGTCAGAACCGAACATGGGACAACAGAATTGTTCAAGATTGGGAAATGTGTGCGGCAAGATTGTATGATGTTATCTATTCAATTTATTAACAGAATACATCTGGGGCTGGATGAATCCAAAACCGGAGAAATATCAACAGTCTCAGATACGGGGATGATACTAGTCTGATGGCTGAAAGTGAGGAAGAACTTAAGGACTTATTGATGAGGGTAAAAGAAGAGAGTGCACAAGCTGGCCTGCAGCTCAACATTAAAAAGTCGAAGATCATAGCAAACAGCAATCTCAGTTCCTGGCAAATAGATGGGAAGAAGTGTAGGCAGTGACAGATTTTATTTTCCTGGACTCCAAGATCTCTGCAGATGGTGACTGTAAGCATGAAAATAAAAGACATTTGCTTTGTGAAGGAAAGCTATGGCAAGTCTGAACAAGCTATTAAAATGCAAAAATATTACATTATCAATAAAGGTCTGCATAGATAGAACTATGCTATTCACACTACTAACATATGGATATGAGAACTGGACCATAAAGAAGGCTGAGTGTTGTAGAATTGATGCCCTTGAATTGTCTTGTTGGAAAAAACAGCTTTGAGCCCATTGGACTACAAGAAGATCCAATCCATTAATACTACAGGAAATCATCATGAGGCTAAATCTCAAATATTTAGGGCATATCATGAGAAGACAGAAGATTGGGTGTGCTGGTTGGGTAGAATGTGACCACAACCAAAGTTTAGCCTTAGCGCTTGGTACATCTTGTCTGATCGGCAACGGTGTTTCTAAACCAGATGGATACCTCAAACCCTTCATCCTCCCACAACCAGGCCCGTCTAAGCCTGAATAGAGGAAGGAAACCGTTTTGTCTCTGAGGAAGCTGCAGATTACAGCAGGGAAATGCGTCTGTCACTTTTACTTGGTTTTATTGTTCTTACCAAAGGATTTTACTTACCTGAATTGTATTAGAATTTTACAAATAAAGATACTTCTACTTATGAAAATGGTCTGAAGTACTTGTGGAAAGTACACAACATCAGACTCAGTGGTTACACGCAACACAAGGCGTCATCACACTATACATACATTATACCGTGGATTAGCACACCATAGACGGCATATGTCTTAGAACCAAGAGACTGAGGACACCAGCCGGGTATGTTGTGTTAGACACACTCAAGATTGTGCGCTTTGCAAAGATTCCCTCTCCACACCTCCTTCCCTAGCGAAGACTCTGATGTTGGGAAAGACTGAAGGCACACAAAGGGTATGGTAGTGGTGTAGATGGATAGATAAGTTACTTGATGCAATGATCATGAGCTTGAAGGAAATCAGAGGGGTAGTGGCTGACAGATGTATCTGGCATGCTGCAGTCTATAGGGTCATGGAGAGTTGGACAAGACTGAACAACTAAAAAACAGCAACAGCTAGCGGTGGTTGAGTGTTTGATCCCTACACTGCTACATATACAGTTTAATGAAGTTGCACTCAGACTGAAGAACCTGGTGTGCATGGTTGTCTTGGAGACAGGTAGCTAACTGTTAGAGCCCTTGCCTCCAGTGGTGTAGGTCTGGCGTACAAATCTACTCACTGCAGAGTATAAGTAAAAAAGCCAGCAGAGCACCCTCCCACCTCCCCCTGCCCTGGATCCCTGCCAGCAAGCAGAGATTCAAAAAAGCACAGTATACCAGCTCTTAGGCATGAGCAATGTTTGCATAATGTAAGATTTTCTTTAGAAATACTTTTCTGCTCATTGCTTGTTATGGACTCCACAAGCATAAAGTGCTTTCAGAACTAATGTGCTCCTTATCCAAATCAACACCACTCACACTACCTAAAATCAAGGACAGACTGAGATGTTGGCAGTAGAAGGAATAGACATTTTATTTTGTTTTTTTTTGCAAATGTAAAAGTTTTACCCAGTGTAAATCTACGGACTACACAGAGGAGACATGTTTATCTTCCAAATATACAAAACCGGGTGGCAGAAAGGGAGCTGAATGTGGACTAGCCAAGAAAGGTTAAAGGACAGCTTTATGTAACATAAAACATGTTTAAAACATTTAATTTTGATTCCCTGTGACTCTATTTGCAGCTCAGATCTTGCACTACATTCCTCCTTTAATACGGAGTCACTCTAGGGGATTCTAGATAAATTATCACTCACAGGGCATGGAGGAACATGATACACTAACACCCTGGCCCATAATTTACATAGAATCCTTCCATAGGGAGTCAGTAGCAAAGGTGGACATGTAGTGCTTGGAGCCGCAAATGGAGTCACATGGAATAAAATTAAAACATTTTGAAAATAAGTATTATTTAATTACATGCTCAATTCTCATTCTTCACTTCTTACGGGCAATATGCCTTTAAAAATACAAACAACACTTTTCCAACAATGATTTAATATGGACAAAGGTACTGAGAATAAGACAATATAGAAGTATAGAATGCCCAAATCCCATACTTCATTTGTAAATAACTTCAAGAATAAAAATTGTTTAAACCACTGAACATTCTATATAAAATCTATGTGTGCCATTTAAACAGGCAAATGCTGGAAGCCGGCAGAACACAACAGGAATATGACTTGCAATTATTGAAGAACCAAAAGAATTGTGAATTTAAATAATTACACATTCTTCACTCTAGACATGCACTTTATGAATAACTAGAAGAGACAGGGTCAGGGAGACAAATAGAGAGATGTCATTCTTTTGAACTTCTAATCTTTCTGAAATACTCCTTTCCTCTCCCCGTGTCGCTCAACCATGACTGCTCATACTATCATGCACACATACTTTCTGACTTTCACCTCTACATGTTTATTTATACAAAATTGTACTCCATATTCCAAATGAGGGCATACTAGAGATTTGTATAGTGGCTGAATTATACTTGCTTCCCTTGCTTCTATACCCTTCTTAATACATGCTAATATTGTACTTGCCTTTCCAGCTGCTGCTTGGCATTGATCACTGTTACCTAGGTGGTTGTCCACAAGCACTCCCAAATCCCTTTCTTTATCAGATACTCCTAGATTTGCTCCATTAAGATTATAAATTGCATGGCTATTTTTCCTTCCCAGATGCATAACTTACATTTATTTGTATTAAATCTCATCTGCCATTTAGCTTCCCATTTCTCTAATTTATGCAAATCCCTTTGGAGGGAAAGCACAGCATTATCTGATTGAATTACCTTGCACAACTTCGTGTCGTCAGCAAAAATGGAGACTATACTTTGAAGTCCTATTTCTACGACATTAATAAATATGTAAAAAAAGAGAGGACCTAATACTGAACCTTGAGAAACCCCACTTACCACATTAGTCCAATCGGAGTATGTTCCATTTACAACAACCCTTTGCTTCCTGTGTTTTAGCCAGCTCCTAATCCATGAGGAGATATTTACTGCAACCCCTGCATCCCTTACTTTGCACAATAGTCTTCCATGTGTCACTGTATCAAAAGCCTTTGCAAAATCCCAAAAAACTACATCCACTGAGTTGCCTTGATCCAAGTTCCTACTTACCTCCTCATAGAAATTAATTAGGTTTGTTTAAAATAAACTATCTTTCATAAATCTGTGTTAACTCCTACTTATGATCTTGTTCAAATAGACATATTCTTGTATATTATCCCTTATTAACCCTTCTAAAAGCTTTCCCACTACAGAAGTGAGGCTCACTGGTCTATAATTCCCCGGATTTGCTCTTGCTCCCTTCTTAAATATATCACATCTGCTTTTCTCAGGTCATCTGGTAGAGACACCCTATTGAGTGAGTCTTGAAAAATTTGTTATAATTTTGGCTATTACAGAACCCATTACCCTCAGTACCCTTTTATGTATTCCATCAGGAGCTGGGGCTTTTTTAACATTCGTTTTTTCCAACCTCTTTTGGATTTCTTCCTGCGATAACCAGTTACTTGGTGATGGTAGTGTAGCCCCATTATGTTGCAGTGCAACCACTGGTACCTCCCTATATACAGAAGAAAATAACCTATTTAGCTCATCTGCCTTTTCCTGGTCACTAATTGCCAGATGGCCTGTGTCACATTGTAATGTTCCTATTTCACATTATTCCTTACTGGTACTGATGTCCCAAGAAGATGGATATAAAAGTACTAGCGACTTGCCCGTCAAAAAATGACGGTCAATAAAATGTGAAGCCACGGGAATGCTGTTTGAGACATCATTGAAACCGTTTTATACTGTGAGGACCTTCGGCGCTCATTGCGAGGCTTGCTCTGAGCGCCTTCGGCGCTCATTGCGAGCCTCTCATGTGGTGTACTTTTGTTACTCTGAGAGAGATATATATTTCTATGTATATGTAGTTAAGTAATAATCAATGATTTATTCAATTAATTAAGTAATAATTAATTATTTCTGCAATAAATAAATATACTTTAATTATTAATAATTGATATATGCAGCGAGCAATAGGCTGAAGAGCTAACAATGTGTTTGTATTTTGCGTCTGCATAGAATATACATTGTGAGTGTTAGTGCCCTGCTTATAAAGTGTAATGAATGTTTGAAGTGTGCATTCTAAACAGGCTGCGTGCGCGAGGTAAAGCCGTTGGTTTATTGTGTAAAGTGGCATTGTATAGTCGTAATGTTATTAATGTGTTACGCGTCTCGTGAGCATTTTCCGGCTTTTGTAATAGTGTATCTTGTAGGTCGTAGTGTGATGTGTAAAGTGCTACGCGTTTTGCAGTGTTTTGCCCGATCCAGGGTCGTGTAGCCTTGTTTTCATTTTTTGGGGACGGCCATTTTTTTCCTCGCTTAGGCGATTTTTGTGTGGCGAAAATCATCTAAATCAAGTTAAATTTGTGTTCCAGCTCACTCACAGACATCCTGGCTGTTGCCCCATGCTGTCTGTGATGTTTTTGTAATTTTTGTAGGTGTAGTTAGTGTGTTTTTCGGGTTTTTTGTTCAACCGCTGATCTCATATTTTTTTGCGTCTCGTATCTTTTTTTTTCTAAGTCCCCCGTCTCGTAAGTGCTCCGGGTTTAACGTCTCGCCTCGTTATGCAAGGCTCGCCGGCGCTTGCAGCGCTCATCGCTAAGTCGTACGGACCACGCAAACAGCGTGACAACGATTCGTAGTTAGACAATTATAATATGTGATAGAGTAGGACAGTGGTCTGCAACCATAAAGGGCAAGGTCCACCTAAAATAATAAGTTTTGTTTATATTAAAAGATCACTGAAGATTTACTATCTATATAAAAGTTATGGAACTTTTCTAGTTGGTCAGTTACCCCTCCATGTTTGTTGAAAGAGGAAGCTGCCATTTTAGAAATTGATTTTTGTCACATATATTGAGCTTGGTTAGCAGATTGGGCTGAAAGTTCAAGATCTACATCAAGAACCAATCAGATAGCAGCTGAGTCACATTCAGCGTTCATCATCAGCTCACATCACCTATTATACACAGGTCTTGTAGCAATCAAAGGCAAGTGCTAAAATATTTACGTATATATCTGAACTTTCATATAAGAATAACGTAGGTGAAATGTCCCCTTTAAAATCAGTGTATGTAAAAACCTTAGATCAAGGGGCCAGAAAGAGACAAAGTGTAAGAACATCTGCACTTAGATACTTGTGCATGAAATATCACACTGACACATAGTTAGGATTGCATACATTGGGCCTACTTTGGCTTTTTTTAATCATTGAAACAAATGAACATTCATATGAATTCACAATAATTTAAATTATTGCTGACAAATGTCCTGACAATTGTGCCACATATTGATCTCTACTGAGCTACATTTGTCTCTAGAGCCATATGTTGCATTAGGGAGTCTGAGACCTTTTTCTGAGGGTGGGCTTCACACTTCTATGCTCTCAGCAGCATGTAAATATTTAACTTGAAATCCTTAGCTTGAAATAAAGTTAATCTATTTGGCTAAAGGCAACTACAGATGCTCAGAACATCTGGCACTGCTTTAAAGGGTCATTTCATTTTTCACAGATTGGTTTGTGTGTTTTTAGGATAAAGGATCATAATAATAATAGTTTTAAATTCAAGGGAGAAATATTTTCTTTGTCTTTAAGGTGTGTGTAATGAGAGTCCCATCTTTGAATAATTCTCTGTTTGGAAATGGTGTCTCCCTAAACTTAATCATAGTAGTCACTAGTTGAGAGTTATTTTTTAGAGTCTTATAGTACTTTTGGGTTCCCTGGTCGTACAGTGGTTAGAATTCAGTGCTTTCACCGCTGCAACCTGGGTTTTATTCCAGTCAGGGAAGCAAGTCACACCACCCAGAAGCCAAGTAGTGTTGGGCCTCTTCAGTACTTGGATGGGAGACACTTAGGAATACCAAGGGCTGTATGCTGTGGCCCACTGGAGAAGGAACTGGCAACCCACTTCAGTATCTCTATCATGAATACCAAGTGGATCACCATGGTGTGTTGCAGTCCAGGAGGTCATGGAGAGTCGGACACAACCGGTATTATGCTGCCCTTGAACAATCAGATTTGTACTCCCCCCCTCCGCTATTTGCAGCCCCTCCTTTCCCAAGTTATAAGTTTAAACAACACACACATACACACACACCTATATATTTCCCCTGAAAATGTGCTGCGTCATCGTCTAGACAGAAACAGATCCTTCATATATCAGATATATAGATATATAGATACTAGTAAATTGCCCGTCAAAAATGACGGTATCATTTTATATTTTTCTCCCCCCCCCCTTCCCTGTGTCTTCCCCCCTTCCCTCTCCTGTGTCTCCCCCCCCCGTGTCTTTCCCCCCTTCCCTCCCCTGTGTCTCCCCCCATTCCCTCTCCTGTGTCTCTTCCCCCCCTGTGTCTCTTCCCCCATTTCCCTCCCTGTGTCTCTCTTCCCCCTTCCCTCCCTGTGTCTCTTCCCCCCTTCCCTCCCCCGTGTCTCTTCCCCTCTTCCGTCCCCTGTGTCCCCCTTCCCTCCCATGTGTCTCTTACCCCTTCCCTCCCCTGTGTCTCTTTCTACCTCTCCCCTCCCCTGTGTCTCTTCCCCCTGTAACTCCCCCCCCTCTCCCCTCCACTGTGTCTCTTTCCCCCTCCCCTCCCCTCCCCTGTGTCTCTTCCATGCTGTGTCTCATGTATACCAAGTGGATCACCATAGTGTGTTGCAGTCCATGAGGTCATGGAGAGTTGGACACGACCGAGCTACACGCACAGTACTTATAAAAGGGACAGATATAATGGGTCTAGAAAGAGTTCAGAGAATGATAACATAAATCCATCTGCCTGTTTAGGTATTATGCTGCCCTTGGACAATCATATTTGTACTCGCCCCTTCTGCTATTTTCAGCCCCTCCTTTCCCCAAGTTATAAGTTTAAACAACACACACATACACACACACCTATATATATCCCCTGAAAATGTGCTGCCTTATTCTATGGCATCATGGTCTAGACAGAAACAGATCCTTCATATATCAGACATATAGATATATAGATACTAGTAAATTGCCCGTCAAAAATGTCGGTATCATTTTGTATTTTTCTCTCCCTCGCCCCCTTCCCTGCGTCTCCCCCTCTTCCCTCCCCTGTGTCTCTTCCCCCCCCCGTGACTCCCCCCATTCTGTCCCCTGTGTCTCTTCCCCCCACGTGCCTCTTCCCTCCCCTGTGTCTCTTCCCCCCTCCCTCCCCTTTGTCTGCCCCCCTTCCCTCTCCTGTGTCTCTTCCCCCCTTCCCTCCCCTGTATCTCTTTCTCCCTCTCCCCTCCCCTGTGTCTCTTCCGCTCCTCTCCCCTCCACTGTGTCTCTTCCCCTCCCCTCTTATCCACAGTGTCTCTTTCGCCCTCCCCTCCGTCTCTTACCTTCTGTGTCTCTTACCCCCTTCTCCCTGTGTCTCCATCCCCCACCTCTCCCCTCCCCTATGTCTCATCCCCCCTCTCCCCTCCCCTATGTCTTCCCCCCTCCCATGTGTCTTCCTCCCCCCTCCCCTGTGTCTTCCTCCCCCTCTCCCCTGTGTCTTCCTCCTCCCTCCCCTGTGTCTCTTTCCCGCTGTGTCTCTTACCACCCTCTCCCTGTGTCTCCTTTCCCCTCCTCTCCCCTCCCCTATGTCTTCCCCCCTCCCATGTGTCTTCCTCCCCTGCGTCTTCCTCCCCCCTCCCCTGTGTCTTCCACCCCTCTCCCCTTTGTCTTCCTCCCCCTCTCCCCTGTGTCTTCCTCCCCCCTCCCCTGTGTCTCTTCCCCGCTGTGTCTCTTACCCCCTCCCCCTGTGTCTCCTTCCCCCACCTCTCCCCTCCCCTATGTCTTCCCCCCTGACAAGTATCTTCCTCCCCTGTGTCTTCCTCCCCCTCCCCTGTGTCTTCCTCCCCCTCTCCCCTGTGTCTTCCTCCCCCTCTCCCCTGTGTCTTCCTCCCCCCTCCCCTGTGTTTCTTCCCCGCTGTGTCTCTTACCCCCCTCTCCCTGTGTCTCCTTCCCCCACCTCTCCCCTCCCCTATGTCTTCCCCCTCCCATGTGTCTTCCTCCCCTGTGTCTTCCTCCCCCTCTCCCCTGTCTCTTTCCCCCTCCCTTCCCCTGTGTCTCTTCAATGCTGTGTCTCATGTATACCAAGTGGATCACCATAGTGTGTTGCAGTCCATGAGGTCATGGAGAGTTGGACATGACCGAGCTACACGCACAGTACTTAGAAAGGGGACATATATAATGGGGCTAGAAAGAGTTCAGAGAATGATAACATAAATCCATCTGCCTGTTTGGGTATTATGCTGCCCTTGGACAATCATATTTGTACTCCCCCTTCTGCTATTTTCAGCCCCTCCTTTCCCCAAGTTATAAGTTTAAACGACACACACATACACACACACCTATATATATCCCCTGAAAATGTGCTGCCTTATTCTATGGCATCATGGTCTAGACAGAAACAGATCCTTCATATATCAGACATATCACATATATAATTGTGAGCGTACGGGCCGTTGCTCACGCTTGCGGGCTCGCGTAGCGGCCCTCACGAAGCAACTGAGACCCTTGCCCGCGGCCCTCGTGAAGCCAGGGCCGCTGCTTGCGCAGCGAGCCGCGGCCCTCGGCGCTCCATCCCAGCAACTGAGGCCCTTGCCCGCAGCCCTTGCCCGCAGCCCTCGCGTAGCGAGGGATGCATGCAAGGGCCTCAGTTGTTGGGATGGAGCAGCCACCTCCTCCCCACAATGCCCCGGTTCGCCGCCACTGCCAGTAGCCGCACCATCCAGTTGTTGGGATGGAGCAGCCACCTCCTCCCCACAATGCCGCCACTGCCACTAGCCGAACCCGCCAGACGCCGCCACTGCCAGTAGCCGCACCATCCCGGGGCCCGGCAATCCAGTTGTTGGGATGGAGCAGCCACCTCCTCCCCACAATGCCCCGCGCAGGGCCGACGCCGCCACTGCCAGTAGCCGCACCATCCCGGGGCCCGGCAATCCAGTTGTTGGGATGGGGCAGCCACCTCCTCCCCACAATGCCCCGCGCAGGGCCGACGCCGCCACTGCCAGTAGCCGCACCATCCCGGGGCCCGGCAATCCAGTTGTTGGGATGGAGCAGCCACCTCCTCCCCACAATGCCCCGCGCAGGGCCGGCCTGGGGAACAGGAAACACCGTGGATCCGCGGACTGGAGCAGGCCTCAGAGCTGGAGGAGCCGGGCCTGGGTAGCTGACTGTGAGTGACAGGGAGCTAATGGGGTCGGAGGAACATGTGCAATCACTGAGACCTGCCATATAAACTAATTATACACTGATCATTAACACCATGTGTATGTATATAATGTGTGTGTGTATTGTGTGTGTGTGTGTATAGATATTGTGTGTGTGTGTATTGTGTGTATATATTGTGTGTGTGTGTATATATATATAATGTGTGTGTATATTGTGTGTGTGTATTGTTTGTGTATATATAATGTGTGTATATTGTGTGTGTATATATAATGTGTGTGTATATTGTGTGTGTATCAACTGCGGCCCTCGCGAAGCAACTGCAACCCTCGCAAACTTTACGGCGCAACGCAAACAACATACGAGACACGTTAACACACATTACGGACTCGCAAAAATCGTCCGCAACCCGCGGACATGAAAAAATCAAAAACACAATAAATACACACAACACATACATAAAAAGCTTACCTACAGCAAGAGGGAGCATCCAGGACCTCAAAAAATGAAGTTACACCTTCATTTAACTCATAATAAAAGAGTTTAGACACTAAAAAATTCTCGAAGCAAGAGAAAAAATGGCCGACGAACAAAACGAAAACGAGGCTACAGCACTCTAAACACGCAAAACACCACAAGAAACACGCAAAACACCACAAAACACCTACGGATATTCCACTACAGACGCATACCACACATTAGCCGGCATTTTAGAACAATGCGGAACTACACAACTTCGCTAACGGTTTCGTCTCGCGGACGCACACTATTACACTGCACAAATTCACCACGCTTACACAGCAGCTCGACACCACTAATGCTGCAGCAACATCAAAACAGATTGCAGCTCTTCAACACAATGCTTCAAAATAGGTAAAGTATATTCATTTATTCATTTGGATTATATATTTCAGTAGTACACACAAAACAACATTAGCTACCTTACAATTCCATTGCCGTCATTTTTTGACGGGCAATTCGCTAGTAGATATATAGATACTAGTAAATTGCCCGTCAAAAATGTTGGTATCCTTTTGTATTTTTCTCTCCCTCGCCCCCTTCCCTGCGTCTCCCCCTCTTTCCTCCCCTGTGTCTCTTCCCCCCCGTGTCTCCCCCCCCTTCCCTCCCCTGTGACTCCCCCCATTCTGTCCCATGTGTCTCTTCCCTCCCCTGTCTCTCTTCCCTCCCCTGTGTCTCTTCCCCCTTCCCTCCCCTGTGTCTCTTCCCCCCTTCCCTCTCCTGTGTCTCTTCCCCCCTTCCCTCCCCTGTATCTCTTTCTCCCTCTCCTCTCCCCTGTGTCTCTTCCGCTCCTCTCCCCTCCCCTGTGTCTCTTCCCCTCCCCTCCTCTCCACAGTCTCTCTTTCACCCTCCCCTCCGTCTCTTCCCTGCTGTGTCTCTTACCCCCTTCTCCCTGTGTCTCCATCCCCCACCTCTCCCCTCCCCTATGTCTCATCCCCCTCTCCCCTCCCCTATCTCTTCCCCCCTCCCATATGTCTTCCTCCCCCCTCCCCTGTGTCTTCCTCCCCTGTGTCTTCCTCCCCCCTCCCCTGTGTCTCTTCCCCGCTGTGTCTTACTCCCCTCTCCCTGTGTCTCCTTCTCCCACCTCTCACCTCCCCTATGTCTTCCCCCCTCCCATGTGTCTTCCTCCCCTGTGTCTTCCTCCCCCTCTCCCCTGTGTCTTCCTCCCCCCTCACCTGTGTATTCTTCAGCCATGAGCTGCACCAGTGCATGCGTACAGATCTGTATGGACTTAGAAAGTTCTGGTAATTGTGTACACTCCCATGGACCATTACACACTTACCAGAATTATTATAGTTGATATCAGCGTACGTTTTCAACATTAGAAAATGTTATTATTTAATGTAAAAACAGAGATTGGATGTCTGATTTTTTTTGGAGGGGGGCTTGAGGTCTGGTTTTGGGGAAATGTAAATCTACAGGGTGTGCTGTGGTTATTATATTAAGACTAGCGAATTGCCCGTCAAAAAATGACGGCAATGAAATAGTAAGGTAGCTAAATTAGTAAATGAATATATTGTACCTATTTTGAAGCATTGTGATGAAGAGCTGGCAATCTGTGTTGATGCTGCTGCAGCATTAGTGGTGTGGAGCTGCTGTATAAGCATGCTGAATGTGTGCAGTGTAACACTGTGCGTGCGCGAGACCAAACCGTTAGCGTAGTCGTGTACTTCCGCATTGGTGTAAAATGGCGAGTAATGTGTGGTATAGGTCTGTATCGGAATATCCGTAGGTGTTTTGTGGTGTTTTGCGAGTTTCTTGTGGTGTTTTGCGAGTTTAGAGTGCTGTAGCCTCGTTTTCGTTTTGTTCGGCGGCCATTTTTTCTCTCGCTTCGTTTTTTTTTTAGTCTCTAAACTGTTTTATTTCGAGTAAAATCGAGGTGTAAGTTGCATTTTTGAGGTCCTGGGTGCTCCCTCTTGGTGTAGGTAAGTTTTTTATGTATGTGCTGTGTGTATGTATTGTGTTTTAAATGTTTGTATGTCGGCGTGTTGCGTCCGATGTTTGCGAGGTCGTAATGTGTGGTAACGTGTTTCGTACGTTGTTTGCGTGTCTCGTAAAATTTAGCGAGTGTCGTAATTTGTGTGTCGTGTTTTTTGAGTAGCGACGTGAATTTTGCGAGGGTTTGAGGCCCTTGCCCAGTGACCTCGCCAGCAACTGAGTCCCTCGCTTCGCGAGGGGCCTCAGTTGCTGGCATGGAGCGCCTTCGGCGCTCCATGCCAGCAACTGAGACCCGTGCCCAGTGACCTCGCCAGCAACTGAGGCCCTCGCTTCGCGAGGGGCCTCAGTTGCTGGCATGGAGCGCCTTCGGCGCTCCATGCCAGCAACTGAGGCCCTTGCCCAGTGACCTCGCTACGCGAGGGCCGCGGCTCGCTGCGCGAGCCCGCAAGCGTGAGCAACGACTCGTACGCTCACAACTATATATGTGATAAGGACTGGTCATCTTCTGATGAATAAGGCAGGCTCAAGTCTCACATAGTTTGGCTCTCTGTAGGTAGATCCTGTCACCCTTATTATTACTTTGTCTCTGGGGTGTCACACCTTCCCTGGCAGGCTCTTTCATTGAAAGAGTTCATTACTGATAGCATAATGGAGATATATATAAATTATACAGTAGCTGCTAAAAATAGCACCATCCCTGTTAAATGACTAAGCTCTTTCCATATCTCACATGCAATGCTAAGTAGCTGTGCCCTTCACAACTGCCCTGGGCAGCTGTATTATGAATAATTCATAAGGCTCCATGGCTGATACTCATTTTATCCACTCATCCGTATTTTGAGCTGCAGTCCCACTCAGGACCACATTCACACAGTGTCTTTGACTGGCATTTTGGGTCTTTTCAATCAGATCATCCCTTCTGGATGACATGCTGTGTCATTAGAGGACCACAGTAGTTCAATAAAAAAAACTGCATTGTCTGTGAAGCAGATAACAAGCAACAACAATAGCATCTGCGTAGTCCAAAAATAAATAGTTTTTGAAGACAGTTTATATATAGAATATTCCATCTTGTCTTTGTTTTATTACTTCTTGATAACTGGAGCAACAGCTGTGTGTATTTCTATGAATGGAGGGAGGAGTATGGAAAGAGAGAATCGTTAAGGAGGATTTTTAGATAATTCAATTTCAATAAATGTTTGCTCTGTCCTTACACATGCTCAGAAGCAGACAGCTTGTATCAATAGATGCAAGCAATGTCCTTCAGAAATATAATCACCCCTCTCACATACAAACTTCAGTAAAGTCTGCCACAAGGCATTCATTAAATCTCCGGGCTCATGTTTTACCTTGGAATCAAAAAAAGATTTTGTATGACTTGTATAACCAAAGGCACCCATAGGTACAATAGGTGCCTTGATGGTGCAGCATATTATTGTTTTGGGGTTTAAATTACTATTAAAATTAGTTTTGGTTTTTCTTTTACATTGTAGGTTACTGATACTTACATAAGATGTTTTGTAGATAAAAGGGACATGAAAGGTTTCTGGATTTCACTATCAGTATCATATGCCTATGTATATAAGTTCTTTTATGTACTTTATTTTATGAAGAAGTGACAAAAAGCTCTTTTTTATGCCTAAAATCATAAAAAAACATACCTGTTTTGGTCTGCAGCTCATAAAGACATAGACTCTGAAGTGCAGTGTTTCAAAGTAGCCAATCAGTGACCATCTCTCAGCAGCATGTTGCAGAATGTTCATGAGAGATTGGCTAGTATGAGACACTGCACAGCAAGTACACACGAGTCTGCCTTCATGAGCTGCAGAGAGCAGACCTAAGCATATACTATTTGTATGGTTTAGCAGTAAAAAGTGAGCTTATTAGCACTTCTTGATAAGATAAAGTACATCAAACTAAATACGTACATACAGTATATTATATTTCTAGTGAATCCATTAATCTTCCATATCCCTTTAAACCCTTCACCCAGACACCAATGTTAGAAAGCAACCTATATAATTATCCTGCTGTGGGAGTATACTTTGAATACATAAGAAGCTTGTATCTATACAAGTGGCAACTAAAACTGTCAGTGCTTTCAATTGGACTAATGGAAACATCTTTAGTTTACATGGACACACCCTCGTGAGAAAGAAGCAGACAGACATTTTCAGAGATGAGAAGGTAATCACACAAAGAATTGCAAATAAAAGTTAAAATAGTAAAGGTTGTATTTAATTGTATTAATTTATTTTGCTTTCTTAAAAAAACATTATCAGCCTTATTAAATTGTGATTTGGCCAATTGAATAGGGCTCTATATAAGCACAGAGCATATTTTTTTTACAGAAGTTTTTAGTTAGTGAACTTCTATCCAAAAGCAAGGTCTTCACTAACTAAAAACTTCTGTAAAAAAATATGCTGTGTGCTTCTTTAGAGCCCTATTCAATTGGCCAAATCGCAATTTAATAAGGCTGTTAGCCATTATGATGTTTAATTATTCTAAATAATATATAGAAAAAAGCTCAGTAGGAATATCACTCACCTCATTAATACTACTTCACTGTCCATCATAAACCACAATAATATCACAATTATTTAATGTCCCCTAGTCCAAGCTCTACCTTATTCCATTGTCTATACCACCCGCAACCCCTTTGGAAAAGAGCAGAGCGGTCACAGCTTACAAATGTAATTGTAACTGCCTCATACTGCATAGTGCTGAGTAAAATGATGGTTCCTTATAAATACCTATTATTAATGGTAATATTAATAACGCAAAAAGTATAGACCAGGGGTGGGTTTAATATGTCTGTAGTTCCTATCTTTAATGGTAAAACAAATCAATATTTCCAATTTATATCCAGATTTCTTATCTAAATATGTCAGAGTTGTAACCCGAATGTCAGCCCACTTTAGCTGTGACCTTTTAAATGCAGCACATAGTGTTATTTCAGGTTGACACACCAGGGTTAAAAGGATTCTGCAATCCTATATTTTTGTGTGTTATTTTAAAGATCTAGAATGTAAAAAAAAAATACAATCATTAGTTTATCATTTTGTAGTCTCTCTGTCTGTCAGATCTTTGGCTCAAATGTTTCTTTCTGTTTGTAGGGCAGATAAGTCAGTTGTCTATGGTATAAAAGTGCAAATAGCAATTCAATGAATGTCAATAAGCTAATCTCATCCTCCAAGATCCCAACCTACTTGATAAGAAACACTTGTATGTTTCTGCCTCATCCCACAGGATCCAGGTCAAGTCAGCATATTTTCAGGAGGCAGTAGCCTGCCTGATGTTTCTGGTGCAGTGCTATGGAATAATGTGTGTGTGAATAATGTATATATGTAGTGACTTGTACACATGCAGTGACATTGTACACATGCAGTGACATTGTATACATGTATGATATTTATATTTTTAACCTGGCACTTTCTGATGTTGTAACTTCCTTCACACACATGAAATTTTGTATATACAGGTGTGTGGTAATCTTATGATAGGATAACTAGTAACTGGGGAGTGCACACATTATTTATATGGATGGGTCAAAATATGCCCATTCTCACAGATGGACACGTAAAAAGACTTTTGTTACTCCACTAAACATTCTTGCCCATTATCAATACTGGTTCTTTAATTAAAATAATAAACATACTGGACTACAGTGTCTTGCTGAAGAGTAAGTCCCATGTAGAGCAGAGTAACTTAGTGACATTTTTATTATAATTTTTATTAGGAAATACAGTTATACATTTTGTTATTTTCAAGTGAAGTTGAAACAGGTTTTTCATACAGAAAAAATAAGTTTTTTTGTAATGTTTAAAACATGCTCTTTTAAATGCAATAAAAAAAAAACAGTTCCTTTCAAAAGTGGGCATTTGAAAGGAATAGGTCATCTCAGACAAAGGACGTTTGTAAAAAAATTGTTAACGTCATCTGTACATGTAACCCTTATCTTACTGTCTTCTGTGAGATCTAAGGAGCTTGCTTGCACACAGCAAGTGTATTAAGGATATTAGTTTCTGCTAAGTGAAGGGCAGCCAGTGCAGTGGGACTAAAGTCATGTAGTAGGTCAGCAGGTGTATTCAAGTTCATGGTCGCTGGCAGTTAGTTCCATAGGAATTGTCATTGGTTGTGTCTAGTCAGACATTGGCATGTTCTGTCCTATGTAGGAGCAACGTGGCCTAATGTCATATTTAATGGGTTAATGGGACACACTAATATAGGAGCAAAGTGACCCAATGATAGTGTTGTGTTTAATGAGTTAAATGCTTAGTCTCATATAAGAGCAAAGTGACCATAGGGCAGTGATGTGTTTAATGTTTTAATGGGTCAGTCTAATGTAGGTGCAAAGTTACTGTATGACAGTGACATGCTTAATGAGTTCTCTGTAAGTTATGTACCCAAATTGCAAGTTAGGCTTAGGCAAGATGTATTATTGGAACATTTCTTGTCAATTAATGTAAAAACACTACTGTAATGCCATATTTATAGCATGTTCTTTTGAAGAACTGCATTTGCTAAAGGGCAAAATGTTTTTCAGAAAATACAAAAATAAATACAGCCTTTTAATGATCATATGCAATTCTACAGTGGAAGTCACCATTTTTTCCTTTTTATCTGTTTTTTGAAGTGGAAGGAGATCTTGAATGCTGAGAGGGACACAGTGGTCTGTTTCCCAAAATCAAGTGATACATATTGCACAGTGGTTACTTAATAAATCACTGTTGCAGTTTGTGAAGACTGTATACAGCATGTCTTCAAATTAACCAACATCCATTGTGCCTTGAGGGTTCCCTACTGACTTTGAGGCTGGGGATTGATATTTCTTGGCCCATTGCTTGAATTAGATAGACTTTTAGATTTTGACTTCTTCATCTTCCCTTGCCAAGCTCTGGTTGTCCTCCTCTGTACCCCCCTCCTCATGCATTTCTGTCATGGCAACTTACTTGAATTAGCAGAATCTGAAGAATCAAGTTTCTATCTGAAAATGCTTTTATATCCATGGCTTATACAGCTGCTAATGTTTTTAGGAGGTTGAATAGTTCACAAGCATGGTAAATTATTCTTAATCTACAGTGAATGCAGCCTTTGATATTATGTGAAACTGAACACTATTTTATTGGCATCCAGTCCTAATTACATGTCCTTTTTTTCCAGGTTTGTAGCATTACCTCTTAGCAGACAGCTGGGTATACAAGAGAAATACAGGAGGAAGCCCTCTACTAACCAACTACTAGAAGCTTTTTACAGGAAGCAGAAAAAGCAGCCTACACAGGTAGGTTCACTACATGATTTTAAATATGGTGTGAATTGGTAGGTGAGCTACTAAGCCTGTTGTAGAAAAGGTAGCCAGATATAAGGGGTGTACAAAGGACCAATATACAAAATGTGTAGGCCATCTATAAAAAAAAGGTCCACAATTACAAAAGAATGGTCTAAATTTCAGCAAGTACTCAATGCACAGAAAATCCAAATTTTTAGACCTCCATGAACTGACCACCTAAATGCATAAATCCATAATCCATTGAAAGAATTATGCTTCAGGGTGTTAAATAGAAACTTTGCACCAAACCTCTAAAAAATCAGCACGATTTTACAATGTATTGTTGAATTATAAGCAGCTCATATAGTTGTCCTTATTATTGCACAGTTCACATAGCTCCTAATTCCAATTTATGAGTTAACTTGATTACTCCAGAGAATTAGAGATCCTTCTTATGTCCTATTATCCAACTGTTTGTATACTGAAATATAATAAAGAATAATTCAAATAAAGCAATATGTTGGATTCAGATAGCCCTTCCCAATGATGGTATTTACCAGTAGGAGCTAATATGTTTCAAAGAGAGGTTGTGTTGAGAAAGAAAAGCAATGGTCTCAGCACTTGGCTTTGTGGTACCACAACAGACAATGGTATAAGGGAGGAGGTGCTATGGTAGGAGAAGATGAAGGAACATTAGAATAATAGGACATGTCATTAGAGGGATGTTCTAGTGGAGCTGTGCTGGAGGAGTGAATGGTCAACTGTGTCAAAGACAGCAGAGAAGAAGTATTAGTAAGGAGAAGTGTTTAATGGACTTAACAGTCAACTAGGTCTTTTGTTACCGTGGCAAGAGCAGTATTGGTTGAATGTTAGGAATGGAAGCCATATTATAGTGGGTCGAGTAAGAAATGGTTTGTTAAGAAGTTAGTAGGGCAGGTGTAGTTTCTAGACTAGAGGTAGTAGTGAGATGGAGAGATATTTATAAAGGGATGAACGGTGAGCTTCTTTAGAATAATTGTGATGAGGGCCTGATAGAGGTGGATGGATATATGCCAGTGGAGGTAGAGAGGGTGAAAAGATGATCAAGGAAGCAGGTAATAAAAAGTTTTGACATCCTCTGCTCCTAAATAACTGGAGGGAAACGGCTGAGTGAGTCTCTGTGAGCTGAGAGGGGTGGAGGTAATGTGTCTGAGGGCTAGTGCATAGAAATATAATGCCTAATTGTGTCTACTTTATTTTTTAAGTGGTTAACAAGGTGTTATGATCGGGAGGTGAGCTGAAAAATAGGTGTTTAGGATTAGATGACTTTGTTGCAATGAGTGACTGAAAGTGAGTTTGCGTGGACAAATTAAGGGCAGCGTGAAGTATTGGAGTATGGGACTTCCCCCAGACACGCTATGCAGTTCAGAAGCATTTTTGAAGGTATCTTGTTTGTTTTGAGTGCCATGAATAAGGGTGAGTGCATGGGGCAGACTTCTCTAGGGTTGTAGATAATGTGTGGTTGTAGTGCAGCAAGTTTAGTACAGAGCATTACTTGCATTTCTACAAAGTTACATAGTAATTGAGTTTGAAAAAAGACTTTTAGTCCATCAAGTGCAAGCTTTTTAGATCTCCTGTGACCTGCAATATGCGGATTATTTGTTAATTCTGAAATCACTATGGCTATAATTAGTTGTAGTAACAGAGAGTATATCCGAGCAGTGAACATAGAGTGCTGAAACTGTCTGGACAGCTCAAAATACCAGTGCACATTTCACTCCTCTCTGCTTCCAGCACTTTATTGCTCAACATAACCTCTTCTGCTGTTCTATGTAATGCCACTCTAGTACATCATTTATAATTTAACATTGTCCTGGGAGATTAAAATGTCTACATAGAAGCAAACATATAAAAATATGCCACTACCCTTTTCTTTGTGCCAGTTCTCTTGTTGTGATGGAAAGCTTCCCTAATCTGATTAATTTCCATGTTGTATTATTGTGTTTTAGGCTGAAATCAGCATGTTATCTGCTCAGTGTCACATGCAAAGTCGACAAGTTGAACGCTGGTTTAGATGCCGCAGGAACCAAGACAGACCGAGCGTGAGCAAGAAGTTCTGTGAAGCCAGGTGAGAGGGGCATCCTGCCAGTGCCAAATTTTATTATACATGTTATGGCCAATGTGGTTATTTTTTTATATATGGTCTTTGGAATAACTAAACTTGATAATGGGCAAAACATTTCTAGAAAGCTGAAAAAACAATAAACATAACCTTTACATTTTTATAATTTATATTCTTTACTGCAGGGCTTCAATTTATTTTCTTAGCTAAGTGTGTCCTCATAAACTAACTTAGTTCTAAAGAAAGAATTGTCAGCTGCTACATTCCCACTGTATAGAGACATTTTGGTGCTTTCAAAATTCCACTCCCACTTCAGGAAGTTAATCAGCAGAAAACAAAATGGTAGATTCTACATCACCATTGTATTTTATTTTTCATTCTAAAAACATTTTGCATATTTTCAAGTGTTCTTGAAAGTGTTCTCAAAACAGCATATTTTAAACATACTGTATGACCACAGTGTTACAGAGCACTAAAACTTAAGCATGGTTGTGCCCACGTTTACTTCATGACCAATATCTGCTGTCTAAATGTATATATACTATGTGTAGAGCAGGCAGACCAACATTATCATGCACCCCTTGAACAGTGTGTAAAGAAGAGGCGGGGAGCGTGTACGAAGCAATTCACATAAAGCAACATGGTGGATTCAGACAGGCCTTTCTCATGGTGCATTGATGCACACTCCCTGTTAGGACGCTTAGGATTGGGTGTACCTTCTCAAAATAGGTATTGACCGATACATATACATCTGAAAAGTTAACTTCACAGGATGTGTCAATTATCTGCAGTTATAAAGAGTATATCTGAACAATAGATATGTAGTGCTTGAACTAGATGGGCTGCATAGAAAGCCAATGCGATTTTCACTCCCAGCCTGGTTCCAGCAGTTTTGAAGACTGTCTGAAATGTGGCTCTCAGTGACACCAATCATGAGTCAGAATTCCATGCAGGACATTGCCTCTGCATCTTGCAGTGAGAATCTTACTCTAACCAGGAGTCTTTTGCATTTGGCAAGAGCGAAGTGACTACCTTGAAGTAGAGTCAAATGTGCAAGTAGCAGGAAAGTAAGGGAAATATAAACATGGAACAAGGGAACACAGAAAAAGACCAACAAAAGAAGAGATAATGGATGCTTGTGAAAAGAGCCGGGAGTATAAGGTAGATGAATAAAAGGACTGAAGGCATATATGAGCATATATACTTTTTTTATCTGGATGACCAAATGCAGTTGCAGAGAGTAGTTGATAATGAAAGCTGCAGGGCACAAAACTTTTCGTTTAATTAACATTTAACACTTCTTTGTAGACATCTCTCCTGCTATTTTAATGGCCTGGAACAAAGCTGAAGGTTTGCAGTTAAAGGATCACAAACAACTAAATTTATCAAATGATTTCAAAGATTTCAAAACCCATTATTAATTTAAATATGCTAATAAAATTATGAACACCATAAAAGGGTGTATAAATAATCCCCTTACAACTGGGGCACTTGCAGGCACTATGCCGGTGCAACTATATAGGTTAGACTTGAGTTTATCATGCACACTTGTATCACCTGTGAGAAATATGTCCACTGTACTCAACCTAAAAACAGTGCCAGAAACAAGTATGGTTGCTGCTATCACACTACAAATAAGTAGCACATCAGACCTACTTGTTTTATAAAGATAAATAACCAATAAAGATAATTAAATAGCAAATGTGTTCATTTGTCAGTTGTCCTTTAAGAGTTATGGATGGATCTAATATTAAAAATGTTCTTGATACAGCCTTGCTAAACAATATTTTAAATAAATTTGATGGAATGAAAGTCTTTTTTCAACCTTAAATACTATGGCCCTCATTCAATTGCAATTTGGCCAATTGAATAGGGCCCTAAATAAGCACATAACATATTTTTTTTAAAGAAGTTTTTAGTTAGTAATCATCTATCCAAAAGCAAGATTTTCACTAACTAAAAACTTCTTTAACAAAAATATGCTATGTGCTTATTTAGGGCCCTATTCAATTGGCCAAATCGCAATTGAAGGAGGGCCTCTGTAACTATGTAACTATGTAAATGTTGACAGTACCAGATATGCAAATACCACCAGCCTTATTAAATTGCGATTCAACAAATTTAAAAGGGCTCTATTTAAGCACACTGCATATTTTTTTTACAGAAGTTTTTAGTTAGTGAACTTCTATCCAAAAGCAAGGTATTCACTAGCTAAAAACTTCTGGGGGAAAAATATGCTGTGTGCTTAAATAGAGCCCTTTTAAATTTGCAGAATTGCAATTCAATAAGGCTGCAGAGGTGTGCAAATGTGTTTAAGTGCATATCTTTATCTATGAAAGAGAGAGCATATATGTGTTCTTAATTTATATGGCCACACTGCAGATACTACATAAAACCACATAATTCTATAACATGGCTTTCTAAGACATCACATATATAGTTGTGAGCATGCAAGTTGTTGCTAACGCTTGCAGGCTTGCGCAGCGAGCCTACGGCCCTCGCGTTGCTTACCCACAGCAAGGCGTGCACCCAGGACCTCTGCAAGTAAAGTTACACCTCGATTTAAGTACAAATTTAGAAGTTTAAACACTCGAAAATCACCTAAGCGAGAGAAAAAATGTCTGCCGAACAAAACGAAAATGAGGCTACAGGACTCTAAACACTCAAAACACCACCATAAACACGCAAAACACCACAAAACAGCTACGGATATTCCGCCACAGCCGCATACCACACATTTGCCACCATTTTTGAACATTTACAATTTCATTGCCATCATTTTTTGACGGGCAATTCGCTAGTTACTTATAATGATTATCCTCCCCAAAAACCTTTAATAGCAGTCATATGTATGTGCATATTCACACCCACAAGCTTTTTCACACACCTTTCATTACTAATTTAAAATTACGTCCACTATGTCTACCTACAAAGTTATAATACACACCTCATATATTCCATCACTTTTATATTTTCATATATATATATATATATATATATATATGTATATATATATATATATACATATGTGTGTGTGTTTGTATGTGATTGAATTTTGGGGTCATCCGAAGAACCTGTGCCTAGGGGAACCACAAATGTGAATCCAGTCTTGGAAAGTTGTATTACCACACATATAACAAAAAGATATGTGTGGGGGGACTAGGTAATGGAAATATAATAACATGTTAATTCATCAAAATGCAGGATGGATGTATTATTAGAAATGTGTGAACCAGTGATGTGAATGCAAAATATCCAGATTTTATTCTGTGGTGACCACCATAATTGCTGTGCACCATCAGATATTAAATTCATGTAGGAAACTTGTTTAAATATTTAAAATTGATTAAGAACTGACATATATGCTGTAATTTTTTATTGTAGAATTAATATAGGAAATGTAATACTTCTTATTCAGACTGCGTATCTGGTCCTAAGTAGCGACATTAGCTGGTGCAGTTTATTATGTATTCTGTTAGTGCAGGAGAGGGTAGAAGCAATCTGAAACATCAAACTTCAAAAGCTCATAACTAAAGCACATATGGTGACTGCAGAATATCTTTGGAGCCACCCATGCAGAGATTGTGGGTGTCAGTGGAGCTTGTGAATGGAGGGCACTGTTGAAAAATAACCCCCTTCCCCTTGCAACTTCTCTACATATCACACTAGCTACTTGCCCGTCAAAAATAAGGCTGGCAATGTTGTTTGCCACACAATGTGAGGCTTTTGTTCCTCTGAGCACCTTCAGCGCTCATTGCAAGCCTCTCCCCTGTGTACTTCAACTTTTCTGCTTTGCACTGATCACCTTTGGCGCTCATTGCAAGCCTTTCCTCCCGCATAGTGTGCGGGCCACTCATTGCAGGTTTCATTAACCTGCAAGTTTTGTGCTTGGGAATGCCATGTGTCTCTTTCCAACATCTCCCCCCTGTCCCTTCCCTGTGTGTTTCTCCTCTGTGTGTGTACTGAAAGTTTGCGTGTTACGCGCTGAATGTTGTTTGTTTTATTTTCAAAGTCCTGCATGCCTGGCATTGTTGTGGTGTGTGTTACTGTCTTCGCCGTTGTGTATTTTCTAAGTCCTGCGTGCCTGGCTTTGCTCAGCCTCGTTTTCATCCATTTTCAGAAATCGGCACTCATTGCATTCTAAGTCGTGTGTGCGTCAATGGCTCGCCTCGCTTTGCAACCATTCTGGACACTGATAAGTATTATAGTGATAGGTTCACAAATATATGCAGATGACAAGATGATACCTAGAGTGATCAGGTCACCTTCACCATTTACGCCAGACCAGCCCTAATACTGTTGTGGGCCCCGGTGCTTTGCATCTGCTTCACCAGCTGCCTCGCTGCCTCACACAAACAGCAAAATATATTTGAAGCAGACAGACTCAGCACTGTAAAATGACTCACTGAAATAAAAAAGAACAGATATCTATCTTACAAAATGATTGGCTTTATACAAACTGAAACAATATCTTAGGGGCAGATGCACTAAAGAATGACAAGTCTGAAAGCTTTAGAGAACCCCCTTAAATAGGATGTCTACCATGATTTGATATTTCCAAATATTTTGAGGCCCCCTTTGCAACTTCTCTATACATCCTGTAGGGTTCAATAACAAAGCCCAAAAATAGATGTAGATGTTCAGAACCCCTATCATGATCAAATCACAAAATGTAAAATTAGTATCTGCCACCTCCTCCTAATAAATTAAGAGTGATCCAGTAGCAGAGGGTCCCTATCTACACCTGCTTCACCAGTAGTAGCTCTTTGTGTCCTAGTATAAATATGCTGAGTACTGAATACCTCTCTCCTAATACTTTGTCAGATTACTGGATTTTTATATTAGTTACTCACACTTGTAGTATCGCTGTGTAATATTATGGTAGTGTTAAACAAATAGAAGGGGGAAAGGAAAAGTACACCTTTAAATCTAACCTTAGAGCATTCGCATATATAGCATCCAAAGTATATTATATCAAAAACGGACCAAATGCATAATTAAATTAAATATAACTTTTATTTTACATAAAATAAAAAATAAATACAAATATAAAATACAAATGGTTGAAATAATACATCTCAAGTAACTGTCCCAAAAAGTATGTTGTGATAACGAGTAATTGTATATTGTACAAAACCTCACAAATTATTTAACAAATCAATACAGTCGTTAAATCACACAAGAGAACAAATAGGGAGGGATCTATCAGTGCTTTTTAGGTGTATATATTTACTCAAAATTGATAAATATCACTTTCTTTCTATTAGTGAAGTAAATAAGTATCACTGTCTTTCTATGATTGATATAGAGCATAATTTGGCTATATCGCTGTGCAGTACATGTAAATTTCAGTTGTTATAGTAAAAGAATGATATACATTATAAACACATGCACGCATAATCAATTGATATGGATAGAGTGGACTCAACAGGGGATCTAAAATCATTTGCATCTGATTTACTCAGACAAGTAAAGTGTGTTTATTTCCTGGATTTGGTACAGGTGAGAGGGGAGTGTTTTTTTTTGCCTGGATTAAATTTGCATATAAGTCTTGGCCTTGTGTGTGACTGTTTGCAGGAGTAAGTTTTGTAATGAGTCAGTTCAGTGGCAACCTCACTCAGTGTACATCCTGTCACATGTATGAACTGCTGGAACAGATGATCCTGGGTCCATACGTCTGTGAGAGGTGCGAGCATGTTGCCTCTCTTGAAGCCCAGATTAAAGAACTAGAGGAGAATGGCAGCACTTAGTGATAGTGCTCCACTGGAAAGGGAGCTAGTGCTCACTGAGCAGTTTAGCTGGGCCTAGCAGGGAGGGTGGAGCTGGGGCTATTAAGGATGTTTAGGAATGTAGTTGGCAAGCACCAACAGATTTGCCAGATTGAGTGAAACTGTTTGGGAAGTCCATTCAGGAATGGCAATGCCAGATAGAACTGTTTCCTCTAACACCCGGGAGAACAGTTCTACTGGAGGAGTGGGAGGGCAGAATAGGCAGAGCAACAGACAGGTTTTGGTGGTAGAGGACTCTATTATTAGGAAGATAGGTAGGGTGATTTGTCACCCAGCTCCCAGCAATCGAGCAGTTTGCTGTCTCCTGGGTGCTTGGGTTTGGCATGTTGTTGTGGATCGGGTAGATAAATTATTGGGAGGGGCTGGAAATGAACCGGCGGTCTTGGTACATATTGGTACCAATGACAAAGTTAGTGAAAGATGGAGTGTCCTAAAGAATGATTTTAGAGAATTAGGGAATAAGTTTAAGGTAAGGACCTTCAAGGTAGTATTTTGTGAGATACTACCTGTGCCACGTGCTAGCCCAGGGAGACAGAAGGAGCTTAGGGAGGTTAATGTACGGCTAAAAATGTGGCGCACTAAGGAGGGGTTTGGGTTTTTAGAGCACTTGGCTGACTTCGCACTTGGGTACAATCTCTATAGCAGGGATGGATTGCACCTTAATGACGATGGAGCTGCTGTGCTAGGGGTGAGGATGGTAGAACGGCTTGGTGAGTTTTAAAACGAATAGGGGGGAGGGACTAGATAGAAGTAATGGGGTAGTAAGTGTAGAGAGGGTAAGGAATTAATTAACTAGTCATATGGGAGGACATGGGGGGAGGGTTAGTATAGTCAATAGGGAGGTACTGCTAAGTAACTCAAGTATAGTGGCAGGTACTCCAGAAGTACAGACTCATAACATAAGGTGTATGTTTGCAAATGCCAAAAGCTTGCCAGGAAAAATGGGAGAGATAGAATTATTAGCAGTAAATGAGAAATGTGATTTAATAGGCATTACTGAAACATGGTGGGATGAATCTGATGACTGGACTGTTAATCTGGATGGTTATAACCTATATAGGAAAGATAGGGGCAATGGTAAAAGAGGAGGAGGGATTTGTCTGTATGTTAAGCCTGAATTTAAGCCTATAGTCAGAGAAGATGTTTATGGTGGAACTAGTGATGATATTGAATGTTTGTGGGTAGAGTTAAATAGTGGAGCAGCAAATTGCAAACGAATATTGGTAGGAGTATGCTATAACCCCCCAAATATAATTGAAAGTGAGGAAATTCAATTATTATTACAGATTGGAAATGCAGCTAAGCATGGGCAAGTTCTAATAATGCTAGATTTTAATTACCCTGAAATAAACCGGATGAGTGAAACCAGCAGTACAGGATCATTATCTGGCCCAGGTTATACAAAAGCCAACTAGAAATGAAGCTATCTTGTATTTAGTTATCACAAATAATATTGATATAGTATCAAATGTTGAAATAGGGCAACCTTTGGGAAGCAGTGATCACAACACAGTCTCATTTGAGATTGAATTAAAAAAACATAACTGTAAGGGGCCAACAAAAACTCTTAATTTTAAAAGGGCAGATGTTAACGGTCTAAGGGCAGCAATACAAAGTAGAGACTGGGACAAAGAACTGACATGTAAAAATACTGAACATAAATGGACAACATTTAAATCCGTACTAAATATACATACACATCGGCATATACCAAGTGGGAATAAAAATAAAAGGTGTAAATTACATCCAACATGGCTTAACAATGATTTACAAATCAAGATATGGAGTAAGAAAAGGAAATTACTATGGCTTTCAGTATATAAATGGGAAGAAGTCGAGGAAGGAAGCTACAGGAGCATTACAATGTGGCACAGGCCATCTGACAATTAGTGACCAGGAAAAGGCAGATGAGCTAAATAGGTTCTTTTCTTCGGTATACACAAGGGAGGTACCAGTGGTTGGGTCATTGCACCATAATGGGGCTACACAACCATCTATTTAACGCAGGAAGAAATCCAAAAAAGGTTGGAAAAAATAAATGTTAATAAAGCTCCAGATCCTGATGGAATACATCCACGGGTACTGAGGGAACTGGGCTCTGTAATAGCCAAACCATTATATGTACTTTTTCAAGATTCACTCAAAACAGGGTCTCTACAAGATGACTGGAGAAAAGCAGAGGTGATACCTATATTTAAAAAGGGAGCAAGAGCAAAACCGGGGAATTATCGACCTGTAAGCCTCACTTCTTTAGTGGGAAAGCTTTTAGAAGGGTTAATAAGGGATAATGTGTCTTTTCAAACAGGATTCTAAGTAGGAGCCAACATGCATTTATAGGTCAGGTCAAACAAATCTAATTAGTTTTTTACGAGGAGGTTAGTAGGAACTTGGATCAAGGCAACTCAGTGGATGTAGTCTTTTTAGATTTTGCAAAGGCTTTTGTTACAGTGCAACATGGGAGACTATTGTACAAACTAAGGGATACAGATATTGCAGTAAATATATGCACATGGATTGAGAGCTGGCTAAAAGACAGGAAGCAAAGGGTTGTTGTAAATGGAACATACTCAGATTGGACTAATGTGGTAAGTGGGGTTCCTCAGGTTTCAGTATTAGGTCCTTTCCTTTTTAACATATTTATTAACGACTTAGAAGTAGGACTCGAAAGTATTGTCTCCATTTTTGCTAATGACACAAAGTTGTGCAAGGTAATTAAATCTGAAAATTATGTACTTTCCCTCCAAAGGGATCTGCATAAATTTGAGAAATGGGCAATTAAATGACAGATAAGATTTAACACGAATAAATGTAAGGTTATGCATCTGGGAAGGAAAAATAACCATGCAATTTATAAACTTAATGAAACAAATCTATGGGTATCAGATATTGGAAGGGATTTGGGAGTGCTTATGGACAATCATCTAGGTAACAGTGCTCAATGCCAAGCAGCATCTGCAAAGGCAAATAAACTAATAGCATGTATTAAGAAGGGTATAGAAGCCAGGGAAGCAAATATAATTCTGCCACTATACAAATCTCTAGTACGCCCTCATTTGGAATATGGAGTACAGTTTTGGGCACCACCTCATAAAAAGGACATTTTGGAACTGGAAAAAGTACAGAGAAGGACAACAAAACTAATAAGGGTAATGGAGGGGCTAATTTATGAAGACAGACTAACCAAATTATGCTTATTTTCTCTAGAAAAAATGTGTCTAAGAGGGGATATGATTACCCTATATAAACACATCCATGGTTAGTATAAAGATTTGTCAAGGGCGCTTTTTGTACCAAGAGGTTTTCAATTGACACAAGGACATCCTTTGAGGTTAGAAGTAAAAAGATTCCACCTTAAAGAAAGAAAAGGGTTCTTCACTGTAAGGGTGGTTAATCTGTGGAATTCTCTACCAAGGGAGGTAGTGACAGCGGATTCAATAGATAACTTTACAAAGGGATTGGATATATTTTTCAATAAAAAGGGTTATCCTGGTTAATTAGAGAGGAAGTATTTATCCAGGGAGAAATCTGGAAGGAATTAGTTTCCTTTTTGAGACAAAGTTGGCAAAGTTTTACTTGTTTTTTTCTGTTTGCCTTCCTTTGGATCAATTAACAACTAATCCACATATTGCAGATCAGAGGAGATCTTAAAAGGTTGAACTTGATAGGCTAAAAGCATTTTTTTTTACTTCAATTACTGTGTAACTATGTAACTAATTACCACTGTGGTCCTATATGTCTCGGTTGTAGTGAAGATTATTGAGGACCCACTACTTACTCCCTGCCTCAACCCAATTAATACTAGGCTACACTCGGCTATCTGGGACTAATCCCTCTGAAGATCCACGTACCCTTGCAATTAAAGTTCAAATCATAGATAATTTTTAGTCACGCCGTTGTTACAGTGTGTAGTAATCCGTATTAGCTCTCCATAGCCGGCAGGTAACGTCACAATCTCGGGACAGCAATGGATCTAAACTGACACGCCCATTTTGCGTCTTGCTTCCCTTTCCCCCTTCTATTTGTTTCTCACTATTTTTACACTGCTGACCATAGTTCTTGTCCATGATATTAATTATACCTGGACTTTACCTTATTAATAATTAAGGACATATTGTTTCCCACTTGATTAACTGATCTCCCATTTTCTTACAATTATGGTAGTGTAGAGGAAAATATAATGCCTGTGTATAAAAGTGTTGTGTAAAAAAATGCTGTGAATGAAAAACCACTTCTGTTAGGCATTATAATCGCTAAGGAGCTTAAATACAAGATTGTATACTCACAAACAGCTGCTACCTCCCAAATTCTTGTTTAATGAATACCAGTAGACATGTACCTTAAATCTTATTTGAAGTGTCTTCAGCTTGGCATTTGCAGCAATGCTGCAATGCTTAGCAGCATACTTGTGCTAAGTATTTTAGTGTTACTACTGGACCTCAGAGACACCTTGCTAATAAAAAACTAGTTTAATACTTTTGGACCTATCCTGTTATAGTTACAGCACCAATCCGCCGGTGCAGAGCGGCGACCAACCGCTAGATGGTGCTGCCAATATTTTGCAGCGCTGCCGATATGTGAGAGAAGTTCTAGCATCAGAATGTTAGTCTTACCCCTCACCCTAACCCTCACCCTAAAAGTTTACCTAAGCCTTGACTATATGATATGGCACTGGAATATTGGCAGAGCCATCTGGTGGTGCCGTAACCATAACAGGATAGGACCATACTTTTTCCTGCTTAATTATGTTCTTAGTCAGACAAAGTTTTTAAACGTTTTTTTTTTTCATTGTGCAGTTGTCCTTTGTCCATTTAAGACATTTTCTGCCAGTGTACTAATTGGCTATAATTATTTCTGCTTTGTGTTCTCAGTAAACGTGTAAAGCAAACACATCCTAGGGTCTGAGTCAATTATTAACCAATGAAACTATTAAGGTGTAGTTATCTAACTGGTGTTAAGGCAGTGACAGTTATAAGATTTCTAGATGTCTGTATGGAACAGGTAAAAGTAATGCATAATTATAAATAATGACATTAGACTTATATAAAAAAAAAACTGTACTCCAAAGTATTAATTTCTATATGTATTGCACTGACAACCCATCTTCTTTGATTCTAGGCCAGTTAGACATATAAGTTATGAAAGAACACTGGGCAGCTCTCCAGCCAAGAAATCACATTATTGGAAATGTTGCTGTGCCAAAATGCCACTTTAGTAGTCTTACAGATGGTTCTCTAAAGATAACAAAATAAAATTGTATTATACTTTTACTGTGTATTTAAACCATGATTTAAAAATAAATAAATCATGGCCTAGACGGAATAAGCTCCAGATTTCTCCACTGAATTGTCTCTGGAGTGAAAGCTGCCTAGGGGGAGTACTAAATTGAAAGCATTTCAAGGTCACCCTATAAAACATGGCACCCCGACATTTGGACGCACGAGATGTGCGGGCCCTCATGGACGCACCGTCAAATGCGCACACCAACAACAGTGCGCCTGTAGGACACTTCTCTTTGGGGAGCACATCATGTATATATCACAATAGTGGGAGAAGGGCAGTTAAGGACCTCAGCTACTTACAGCGTCTGGCCCCCCTCTCGAGCACCCGATTGATGGGCGCTGGTGTTGGTGTGCGCATTTGATGGCACATAGATGACGGCGCGCATGTCTGGTACTCCCAAAAGTCGAGCTACCGTAAAAAACATTCTTTAGTAGCAGGCAATAGTGTAATGAGCTGCTAGCAATGTACACTTTCATACTGCAAGTATGGTATGCCTGTTTGAAGAGCTCTCTCCCACTCCAGAGACAATACATGATTCAGGGGGTGCAGAGATCTGCGGCTTATACAGCATGGGGTATGATGAAAATTTAGTAATTGATTGTTTAAATGTACAGTAAAAGTTTATTAAATGTTTTTCTTATCAGGCCCTGCCTAACTATTCTATAGAGAGCCCGTTTATAAGAACACTAAAGTCGATCTTTAATATCATGCTTACAACACTAGGACCAAGAGGTTACAGAAGTCAAGATGTTGAGAAAGCAAAGGTAAAGGGGGTCAGAGTTATAAAATGCACATAATGCAAAGGGTGAAGTGGTGGAGGTTTCAGGGTGAAGTAGTACTAAAGGTAGATATAGCAGAATGATGTGTCCACTAGTAATGATTGCATACTGCACCTTGGTCTGGGATACAGACAGCATAATGCAGAGTAGAATTACAATTAAAGATAATGCTTGGCCTGGAGCTAATGATAGCCGGATACTTATTGGTCTGTTGGTAAAGATGACAGGATACTGATTGGCCTTGAGCAAAAGATGACATGATCATGATTGGTCTAGATCTAGAGATTACAAGATTATGATTGACCTGGAGGTAAAGATGGCAGGATACTGACTAGCCTGGAGATAGAGATAACAGGATAGTGGTTGGCCTGGAGATAGAGATAACAGGATACTGGTTGGCCTGGAGGTAGAAATGGCAGGATAATGAATGGCTTGGAGGTAGAGATGGCAGGATAATGATTTGTCTAGAGCTAGAGAAGACAGGATAATGATTGGTCTAGATTACAGGATAATTATTGACCTAGAGTTAGCGATGGCAGGCCAATCACTGACATGTATTTGGGCACCACCTCACAAAAAAGACATTTTAGAGCTGGAAAAAGTACAGAGAAGGGCTACAAAACTAATAAGGGGAATGAAGGGGCTAAGTTATGAAGAAAGACTAGCAAAATTAAACTTATTTTCGCTAGAAAAAAGGCGTCTAAGAGGAGATATGATTACGTTATTTAAATACATCCAGGGTCAATATAAGGCTTTGTCAAGTGAACTTTTTGTAGCAAGAGATTTTCAACTGACAAGAGGACATCCTTTGAGGTTAGAGGAAAAGAGATTTCACCTTAAACAAAAAAAAGGGTTCTTCACAGTTAGGGTGGTTAAACTGTGGAATTCTCTACCAAAGGAGGTGGTGACAGCGAATTCGATAGACAACTTCAAAAAGGGGTTAGATATATTTCTGAATAAAGAGGGCATTCAAGGCTATCCTAGATAACTAGCAAGGAATATTGATCCAGGGAGAAATTTGATCGCCAGTTTCTGGGGTCAGGAAGGAATTTTGCTTTTTTTTCCCTTATGAGACAATTGGCAAAGTTTCAATGGTTTTTTTTTGTTTTTTTGTTTTAGAGATCTAAAAAGGTTGAACTTGATGGACTAACTCTTTATTCATTCTCCAATACTATACTATTAATAATTATTTAATCAATAATTTAATTAATAACTAATCCGCATATTGCAGATCAGAGGAGATCTTAACAGGTTGAACTTGATGGACTGAAAGTCTTTTTTCAACCTTAATTACTATGTAACTATGTAACTATGTAGGTAGAGATTTAAGGATAATGGCTAAACTTGAGGTATAGATGACAAAATACTGGTTGGCCTGGAAGTAGAAATGACAGGATACTAATTGGCCGGGAGGTAGATAGGTTAAAGATTGGTCTAGATGTAGAGACAACAGGATAATGATTGACCTGGAGGTAGAGATGACAGGATAATGATTGGTCTAAATGTAGAAATGACAGAATAATGATTGAAATGGAACTAGAGATGGTAGTATAATGATTAGCCTGGAGGTAGAGACAACACAATACTGATTGGCCTGAAGATAGAAAATGCAGTATACTGATTGGCCTGGAGCGAGAGATGACAGAATGCTGTGGGGCAATTAGTAAATATGGCATTTAATGGAATCCATGGTACAGAGGGAGTCAAGGTAGGATTTGGAATTTAATACAGGACCCTTTTCAGATTTTTTTTAGCTTGAAATTATTAGTACTGTCAGTACTGTTTTGGTAAGATGTGGCAATATCTGTCCTAGCTCATATATCTAGCTTGTTCTGTGACAGGTAGTATGATGAGGTGATCCTGTGTTTCCAGGTTATAACAGTAGTGATATATATATATATATATATATATATATATATATATATACAGGGGATATAAAAAGTCTACACCCCCCTGTTAAAATGTCAGGTTTCTGTGCTGTAAAAAAATGAGACAAAGATAAATCATTTCAGAACTTTTTCCACCTGTAATGTGACCTATAAACTGTACAACTCAATTGAAAAACAAACTGAAATCTTTTAGGTGGAGGGAATAAAAATAAAAAATAAAAATAATGTGGTTGCATAAGTCTGCACACCCTCTTATAACTGGGGATGTAGCTGTGTTCAGAATTAAGCAATCACATTCCAAATCGTGTTAAATAGGAGTCAGTATACACCTGCCATCATTTAAAGTGCCTCTGATTAACCCCAAATAAAGTTCAGCTGCTCTAGTTGGTCTTTCCTGAAATTGTCTTAGTCGCATACCACAGCAAAAGCCATGGTCCACAGAGAGCTTCCATAGGATCAGAGGGATCTCATTGTTGAAAGGTATCAGTCAGGAGAAGGGTACAAAATAATTTCCAAGGCATTAGATACACCATGGAGCACAGTGAAGACAGTCATCATCAAGTGGAGAAAATATGGCACAACAGTGACATTACCAAGAACTGGAGCTCCCTCCAAAATTGATGAAAAGATGAGAAGAAAACTGGTCTGGGAGGCTACCAAGAAGCCTACAGCAACATTAAAGGAGCTGCAGGAATATCTGGCAAGTACTGGCTGTGTGGTACATGTGACAACAATCTCCCGTATTCTTCATATGTCTGGCTATGGGGTAGAGTGGCAAGACGAAAGCATTTTCTTACGAAGAAAAACATCCAAGCCAGGCTACATTTTGCAAAAACACATCTAAGGCTCCCAAAAGCATGTGGGAAAAGGTGTTATGGTCTGATGAAACCAAGATTGAACTTTTTGGCCATAATTCCAAAAGATATGTTTGCCGCAAAAACGACACTGCACATCACCAAAAGAACACCATACCCACAGTGAAGCATGGTGGTGGCAGCATCATGCGTTGGGGCTGTTTTTCTTCAGCTGGAACTGGGGCCTTAGTTAAGATAGAGGGAATTATGAACAGTTCCAAATACCAGTCAATATTGGCACAAAACCTTCAGGCTTCTGCTAGAAAGCTGAACATGAAGAGGAACTTCATCTTTCAGCATGACAACGACACAAAGCATACATCCAAATCAACAAAGGAATGGCTTCACCAGAAGAAGGTTAAAGTTTTGGAATGGCCCAGCGGAGCCCAGACCTGAATCCGATTGAAAATCTGTGGATTGATCTGAAGAGGGCTGTGCACAGGAGATGCCCTCGCAATCTGACAGATTTGGAGTGAGTTTTTGCAAAGAAGAGTGGGCAAATCTTGCCAAGTCAAAATGTGCCATGCTGATAGACTCATACCCAAAAAGACTGAGTGCTGTAACAGAATCAAAAGGTGCTTCAACAAAGTATTAGTTTAAGGGTGTGCATACTTATGCAACCATATTATTTTATTTTTATATTTTTTCTTCCCTCTACCTAAAATATTTCAGTTTGTTTTTCAATTGAGTTGTACACTTTATAGGTCACATTAAAGGTGGAAAAAGTTCTGAAATGATTTATCTTTGTCTAATTTTTTTACAGCACAGAAACCTGACATTTTAACAGGGGTGTGTAGACTTTTTATATCCACTGCATATATATATATATATATATATATATATATATATATATATATATATATATATATATATATATGTGTATATCATCTCAAATATGCTTAAAATCCCAAAAGTCTGAGAGAAAAAAAATGGAAGATGTGTACCTCAATTCTATCTAGACTCTTTAACCAGGAAGTAATCCAAAAGAGGTTTGAACAAATACATGTTAATAAAGCCCCTGGTCCTGATGGAATTAATCTGGGGAATTATAGACCAGTGAGCCTCACTTCTGTAGTGGGGAAACTTTTAGAAGGGTTAATAAGGGATAATATACAAGAATATGTCTATTTGAACAGGATTATAAGTAGGCGTCAACATGGATTTATGAGGGATAGGTCATGTCTAACAAATCTAATCAGTCTATATGAGGAGGTTAGTAGGAACTTGGATCAAGGCAACTCAGTGGATGTAGTCTATTTGGATTTTGCAAAGGCTTTTTATACAGTGCCACATGGGAGACTATTGTGTAAACTAAGGGATACAGGAATTGCAGTAAATATCTGCTCATGGATTCAGAGCTGGCTAAAAGACAGGAAGCAAAGGGTTCTTGTAAATGGAACGTACTCCGATTGGACTAATGTGGTAAGTGGGGTTCCTCAGGGTTCAGTATTGGCTGCTCTCCTTTTTATCATATTTATTAATGACTTAGAGGTGGGTCTGGAAAGTAGTGTCTCCATTTTCGCTGATGACACGAAGTTGTGCAAGATAATTAAATCAGATAATGTGTGCTTTCCCTTCAAAGGGATTTACATAAAATTGAGGAATGGGCATCTAAATGGCAGATGACATTTAATGCGAATAGATGTAAAGTTATGCATCTGGGAAGGAAAAATAGCCATGCAATTTACAATCTTATTGTAGCAAATATAGGGGTATTAGATATTGAAAGGGATTTGGGAGTGCTTGTGGACAACCACCTAGGTAACAGTTCTCAAAGCCAAGCAGCAGCTGCAAAGGTAAATAAAATATTAGCATGTATTAGAAAGGGTATAGAAGAAAGTGAAGCAAATATAATTCTGCCACTATACAAATCTCTAGTACGCCCTCATTTGGAATATGGAGTACAATTTTGGGCACCACTTCATAAAAAGGACATTTTAGAGCTGGAAAAGGTACAGAGGAGGGTAACAAAACAAATTAGGGGAATGAAGGGGCTAAGTTATGAAGAAAGACTAACCAAATTAAACTTATTTTCTTTAGAAAAAAGGCGTCTAAGAGGAGATTTGATTATATTATATAAATACATCCAGGGTCAGTATATAGAATTATCAGGGGAGCTTTTTGTGCCAAGAGGTTTTCAACTGACAAGAAGACACCCCTTGAGGTTAGAAGTAAAAAGATTACACCTTAAAGAAAGAAACGGGTTCTTCATAGTAAGGGTGGTTAATCTGTAGAATTCTCGACCAGAGGAGGTGGTGACAGCGGATTGGATGGATAACTTTAAAAGTGGACTCGATTTATTTCTAATTAAGAAGGGCATCCAGGGTTATCCTGGATAATTAGAGAGAATATTGATCCAGGGAGAAATCCAATTCCCAGTAATATTTTTTTTTTCCCTTTGAGACGATTGGCTAAGCTTCACATGGGTTTTTTTCTGTTTGCCTTCCTCTGGATTAATTAATAATTGAAAATAAATAAATAGTTGATTAATAATTAATTAACAAATAATTAATTAATAACTAATATTCATATTGCAGATCAGAGGAGATCTTCAAAGGTTGAACTTGATGGACTTAAATTATTTTTTTCAACCTTAATTACTATGTAACTATGTAACACACTACTATGTAACTATGTAACCTTCCCCAAGAAGTAATTTCTAAAAAAATATCTAACACCACTAGTTAAAAATTATGTGAGGCTCCATAGTTGGATTTATGTTTGCGAAAGACCTGAGAACAAATCAGAGTGGGAATAGACTCTGGCTATATGACAGCCATTTTAACCTCTTACATTTATGAATAATAGCAGTTGTCTGTGATCAAATATAAATCACTATTGACATTCGGCCAATTGAATAGGGCTCAATATAAGCACATAGCATATGTTTTTTACAGAAGTTTTTAGTTAGTGAACTTCTATCCAAAAGCGAGGTCTTCACTAACTAAAAATGTCTGTAAAAAAAATATGCTACGTGCTTATATAGAGCCCTATTCAATTGGCTGAATCGATATTTAATAAGGCTGACTGTCTCCACTCATTGCTCTTGTATGTATGTGAGGCAGGGATATTCAAGCTCAGTCCTGGAGGGCCAAACACAAGCCTGGATTTTAGGATTTATTTTCTATGCACGGGTGAGTCAATTGGGATGACTGAAGAAGCAATAGTCTTACCTGCTTGCAGCAAGAATACCCACAAATCCAGGCCTGTGTGTGGACCTCCAGGAGCGAGTTTGGACACCCCTGATGTAAAGTTTCTGTAGGTTTTTGTTAGCATGTAGCAAGACAAAGCCACATGTGTAACATATCATCCATTTACCCATGAACTCTTCTATGTCCATCTGTATGTAAGTTGAATGAAAATCTGCATACATATGTTCATGCTTCAGTCAGCATGAGCATTAATGGACAACTGCAGAATTAAAAAAATAAACATATGAAAGCTTAAATGTGACTGTGATTATTATGAATAAGAAAAAAAGGAATACAGCTAGTTGTTAATTAGAAATAAATACATTTTGATGTCTCTGCAGCATCCTGGAGGGATCCATGATAAATTGGTGGAAGTTGTGCATAAGAGAGAGCTGTGGTTGCATTGAATGATCAACTTCCTGCTTCTGGGCCAGTGAGCGGCAAGTGATGTGTTTCAGTCTTATCCAGTTATCAAACAAAGTTTCTGAGCTTCTGCCCATTCCCTCCTCCCTCATATCTACCCCACTGATAACTACAAATACACACCTGCCTTAAACACAAAATGGATTCTTGTACTCATTAACACTGTCATTTTCCCCAAACAATGCTTTATGTCCATGGCTACAGATGATAATATTGTTAGGTTGGTAGATAATGGTCAAACACGTATATTTCTTCTTGTACTGCAGTGGTGTTTTAAGAAGCTCAAATGCAAGGATATTAAATGTGTGAGCACATTCAGTTCCCTTATACTTCAGTATTCTCTACAAAATCAAATGGAAAACCTATGTCAGATAGAGGAACTCATTTTTTCTAGTGCTGAATACATATGCTTTGTAATACTGATGCTGTGACTTTAATAGAAACATTAGCAGGCAGATGAAGTACTACAATATCTGAGCCAAGGCCACAGACACTACGCCATATCCACCCAATCAGTCATCACTTCTCTTACTGATATCAAGCATCTTAAGCACAGCAGCCTTTAAATCCAGCCAGGAGTGCATTAACAAGACAGGGGTCCTGCATCGGCACCACCATCAGGGCTGTGCATGTCATGTAGTATAAGAAATAACAACAAAGAAGTATTTAGCCACTTGGAATGTATATTAAAACAGGAATAACATGCATTCTCTTTAAAAAGATCTATTGCACATATATTTTGTTCATTTTAATAGTCAGATAGTAAACTGCACATGCATTGTTTGTGAAAAAGGAAATAGATATATTAAAAACGTTACTTTTAAAATGTGCAACTGACAAAGTAGCAAGCTCTCAGAGCTCCACCTATTTTATTTAGAACTTAAAAAAATAAAAAATATTTTTCTGAGTTTCTTCATCAAGCTATGAACACTTCACTTTATCAGTGAACTAATCAGGCATTTTTTCAAGTGTTGAACTCAGTGGGGAGTGCTTACTACTTATAGGTAATTACTGTTACCCCTTCTGGATTGCTAACCTATCGTGGTGAAGGGTATTGTGTACTTCAATGAAGGTGTCAGCTATACCATGTAGGGTTACCCAAGATGGGCAGATCATACCAGAGAGGTCAGACAATTTGCTGTCCACTAGAGAAGGAACTGGCAACCCACTCCAGTATCTTTGCCAAGAGAACCTCATGGATAAGCACAACCAGACACAAGTTGTGCCTGGCGTGCTTTGGTCTATAGGATTACAGAGAGACGGACACAGCTGAACGAATTAACCACAACAATATTTCTGGTTTGCTGTGGTCCATAGGGTCATGGAGAGTCAGACACAACTGAACGATTAACAACAACAACAATTAATGTTAAGATAAAATAACAATACATAGTAATACAATGCAATACATAGTAATTGAGGTTGAAAAATTACATGTAATCCATCAAGTTCAATTTATTTAGATCTCCTCTGATCTGCTCCTTGCCAGCAACTGTGGCCCTCGCTTCGCGAGCCCGCAGCGTTAGCAACGACCCGCATGCTCACAACTATATATGTGATGCTGTGTGGACATTCCTCACATGAAAGGTTAATCACTTTCCTATTATACACATATATTTCTGAGTCTATTAAAAGTTCTTTCAAGCAGGAGACGAGCTTGTGCTATTTGATTTCGTGCAGCCAGGCAACAGAATAAGATTACAAGACAGTCTCATAAAGATAATACATGTACCCAAGGTTACTTCTTTCTGTATTCATCATTGTTCTAGCTAAGCAATAACAAACAGGTGCAAATAGCAAACAAAGGTTGATTTTCTTAATTATTACATATTATTTCATAGTTGGGCCAACAGTTTGCACTCTAGGGGACATAAAAACATCTATACGCCATTTTCCCCATTGATATGTTTTAATTATGTATTTGTATACAAACCTGGTGTAAGGTTATTGCCATTTGTTAAAATCAGACAGGTGACAGGAAGAATGGGGGTATGAGAAGATAGGAGATAGTTTATCTCAGGGGACGCTAGGGGATTGCTCTCTAGAAAAAACTTAATTTTTCTCTTCTCTGTAATTATTTACTATATCTATTTTTGCTTAATCATTTTCTAAAAAGAAGACCAAAAGGAATTACTTCTAACCAAACTTACGAAGAAGTCCTATTCAGAAAGGTGTCTACTCTCTAAATCTCATAATTGGTAAAGTAAAGCTGTGCTTTTTATTATATTTTAAAATAGAATTGAATAGAATTTTTCTGTTACAATTGATAACGTGAATACAACCTTAAATAAGGTATTCAAAATCATAATCCGTATATAATTCCCAATTCATGACTTTTCTCCTTGTGCACATTTTAACCAAAACAGACTGATTGCTTTGATAAATTAAGCTTATTTAATTCTGTTATAAAATCCCTTATTATATAATCTAATACCTATGTATTAAAGTTATTCAGTTTGTCATATTATATGCCATTGTCGTTTTACATTAGCACCTAAGTAGTTTTGTACTACTTAAAATATACAAAATATACATGACTGCTATGTAGGTTTTTATACCTAATTTTGCTATTTGCTATTTTTATAAAGTACACTGATTGTTCATTTATGAATACACCCTTACACTAAATGCTAATAAACAAATATATTATGTGGAATAGATTATTTGTTTGTTATCCAAATTTGATAAGATTTTATATACTTCTTACTGATTTATATTGTGATCTATTTGAATATAGGCTGTTTACATGAGTTTTGATACATACAATTGTTTATTCTTGGTTTACTATTTTAATAAACACTGCATTAAGTGTATAGTTGTCTATAAATTGATAGTGAACCCAATAAATTGTATTATTCAAGACACTGTAATATTTTTGTCATATCTTAATTGCATGACAGAGGCCATCGTTGACTCTGGAGCAAGCTCCTCCTTCATGCTGGACCAGATAGTGATCATCTATTTAGATCACATACTGGTTTTCTTCTCTTTGTTGGAAGAACATCAATGCCATATTTTACTGCAGTAACAGAATGGCTTACTCTTTTGAACTGCAAAGATGTCCGAATGTTTCTAAAGAAAGTTCATCAGGAACTTTTCTCATATTGTACAGTCCATTACTGCCTTCACTAGGACCCTTCCTTTCTGTTGGACTCCAGTTGCTCAACAAGCCTTTGATACCTTCAAGCAGTGCTTAACTTCAGCTCCTGTCCTGGCACATCCCAGTTCCACTTGACCATTCATTCTGGAAATTGATGCCTATTAAGAGACATTCTTTCTCAGGGACTCTCTGGCTTCCTTTGAACCTTTGCTTGTGTCCCTGACCTTGGATTGTTTCCTTTCATATGAACCTGATGTACCTGCTATGACACTGCTTTGTCTGGCTATGATTTTGCCTCTGGCCCCTTTGATATTGTCTATCTTCTTGTATCCCCTTACTATTGGGTTTCCACCTGTGGACTTTTGGCTAATCCTGACAATAATAGGTATTGTTGCTATTTGATGTGAATATTACGTGAAATAGCATAGATAAATAGTTTTTAAATAATTCACAACATATTTGGTGTTATAATTAAATGAAAATTATTAGCATCTCTGCTGTGTCCATTATTTCACAATTTTAATATATTAAATATGTGACATTCATGTTCTTTGTATTTAACACTCTCCATGTCATTCTACCATGTCATACTACTTCACTCCTGGCTATAAAATGTGTGCCATGGCTTTATTACTTATGCTTTAATTTCCAATGAACACTCTATCTGATGTGATAGTATTCAATAGGAGAATTGTCTCTGCTATCATTTCCAACTCTTCACCTCTCTCCAGGTATCCACACACACTAATACAGGTGCCATTGCACAAACACACATTCATTTAGACATATACACATCTTCATGCTTGCTCAAATACACACATTATAAGAATCTCTGTTCCAGGTCGGCCACAAAAATATTGTGATGTAATTTTGTTACCCATTGCAGCCCACATTATTTGTAGGTAAACATGTTTTTTGACGGTGAAGTAGTTGTGGGCCAGAATATATTCCAGTATGGTGGCAATATTATCAGGATTATATTTATGGTTCTGAGTATGTGCTGAGATAAACTTAAGGCATGGCTCGGTGCCATCTTTGTGAGGGATGTTGCTGTAAAGAGATTTAACATTCATGGTTACAAGTAGTGTGTTAAGAGGTATGTCCTTAATCTGACTGAGTTTATTGAGAAAGTCATTGGTGTTTTGTATATAGCTGCTGGTGTTTGTAATTAGCAGCTTAAGGATGTTTTCAACAAGGCCATAACTGTTCAGTCAGTGTGTCCATAACTGTAATAATTGGTCTCCATGGGTTTCCTGGTTTGTGGATTTTTGGCAGCATGTAGAAAGTCCCAGTTGTAGGATGAGTGGGTATAAGCTGCTCCAATTATTGCTGCACATTCTTAGGAAATGTTTGGATAAGTTTCCTGAGAGGAATGGTATATTTCTCTGTAGGGTACTGGTTCTGTTTCTTGTAGTAGGTACTGTCTGTCAGTTATCTTTTTCCTTCTCGTATGCAGTCCTGAGTGTTAATAAGGAGAAATGCACCACCGTGGTCTGCTATTTTGATGGTGATGTTAGTTCTTTAAGCCCTGTATGCCAGCTATTTCTGATGAAGATTGATTGCCTCTTTTCTGTGTGGATGTTACCAAGGATGCAGTTTTCAGGTGAAAGCTCTCTATGTAACTGTACAGTTTAGGGTTAAGTCCAGGTGGTGGATTGAACTTTCTGTTATTTTTCTTGTTATTATAATTGAATGTTGTTGTGGTATTCTCCTTGTTATAAAAATATTATGTGAGCCTCAGCCTCCTGAAAAATTCTTTCAGGTCTGAGTACAGTTGAATTGTATCTCTGGTTGTGTCAGTTGATGGTTTGATGGGGGTTATAATTGTCTTCAGGAAAAGTGTTGGTAGTAGTAAAAAAGTTGTATTTGGTTCATTCACTCTCTCTTCATGTATCTATTTTTTTGTTAGTTTGAGAGAGGCAGCTGAAATGTTCCTTTTTTGTAAGATCATGCTGCTGTGATAGATAGATAGATAGATAGATAGATAGATAGATAGATAGATAGATAGACAGAGAAATTCATTTAGGAATATTCATTTATGAAAAGGCCAGTGTCGGTGCAAGAAAAAGGACTATGAGCATATAGTCTACCACTGCTAGATGAAGAATAGTGTCTTTAAGCCAGCAATAATATTTTGTAGAAATAGTTTTAGAATTAAGCACACTGGCCTGAGGTGCTGGGACTGTCTTTACCTCCCTGCCTGTTCATGACTCATTGTTTCTGTGTGAGCCATGTTAATAGATGTTCCTTTCATCTGGTAGATGCGTTAGTTATCTAGGTGATGTTGCATCTCTTGCCTTTGGCTGTAACATTTGCAACCATGCCACTACATGATACTATTATAGATTTTTTTTGTTAACATTACTTTTTTAAACAATGTATAATTAACACACATCTACCAGATGAAGAGATACACTTAACAGCATTTATCAGGGAGGGTGGTAAAGATAGTCCCAGCACTGCAGGCAAATATGCTTCATTTGAACAAAAATACATTGCAACCTTAATTTGTACCACCTAGTTGGGATATTTATGAGATTGACAGCCTTAATTTGCATAATACAAATCTATGTAATTTTTTTATACTGAAAATCAAACATAATTAAATCTTAAACTCCATTGATACATTTTAGCAAATTATGGGAAACAAATACACATGGAGGCTGTGCAGAGGCACGTGGAGCAACAACCAACACACCTCCATCAGGGACAATCTCTTCTATGCCCATTCTGGAAAGTCCCACTGCTGATGGCCTTATGCCAAGATGTATACCCATTTGAATATGGTGACCTTCCATTAAATGTTTTGCTATCAATGGATTCACATTATCACCTGTCATATTGCTATCAGGCCTTCAGGGGAATGTTGATACTTCACAGTATCACAAATTGGATCTCTCATGTGCATTAACCCTTTATTATTTCTGTAGCACTTACAACTGGCCTATATCTGCTCGATGAAACAGATGCTTGAACCTCTGAACTGTGTAATCCAATCCAGTTTCACACATACAGTGTGTTGACAAAACAAAAAATTGAAAAAAGGGATCAAAAAGAAAAAGGCGGAGGAGGATAAAAATGAGAAAACATGCATGTACAGTACAGTGCTAAATACTGTAACTGTAACAATATACCAACTAACCTGATTCCCATCTGCAAGCATTACTAACCATTAGCTAGTTCCTGGAGAACTCACTGGCCATGGCCATTAATAATGATGTGTCATTTCACAATATATGCTTAGCTGTGACCAGCGTCAGTGGTCAAAGTGTACTATCACCTTTGACATATGATATTGTTGATAACCCTGAATACCCTTTTTATTTAAACATATATCCAATCCCTTTTTAAAGTTATCTATTGAATACATGGTCACCACCTCCCTTGGTAGAGAATCCCACAGATTAAATACCCTTACAGTAAAGAACCCTTTTCTTTCTTTAAGGTGAAATCCTTTTACTTCTAACCTCAAAGGATGTCCTCTTGTCAATTGAAAACCTCTTGGCACAAAAAGCTCCCTTGACCCATCTTTATATTGACCCTGGATGTATTTATATAGGGTAATCATATCTCCTCTTAAACTTATTTTCTCTAGAAAAAAGGTGTCTAATTTGGTTAGTCTTTCTTCATAACCTTGCCCCTCCATTCCCCTTATTAGTTTTGTTGCCCTTCTCTGTACATTTTCCAGTTCTAAACTGCTTAAAATTGTACATATCCATATTGTATAGTGACAGAATTATATTGGCTTCCCTTGCTTCTATACCCTTCTTAATACATGTTAATAGTTTATTTGCCTTTACAGCTGCTGCTTGGCATTGAGCACTGTTACCTAGGTGGCTGTCCACAAGTACTACCAAAGCCCTTTCAATATCTGAGACCCCTAGATTTGTTTCATTAAGTTTATAAATTGCATGGTTATTTTTCCTTCCCAGATGCATAACCTTACATTTATTCGTATTAAATCTCATCGCCATTTGATTGTCCATTTCTCTAATTCATGCAAATCCCCTTGGAGGGAAAGTACATCCTTTTCTGATTTAATTACCTTGCACAACTTTGTGTCATCAGCAAAAATGGAGACAATACTTTCCAGTCCTACTTCTAAGTCGCTTTATAAATATGTTCAAAAGCAGAGGACCTAATACTGAGCCCTGAGGAACCCCACTTACCACATTAGTCCAATCTGAGTATGTTCCATTTACAACAACCCTTTGCTTCCTGTCTTTTAGCAAGCTCAAAATCCATGTGCAAATATTTACTGCAATAGTCTCCCATGGGCATATATTAATGCTGGCTGTCAGTAATATGCCATCTTGAGACTTTGCAAGTCCTCCACCATAGCGGTATTAGTCTACATTTAAGCTAAGAACAATCATGTCTTAGATATCTGGCTATATGATAGCTATAAAATTGTGGGGGCTACATGTTAAGGGAGGGGGCTGTCATTGAAGGAATGTCTACCTGAGAAGCACTGTGAAAACCTTAAACCTCATACATTTCCTTCACAATGCTTGCAGATGCAGAAGATGCCTTCATGGACCTACAGTAAGTTGTACCTAAAAAATAAAATATAAATAACACCTACAAAATAAGGCCTTAAAAAAAGATAGGGACTGCAGCATCTCTTCTCAACAGTATTCCTCAGTGACCATCAATTGGTGACATATTCAACAGAACCCAATGTGTCCACAGAGCAGAGGATCATCTGCGTACAAAACATCACCATCACATAGGCCAAGATCCTTGACTCTGTAGCCAAGCTGGATTAGGTTAACATTGTGACCAATAGATTGTCACTGAGGAGTGCTGTTGAGAAGGCACAAAAATATGTGCAGCACCTACATCCTCCTCTGCTTTACATTATGACCCCAATCCCTGTGTGGGCCGCCATCTCACAGGTTCTGGGGGGATGCCTCTGGGGGGGATGAGGCAGGGCTGGGGATCAGAGCGTGGCAAACTGCATCTGTAAACACCTCCTGGACCGCGCTCTGGCCCGCCCTCATCCTGGGCAGACCGGCAAGGTACGACTCAGTCTTGAGATGGTGCCTCCTCTCCTCCCTATTGTGTCTGGCCAGGCAGTTCATAATCTGTCAGTGATGGAGGAGATACTGGCCTGGATCCCCTGCAGACATTCCAGCCTCTCCTCCTGAGTAGCATGGTTTGGCGGTGGTGGGGATGGAGGTCTGGCTGCAGGGCCCATTGGTGGTTGTGGAGGAGGTAGAGAAGTTAGTGGTGGTTGCCGTGGGGAGGGGCTGTTGCTTGTCCGGTGCCTACAAGAAACTGGAGGGGGGAGGAGAAGGTGGGAGCATGCCTCTCTCGTCCCTCCAATATGTGGGCCCTTGTGTTAGCTACAGCTGCAGGAGGATGGGGGGCAGTGGGGTCGAAGGCCACAGGGGTGGCATGAGGTCCAACAAGTGGCCCCACTTCCCAAGTTAAGTCCTCCTCCTCTTCCTCACCAGAGCACGGCTCTTGAGCTGGTCCCTCCTCCCCCTGTGCCAGATCCTGCTGGGCGATTGCTTGCTTCGTGTACTCCTGCTCTGATGGAGCCCGACGCCTTGCCTTCTGGCTCACCAGTGGACCCAGACCTCCTTGAAGCTGAAAAAGAAAAGCAAGAAAATCAATGGATATGTGTTAAGGATGCTGGACTAAACATTTTATTGAGTTCCTTCCTAACTATCTGGCATCTAGGCTTGAACATAGATGAATCACTTGCATGGCCATTGACCTCATTATCAGTGCTCTTCATTGTGTGACAGAACAGAAGATTCCATGTTAATTGAGTGTTTAACCGCTGGCTGATTACATTATTGTAAGCAGTTAAACCATAATATGTGAAACGTCCGCTGAGGGAGAGGCTGTTAATCATCACTGTGTCTGTAGACAAACCTTAGCTCGCTTATGTTTATCTGTTCTTATTTAAATTACAATAAGGCAATAGATCACTTTAACATAGAATGCTGTGCTCTTTCACACAATTAATCTCACCTATAGTGAAGTAACTGTCCCTTTGACTGCAACACTGAGTAGCTATTATTTGCTAGCTGTGATCTTTGTTGGGTTCCTGATCTTTATAGTTCTTGGCTCCTAATGCTCTCTTGATTCTGGCAGTGGTCTGTAACTGCATACACTGCAGTGGGCACACCCATACATGGACTGGCTATTGGTTGATTAATGTTGTTGTGCCCACTGAAGACTCAGTTTTTTCAGACTCATGGATTTAATGATGCATGACTGATCCATCTATCCCTTGTATATTCCATGAAGCTGACATGTCAGTGTCCTTGTTGGTTATCCTGGACATGTGGAGTCTGTGTGATGTACATATGGTGGCATGTTGGTGTATGTGATATTCACCTGATATTCACCTGATGTGGAGGCTGGATCCTGCTGGGCCATCAGGCCTGAAGCTCCTGTGGCGGGCACTGGACTCAGTAGGTTTTTGAGGTCCCTCTCCCACTCATTGTAGTCACTGCGAGGCCACCACTTGTTGCTGAGGCCATCACCTTGGCCATCTTCCTCCTCACCAGAACCCTGACGTCATCTAACCTGTTCTTCACAGAACTCACATTCCTTTCTGCTGTACCCACGGCTGTTACCGCAGCCACTACCTCCTTCCATGCCTGGGCTCTAGGCCCGGGCCTAACTTCCCTACCACCTGACAGGATAGCGGGCTGCTCACGGATGGAACGCAGGAGTACCACTATCTCCTGGGGGGGAGTAATTTGGGGCCTCTTGCCCTGCTAACTGTGGAGGGGAATCCTGTCCCCCCTTAACTGTCCCTGGGGCCGCTAGCACTCCCCCTGGGATCACTCCCCCTCTGACCCTGATGATGATATGCCTATCAATATGAGCACCTGCCCACCCATCTCATCCCCTACACTTTCTCTAATCTCCTCCTCTTCTCCTGCACTCACCTCCACTGCCTCCTCAACCTCCTCCACCGCCTCCTCCTCCTTAATCTCCTCCACCTCCTCAACCTCCTCCACCTTCTCCTCTCCGACACTCCCCGTAACCACCTCTCTCTCCTCCTCGCCTCTCCTCCTCTTCTCCTCCCATCCTCTCCACTCCTCTCCCCTCCTCTCTCCTCCCTCCATATCAATCCCAAAAGTAAAATAAGGATAAAAGAAAAAAGTATTGGTGTATATATTTGTGATGGAAACAAAATTGTATGTTTTATGTGTAATTGTAACTGTTGGGGTATAGGGGAAGGGTGTATGTGTTCACCTATCGCTAAGTGTATCTATGTGTGTTATTGTTTGTGTATTTGTATTATGTGTAATCAGTATATATGTGTAGTCATTTTTTTTTGTGAAAAATAGTTATGCTGATAATAGAAATGAATAGAAGTGTAAGAATGTGCTCTCCAATATCACCTACTCTCTCTATATATATATCCAACCTCCAACTTTGGGACCTGCGTGCTAGTTTGGAAGAATCTACAACACAGTCAACGCATGGGCGTGTGGAACGCAGCTTTATTATCTCCCCCTCTCAATCATTTTCCGGGATCCTGCTTTTCATTGTCTCTGAGGCCTGTGTCGCACTCCGTAATTACGGGATTGGGTTATAAAAGCAGACAGTATCTATTCCAGCCCCCTAACAGCTTGCGGGCGCGGGAAGGGTTTACGGGCTTGTGGCTCCGGCCCTTTGGTTGCTGCCTTGTTGAATGTAACTGTTCTGTAACTCCAGCAGATTTCAAACCCGCAGACATATGGGCTAGATGACGGCTGCTGCGGGCTTGGAATTTAATGGGGCTAAGAAATGTTGCTCTTTGGTAAATTTGTTATTTTGGTTAAGATTCGATATGCCTCTTTCTATGCACTACAATATATTAGCTGTGGAGATATTGTTGTTCCTCCGTTTTTGGATAGCATTTTACAAGTTGGAATAGAGTAATTATACAAGTGTGAAACAACTGATTACACTGTGATACCTTTTTTATGGACTAATTGACAATATTAAGAAAGATACTTTCAAGAAGTATCTTGAGAAAAAGCACTCATTAGTTTAAATATGGAGTATTGTTTTCAGTTCTGTAAGGGTTGATTCTTTCTCTTTGTGTCTGAAGAATTACCCATCCATCTGGCTTTACTTTGTTCAATAACCTAATTCAAACACCCCACAAATGTTTCATACATTGCTTTAGATTTCAATACCAGAATGGGGTTGTTGCTTGTTATTTGGTCCACTCATCCCTATAACCTCACTGTTTGTTTATATTCTGACATTTGGGCCAGATGCACTAAGATTCTCAGGCAGTTATTAGCTGTTTTCTCTTCACTTTCCAATAGAAATCAGCTTTGGTGTGTCAGAGAATTATTTTGCCAAGTGGCCCTGATTCAAAACATGGTTTTAGGCCAAAAAGGAAGGCAGTGAGAAAAGGGTTTTCATGGAGAGGTGGGTCTTGCTTTCAATAATCTACTTTCTTAAAGTCTCGCTCTAGTTAGGAGTAAGAAAGTCATGAATTATAAAAGCATTTTTAGAGAAAATCCTAATTTTGCAGACTGTTTATGGAATGTGTAATCTTGTCTAGCTTCAGCACTTCCTACTAGCTTGGAGTCTCAGGTAATGTACTTATCTACTGACCAATAGAGGGCATGGGTGAAGAGTGAGAGGCAGAATTTCTTAAATCATTGGAGCTTATTGTATTTGACACCTTCCCCTGCACATTCTCAGGAGCCTTTCTTGTATATGTATCATTTATGGATGCCTCCAGGGACCAGCAGAGCCATACAATTTTCTATTTAAAAACTCCACAACTTTTCATGCCTAGTTATACTCTTAGGCCCTCATTCAATTGCTATTTTGGACAATTGAATAGGGCTCTAAATAAACACATAAACATTTTTTTAAAGAAGTTTTTACTTAGTAAGCATCTATACAAAAGCAAGGTTTTCACTAACTAAAAACTTGTTTAAAAATATATGCTATGTGCTTATTTAGAGCCCTATTCAATTGGCCAAACCGCAATTGAATGAGGCCCTTAGTCTGACTCATATATTTCAAAAATATTCATATGTTTTTATAAGAAAGTGATCCCTTAAAAATCTCACTACCCTCTACCTATATATTTGATTTCCTATTATAATGAAAAAATTCTTAATTTTAAAGCATATCTATTTTCTGTATTGCATTGCTGGAATTTTATGTTCATGTAAATTAGCCCCAGTTGCTGTTGGCTGATACTGTCTAATGATAACTAACTAGTTTGCATCATAATGAAAAATATGTGATTAATGTGTTTTTTTCCAGAGTTAATACACAAGTAGACTCTCAATATATGTACTTGATAATGGACATTATTTTAGAATGTAGAATAAAAATACAGTTTTTTAATGTATTAACTATTATATGAAGTGTTGCTGTTATAACTCAGAGGTCTTAATTTTGGGACTCTCGCTTACTGAGTGTAATTGGCTTTGAAACCTAATGGGTGGGAGATTCATGAAATACCCTACAGCAGATGTGGACACTAACAGCCTTATTAAATTGCGATTCGGTACATTTAAAAGGGCTATAATTAAGCACACAGCATATTTTTTTTACAGAAGTGTTTAGTTAGTGAAGACCTTGCTTTTGGATAGAAGTTCACTAACTAAAAACTTCTGTATAAAAAATATGCTGTGTGATTAATTAGAGCCCTTTTAAATTGACTGAATCACAATTTAATAAGGCTGTAAGAGTATTGACAAAGGTTGTTCTGTTAGTATTTGAGCTCTGCAACAGTCACTAAACAAAGCACTTGCAAAGTCATTGGCTTTATGTACTTTGCTTTCACTCCAACAAGAGTTTCTATGTTTTTCCATGGAGCTTGTCCATTTAAGCGTGGGAAGATTTTGGCGGAAATTGGGCCTATTTAGAATAACATAGGAATAATAGATGTTTTACTCACAGCAGAGGACAATCTTACCTGTCTAATCCAATGCAACCCAAATATTTAAATCAACTTAAATGATGTCAGTTTTTTTTTTTTTCTTCCTTTTTTCCTAGTTGGAAATTTGCCTTCCATGTTATTGCATTCATCGTTGGATTTGCTGTATTGAAAGATGTGAGTATGTGCTAACTATTCATCACTAGGGCCCTCATTCAATTGCAATTTGGCCAATTGAATAGGGCTCAAATAAGCACATAACATATTTTTTAAAATACGTTTTTAGGTATCCAAAAGCAAGGTTTTCACTAACTAAAAACTTTGTTAAAAAAATATATGTTATGTGCTTATTTAGAGCCCTATTCAATTGGCCAAATTGCAATTGAATGAGGGCCTAGGAGAGCAAAGCAAAATACTGCAGGCTCAGACAGTGCTTGGTTTGTATCAAATATGAAGTGGCCCTCTCACTGCAGATTATATGGAAAGGATCTGACAGTGCTGGGTTTCTATCTAATGCAGGTGACTTCCTGACTGCAAATTATTAGGACAGAATCTGACAGTGCTGGGTTTTATCTAATGTAATTACACCCTGACAGCAGATTACCAGGTCAGGCTCAGATAAAGCTGCTTTTCTACCTCGTGTAGAGAGATGTTTTGATAGCACATTATCAGGACAGCTGAGTTTCTGTATAATGCGGGTGTAGATAGATAGATAGATAATAAATAAATAAATAAATGTAGATATAGAATATACCACTGATTTGTGTGATTTATATTGTTTCAGAAGCCATGGCTTTGGGACCAGCATGAGTTTTGGACAGATTATCCTCATCAGGTGGGTGTCACAAGTACAATAAGTGTGGATATGATGCCTGTCTCAGATGCTGGTCATTTGATCTGTACCCCCAGTTGTTTCAATGCCTCAACTTCTTGTGCTCATTTTGCCTAAGTGGCACGTGTTTCAATGCCTCAACTGCTCGCCTGGCTTCACAAGGCTCGCAGGACGATGAGCTCGGAAGGCTTCTATGCGTCAACGGCTCGGCTCACCTCGCTTCGCGAGGCTTGCAAGAGTGACAACAACTCACAGTTTGAAAACGAATATATGTGATGTACTGCTCAACAGACACAGTGATTGTCTCTCTATGCAGACACTATCTATCTATCTTATACTTCAGAACAGGAATGCTCATGGCCACTCTGTGCACAGATATACTACAGAACACACACATGCTCATGGATTATCTATACATACACATTTATATACTACAAAACAGACACTCCTGACCTCTGTCTATACAAACACATATGCCAGAACTGACACAGTCCTGGTATATCTTGGCCCTTTCCCTCTTCACCATCACAAAATTTGACACTTGCAGTTCCGCAGCCTGCCGACAGATGGCACTGACGATTTCAGCTTATAAAGCGCGCCGTCAGAAGAGGCCTTGAGCTACGAGAGGCGCGCCCGAGACCCTGGGTGGCCGAGTGCCTGCGCTGAACAAAGCGATGGCCTCGCTGCCGATTCAACACCGCCGAGTTGCGCCACGTCGGACGGGAGAATAGTTGTTTGCCTTCCCTGGAACTTGACAGCGCCCTCTGGCGGATGGCACCTGTGACTGCAGCTGTCAGTGCTGCAGAAGAAATGCACAGGCAAAGAGGGATAGATCCCATATTTCATTAAACACATTTAATGCAAAGCTGACACACTCCTTGGCCTGCTGCCCCCTGAAAATGTGCATCCCTAGGCATGGGCCTTGTGAGCCTAGACAGCAACAAGCACTTATCTATAATTCCTCCATATAAATAACCAATAGCTTCTTATATAATGACTTAAAAGGCATACAGTAACTATATTCTAAAACTAGCTCATTTTTGTTATTGTCCCTAATGCAAATATTTTTTAGTTCCCTGTTTTATTGTAATTTTCCACCGAGTAACACATGATGCAAATCCTCTTTATACTGAAAGACTGATTACATATTTGTAACATAATATTCTAGAAGATTTGCTATTTTTTATTCACAGAAGCAGAAGCCAGACTAGTAAATGTAATTTAATAGCCAGTAAATCTAGAGGTGCTTTCGTGGGGGAGAGCATAAATTAAATGGACACATCATAGTTAGTAATATGCTATGTTAACAAGCTTCTTGCAAACATCTTTTAATCATAAAACAGTTTCAAAATATTTGAAAATACTGAACACAGAAATGTACGGGGATAGCTGCTACTGCAACATTTTTTAATTTGATATGCATTTATACTTTACTTTGAGTTTTTCTTCTGAGCTCAATAAGGCCCTCATTCAATTGCGATTTGGCCATTTGAATAGGGCTCTATATAAGCACATAGCATTTATTTTTTTGCAGAAGTTTTTAGTTAGTGAAGACGTTGGGTTTAGATAGACGTTTACTAACTAAAAACTTCTGTAAAAAAAATATGCTATTATTATCCTTTATTTATAACGCGCCAACATATTCCGCGTTATATAGAGACCTATTCAATTAGCCAAATCACATTTGAATGAGGCCCTCAGAAAGTTGTGTCCCTATAAACTAGCTAGCTTTCCATTAGTTAAAAATGAAAAAAAAACAAGTAACTTAGTTCTAGCTATTCAGAAGGTCTACTATCATCAAGAGAACTGTGATGTAATAATGATTAACCTGAATCAGGTGTTTCCTTATCTAAATTGTTTGCTATAAATAATACAAATAACACGTTTTAGTGATAACAATCTGATGGCATATTAAGACATTTTTGTCAATGAATTACCAATTGGCTTCTGTGTGAGTAAATAATGTGTAAACAAATTAGTGAAAAAACAGTGCAAACAAAACTAATATCAGGTAATATAAGTCTCAATCCAAGGTCACCCAAAATTGTTTTGTAGTTATAACCATATGTCATGTAGAAAGAAAAATAGGAATAAAACACAAATCCACACAAATCGTAGCACTTAATTAAGAAAAGGAAGAGCCTGATTTAGCCATTAGTTTTAGTTTTACATTAAGCCCATTGAAAGCACTGGCAGTTTTACTGTACAGATAGAATCTTCCTGTGCATTCGTAGTTTCCTTCTGCATCAGATGGTTGATCAGCAGGAACCAAAACAGTAGGTTGCACTGCAGCATAAATGCATATACAATGTATTATTTAGAGGCTATGCTATGTATTTTAAATATTTAGGCTATTTTCAAGTGTAGTTCTTCAAAACAGTGAGTTTAAATCTATAAGTACATTTCTCGGAAGTCACAGGAAACTATTTTGTTTTATTTCTCTATTTATTCGGGGTAATATAATAGACATGCACGCGTCCCAGAGCTTACTCCTCCATATTGCATTTACACAGTGTGTGGCAGGAGTGACTCAGACATCTCCCTAGCACTTCCATTTAGCCCAATATCTTTGTTAGTCTACTTACATATAGAGTCTGAGCACAGAACTGGGAGTATGTGCAATGAGAGAGTGACAGGTAGCATGTACAGAAGGAATAGAGGGTGTGTGCATGGAGGAGAGTGAGTGTGTGCATGGAGGAGAGTGAGTGTGTGCATGGAGAAGAGTGAGTGTGTGCATGGAGAAGAGTGAGTGTGTGCATGGAGGAGAGTAAGTGTGTGCATGGAGGAGAGTGAGTGTGTGCATGGAGAGTGATGTGCTTACACACTTGTGAGCAAGAGCTGATTATAACGGCAATGTCTGTCCAAAGACCATGTAATATTGGTATATATATTGTATATACAGTGTGTAAGTGATAAACATACTCCATTGCTTTCATGTATCATTAACTGTTTTATGACCGTCCTCTCTTCCTCAGCCATTAATCCAATCTCTATACTGGTATTACCTGCTGGAGCTGGGATTCTATTGGTCGCTTCTCCTAACTATAGCATTTGATGTGAAGCGAAAGGTGAGATTGATTTATTCATACATTCAATATAGATGCATACATATATAGGTATAATTTTCTAGGAATCTACCTACATTTCAAATTGCCATTGGTTAATTGCAAAGTCTGAAATCTAAAACATATGTGGTCATGTTAAGGTATAACACATAACTGATATGACCTTTATAATTGACTAATTTCTAAATGGAGCCAGGCAGAATAGTATCAGAACATTACACTAAGATTTAACGGAAATGAGTGATGATGAATATTGATTTTCATTCATCTAAACAAGTTATATGTCACCAACTCAAGGGTATGATATGTATATCTAATGTATATATCTCTAGCTGTAAATTATTTTATACCAGGGAGGAGGCTGGTAGAAAGAGAGGAACTGAGTCTTAATCCAAAAGTACCAATGACCTGATGCAAAAGAATATTCATGCAGTCCAGTGGTCTGGGCAGGCTGAGAACGCAAGATCAGATACAGTAAAGAAGCCAAATTCAGGGAGCCGGATATCAGGAGAAATGATGAGCCGAGCCAAGGTCAGAACCAGGAGAGACAATCCAAGAGAAAACAGGAATTTCAACAACCAGCAAAACAACTGATCTGTGAGCGCTGGATTTGGCTGTCTAATATAGTTGTAGGAGGAAGAAGAAGCAAATGATGGAAATCAGCTACTTAATTAGCTTAACTGCTTAATTTGAGCAGCCCAGTGGTAAGGTATACAGAACTAGTCCTCAGCATGTGCATCTTCTGGTGACACATACTATAGTTCTTTGAGTAGCATGGCACATAACATCAATGTTTTAGATAATGCTTCATAGCAGGGGCAGATTGAACTAATACCACATTTTTATATATGCCATGTGCACAATGTTATATGTCCCTACTTAAGAATATCACATATAATAGTTGTCGTAATTGCAAGTTGTTGTCATGCAATGTGAAATGTTATGGGCTTGCGCTTGAGCAATGAGCACTCTTAGCGATGCCTGCATGACTTTGCTGCAATTAGCACCAAAGGCGTTCATTGCATACCTCATGATGAGCGCCAAAGGCACTCAGCGCAAGGCCCGAAAGTGTCGGGTTGGACGATGTTTACAATGATCGCTCATTGCAGGGCTCGTGATGAGCACTGAAGGTGCTCATTGCGAAGCATGCAAGTGGCCGGTTGACCGCGGCCTGCAATGACCGGCGAAGCAGCTCATTGCAGGACTTGAGATGAACTCCGAAGGCGCTCATCGCAAGGACCGTAGTGAAGACGTTGGGAGAAGCTCACAATGAGCAGCAAAGATGCTCATAGCAGAGCACGCAATGAGCGGCTAAGGTGCTCATTGCGAGGCACGAACGTGATGGGTTGGCTGAGGCCTGCAATGGGGCTCGCTATGAGCGATGAAGACACTCATCATGAGGACCGTAGAGTAGACAGTGGGAGAGCCATACATTGTGTGGCAAACAGCATTGCAAGCCTTCACATTTTATTGCCATCATTTTTGACAGGCAAGTCGCTAGTTTTATTATAAAAGCTGTTCTCAGTTAAACTTAGTCTTAGGCTGGATTTTATAATAGTCTGTAAAGTCTTGGAGTGAACCAAAGACCATACTTAACTAGACAAGACTAGAAAGTATTTGATCATAAACTAGACTCTGGACCATAATCTGTGATTTCAGTAAAAGTGCCATAATTATGAGATGATTAGATCAAGAAGCTGATTTGCATTCAACGGGTTATCCCACACATTCACTAAGTGCCCTCAATGACAAAGTGCCATATTCAATTGTGAAGTTTAACGCTGGAAAGAAATTGCCCAGAGGAATTATTTAGTATGCTGGTTGTAAATTACTAGAAGCTCCAAACAATATAGCAAATATAACTGAATTTGTTCAAACCATTCTCCTCGTTCACTCAAATTAAAAAATAATTAACTTCTAAATTCTGGCTTCCATTGTATTAAGTGAATAAAAATTCTGCAGAGTTATGTAATAATGCTTCAATCATCATTAAATAAATGCTACATACACAGAACATATTTTAACATGTTGATGATTGTAGCTTGGAAGTTTTGTGCAGCTTTAATTACCCTCATCCTTCAGTTTATTTAAAGAGTTGCTCATGTAATTGAAAGCCCACTGCGGTTCAAGTCAAAAGACACTTGTTTGTCAAGTATGTACCAACCTAACAATATTTGGAGCTGTGTAAGCCACTGAAATACAACATGAAGACTGTGTTTGAGTCCAGGAATCCATTTTGTGTTTGTTACAGCACTTCCTCAAAGCTGAATGATGTGTGTTTGTCTATTAGTTGAGATAGGTTGGTGAAAAACGGAGCACAGAGCCGTTTCTTAGATAACTGGATAAGATTGAAATTGACACCACACCCTTTCCCCTCACTGTCCCAAAAGCAGGCTCCTTGTTTTAGGAACACAACTTCTACCTATATATCATGGATTCCCCCAGATCCCAGCAAAATCATATTTTTTTTCTATTTAAAAACAAGCTGTATGACTTTTTACTTCTTAATTATTTTCTTACTCAGACTGAAAGTTTTCAAACATTTATTTTCATTTCATTTTTTCCTTTAGTACTTCAATTTAATATTCAGTGAAATTGTTTTTTAAGAAATGCACCAGCCTCAATCTTTCTCTCTCTCTCTCCTTTGTTTTGGTCGCCCCCACTTCACCATCTCAAAGTCCCTAAAATCTGCCTCTTGTCTCAATATACTCTCAGAGAAGTTATCTCTTGCATTCATTTTACAGGACCTTAAGGAGCAGGTGATCCATCACTTTTCTGCTATATTCCTGATAGCATTTTCTTATTGCGCCAATTACATACGCGCGGGAACACTGGTGATGCTGCTGCACGACACTGCAGACCTTATCCTGGAGGTGAGGAGCGAGAGGGTACAGGAAAAGGAGGGATATGAGAAGCAAACAGCTGAGTATGAGAAGCCACCATCAACATTTATTGCTCTTTTAACTAATGTGTCTTCTGTAACGTATACTTTAGATTATATTGCATACCATACTATACTATATTTACTTATTAAAGGAACACTAGATTATTTTGAACATAAGATTGCAGTGGTCCTTTAGGTTTCCATCTCTCATTCCCTTCTCCTTAACTAAGTTACTATATGCTTCTCACTTATTTTCCAACACCTTCTCTCCCCTGTTTTTCATTTCCCTTTGCTTGATTGCTCTTTTTTTTTCACATGCCACTGTCATTAGTTCACTTTGTTTGTACATAGGGCTGGCCATTTAACTCAATAAACGGACACAGGAAAATAGCAAGTTTGATATTTTTGTCATTGAATAATTTTAAAAATAATTGACCTTGCAAAACCTCGGTTGAACATATTATTTTATGCATGTAAATCAACCTCACAAATCCTCCACTCACAATGGTGATTTAAGCAATTAGCTGTGAGCCTAAAAACACAGCCCCTAAAACTCACAGCCAGTTGCTTAAATCAATATGAGAATGTGCAATCCTACAGAATGAAAAAGCTTATCAATAAAAGATAGCATGTAGAAACAGAGGGAAGATCAAGGCTAATTTGTAGCCATAAACATGAAATCAATCTAAGATTTGAGTGGTACTTGTTTTTAAACATAGTTATCAATGAATGGGTTAACAGGCGCCAGGCACTCATTACCCCATCTCCCCCACACAATATAAAGGTATTGCACATTCTACTCCACACCAGAACAATAATCCTTCTTACAGGGATATGCTGATCAGGCCTCTCCAAACTCAGCCTCTCTGACTGTTCTCTGTACTCCTCAGAAAGCAGCATTATTGAGATGGAGCTCAGCCATTTACACACAGAACAAAGCCCCATTATACCCCCTCCTACAGCACTGTTGCAACCCCCCCCCCCCCCCTCCTCCTCCAGTGTGGGAGGCAACAGGCAACAGTAGCCAGAAACCCAACTATGCAACAAAGACCGAAAGGAAAGAATGCAGTGCTTAGAGACACAATGTTACCTACATGTTATAGGTGTGCATTCCTCTGGATATAACATAACATGTCAAGAAAGCACCAATATGATTTACCTTCTTAAATAAATTGAACTGTCTGCTCAAATTGTTTATGGCCAGTCAGGTTTTGACCTCCTCCTATCCTAAACAGAAAAGTTTCAAAAGAAAATGATAGGAAATCTGTGAGAGGTCCTGACTGTGATGCAGAGCTGCATTTTAGTTTTTTTTAGTGTGTTTTCAACCTTTTTTAGCTCTCTTGCTTCAAAAGAAAGGCTTTAGTGATGGTTAAAGCCAGTTCCTTTAAAGGAGCACTGTAGCTTCTGACAAGCATTATATATTTGTGAATCATGTAACAAACTTAACAAGATTCTGCTTTGCATGAGGTATTCCAGATTTGTGTCTTCTGTAAACTATTATATAGTCGGTGGGGGTGTTGTTGACTCATTGCTTGATTAAGACAAGCTTTAAGCATTTGGCATCTTCCTTCTTCCTCATACATTTTCAGCAGAGTACACAGTGCAAGCAAATTTGGAAGCTCTTCTTTCCAAAGAACTGTTACTAGTACATTTTCTTTTCCAGTAACCTACTTACTGAGGTGGGAGGAAACTTTGAAAACACTGTAAGTTTGTATCTGCACAATGGGAATTGGCAGCTACAACTTAATAGCTCTAATGGAAAGCACATTAGTTTACAAGGACACACAATGTTAAGACAAAAGCTGCAAGAAGCAGGCTTAGAACATAAAAATGTAAGCCTGCAGTAAAGCATTATTATTTATAAAAAAAGTGAAAAAGGTTGTTGCGTTGTGTTGTAAAGTTACTGTAAAGCTGACAATCAAGGAAACAAAGACATCCCCTTGCTACTACTCCTTTAAAATGAGAACTACATGCTAGGAAATAAACCGATAACAATTCATATCCCCAGATTTTTTTCTCTATAATGCTTCATAATTAACTGAGACGTCTCTTACTTTAAACAAGAACTGTCAGGGAATGCACCTGGATGATAGGTTATATATGATAGGTCATGTCAAACAAATGTAATTAGCATCTATGAAGAGGTTAGTAGGAAGTTGGATCAGTGGATGTAGTGTTTTTGGATTTTGCAAAGGCTTTTGATGCAGTGTCACATGGAAGACTATTGAGCAAACTAAGGGATATAGGAATTGTAGTAAATATCTTCTCATGGATTGAGAGCTGGCTAAAAGACAGGAAGCAAAGGGTTGTTGTAAATGGAACATACTCCTATTGGACTAATGTGATAAGTGGGGTTCCTCAGGGCTCAGTATTGGGTCCTCTCCTTTTTAACATATTTATTAATGACATAGAGGTGGGACTGGAAAGTAGTGTCTACATTTTTGCTGATGACACAATGTTGCGCAAGCAAATTAAATCAGAAAATTATGTACTTTCCCTCCAAAGGGATTTGCATAAATTAGAAATGGCAGATGAGATTGAATATGAATACATGTAAAGTTATGCATTTAGGAAGGAAACATAGCAATGCAATTTACAACCTCAATGGAGCAAATCTAAGGGTATCAGATATTGAAAGGGATTTGGGAGTACTAGTGGACAACCACCTAGGTAGCAGTGCTCAATGCCAAGCAGCAGCTGCAAAGGCAAATTAAATATTAGCCTGTTTTAAGAAGGGTATAGAAGTCAGGGAATCAAATATAATTCTGCCACTATACAAATCTCTAGTACACCATCATTTGGAATATGGAGTACAATTTTGGGCACCACTTCAGAAAAAGGACATTTTAGAGCTGGCAAAAGTACAGAGAAGGGCTACAAAACTAATAAGGGAAATGGAGGGGCTAAGTTATGAAGAAAGACTAACCAAATTAAACTTATTTTCTCGAGACAAAAAAGCTGTCTAAGAGGAGATATGATTACCTTATATAAATACATCCAGGGTCAATATAAGGCTTTGTCAAGTGAGCTTTTTGTGCCAAGAGATTTTCAACAAGAGGACATCCTTTGAGATTAGAAGTAAAAAGATCCCACCTTAAAAAAAGAAAAGGGTTCTTCACAGTAAGGGTGGTTAATCTGTGGAATTCTCTACCAAAGGAGGTGGTGACAGTGGATTTGATAGATAACTTTAAAAAGGGATTGGATATATGTTTACATAAAAAGGGCATTCAGGGTTATCCTGTTTAATTAGAGTGGGAGTATTGATCCACGGAGGAATTCAATCGCCAGTATCTGGGGTCAGGAAGGAATTTTATTTTATTCCCCCTTTTGAGACATTTGGCAAAGTTTCACTGGGGTTTTTGCTGCTTGACTTCCTCTGGATCAACTAGCAATTACTTAGCAATTGATCTGCATATTACAGATCAGAGGAGATCTAAAAAGATTGACTTTCATCCTGTATTATTATGTAACTATGTCATTAAAGAAACATAAAAAGGGGCAATCACAAAGTGAAATGTGATGCCGATTCTTACAATGCACTTTACAACAGATTTTGCTTTTCTGTATTATTTACGGAAACAAGAAAGATAAATATATCATGAAACTGAATGATCGTAATCCGACACCTCTTTTTGTGTGAACTGCTGTATATCCAGGTTACAGATTAAGATATTTTTTGACATTCCTTTAATTGCCAGAGGTTAGAGAGATCCTGTGTAACAAGAGGTGATTAGCTATTAAACTGCTACATAGACACTTTCTCACTTCGGGTTCAAAGTTCACATATTCCATTGCACTATACAGGTGTTACGTGCAAGGCAAAAAAATATATTAATACAGTGCAAAAGAATGGATGGCACTGTCTTTGAGCATATAACAAACTAACATTAGCAGCAGTAAGTCATTAGCATAAAACATCCATAGAAAGACATCTTTGAAAGAATATATTTGTATATATAAGGTTTCCATTTTCTCGTTACTTATAATCTCATTAGTTGTTAATAGCTGGATATCAGATGGTCCATGCTTATCTATTAAATGGTGGAGGAAGGGATGGGGGAGGAGAGAAGAGGAAAAGGAAAGGGAGAAATGACTGAAGCTTTGGAATTTGACACCTCTCCCTTCCCATGCACATGCTCAAAAGCTGGTAGCTGCACTTATAACTGCAAGCCATGCTTCTGCAGTGGTGTATACACCCCTCTTACAAATGCAAGCTTCACCAAAGTATAATGGATGCTTCTGAGGACTATCAGGGGCACCAAAATATTTTTTCTCTAATTAAAAACTATATTTATGATTTTTCCCTGCCTAATTATGCTTTTAGTCAAATAGTTTTTTCATATTTTTTTTTATCATATAGTGATCCTTTAAGGGCTCAGATCCTCCTAGGACTAGGACTAAAGTGTATTGATGATGCAATGACAGTAATATGTTTGTTGGGTCAGCCCGTTAGTTGGAAATTTCTGTTGATAACTGTGATGGCTTTACTCACAACCAGACTTTATCTTTGTACCGCAGGCAGCAAAGATGTTTAATTACACAAAGTGGAAGAGAGTGTGCGATGTCCTGTTCCTCATTTTTGCAGTGGTTTTCATGATCACCCGTCTATATATTTTCCCCACAAGGTGAGTCAATGTTTTCTTCATTTATAAATCATACTGCCCTCCACATCTATCTTGTCTTGGAGAAGATACATCCTGTCCTCCATAATGGATGGCCAAAGAATAGAAGGGATTTCTAGCATGGTACCTTTTATTGGTCCAGCTAAGCAAATACAAGCATTCAGATTGTGACCAATGGTAAAAATATTCAGTGATTAGAATCAAATCCAAGAAAAATAGCAAGCCATATGGCACATAGGCTCTGGGAGAAAGGTTTACATTATTTTATTAATAATCTAGAGTGAATAATATAGTTATTCTCAATTCCAGCCATTAAAAAATAGCCTGTCTGGTCTAATCTTCCAAGTCATATGTATTACTTTTTATGCAGTTATACTACTGAGGAATCTACCATTGTAATTCTCAATAACTTACTTCTTGAATTGGGAAGAGACTTTGAATGCAGAGAGCACGCTCTATCCATACTACCAGTGATCTAATTAGGTCTAAGGGAAAGCTCTTTAGTTTACAAGGACACAACCTGCTGGGACAGATGTAGGAAATGGAAGCCTGCAGTTAAAAAAACAATTGTATATAAAAGTGAAAAATGTAAAGGACGTGTTTACTTTTTATCTTTCTAAACTGTTTTGTTATTCAAAATACCATATCGGAAAAAGCCGACCTTAGTGGCCATTTAATTATAATATGAAGCTGAACTAATAGAAAAAACATAGCATATTTTTTGTAAATATCTCAAAATATTTTACTATATCTAGTCTATGTCAGTGGTAGGTAACCTATTTGACTTGAAGAGTTTCATATGTGACCACTCATATTGCCTTAAACAATTACATTTTACCCCCCAAAAAAATGTAGAATCGCTGTAGGAAAGGAATTAATTGATAATAGAGCTAGAGATAATGAGGAGACATATTTAATATCACAACTGGGTATTATCTGCTAGTTGTAGTGAGATGTAATCCAGTGTATTGTTGAAGAGGTTCATGCTCTCCAATTCAACATTTGCCCCTGGGCCAAATGTTGCCCACAACTGATCTATGTGCTATATTTACCAAGGTTTTTCACTAGTGAGGTGAGTTGAGGCCTCTCGACTGATTGTTACCACAGGACAAAGTTTCTAAAAACCCAGCTTTTCTAAAATTTTACTGTCATTATATACAAGTTACAGTTGTTTGAAAATGTCCTTGAGATGTAGAGTACATCAATACTAAGAGCTGTGATATTTATTGTGTTTGTCCTTGAGGTGTTATCTGGTCACTTCCTGGATCCTGTCTATCTCCAGAAATACATTTTATGTGAGGGAGTTTCTCAGAAAACAGTCCTGTTCAGTAACACAGCATTTTCTCTAATAAAATGCTTACCTCTATATAATGGATATTTTTTTAGAGTACCTGATGTGATTGAATCAACAGCCAAATCTAATGTTTTCACAAATCAGTCAATGTTTATGTTCCGGTTCTTTTATTATTATTACAATAGCCAGAAATGTTGTTATTTATATTACGATATCCAAGATGTCAAAGCAGTTCATTATTTTTATTGTGATACCCAGAAATCTCACAAAGGTGTCTCAGTACTTTGGAGTCATATCTGCTTTAAAAGCACCACTGTGGTCATAAACTTAACATATTCTATTTCAAAGAACTACACTTGAACATAAGCGACATGTTTTTATAATGTGGAAAAAATAATGCAGCGTCTAATTTATTACTTTTATATGGAACTAGCGACTTGCCCGCAATAAAATTTGAAGGCTGGCAATGCTGTTTACCACACAATGCAATACTCTACCCCACTAACTTGCGGGCCCCGCAATGTGCACCTTCGACACTCATTGCCAGCATCTCTCACGTCTACGTTACGGCCCTAGCGATGAGCGCCTTCGTCCAACCCCCCCCCCCCTTTCATGCCTGAAGCTGAGCGCCTTCGGCACTCATCACAGGGCCAGCGATGAGCGCCTTTGGCGCTCATGGCGAGCCTCTCCCCACTCTCTGGCCACTGTGTCTGTTTCCCCCTCTCCCTTCCATGTGTCTGTTTCACCCTCTCTCCCTCCCTCTCCCTGCCCTGTGTTTTTTCCCCTTATTTCCCACCCTGTGTCTCTTTCCCCCTTCTCCCTCCCCTGTGTGTTTCTCCTCTCTCTCCCTGATTAAGTTTTGCGTGGCTACCGTTGAGCGCCTATCTATTCTTTTTTAGTCTTGCGTGCCTCGCGATGAGCGCCGTTGGTTATTTTTTCAAAGTCCTGCGGGGCTCGCGATGAGTGGGTGTTACTGCCTTCGGCCTCGTTTTAAACCTTTTTTCAAACAATTACAGGTTTACGGCTGCCATTTTTTCCCTCGCTTAGCCGATCTCCTAAAAACGGCAATCAAAGCTCAAATTAGCTTGCAATCTCACACACAGGCTCCCTGCCTCTCCCCCTGTGCAGTGTGTAAGGTTGTAAGTTAATTTTTTAAGTAAATGAAGTTTTTTGTTGGTTTTCCGACGGCTTCCGAGTTATGATTTTGAAAAAAATGTTGGCCGTTAAAGTCGTATTTTTTCAAAGTGGTGCTTGGCTTGGGCTCATTGTGTGCCTTCGGCGCTTATTGCCAGTCATTTTCAAAGTCTTGTGGGCCTCGTGCCTGCAATGAGTGCCTACGCCCCTTCGTCGTGTGGGCCTCGCGATGAGTGATCATTGCGCATGCTCAAACCTGTAACTTTTAACATTTTGTGACCAACATTCATAACTTACCACAAGTATTATATGTGATTATGCTGCTGTGGAATCTACCATGTTACTTTACAGTTATAAACTTCCTGAGATGGATGGAAACTTTGAATACACATGTAGTTTCTTTCTGCACAATGGGAAGGTTGCATGTACAACTGTCAGTGCATTCATTAGAATGCTCATTTTCATACAAGGACAAACCCGATTGAGACACAACTTGCCAGACGCAGGCTCAGTAAAGAAAATGAAAGCCTGCAGTAAAGAATAATCACATATTATAATTGTTAAACTTCGATTCGTCATCACGCTTTGCGACAAATCGCAGTTTCACAACGATCGATCGCAAAGCATCAGCCGCGCATGCGCAAAGCATGGCGTTAGAAAAAGAAAAGAGACACAGGGGAGGTGGAAAGAGACACAGGGGAGGGAGATGTGGGGAAGAGACACAGGAGGGAAAGAGACACAGGGGAGGGAGAGGAGTGGGTAGGAGACACAGGGGAGTAAGAGGAGGGAGAAGAGACAGGGAGTGAGAAGAGGGGGAAGAGACACGGGAGGGAGAGGAGGGGGGAAGATACACAGAAGAGGGAAATAGGGGGAAGAGACACGAGGAAGGGGGAACAGACACAGGGCGAGGGGGGGAAAGAGACACAGGGGATGGGGGAGCGGACACAGGGGAGGGAGAGGGGGTAAAGAGACACAGGGGAGGGAGAAGGGGGAAAGACACAGAAAAGTGAAAAATGTAAAAGCTGTGTTTTTCTACTTTCTAAAAACCTTTTGCTTTAAGTTGTTTATTCAAAAGACCATATAGAAAACGTTGTCTACTGTGGTCATTTAAGGTCTCTGATGAAATGCTTTAAAAGTGAGACACAGCCTGATCATTATTTGGTATGTTCCCTAGAATACTGTCTTACATGGACATTATGTGTGTGTTTGAGGCTTGTGATATACATATAAGTATACTGTGTATGTATGAATTTCTCCGGCAATTTGTACATTGGTATTTAAAATACATTAATTTCAACCACATGCTTGTCCTACATAAGGTACATTACTTTCTCTATTTCTCTGCCTGGCACTCAGTTTAAGAGCTTATCTCATACTAAAGAATATTACCAGTAGCATTCATTTAGATTGAGACTTATGCCACTCATGTTTGTATCAGGATGCCATCTAGTGTCTAATGTGTAGTATTGAAATCATACTAATTAAAAGACAACTGCACAAATATTATGCATAACGGAAAAAAAACATACAGTGGTACCTTGGGTCTCAAAATTTTCGATACCCAACCTGTCTGGATGAGCAAAACACCTTGGTACTCATCGTTTTAGCTTGGTACTCTCGTTGCTAAACCCAATTTATATTACTCCTTATGGGAGTTTGGTACTCAACCTGCCGGATTAAGGACACTATATTTGTTTGAAAACTTTGAGTTTAACTAATAGCATAATTAAGCAGAAAAAAAAGTTTTACCCTCATGATTCAACTCAGAGTGTGATATAACAAACACAAAATGTATTCCTATACTCATAAACAGAGTCTTAAAAAATTTAGATTTTCCCCCAAAATGTTTTATGTCCATGGCTTACACAGCTGCTAAATACTATAACTATAATTAGTTTGGTACATACTTGACAAACAAATATCATTTTTCTTGAATTGTATTACTTCTTTAACAGTTGTTCCGCCAATATCTTGCCAAAGTTTCAGGAAAACGTATTTGACTCTAGTGGTTCAATGGTTTATTTTGTATTTATTTAGTTACCTGCACCAGCCTAGTACAAAATTATCTTAAACATGTGGCCTAGCTCCAGCCCTGAGGCTGCATATGTCTATTCTATATATTAAAAATACAATTCCTCACCAGCATTGACAAAAAATTTTGTTAACAATTTATAGTCTATTAGACATTTTTAAACTAATGTGGGATGAAATACCATTCTTGATTGTCTTCGCTAACTCAAAGTGGTGTAGAAATGTGTATGAAAATCCTCTTGAATTTTATATTTATCTATGCTATATCATTAATTGAAAGATATTTAAAGAAGGTAATAGAAGCCTATGCATATTGAAAGAATGTATATTTTAACCTGTGTGAAAGTTCATGACAAATATGCATCAATTGAATGCAATACTACATTAATTATCTGCAATTAAGCCATGTTTTTATGTTAAAGTATAAAAAGAAACATTTTACTCGTGCCACACTGATGGGTGTGAAAAAAAAATACAATCTGCCAAACAATGGCCACCAGTTTTCTGCCAAGACTTCCGTAGTACACTTGTGACAATGAGGCGCTTCCTCACTACAGGGAGTGCAGAATTATTAGGCAAATGAGTATTTTGACCACATCATCCTCTTTATGCATGTTGTCTTACTCCAAGCTGTATAGGCTCGAAAGCCTACTACCAATTAAGCATATTAGGTAATGTGCATCTCTGTAATGAGAAGGGGTGTGGTTTAATGACATCAACACCCTATATCAGGTGTGAATAATTATTAGGCAACTTCCTTTCCTTTGGCAAAATGGGTCAAAAGAAGGACTTGACAGGCTCAGAAAAGTCAAAAATAGTGAGATATCTTGCAGAGGGATGCAGCACTCTTAAAATTGCAAAGCTTCTGAAGCGTGATCATCGAACAATCAAGTGTTTCATTCAAAATAGTCAACAGGGTCGCAAGAAGCGTGTGGAAAAACCAAGGCGCAAAACAACTGCCCATGAACTGAGAAAAGTCAAGCGTGCAGCTGCCACGATGCCACTTGCCACCAGTTTGGCCATATTTCAGAGCTGCAACATCACTGGAGTGCCCAAAAGCATAAGGTGTGCAATACTCAGAGACATGGCCAAGGTAAGAAAGGCTGAAAGACGACCACCACTGAAAAAGACACACAAGCTGAAACGTCAAGACTGGGCCAAGAAATATCTCAAGACTGATTTTTCTAAGGTTTTATGGACTGATGAAATGAGAGTGAGTCTTGATGGGCCAGATGGATGGGCCCGTGGCTGGATTGGTAAAGGGCAGAGTGCTCAGACGCCAGCAAGGTGGAGGTGGAGTACTGGTTTGGGCTGGTATCATCAAAGATGAGCTTGTGGGGCATTTTCAGGTTGAGGATGGAGTCAAGCTCAACTCCCAGTCCTACTGCCAGTTCCTGGAAGACACCTTCTTCAAGCAGTGGTACAGGAAGAAGTCTGCATCCTTCAAGAAATACATGATTTTCATGCAGGACAATGCTCCATCACACGCGTCCAAGTACTCCACAGCGTGGCTGGCAAGAAAGGGTATAAAAGAAGAAAATCTAATGACATGGCCTCCTTGTTCACCTGATCTGAACCCCATTGAGAACCTGTGGTCCATCATCAAATGTGAGATTTACAAGGAGGGAAAACAGTACACCTCTCTGAACAGTGTCTGGGGGGCTGTGGTTGCTGCTGCACGCAATGTTGATGGTGAACAGATCAAAACACTGACAGAATCCATGGATGGCAGGCTTTTGAGTGTCCTTGCAAAGAAAGGTGGCTATATTGGTCACTGATTTGTTTTTGTTTTGTTTTTGAATGTCAGAAATGTATATTTGTGAATGTTGAGATGTTATATTGGTTTCACTGGTAAAAATAAATAATTGAAATGGGTATATATTTGTTTTTTGTTAAGTTGCCTAATAATTATGCACAGTAATAGTCACCTGCACACACAGATATCCCCCTAAAATAGCTAAAACTAAAAACAAACTAAAAACTACTTCCAAAAATATTCAGCTTTGATATTAATGAGTTTTTTGGGTTCATTGAGAACATAGTTGTTGTTCAATAATAAAATTAATCCTCAAAAATACAACTTGCCTAATAATTCTGCACTCCCTGTATGGACCTCATTCAAATGAGATTTGGCCATTTTAATAGGGCTCTATATAAGCACATAGCATATTTTTTTTTTACAGAAGTTTTTAGTTAGTGAACTTCTATCCAAAATCAAGGTCTTCACTAACTAAAAACGTCTGTAAAAAAAATATGCTACGTACTTATATAGAGCCCTATTCAATTGGCCAAATCGCATTTGAATGAGGCCCTATATGTTTTTAATAGTAGAGTGCAGTAATAAAAAGAGTTATTAAGAGGACATAGCACTAATAACAATTATAAGGATAAATTACTTTGTGGCTCCATCATGTGCTGAGTAAAATCACTCTGTGGAACATCCTTGAATTTTGTATCTTGTCAATTTTTTTGAGATATATGAAGAACCCAAAACTTTTATTTATTCTGCCTAATGGCGGGTAATTTATTTTATAGGGAAAACAGATGTGGGCCTTATTATGTGTAAAGGTTCATATATCTTTGACTTGCCCGAGGGAAGTATAAAAGTGCTGTATCTTAGTAACCAGGACTTCTCTAAAATATCTGCAGCTCCATCTAGCAGCTCCTTGCTTCAACTGCTGCTGCCACTGCTGGCACAGTCATAAGGGGAAAAATCCAAGATTTTTTCTAGAAAACTCTAAATGTCTCACTAGAAGTTAAAAGCTAGAAGTTAAATGTATTAACTAAACAATACAGTGGATATAAAAAGTCTACACACCCCTGTTAAAATGTCAGGTTACTGTGCTGTAAAAAAATGAGACAAAGATAAATCATTTCAGAACTTTTTTCACCTTTAATGTGACCTATAAACTGTACAACTCAATTGAAAAACAAACTGAAATCTTTTAGGTGGAGGGAAGAAAAAAAAGAAAAATAATGTGGTTGCATAAGTATGCACACCCTCTTATAACTGGGGATGTAGCTGTGTTCAGAATTAAGCAATCACATTCCAAATCGTGTTAAATAGGAGTCAGCATACACCTGCCATCATTTAAAGTGCCTCTGATTAACCCCAAATAAAGTTCAGCTGCTCTAGTTGGTCTTTCCTGAAATTGTCTTAGTCGCATCCCACAGCAAAAGCCATGGTCCACAGAGAGCTTCCAAAGCATCAGAGGGATCTCATTGTTAAAAGGTATCAGTCAGGAGAAGGGTACAAAAGAATTTCCAAGGCATTAGATATACCATGGAACACAGTGAAGGCAGTCATCATCAAGTGGAGAAAATATGGCACAACAGTGACATTACCAAGAACTGGAGCTCCCTCCCAAATTTATGAAAAGACGAGAAGAAAACTGGTCTGGGAGGCTACCAAGAGGCCTACAGCAACATTAAAGGAGCTACAGGAATATCTGGCAAGTACTGGCTGTGTGGTACATGTGACAACAATCTCCCGTATTCTTCATATGTCTGGGCTATGGGGTAGAGTGGCAAGACGAAAGCCTTTTCTTACGAAGAAAAACATCCAAGCCAGGCTACATTTTGCAAAAACACATCTGAAGTCTCCCAAAAGCATGTGGGAAAAGGTGTTATGGTCTGATGAAACCAAGGTTGAACTTTTTGGCCATAATTCCAAAAGATATATTTGGCGCAAAAACAACACTGCACATCACCAAAACATACATCCAAATCAACAAAGGAATGGTTTCACCAGAAGAAGATTAAAGTTTTGGAATGGCCCAGCCAGAGCCCAGACCTGAATCCGATTGAAAATCTGTGGGGTGATCTGTAGAGGGCTGTGCACAGGAAATGCCCTCGCAATCGTACAGATTTGAAGTGTTTTTGCAAAGAAGAGTGGGCAAATCTTGCCAAGTCAAAATGTGCCATGCTGATAGACTCATACCCAAAAAGAGTACTGTAATAAAATCAAAGGGTGCTTCAACAAAGTATTAGTTTAAGGGTGTGCATATTTATGCAACCATATTATTTTATTTTTATATTTTTTCTTCCCTCTACCTAAAAGATTTCAGTTTGTTTTTCAATTGAGATGTACAGTTTATAGGTCACATTAAATGTGGAAAAAGTTCTGAAATGATTTATCTTTGTCTATTTTTTTTACAGCACAGAAACCTGACATTTTAACAGGGGTGTGTAGACTTTTTATATCCACTGTACATTGTAGGATTGTGCACCTTCATTGCTGTCATATAAGTTTTCTAACTTGGCAAGTGGAAGGTAACCTTTGAAATTCCACTATTATATCCCACTATGCTTGTTTAACCAAGATAATTGGCTTTTTATTGTTCATTTGTCATATCAAGTATCAAGGACTCTTGGGGCCTCATTCTATTAATGGCGGTAAAATGGCTGCAAAGCTGTGATTCCTTGCCCCTTGTAGCCCTACATCTATGTTGCTATTCAAGTGAAAGGGGCCGCAGCACACTTCTTCCTACGGCCAATTGCAAGCCATGCAATCAGCCATTAGCTTTGGCAGGATTGAATCTGGTCGCGGGCATAAGCCCGCAGATTAGAGTGCAAGCCCGCCAAACTAATAAGTGGAAAATATTCAATGCAGCACTGTACAGCGCTGTAATTGATAGGGGACATGAGGATGACATGTTGTACATTGGCTAGCTTGCACATCGCCGCTAACCAATACTGTAAATTGTGGCTACCAAACCCAGCCCCCCCCCCCCCCCCCCCCCCCAAAAAAAAACAGTGCTCCCCACTGGCGGAGCTCCCTGATGTTAATGAGGCTTCTAGGCCTTCTTCCGGTAAATAAAAACAGAATGGCTCCTTCTGATTGGCTGAAATGTCTGTCAATCAAATTCCAGCCAATCAGAAGGCGCCAAGGTGAGAGCCTATCAAAATGGGATACACCTCTATATTTCATCCTGATTGGTTAAAAAATGACAGCTCAGTAAGCCAATCAGAAGGCTCTTTTGCCCACTATCAGAATGGAATACACTCCCAGTGGGTGATTGGATGAAGGCATCTGCGCCTTCTGATTGGCTACTATCTGATTGACAGTGACAACATTCAATTAGAAGGAGCAGATGCTTGGAGCCAATCACAATGGGATACACCCCCATGGGGTGTATCTCATTCCGATTGGCTGAAGGAAATAGCGCCTTCTAATTGGCTGTTGTCAATGTCAATCAGTAGCCAATCAGAAGGTGCAGATGCCTTCAGCCAATCAACCCGCGGAGGTGTATCCCATTCTGATTGGCTGAAGGCAATAGTGCCTTCTGATTGGTTTAAAAAGGATTGACAGGTACATCAGCCAATCAGAATAGGATATAGAGGTGTATCCCATTCTGATAGGCTCACACCTTGGTGATTGGGTCCCCTGCAGCCAGTGGGGGGCTTAATTGGAGCAGCCGCAAGGGCTTCATAGCCCTTACTACATCTCCAGGGTTGAAGTAAGCTGTGGCCCTTTTGTTCCATTTTGTGGGCTTGGCGGAGGGGTAACCGGAGCGTTTGAATAGGGTTGGGTACTTCCATGCGGCCGAATCTCTTGCAGCCGCGTGGGATCAAAGGCTTTCACTGCAGCGGGGGTGGCCGCAAGGGAAAGCAGGGCGCTGGCCGCTAGCCGTCCAGAACTCTCAGCCGCAAGGGAATAATATAGGGAAGTAGCTTGTGGCCATCCCTTGCAGCCACGCAGCTCCTACGGCCATTAATAGAATGAGGCCCTTGGAATGCAAAATAAATAATGTTGGTCTTGATATACCAGCCCAGATCTGCATGTAACAGTTAAAGGGCTACTGCAGTTTAATAAAAAATACACTTGTTTGTCAAGTATATACCAAACTAGCAATATTAAGAGCTGTGTAAGCCATGGGCATAAAGCATTTTTGAGAGACAGACAGAAATATTGCTACATATAGAGATTTCTGTGCATATACAAACATGTTTCAGTGCAATGCACTACACTGTCAGCAAGCCTCCTGCCCCCGAAATTGTGCTGCCCTGTTCTGAGGGTTTTAAAAGCTGACACAGCAGCATTTAAATAACATAGTGAAAATAGCTTCACAGTTTCCAAATTTTGTACACGCAATGTTGACTCCTCTATGTGACAGTGCAGTACCCATGAGTTCAGAGTCTCTTTAAACTAGCCCATCCCTGGTATCTCTGAATCAATGACTTACAAGTGTAGTACATACATTAAGTAGTTCAAGACAAGAGGTAGTCAGGTAATACAAAGGTAATACAAATAGGCATATAAAAAGACCTGTGATTAACTCACCTAATAACACATGTAATAATCTCCCAGTGCATTCAAATCACTACTATGTAGTATATGGCATTGACTAAATTGGGATTATTTTTTAACTAAGAGCTGGTTCTCTGGTTACACTTATGTTCTTATATTTATATATTTATATAGAAGTCTCTGATGCTGGGAAAGATTGAAGGCATACCAAGGAGATTAGGATCAAGGAGAGTCAGACATCACTCAACGACTAAACAGCAAAGAGCATAATTAAAACAACAAAAATGTTATACAGATAGTTTTTAATTCTAAAAAAAAAACAAATATATTTTTTCAATAGGAAAAAAAATGTTTTTGGTGCCTCTGCTGGGCCCTGGAGGGATCTTTGACACATTGGTGAATGTTGTGTGAGAGGGGTGTTTAGATTCTGGAGAGCTATGGTTGCATTGAAGGATGCAATATGTCTGCTTCTGGGTCAGTGAGGAGGAAGAGGTGTGGTGTCAATTTCAGTCTTGTTCTGTTATCAAACAAATGCTCTGGACTTCTGCCTGTTCCCTTGTACCGCAAAACTCCCTACACTACAACTACAAACATTTACAACTACCAACAATCCCCCCCCCCATATCATCCAGCTCTCAGGATGTGACCTAACAAACACAAAATGGATTCCTGTACTCATAAATAGTCTTCAAAATATCAGATTTTACTAATAATGCTATATGTCCTTGGCTCACATAGCTGCTAATATTGTTAATTTTGTAAATAACAAAAGGGTATTTTTTCTTGAACTATGGTCTTTTAAGATAAAATCAACACAGTTGTGAGGAAAACTTTGGCACGTAAGGTATTAAAGCTGCATGAAGAAAACTGTTTTATACAATTAATTATGTATTACAAATAATAATAAAAAATAGTTTTTGCATGAAAAAAAATAGTGGCTTCTGTACTTGCTTTAGAACAGGAGCTAGATATATTAGTCATGGATCAATAACTAAATTCATTTTCTTAAAAAAGCAATATTCAATATTAAACCTATGATCAGAGAACAAATTAAGCTACTGCTGGTCTCCTCCCTCTGTAAAGTCAGTTGGGTGAGGTAGCTTTGTATAGCTGTTAGTGGTACATTTTCAGGCACAAAGTTATACCAACACAATCCATTTAATAGTTGTTTCCTGCGGCTTTTGGGATATTCATGATTGTTTGGTCTAATCAGGGTGTTCTTAAAACCGTTTAGACATGTTTTACAAGTGGATTTTCCTTTACAGATAAAGGCTGGTAAATTGCAGAGTTCACTAATTGTGCCCAGGTGAGAAGGCAGAAGTTAGTATAAACGGGGAAGGGGCGAACTTGTGAGCTTGCCAACATTTTCAGTAGCAGGTGCAGTTCTTGTGAAGTGTAGGAGTTTAAATAGGAGTAGGGACTTCAAAGAAAAGGGAGGGCAGATTTATAGTACAAAGGAGGAAAACTTTATACAAATATATTATTTTAAATTCTTTATTTTTCCCTCTGAAATTTTGTAGACAATAATAATAATTATGAGTCAGTCCAGTGGCAACCTCACTCAGTGTACATCCTGTCATATGCAATACTGGAACAGATGCTCCAGGGTCCATACCTCTGTGACAGGTGTGAGCATGTTGCCTCACTGGAAGCTGAAATTGGAGATCTGGAGCGGAGAATACCAGCACTTGGAGATATTGCTCCACTGGAAGGGGGTTGGTGCTCACGGAGCACAGTTTAGCTGGGCCTAGCATGGAGGGCAGAGCTGGGGCTAGTGAGGATGTCCAGGGAGGTAGCTGGGTTACAGTTACAAGGGGAAGCAGGGGGAACAGGAGGAGGCAGGCCAGTTCTGAGTTGGCAAACACCAACAGATTTGCCAGATTGAGTGAAACTGTTGGGGATGTCCATTCAGGAATGGCAATGCCAGATAGAGCTGTTCCCTCTAACAGCCGGGAGAACAGCTCTACTGCAGGAGAGGGAGGGCAGCATAGGCAGAGCAACAGACAGGTTTTGGTTGTAGGGGACTCTATTATTAGGAAGGTAGACAGGGTGATTTGTCACCCAGATCCCAGCAATCGAACAGTTTGCTGTTTCCCGGGTGCTCGGGTTCGTCATGTTGTGGATCCGGTAGACAAATTGTTGGGAGAGGCTGGTAATGAATCGGTGTCCTTGGTACATATTGGTACCAATGACAAAGTTAGTGGAAGATGGAGTGTCCTAAAGAATGATTTTAGAGAACTAGGTAATAAGCTGAAGGCAAGGACCTCCAAGGTAGTATTTTCTGAGATACTACCAGTGTCACGTGCTAGCCCAGGGAGGCAGAAGGAGCTTAGAGAGGTTAATGCGTGGCTAAAGATGTGGTGCACTAAGGAGGGGTTTGGGTTTTTAGAGCACTGGGCTGACTTCTCACTACGGGACAAGCTCTTCAGTAGGGATGGATTGCACCCTAATGATGAGGGAGCTTTTGTACTAGGGGATAGGATGGTAGAAAGGCTGGAGGACTTTTTAAACTACTAGTTGCGGGGGATGGACTAGATATAAGTAATGGGGTAGAAAGTGTAGAGGGTATAAGGGATGAATTAACAACTCATAGGGGAGGAGATGGGGGGAGGGGTAGTATAGTCAATAGGGAGGTAGTACTAAGTAATTCAAGTACAGTGGCAGGCACTTCAGAACTACAGACTCACAACATAAGGTGTATGCTTGCTAATGCCAGAAGCTTGCCAGGAAAAATGGGAGAGTTAGAAGTTTTAGCAATTAATGAAAAATGGGATTTAATAGGCATTACTGTGGTGGGATGAATCTCATGACTGGACTGTTAATCTGGATGGTTATAACCTATTTAGGAAATATAGAGGCAATGGTAAACGAGGAGGAGGGATTTGTCTGTATGTTAAGCCTGAATTTAAGCCTATAGTCAGAGAAGATATTTATACACAAGGGAGGTACCAGTGGTTGGGACACGGCAACATAATGGGGGTACACTACCTTTGCCAAATAATTGGTTAACACAGGAAGTAATCCAAAAGAGGCTGGAAAAGATAAATGTTAATAAAGCCCTGGGTCCTGATGGAATACATCCAAGGGTACTAAGGGAACTGAGTTCTGTAATAGCCAAACCATTATATTTAATTTTTGAAGATTCACTCAACACAGGGTCTCTACCAGAGGACTGGAGAAAAGCTGATGTGATACCTATATTTAAAAAGGGAGAATGAGCAAATCCGGAGAATTATAGACCAGTGAGCCTCACTTCTGTAGTGGGGAAGCTTTTAGAAGGGTTAATAAGGGATAATATACAAAAATATGTCTATTTGAACAGGATTATAAGTAGTCAACATGGATTTATGAGGGATAGGTCAAGTCAAACAAACCTAATTAGTTTCTATGAGGAGGTTAGTAGGAACCTGGATCAAGGCAACTCAGTGAATGTAGTCTTTTTGGATTTTGCAAAGGCTTTTGATACAGTGCCACATGGGAGACTATTGTGCAAACTAGGAGATACAGGAGTTGCAGTAAATATCTGCTCATGGATTGAGAGCTGGCTAAAATACAGGAAGCAAAGGGTTGTTGTAAATGGAACATACTTCGATTGGACTAATGTGGTAAGTGGGGTTCCTCAGGGTTCAGTATTAGGTCCTTTCCTTTTTGACATATTTATTAATGACTTAGAGGTAGGATTGGAGTGTGGTGTCTCCATTTTTGCTGATGACACGAAGTTGTGCAAGGTAATTAAATCAGATAGTGATGTGCTTTCCCTCCAAAGGGATTTACATAAAATTGAGGAAATCTAGGTGTATCGGATATTGAAAGGGATTTGGGAGTGCTTGTGGACAACCACCTAGGTAACAGTGCTCAAAGCCAAGCAGCAGCTGCAAAGGCAAATAAAATATTAGCATGTATTAAGAAGGGTATAGAAGCCAGGGAAGCAAATATAATTCTGCCACTATTCAAATCTCTAGTACGGCCTCATTTGGAATATGGAGTACAATTTTGGGCACCACTTCATAAAAAGGACATTTTAGAGCTGGAAAAGGTACAGAGGAGGGCAACAAAACTAACAAGGGCAATGAAGGGGCTAAGTTATGAAGAAAGACTGACCAAATTAAATGTATTTTCGCTAGAAAAAAGGCATCTACGAGGGGATATGATTACCTTGTTTAAATACATCCAGGGTCAATATAAGGCTTTGTCAAGTGAACTTTTTCTAGCAAGAGATTTTCAACTGACAAGAGGACATCCTTTGAGGTTAGAGGAAAAAAGATTTCACCTTAAACAAAGAAAAGGGTTCTTCACCGTTAGGGTGGTTAAACTGTACCAACGGAGGTGGTAACAGCGAATTCGATAGGCAACTTCAAAAAGGGGTTAGATATATTTTTGAATAAAGAGGGCATTCAAGGCTATCCGAAATAACTAGTGAAGTAATATTGATCCAGGGAGAAATTTGATCGCCAGTTTCTGGAAGGAATTTAGCTTTTTTTCCCCTTATGAGACAATTGGCAAAGTTTCAATAGGGTTTTTTTTTTCTGTTTGCCTTCCTCTGGATCAATTAACAATTAATAATAAATAGTGCACATTAAAAAGGTCAATAGAAATCTAAAAAGGTTGAACTTGAGGGACTAACTCTTTATTCATCCTCCAATACTATGCTATTAATAATTATTTAATCAACAAATTAATTAATAACTAATCCGCATATTGCAGATCAGAGGAGATCTTAACAGGTTGAACTTGATGGACTGGAAGTCTTTTTTCAACCTTAATTACTATGTAACTATGTAACTATTTATAAATTCAACAATAAAGCAATATATAAATAAAATGGTATTAAAATTAGTATTACCTGCCTCATATGCTGGGTCTGTCTCCACCTACTTCCTGACAAATGAAGCAACATTCAGCCTCATTCTACTGCTGCGATTTTGAGATCTGTGCTCGCAAATGGAGGTCGCTAGTTACTTCCCTCAAAGCCTTTGATCTTTCACAGCCGCAAGAGTTGCAGCCGCTAAAATCACAAATCACTATTCAATTGCTCCAATTTTCCTTGGCAAATCACTCCGTCAAGCCCGCAAATTGCCCAAATCAAACCACAGGTTACTGGGACCAAGGAGGTCTTGCAAAGGGCTTGCTTACAAATCGGGGCACTTTAAAAGCAAATATAAAATCAATCCAGCACTGTAAATGATGGGGAACACAATAGGTGACATTAGAATTAAAAGCACAGCGTTCTCAAGCTCACTCATCGCCAAAATACAATACTTTATTTCATGTTTATTTTCCGTCAAAGACTAACCAAATTAAACTTATTTTCTCTAGAAAAAAGGCGTCTAAGAGGAGATATGATTACCTTATATAAATACATCCAGGGTCAGTATAAAGATTTGTCAAGGGAGCTTTTTGTGCCAAGAGGTTTTCAACTGACAAGAGGACATCCCTTGAGGTTAAAAGTAAAAAGATTCCACCTTAAAGAAAGAAAAGGGTTCTTCACAGTAAGGGTGGTTAATCTGTGGAATTCTCTACCAGAGTAGGCGGTGACAGCGGATTCATTAGATAACTTTAAAAGGGGACTGGATTTATTTCTAATTCAGGGTTATCATGGATAATTAGAGAGGCATAATTGATCCAGGGAGAAGTCCGGTCGCCGGTGTCTGGGATCAGGAGGGAATTGATTATTTATTTATTTTTTATTTTATATACAACTAATTAATTAATAGTTAATCCGCATATTGCAGATCAGAGGAGATCTTGGAGGGTTGAACTTGATGGACTGAAAGTCTTTTTTCAACCTTAAATACTAGGGCCCTCATTCAATTGCAATTTGGCCAATTGAATAGGGCTTTAAATAAGCACACAGCATATTTTTTTAAAGAAGTTTTTAGTTAGTAAGCATCTATCCAAAAGCAAGGTCTTCACTAACTAAAAACTTCTTTAAAAAAAATATGCTATGTGCTTATTTAGAGCCCTATTCAATTGGCCAAATTGCAATTGAATGAGGGCCTATGTAACTATGTATCTTAACCAAAGACCCCTTCATGGCCTTTTCATAGTGGAGACAATCAAGTGAACTGGAGGCTGATTAACAGCCTAATTAAATTGCGATTCAGCAAATTTAAAGGGCTCTATTGAAGCACAGAGCATATTTTTTTACAGAAGTTTTTAGTTAGTGAATTTCTATCCAATAGCAAGGTCTTCACTAACTAAAAACTTCTTTAAAAAAATATGCTATGTTCTTAAATTGAGCCCTTTTAAATTTTCCAAATCACAATTTAATAAGGCTGTAAATGTTGAAGTTTGCTATTATAAATCATTAAATATGAATTGTATTAATGATCAGTGCACAATTAAAACAACAATCTCCTCTTCTTTGGGGCATATCAGTGTTCCTTGAAACTAACAGAAAATGCACAGAGCACGCTGTATGCATTATGTAGGTCTCATTGGCAGATCATTCCCACATCTATATTACTCATCACTGTCCTACACGACTCCCAGTGCAATTATACAGTTTAATCAATTTAATTAGTTTAATCATAATTTCAAAAATACAAACAAATATATTATTTCCGAATGACCTCCAAGCTTTGTTTTATTCTCTTACATTTGTCCTTTTATCTTTTTAGGGTTATCTACAGCACCTACTATTCCTCAATGGAAAACTTTCAGCCGTTCTTTGGATACTATTTCTTTAATGCTCTACTGATGGTCCTACAGCTTCTACATGTTTTTTGGGCATATTTGATCCTGCACATGGCATATCGATTAACATTTGTTGTTGGCACGGTAAGTTTCACCATTTTAAAATTCAGAGACAAAGCTCATGCATAAAGGGTCTGTGTAAGCACCAGATAAAGGTCTGTGAGTATCTTGTTCACCATTTATTGGTTCAAGAAATGTCTAGGTGGGGGGGGAGGGACTATATAGAAGTATTGGGGTAAATAGGGTAGAGAGAGAAAGGGATGAATTAGTTACACATGGGGGAGGAGAAAGGGGATGGGGTACAATAGACAGTAGGGAGTTGTTAATAGGGGCCTCAAATACAGTGGCAAGCACTTCACAACGGCATAGCCATAGCAACATAAAGTGTATGCTTGCTAACGCAAGAAGTTTGCCTGGGAAAATGGACGAGCTAGAAATATTAGCAGTACAAGAAAAATGGGGCTTAATAGGCATTACTGAAACATGGTGGGATGAATCTCATGACTGGACTGTTAATCTGGATGGTTATAACCTATTTAGGAAAGATAGGGGAAATGGTAAAAGAGGAGGAGGGATCTGTCTTTATGTTAAGCCTGAATTTAAGCCTATAGTCAGAGAAGATATTTATGCTGGCACTAACGGCATCATTGAATCTTTGTGGGTTGAGCTAGATAGTGGAGGAGCTAATTCTAAACGCATATTGCTAAGCACGGGCAAGTTCTAATAATGGGAGACTTTAATTACCCTGAAATAAACTGGATAAATGAGACCAGCAGCTCAGCTAAGGGGAGCAGGTTCTTGAGTGGGATCATTATCTGGCCCAGGTAATACAAGAACCTACTAGAAATGGGGCCATCTTGGATTTAGTCATCACAAGTAATATTGATATAATATCAAATGTTAAAATAGGGGAACCCTTGGGGAACAGTGATCACAACATAGTATCATTTGAGATTGAATACAAAAAACAGAGTTGTAAGGGGCCAACAAAAACTCTAAATTTTAAAGGGGCTAACTTTAATGGGCTATGGGCAGCAATACTACATATAGACTGGGACAAAGAACTTACAGGGAAAAATACTGAAAATAAATGGACAACATTCAAATCCTTACTAAATAAACATACACATCGGCATGTACCATGTGGAAATAAAATGAATAGGAGTAAATCACATCCCATGTGGCTTAACAATGACTTAAAGCTCATTAAACCTCCAAGCCCGTAGAACTTTGGAATCCAACCTCCATTTTTGTTCAAAGTCCTACGGACTTGAATAACGAGTTACGGACGTGGAGGTCATTCAAGCCCGTAGGACTTTGAACGGAAATTAAACATGAAATAAAGTATTGTATTTTGGCGATGTGCAAGCTTGAGTATGTTGTGCTTTTAATTCTAATGTCACCCATTGTGTTCCCCCTCATTTACAGTGCTGGAACTTACGGGCTTGAACCACAAGTTTCCGGCTTGCGTCTGCGATTATGTTCAAGCCTACAAATGCTACTACCAAGAGCATGGTTTCTGATTCTCGTGACTGGCACCTAACTTTCGGGCCCAGTCAATTGAATAGCATAGACCTACTAGAGCCCACAACACGATCGCAGAAAATCAGCTACTTGCGATCGAGTTACGGCCCCGAATTGAATGAGGCTGATTGTTTTTGTGGAAGTTGTTAAAATCGCATTGCAGCTGTTTAATTATTGAGTATAGTCAGTATTCATTAGCTGGCTCCCACACATGCTGTGTGCAAGTGTGACCATACTCCATCTGATTTAATTAGTAATCTCAGTGTGGTTTATTTGTTGCCTAATTTTACAAAGAATGGCTAATTGATACATATGTCTTGAAGTAACAAGTGATGAACTAGATACTCTTTACCCGCTGCTTGTCTGTGTGTGTTTGCATCGTGCAGTCGTGTCCGACTCTCCATGACCTCATGAACTGCAACACACCATGCCTATCCACTTGGTATTCATAGCACAGTTATTGGAGTGGGTTGCTAGTTCCTTCACCAGTGGGCCACAGCATACAGCTCCTGGTATTCCTAGGTGGTCTCCCATCCAAGTACTGACGAGAACCAACCCTGCATGGCTCCAGGGTGGTGTGACCTCTTGGTTCCCTGCCTGGAATCAAACCCAGGTTGCACTGGTAACAGTACACTGGCCTTTTAAAGCAAAGTTGACATCCAATATAATATTTATAAATGGACATAGAATTTATCAATGCTGCTCTACATCATCAAGCAGGACACTGACAACAAAGTGGGAAAAAAAGTAATTTTAATTTTTAAAGCTGATGTATATTTCATTGTTTTATAGTTTTTTTTGTATACTCATTTAATCCTCCAGCTGTCATCCCTCGCTGCTGTCTCTATTCTTGCTATCTCTGAATGCACCCTAAGTGAAAGTTTAGCATTTTGTCATTCATTTTACATGTCTTTTTTATTTGCAGGTGGATAAAGATGTTAGGAGTGATGTGGAGGAGAGTGAGGAGAGCGGGAAAGAAAATGACACACCATGTGAGCAAAAGAATGGGACGGTCCATAAAGTCAGCAACAACAACTGCGCCGCCTACAAGGCCAGCGAGAATGGAACAAACCATTTAGTTAATGGTCACTCCAAAACTAGCTAGCCCCATTAACTACCAACAGACTGTGTACAGTGAGATGGAAATACACTCCACCATCTTGCTTAGTTAGCACAGCCAGTACAGTATGAACCATATTGTAGAGCAATGCATTGTGGGCTCCCCTGGCTGTGAAAAGGATTCCCATGCAATGGTCTGCACAACATATCATTTATTTTCATGTAGAACTAAAGTGTACATATACATAGAGATTGAACACTATGACCCCCAGCCACGCAGAGCATGCAACTAATAGAGATTACTGGGGTGAGTTGTTCAGTATCTTTACCACTGAATTACAAAATATCCTGGAATAAAACACAGAACTTACTATAGACAAACAGTATAGAAATATCAGTGATTAAACTTACACTCCTTAAAGGAGCAGTGGCAGTGCTTGAAAGATTGGCATAATTTATCGCATTGCATTAAATAATTAAAAAAACTAAACCATATTTTATGAGTACAATATTATAAAGTAAATATTATGCAGGAGGAGCATCTCACTCACTTCATACTAATCAGCAAAATAAAAAAGCAGTACGGTAGGAAAATGCCATAATCTAGGCGTGTTATTGCAGTCATATTTATCTTTGTTTTTTGCTCTTCTTGTTTGTGATCACTGGCATCTACCCCTTGTGTTTCTTACTCATCTGGGTAGGCAGGAGGAAAATACTCCTTCTATATGCTATGTAAACCATATTTAACTTTTTACACGTTAACCAAAGTAATAAATAAAATATTGTTTGATTTTAAGTATTTAATACAGTGCCTTATAGGTATGTTGATTGTTCATTTACTTGTATTAACCTTTTAACCCTTTTCTGATTTTTTTTTTAACTTGAAAATCTGTATTTTATATTTAACATTTTTTATTGTTTAGTAATATGTTCTATCTTCCTTTCATGTACCCCTCCATTTATCACTCTGTCTGTAAATCCCTCGCCTACACTATTCATTTACTTTTTTTTTTATATGTATGAATGAAGGAAGCTTGGAATTAACTATCCAGAAAGCATAGGGTACAGAAAAATTAAACAGTCTGAGCTGCATTAAATCAGTAATCCCACCTATGTGAGATATATTTCACAGTAGATGAAATATAGTAGTTTAGAATTTAGATTTGGTGTGCCAGGGTATTAATTAAAGGCATCAGATTCCCGCTAAGAACATTTTTTTCCGTTAGAAAAAAATAATAATTTTGATGCCTCTGCAGGATCCTAGGGTGGATACATTGATGGAAGTTGTTTGTTTGAGAGAAGTGTTTACATTTATCTAGAGCTATGGTTGCATTTCCTGGTGCAAGGTGTCTGACAGCTCCCTCATCCCCCACCAATCCCTCCACTTGTAACTACAAACACGCACCCACCATCCAGCTCTTAGGAAGTGATATAACAAACACAAAATGGATTCCTGTACTCATAAACAGGGTCTTCAAAAATTCAGATTTTCTCAAAAAGTTTTTATGTCCATCGCTTCTACAGCTACTAATGTTGTTAAAGCACCACTGCAGTTTAAAATAAATAAACATTACCAATGTTAGTTTTTAAACGGCCTGTTTTCTCCTCAAGCAGTGTATCTCCTCCTACCTGTGTCATCGAGAGCATGGCTAGCTCTGCCTGTGTGCTGGACTATCATGGAGCATGGAAGCAGACTGGGCTGATGTCACTGGCCCTGTCCCATGAAATCGTTAGCTTCACCCCCACTGCCTACACAGAGGTAAAGGCTCTATTGTAACATGTAGGCCCTGCCCAGTATCAATGCATGAGCATCTTCCCCTTTACTGAGCATGCTTAGTCTCAAACAGAACCTATACTAGACAGAATTTATTTTCACTGGCCACACCCCCGATAGACACAGGTAAGAGTAGATACACAACTATGATTGAGGAGAAAACTCAGGTTAAAAGCTAAGAAAAAATGTTAACTTTTATTTATTTTAACTGTTTCCTTTTTTAATAGCCTATGCACAGCATTCAAACATATAAGCTTTTCTTATAAATGCACAGCAGTAGTCCCTTAATTTGTTGCTCTACTTGCCAACGTGTCTTTTTTCTTGAACTGCAGTGGTCCTTTAAGCTCATAGTAGGTGGGATTGCTACTTTAAGATGTATTTACTGCAAGATAGATATTTTTGTATTTTCCCTTCTGCTCTCTAAGTTAAAATCTTGTCACTTGTATCAGTCTTTTTCTTAAGAGTTGTATTGCTTATTTTGTCTCGTGGCTGCTCATAGCTTTACCTCTGGTTACTCACCCACTAATTGGATCTAAGGTTCTGTTGCTTCTTTGGCTGAGCTATTCAGCTGTCTCTAAATTTGCTAGAAAGTATTCTGAGTCAAGCTAATGTCATAGAAACAAGATACATACAGACCTCATCTAGCAACAGGAGATAATCTGCAAGGAAGCTGAGGATAGCAAAGCAAGGACACTTACATGCTGAACCTCAGTCCTCGTTATCTTCAATAAATTGTGGACATTAGACAATGATGGACTGTTGTGTTATTGTCATTAATTATTTGAGACAGAACGAGGCAGACTCTCTCAATAACCTTTTTTCGTGAGACAGTTATTGATAGAGTTTTCCTAATAAATAGTGGTGATATCTTATACAACCTTCTTCACAGTTATAAGGGTAAGTTCACTACACTTTACAGGAGCTGCAAAATGGTTCTGTAATTGCCATTTTCTTTGTGTAAAATTGCCATCATAATCCTTACTGGCCATGTTCGGCACCTGCAATAGCTTAGTGAATCTGCTCCATAATCTTGGCTTCTTCTTTATATTAGGATTGCTGACATGTGTTGTTACATAGTTACATATTCATTGAGTTTGAAAAAAGATGTATAGTCTCTCTAATTGATCAGGATAACCTTGAATGCCCTTTTTATTTAGAAAAATATCCAATCACTTTCTGCTGTCACCACCTCCCTTGGCAGAGAATTCCACAGATTAACCACCCTTACTGCGAAGAACCCTTTTCTTTCTTAAGGTGAAATATTTTTACTTCTAATCTCAGAGGATGTCCTCTTGTCAGTTGAAAACCTCTTGGCACAAAAAGTTCACATGACAAAGCCTTGTATTGGCCCTAGATATATGTATATAATGTAATCATATCCCCTCTTAGACGTCTTTTTTTCTAAAGAAAATAAATTTCATTCAGTTAGTCTTTCTTCATAGCTCCATCCCCCTTATTAGTTCTGTTGTCCTTCTCTGTACCTTTTCAAGCTCTAAAATTTCCTTTTTATGTAGTGGTGCCCAAAATTGTACTCCATATTCCAAATTAGGGTGTACTAGGGATTTGTATAGTGGCAGAATTATATTTGCTTTGATTGCTTCTATACCTTTCTTAATACATGCTAATATTTTACTTGACTTTGCAGCTGCTGCTTGGCATTGAGCACTGTTACCTAGGTGGTTGTCCACAAGTACTACCAAATCCCTTTCAATATCAGATACCCCTAGATTTGCTCCATTAAGATTATAAATTGCATGGTTATTTTTGCTTCCCAGATGCATAACCTTTCATTTATTCGTATTAAATCTCATCTGCCATTTAGTCATCCCTTTCTGATGTATTTACCTTGCACAACTTAGTGTCATCAGCAAAGATGAAGACACTACTTTCCAGTCCTACTTCTAAGTCATTAATAAATATGTAAAAAAGGAGAGGACCTAAACCCCACTTACCACATTAGTCCAATCTGGGTATATTCCATTTACAACAACCCTTTGCTTCCTGTCCTTTAGTCAGCAATCAATCCATGGGCAGATATGTACTGCAATTCCTGCATAGTCTAACTTGCACAATAGTCTTCCATGTGGAACTGTATCAAAAGCCTTTGCAAAATCCACTGAGTTCCCTTGATCCAACTTCCTACTAACCTCCTAATAGAAAATAATTAGATTTGTTTGACATGACCTATCCCTCATAAAATCATGTAGACTCCTACTTATTATCCTGTTCAAATAGACATATTCTTGTATATTATCCCTTATTAACCCTTCTAAAAGCTTTCCCACTACAGAAGTGAGACTCACTGGTCTATAATTCCCCGGATTTGCTCTTGCTCCCTTCTGAAATATAGGTATCACATCTGCTTTTCTCCAGTCATCTGGTAGAGAGTGAATCTTGAAACATTAGATATAATGGTTTGCCTTTTACAGAGCCCAGTTCCCTCAGTACCCTTGGATGTATTCCATCAGGACCCGGGGCTTTTTTAACCTTTATTCTTTCTACCCTCTTTTGGATTTCTTCCTGTGTTAACCAATTATTTGGTGAAGGTAGTATAGCCCCATTATGTTGCAGTGACCCAACCCCTGATACCTCCCTTGTGTATACAGAAGAAAATAACCTATTTAGCTCATCTGCCTTTTCCTGGTCACTAATTGTCAGACGGCCTGTGTCACATTGTAATGTTCCTATAGCTTCCTTCTTTCCAATTATATATTTAAAAAATAGTTTAGGGTTAGTCTTACTCTACTTTGCAACTAATTTTTCATTTTCTAGTGTAGCCAGTCTAATAGCTTTTTTGCAAGCCTTGTTGACTTGATTGTACTCATGTAAAGCAGTATCTGTCCCCTCTTGTTTGTATAATTTAAATGACTGTTCTTTACCCCGTATCTTGATCTTTAACTCATTAGTAAGCCACATGGGTTGTGATTTTCTCCTTTTACTCTTATTTCCACATGTTATATGGTGATAAGTATGTATATTTAGTAAGGATTTTTCCATTTATATTTTGTATTTTTACCCATCAGTTCTTTGTCCCAGTCTATACTTTGTTTTACTGCCCTTTTAAAATAAATAGTTTTTGTTGGCCCTTTACAGTTTTGTTTTTTAATTAAATCTCAAATGAGACTGTGTTGTGAACATTGTTTCCTAAAGGTTGCCCTATTTCAACATTTAATAACATCAATATTATTTGTGATAACTAAATCCAAGATGGCCTCATTTCTAGCAGGCTCTTGTATAACCTGGACCAGATAATGATCCCTGAGTGTACTCAAGAACCTGCTCCCCTTAGCTGACCTGCTGGTCTAATTTATCCAGTTTATTTCAGGGTAATTCAAATCTCCCATTATTAGAACTTGCCCATGCTTAGCTGCATTTCCAATCTGTAATAATAATTGCATTTCCTTGATTACAGCTATATTTGGAGGTTTATAGCATACTCCAACTAATATTCTTTTGGAATTTGCTCCTTCGCTATTTAACTCTACCCACAAACATTCAACATTATCGCTAGTTCCACCATATAGGCTTAAATTCAGGCGCAACATACAGACAAATCCCTCCTCCCCTTTTACCATTGCCCCTATCTTTCCTAAATAGGTTATAACCCATTATGTTTCAATAATGCCTATTAAATCCCATTTCTCATTAATTGCTAATAATTCTAACTCTCCAATTTTTCCTGGCAAGCTTCTGACATTAGCAAGCATACACCTTATGTTATGAGTCTGTAGTATCTAGTCTCCCCACTTACTATTTTAAAAACTCCTACAGTCTTTCTACCATTCTTTCCCTTAGCGTACAAGCTCTGTCATCACTAAGGTGCAATCTATCAATGCTATAGAGATTGTACCCAAGTGAGAAGTCAGCCCAGTGCTCTAAAAACCCCAAACCCTCTGCACTGCACCACTTTTTTAGCCACTGATTAACCTCCCTAAGCTCCTTCTGCCTCCCTGGGCTAGCACGTGGCATTGGTAGTATCTCAGAAAATATTACCTTGGAGGTCCTTGCCTTAAACTTACTCCCTAGTTCTCTAAAGTAATCCTTTAGGACACTCCATCTTCCACTAACTTTGATATTGGCACCAATATGTACCAAGACCGCTGGCTCATTTCCAGCCACCCTGAATAATTTATCTACCCGATCCACAATATGCCTAACCCGAGCACCCGGGAGCTAAACTGTTCACTTGCTGGGATCTGGACGACAAATCACCCTTTCTACCTTCCTAATAATAAAGACCCCCTTCCACCAAAACATGTTGCTCTGCCTATTCTGCCCTCCAACTCCTCCAAAAGAACTGTTCTCCCGGCTGTTAAAGACAACAGCTCTATCTGGCATTGCCATTTCTGAATTGACATCTCCAACAGTTTCACTCAATCTGCCAAATCTGTTAGAGTTTGCCAACCCAGAACTGGCCTGTTCCCCCTGCTTCCCCTTGTAACTGTAACCCAGCTACCTCCCTGGACATTCTTACTAGCCGCATCTCTAACCTCCATGCTAGGCCCAGCTAAACTGTGCTCTGTGAGCACCAACTCCCTTTCCAGTGGAGCTATATCACTAAGTGCTGCAATTCTCCTCTCCAGTTCTCCAATTTGAGCATCAACATAGGCAACATGCTCACACATGTCACAGAGGTATGGACTCTGGATCAGCTTTTCCAGCAGCTCATACATGTGACAGGATGTACACTGAGTGAGGTTGTCACTGGACTGACTCATAATTAGAAAAATAAATAAATACATTTGTATAAAGCTAAATAAAAAGAAAACATTTATCTTTTCTTTTTTTGTTTCCTCCCTTCTTTCCTCTTCCACTATAATGTGTCTCCTTTTCTTTGAACTTATTCCTTTTATTTAAACTCCTACACTTCGACTAGAACTGCACTTCACGCTAGAACTGTTCACAAGCTCACACGTTTGCTCCTTTCCCTGTTTATATTAGCTTCTGACTACTCACCTGGACAAAAATCATTGCACATCAAATAAACACACTTTACTTGCTAGAAGTAAATCATCCTCACATCTTAGACAGAACTGGATTATGCATTTCTGTTAGGACTATATATAAATGTAAAAGTATGCATTTAGGTTGGCAAAAATAAGCCTGTATTTAATAGACTTAATGAAACAAATCTAGAGGCATCAGATATAGAAAGGGATTTAGGAGTGCTTGTGGTCAAGGGTGTTGGAACCGAGGGGATGGGGGGGACATATCACCTCACATTGACACACAAAATAGAGAAATTAAATGTAATCATTCATTACCAGAGTTTACCACTAGAAGAAGAAATGGAGCAGTTTGTCTCTCCCATGAAAGCTTAGACTGCAAGGGAGTCAAGGAGTTTGGGACCACTGCTGGAATGTAGGCACTGAAAACATAAATTTTAAGTGCCAAAGAATCAAAGCCCACTTTTTACACAGTTCCAATCAACCTCCCCCTCCCTTTGCAACAGCAACCCTGCTATGCAATAGACAGCAAAGACTCAGAAGTCTACCTGAAAGGGAACAGTAGAAAAGGTATTTGCGCAATGGTACACACAATATAATAATTAAAAAAATAATAGTATACTTTTTCAGAGATGGATTTTCTCACTTCTAGTCTATGTTCTTTATTCAATTTTTTTCTCCAGTATTCACTTTTCTCTTCTCACCTTCTACCTCTACTCTCAGCCTTCTGCTTCTTGTTCTTCAATAATTCCTCTTCCCTTCCTCTTCTTTTACCTAATCACCCTTATCCTACCTACTCTCATACACTATTTTCCAATGGTAAAGTATAATTTAGCCATTAAAATTGTAGGGACATAAGAAGGGGTGTCAAGATCTGCCTCTTCAGTGGGCTTGAAGACGGCTAAGGATACCCAATCCTACCGACAGATCGACAGAGTTCTTCTGATTCCCTTCTCTCAGGACAAGTTGAAGAATGTCCAGTAAATAAAAAATAATTAAAACATTCCCTCTATATTAAACACATCATCTCTATGTGTCTCAGAAAGAGCACACAGCCTTATTAAACAGCAGTTCGTCCAATTGAAAAGAGCTCTATATAAGCACACAGCATATTTTCTTTACAGAAGTTTTTAGTTAGTGAAGACCTTGCTTTTGGATAGAAGTTCACTAACTAAAAACTTCTAACTGCTCTGGTACTCTTCCACCTTGGGCCGGTGGGACTTTATTGAGTCAGCGGGGAAATCAACTAGAGTGAGGGACTTGGGTCCGAGGCTTAGGTGCTACTTTTAGCCGGCCAGGGCTTCCATGAAATTCTTTAGTAAGTCAGGCTTCCCATAGAGTGTATGGGTGGCCTGGGCTGATGGACAGGTTCAAGTATATAAAAAGTAGTGGTTAACTGCAAGACAATAGATCAAAGGGATATGACTTACAAAATTCTTTACATTTCTTGACACTTGTCTATTAAAACAAAGTGTTTCAATTGTTATCTGACAACCTAGTTAAGTATGCTTGATCCCCATTCAAGTTTATGGAGCCTAAACCAGCGCTACTGCAAATTCGAGTCCACACGGGGACCCGACCAAATCTCTGTACTGGGAGCGAACTAAGTATTGCGGATGGCTATTGGAAGTGGCTACTGGTCCTTCTTAAAGGGGTACTACCCTAAAATGTTTATTATGTTGTCGATGTACTAAACACACTCCAAAATACATTACATACAGAACAGAAACAATGTCAGAGGAAAAAATGGGGAATTGGGCATGAGTGGACTAGCCACTTAGGAAAATATGTCTGTGAGTCTTTTGTGACAATTTGACTGCCATTGGGCAAGTCTGTTGCCCCTGAAAAGTCCTTAAATTCTCAGAAGGGAAAAGCATGATATCATAGTAGTAATATACATCAGCTAAACATAAACATTATATTTCAAGCCATGCATGCCTACAACACAAATTTCCTCTGAATAATATTTTGTCTGTCTTGCATACATTTTGTTTATAGTTGTATATAATTAAGAACAAGTGGAACATATGGACATCTCTAGCAGCATAACCCCTTATGTATGCATCTCTTATCACTTATATCTACATCCCTCTACCCTCTCCCCACCTCTACCCCCTCTCCCAATCTCTAAATGTTTCTCCCTTCCTTTTTCTTTCCTTTTCTTTTCTCTCCCTTCCTCCATTCTCTCTTCTCCGCTCCCTTCTATACCTCTGCCCATACTCCCTACTGTCACTTTATCCTTTCTTATAATTTTCTCTTGCTCCCTCACATTTATTCCTGCTTTCCCTATTCTTCCCCTTTTCTTTCCCATTTACTCCTACTTAACCACATCTCTCTCTCTCTCTTCCTTTCCTCTTTCTGTTTCTTTGATGTTTTTTCACCCTTATCTCACTCTCTTTTGTCTGACTATTTTTTCTCCTTTGCCTTTCCTCCTTCCTTACATTTAGAAACCTCTAGCCCATCTAGCTTGACCATTCTATCAACCCATAAATATGGCTTATAAAGCCTTAAGGTGGCCTTATGCTTCTCCCAGGCATGCTTCACTTCCTTAACTACCACTTCTACTGGAAGGCTATTCCAGTTATCTGATACTCTTCCTGTAAAGTACTGCTTTCATTGCTTTTTCTCACTCAACTTCTACCTTTCTATCTCTACTCTTCATTTCTCTCTCTTTCTTTTGTTATCTCTGCTCATTGCAGATCCTCAACACATTACATTTGCCTTTCTACTATACTATAGTTATACTAGTTTGTAGAGAAAATGATTTTGGAGAAAAGTGCAACAAAAAAAAGGTGAAAAATAGAAAAATCTTATGGTGATGTAAGTTTGGGTTGTTTTAATACACACAGGAATGATTGTGCTTAAAAAACATAAAAACTGCAGGAACATCTCCACAATTTTGCAAGATTCAATCAACACAGGGTCTCTACCAGAGATGGCTGGAGAAAAGCAGAAATTACACATATATTTAAGAAGGGAGAAAGAGCAAATCCAGGGAATTATAGACCAGTGAGCCTCACTTTTGTAGTGGGAAAGCTTTTAAAAGGGTTAGTAAGGGATAGTATACAAGAATATGTATGTTTAAACAAGATTGTAGGAGTCATCATGGAATTATGAGGGATAAGTCATGTCAAACAAACCTAATTAGTTTCTATGAGTAGGTTAGTAGGAAGTTGGAAGAAGGCAACTCAGTGGATGTAGTTTTCTTGGATTTTGCAAAGGCTTTTGATACAGTGCCACATGGGTGATTATTGTACAAACTAAGGGATACAGGAATTGCAGTAAATATCTGCTCATGGATTGAGAGCTGGCTAAAAGACAGGAAGCAAAGGGTTGTTGTAAATGGAATATACTTATTGGACTAATGTGGTAAGTGGGGTTCCTCAGGGTTCAGTATTAGGTACTCTCATTTTTAACATTTTTATTGATGACTTAGAAATAGGATTGGAAAGTATTGTCTCAATTTTTGCTGATGACATGAAAATTATTTACTTTCCCTCCAAATTATGTACTTTCCCTCCAAAGGGATTTGCATAAATTAGAGAAATGGGCAATTAAATGGCAGATGAGATTTAATAAGAATAAATGTAAGGTTATGCATCTGGGAAGGAAAAATAACCATGCAATTTATAATCTTAATGGAGCAAATCTAGGGCTATCTGATAGTGAAAGTGATTTGGGAGTACTTGTGGACAACCACCTAGGTAACAGTGCTCAATGCCAAGCAGCAGCTGCAAAGCAAAGTAAAATATTAGCATGCATTAAGAAGGGTATAGAAGCAAGGGAAGCAAATATAATTCTGCCACTATACAAATCCCTAGTACGCCCGAATTTGGAATATGGAGTCCAATTTTGGGCACCACTTCATAAAAAGGACATTTTAGAGCTTGAAAAGGTACAGAGAAGGGCAACAAAACTAATAAGGGGGATGGAGAGGCTAAGTTATGAAGAAAGACTAACCAAATTAAATGTATTTTCTTTAGAAAAAAAGACGTCTAAGAGGGCATATGATTACATTATATAAATACATCCAGGGTCAATATAAGGCTTTGTCAAGTGAATTTCCTTTTGGTTCAAAGAGGTTTTCACCTGATAAGAGGACATCCTTTGAGGTTAGAAGTAAAAAGATTTCACCTTAAAGAATGAAAAGGGTTCTTCACCGTAAGGGTGGTTAAACTGTGGAATTCTCTACTAAAGCAGGTGGTGACAGCGGATTCGATAGATAACTTTAAAAAGGGATTGCATATATTTTAAATAAAAAGGGCATTCAGAGTATATCCTGGATAATTAGAGAGGGAGTATTGGGCTGGGGAGGAATCCCATCGCCAGTATCTGGGGTCAGGAAGAAATTTTATTTTTTTCCCCTTTTGAGACAATTGGCGACGTTTCACTGTTTTTTTTTTTCTGTTTGCCTTCCTCTGAATCAATTAACAATGAATCCGCATACTGCAGATCAGAGGAGATCTAAAAAGGTTGAACTTGATGGACTAAAAGTCTTGTTTTCAACCTCAATTACTATATAACTATTGTTGAGATAAATAGACATTATAGCCACAGGTATGAGATTAATCAAAGGTTATCTACTTAATACTAAAAAAGTAAATTATACGACATAATACATATATAGAACCTAATTGTTATAAATTAAACTGACAAAAGTATACATAATTTGCCATGATACATAAATTAAAAAAAGAGATTCTACATATATTGTATGCCAAATAATTTACTTTTATAGTATTAAGTCGATAACCAGCTTTTTTTTTTGTAAGTGCAATATTTATGCATTTTTTAAAATAACCCAAACTTACTCCATCATATATTTTTCTGTTTTTTTTTTTCTTCTTGTTTTTGCCGTCTCCTCCAAACTCTTTTCATCAAGCTTACTTACTCTCCTGGGATGTCTCTCAAAAGCTTAAGATAGCAAGTCATCATTCATCCATACTTGGACTTAGTATTTCTTGTATTGTCACTGCTTCCATTGGTAGTGAATAAGTACCATTTCTATGATATTCAAACACATTTAGTTTATATTGTGTGTTGTGCCTGCCCTCTCTTCCTGTGGAGGCTGCCAGCCCTGGGAGTAGAGTTGATTGCACCACTCAGGGCCATAGGTTTTCTTGTCTCTTTAGACTTAATCATCCCCACATTTTTATGGTCTCCTACACCAATGCTTGTGGACAACCATCTATAACAGTAGAGTATTAGCATGCATTAAGATGAGTATCGAAGCCAAGGAAATATTATTCTGCCACTGTATAAATCCCTAGTACGTACTGGAATATGGAGTACAATTTTGGGCACCAAATCATAAAAATAACATTTTAGAGCTTGAAAAGCTACAGCGAATGGTAACAAAACTAATAAGGAAATGGAGACACTAAGCTATGAATAAGGAATAAGCAAATTAAACTTGTTTTTCTCTAGAGAAAAGTGTGCATACAGGGGGATTTGAGTCAGGAAGTAATTTATTTTTCTCCCCGTGGCAATATTTCAGTTGGGGATTTTGTTTGCCTTCCTCAGGATCAGTTAACAATTAATCCACATATTACAAGTATTAGAGGTGATCTAAAAAGGTTGAACATAATGGACTAAAAGGCTTTTTTTCCACACTCAATTACTAGCTATGTTTTGGAGACCTCTTGTAGGTATATTAAAGGACCACAGACTTTGGGAAGTTATGGATGAATGTTACTAGAAATTTTTAAATAATGTATGATTAGAATATACTGGAACATAAAATTTGGAAATCCATAGGTCCAAACATAGAAGTAACTCTTAAAATCCATCACCTTGAAATGGAAAGGTTTAAAGTCTCCAGTTCTCAACAACAAGCGTCATATTGTCTCATTGAAACGCATCCCCGGATGGGCAGTGGGCAGGGGAGATTAGCGTCTTTTACCGCACAGATGTCCATATATGGATCAAACAGGATAAAGCTAGGCACATCCTGAGTCACTCTGGCCCTCCTCTGTCCCAAGAAGTAGATCCGTCCATTGGCAGAGCCACAGCCCATGAAGAACTTGCGGTTTAAACATTCAACATCCAGCACTGTCCATTCCTCTGTGCCAAGGTCAAACCGAAGCGCCTGCCCTCCCATGGTATACAGGATTCCATTAAGGATGGTAGCACAGAGGTCATACCTAGGAGAAAATCTATAATCAGCTTAAAAGGACATTGATAGCAGACATTGTAAATCTTAGTACAAAAAGTGATTAATAAAACTTAACACCAGTATTTATCAAAATCATTCAGCCACAAAGCTCTGTTTGGTCTCATGAAGAATTGGAGAAAGCATTCCCAAATCCCCAGCCTTGGGGCCTTAGACTCGGTTGGGGTCTAAATAAGTGCTGTCTTATTTTTCATACAACTAAACAAGTCATATAACAAAGAACAATTCCAAACAATTGATCAATAAAATGTGCTAGCCTGATTTTACACTGAACACACTAATTGGACTGGATTCAGCACAGACACACTCAACACACTCAGACTAGACTGATCAAACACACTGGGCACAATTACTGCATTTGGATTAGACAGAGCACACACACTGGACACACTCATTGCATAAGTCTGAGCACACACACTGGACACACTCATTGGATAAGTCTGAGCACACACACTGGACACACTCATTGGATAAGTCTGAGCACACACACTGGACACACTTATTGGATTAGACTGAGCACACACACTGGACATGCTCATTGATTTGGATTGAGCACATACAGGAAAAACTAAGTGTACTGAACTGACACACAGTATGTTCTGGACTAAGCCCATACGCTGGACATAGACAAAATGTAGACCATATTAATTGTGGGTTTATCATAGTGCTTGAGAAGATTTAAGCAAAATACTTAACCCTTTAGTTCACCTAGCCCCTCATTAATTATTTTGTGTACCTTGGCATTGGTGAGTAAGTAAGGATGTTCCATTCATTTGTCACTGTGTTCAGTCTCTGCACTCCACTGTACACGTCTCCATTCTCATCGCGACCACATATGACATAGATGTAGGTGCCCATGCCCGTAACTGCTGCCCTTTCCACAGGTCTGTTGAGAGGGCTTTGACTATCCCACTGCATCTCAACTAGGTCCAGCCTCTCCACATCACCAGTCACACCTTCATCTGTGGTCCCACCTATCACATAAAGATGCAGTCCAACACCAACAGAGCAGTGGCAGTTCCGAGACATTTTCATGGGTGGCCCTTCAGTCCAGGAATTTAAGGAAGAGTCATATATAAGCACCCAGTCTATACTGTACCATACAAAGTCTCCACGAAAAAAACCACCAGTCACAATCACAAGATTACCTGTAATATGAGTAAAGATAAAAAGTGTGTAAGCAGTGATATATTGACACAGTTAGCCTATTTTCCTGTTGCCTAACACCTGATCACATATATTGAATGGAAACTAAAAAGAAAAAATATTTATTAATAAATAAGGTAAATAACACCACTGTTAAAACAACATCTCAAATATGGGACTAGAGCTATATATATCTAAATTTAGAGTGATAGGAGCAATCTATGAGGGGATACCTCCTGTATGGAAGGCTTAACAATATGTAAGAGCCACAAAACTTGCTGTAAACCCTAGAATAATATTCCTGAATTCATAAGGGCAATGATATTGCCTGCAGTGCTTGCTCAGCCTTCATACTCTAGTGCAGGGTTGTCCAAGTTCGGTCCTGCTGGGCTGCACACAGGTCTGGATTTGTGGATTTCCTTTATGTGCACTGATGAGTCCATTAGGATGACTAAAGAAATGATAGTCTCACCTGGGTGCAGCACGGTGATCCTCAAATCCAGGCCTGTGTGCGGACCAGCAGGACCGAACTTGGACACCCCTGCTGTAGTGCAAGTCATAAATGAGGCTGCAATGTAAACTATGTTGCAACGTTAAGTGCTACAGTTATAAGAAACAATGTGGTAAACAGCATAGTATAGCCTAAGATTGCACAATAATTATTAACACTTACATGTCTAAAAAATATATTTCACTATTGTGACATTTAGGCAGTGTAGTATATAGTTACATAGTAATTGAGGTTGGAGAAATCATTTACGTCCATTAAGTTCAACCTTTTTAGGTCTCCTCTGATCTGCAATACACAGATTCATTATTGTTAATTGATACAGAGGAAGGCAAACAGAAAAAAAGTGATCAGACTCCTCCCTGGATCAATACTCCCTCTCTAATTATCCAGGATAGCCCCGAATGCCCTTTTCATTCAAAAATATATACAATCCCTTTTTACAGTTATGTATCAAATCCACTGTCACCACCTCCTTTGGTAGAGAATTCCACAGATTAACCACCCTTGCTGTGAAGAACCCTTTTCTTTCTTTAAGGTGGAATCTTTTTACTTCTAACCTCAAGGGATGTCTTCTTGTCAGTTGAAAACCTCTTGGCACAAAAAGCTCCCTTGACAAATCTTTATACTGACCCTGGATGTATTTATATAAGGTAATCATATCTCCTCTTAGACGCCTTTTTTCTAGAGAAAATAAGCTTTATTTGGCTAGTCTTTCACAATTCAGCCCTCTGTTCCCCCTTATTAGTTTTGTTGCCCTTCTCTGTTCTTTTTCCAGCTCTAAAAAGTAATTTTTTGTAGTGGTGCCCAAAATTGTACTCCATATTCCAAATGAGGGTGTACTAGAGATTTGTATAGTGGCAGAATTATATTTGCTTCCCTTACTTTTATAACCTTCTTAATACATGCTAATATTTTACTTGCCTTTGCAGCTGCTGCTTGGCATTGAGCACTGTTACCTAGGCGGTTGTCCAAAAGTACTCCCAAATCCCTTTCAATATCTGATACAGAATTAAATATAAAATTAGCACTATCTGAACCTGTCCTGTAACTCTCCAGTGAGAAAGTTTCATTAGATAGTGGAGCTGTTTGAAAATGGTCAAGAATCAAAATAAAGCCAAACCATGGTTGAAATAAAGCTAAAAACAAATTATCAAAGACCACTCTGTTATTTTTTCAGTTGTATCTTTATCATTATAAAACTAGCGACTTGCCCATCAAAAAATAAGGCAGGTAATGCTGTTTGCCATACAATTTAAGGCTTTTAGTCCTCTGAGTACCTTCGGCGCTCATTCGGAGCCTCTCCCCTCGTGTACTTTTGTTCCTCTGAGCACCCTCGGCGCTCATTGCGAGCCTCTCCCCTCATGTACTTTTAGACGTCTGAGCACCTTTGGCGCTCATTGCAAGCCCCGCGCTCAGGGCCTTCAGTGCTCATCACGTGACTCGCAATGAGCGTCTTTGGTGCTCATTGTGAGCCTCTCCCCTGCTTTTTTTACATATAAATATATTTTTTTTATAATAATTAATTAATTAATTAAATAATAAATTAATATACTTTACCTATTTGTAATTAATATATCCAGCAATCAGTATCCTGAAGAGCTAACAATCTCTTTGGATTTTTGTCCAGTCAGACTGTCATCACCTGAGGAGAAAGTGTCAGCAGTGTGGCAAGTGTGCCCTATATATAGGCTGAGTGCGCTAGACAGAACTGTTGGTTTAGGCGGAAAGTTGCCATTTCAGAATCATAAGATGTAGATTTGCAACTTGGTGTTGTAAAATGGCGGCTATATTCTATGTGTTACATGGCTTGCAAGCATTTTCCATGCCTTTTAACTGTGTATTTTTGTACCTCGTACATCCCTGGCAAAGTCGTGCGTGCCTGGCGGTGTTTTGCACACTTCGTAGTCGTGTAGCCTCGTTTTCATTTTTTTCGGCAGGCTTTTTTTTTCTTGCTTAGGTGATTTTCAGGTTCCGAAACTCCTCAAATTCGACTTTCATTTGCGTGCAACCTCACTGGCAGATGTCGTGGCTGTCCCTCCATGCTGTGTGTGAATTTTTCTTTAATGTTTTTTTTTGTGTGTTTTTGTTGTTTTTGGATGTAGGCGTTTCGGCAGGTTAACTTCGTATTTTTGCGACCTCGGAATTATTTTTTTCTAAAGCCCCACGGCGTGTTTTTTTTTTCAAAGTTACACTTTTCTCCGTTGTTTTTTACTGTGAGTGAGGCGCTGTAGAGCCTCCACCTCCGCAAATGCGGACACTCGCTTCGCGAGGTCTGCATTTGCGGCCTGCAATGAGCCTTCATCTCATTGCAGGGGATGTTGGAGCCTCCACCTCCGCAAATGAGGAACGCAGTTCTTGCGAGCTTGCAAAGCGTGATGACGACTCGCAGTTTTACAACTATTATATGTGATAAGATTCTCTATTTATCCAGAAAAGGGACCAGATGTACTAAATGGATGAATGTTGGAAAAACTCTTGGGTATATGTACTTATAATTAACATCTGCAAGAGTTCTCCGGCACGTCACTCTTTAGTATATATGGTCTGATATGTCACCTTTGCGGAGGTAAAGGCTCCCGCGTCGGCTGCAATGAGCCGCAGTCTCATTTCAGGCCGCAAATCCGGACCCTCGCAAAGCGAGGGGCCGCATTTGCGCAGGTGGAGGCTCTACGGCGACCTCACAACCCCTTACAAATGACCACACAAGCGTGAGTTTAAAAAAAAACAACAAACACACAATGACTAACTACGGACTTACACAAAAAAATATGAGCCGCAGGACTAAGAAAAAAAACATTACGGACTCGCAAAAATACGACCTTAACGGACAATCCGCGCACAGAGGAAAACATTAAAAAACACAAAAACACACAAAAATAAAATAAAAACCTTACCCACACCAAGGGGGGACACCCAGGACCTCTGCAACACTGCTTAAACCTCGATTTCAGTCAAATTTACAAAGTTTACACACTCGAAAATCCTCTAAGCGAGAGAAAAAATGTCCGCCGAAAAAAAACGAAAACTAGGTTACCCTAAAGCTGCTAAATACTACAAACCAAATACAGCTTTTACAAAAACCCGTATGACCTACAACATACACCATTAGCAAGGACGATTCATCATACAAACCCGCCTACCACATACACATTCACGGCCATTTTACAACACTAACTTAGACAATGCGGAAGTACACAGCTACACAAACGGTTTCTCCTCGCGCACGCAGCCTATTTACACTACACACTGCACTCATTGCTGACACTTACACCTCGGCTCCACAACACTACAAATCTACATTGTATGCTGCAGGAACATCAAAGCAGATTATCAGCTCTTCAGCACAATGCTTCCTGCATATATTACTTACAAATAGGTAAAGTATATTAATTTATTAATTTATTACTTATTTAATTAGCATCAAAAAATACATATACACACAAAAAAAACTACACAATTGCAATAAACGCAAAAGACATTTACTGCACGCCTCACAACGAGCGCCAACGTTGCTTATTGCACACAAACTACACCAGGGGACAGCCTTGCAATAAGCGCAAAAAGCAGATCAGCGACGACAGCAAAAGCGCCAATGATAAAAAAAATATACAACAACTAAGAGGCTCGCAATGAGCACCAAAGGCACTGAGCACGAGGCTCGCAATGAGCGCCGAAGGATCTCTGCCCAACAAAAAAATGTATGTCTGTGGCAAACAGCATTACCTGCCTTACAATTTTATTGCCCCGTCATTTTTGACGGGCAAGTCACTAGTAGTATATTTTTAGAATGGTATAGAAGAAAGGGAAGCAAATATAATTCTGCCACTATACAAATCTCTAGTACGCCCTCATTTGGAATATGGAGTACAATTTTCGCACCTCTTCATGGAAAGGACATTTTAGAGCTGGAAAAGGTACAGAGGAGGGCAACAAAACTAATAAGGGGAATGGAGGGGCTAAGTTTTGAAGAAAGACTAACCAAATGAAAATAATTTACTCTAGAAAAGAGGTGTCTAAGAGGAGATATGATTACCTTATATAAATACATCCAGGGTCAATGCAAGGCTTTGTCAAGTGAACTTTTTGTGCCAAGAGGTTTTCAAACGATAAGAGGACATCCCTTGAGATTAGAAGTAAAAAGATTTCACCTTAAAGAAAGAAAAGGGTTCTTAAATGCTTTACTTAAATTCTCTACCAAAGGAGGTGATGACAGCAGATTAAATAGGGATTGAATATACTTTTGAGAGGGCATTCAGGGTTTTTTTCCATTTTGAGACAATTGGCAAAGTTTCACTGTTTTTTTTTCTGTTTGCCTTCCTCTGAATGAATTAACAATTCATCTGCATATGGCAGATCAGAGGAGATCTAAAAAGGTTGAACTTGATGGACTAAAGTCTTTTTTCAACCTCAACTACTACTGTATGTAACTATGTAACAGTTGGTATTATTTGCTAGTTTTAGAGAGGTACAGTGGTACCTCGGGTTACATCGTTAATCCGTTCTGGACAGTATAATATGGTATAACAGTATAATATGAGGTAGCGTTTCCCATAGTAATCAATGTAAATTCAATTAATCTTTTCCGGACACCAGATTTTTCACATTTTAGTTTTAACTGACGGCCTTGTTTTTAGATACAAACCCTTAAACTAAACAAACATTAATAAACAACAATAATTACACTAAATAACTTAGAGGGCCCAAATGGGATGGTGGGGATGTACAGGAGGAAAACGAGGCCACAGGTTATTGCTTGGAACTTTGGCTCTTATAGGCACAGGCTGCTCACACTGGCTCATAGGTACAGGCTGTGCACACTGACACATAGACACAGGCTGGGCACAATGGCTGCTACAGGCTGGGCACATTTGCTGCTACAGACTGGGGTACATAGGCTGCTACACACAATGTGAAGAAGTGAACCGTAAGCTACTTTCCCAAAATAACTGGATACTCACATGTAATGTTTAAGTGGGGTGGAATATGAGGGACCATTTCTCTAACAAGATTCAATGTGGAGGAATGAACTGAGGGGAAAAGTTTGTTAATTTGGGGTGTACTAGCCTAGAGGGAAAGAAAATTAAGGTGGAACAAACTGGCATGGAGGAGGAAGGAGGACAATAAATTCTTTAAAAATTGGTTTCTACATTAACATTGATAGTTATTTAAAATAACATCTAGAAAAAAATTGACCACTGTGGTTCTTTAATGGAGCAGAGATGAATGAGTAAACAAAGGAAATGTACTGAGATGGAAAGATAATGTTTTCTGTATATAATGGAAGCTTTAATGGAGTGAAGGCAGATGTACTAGGGGCATAGTGTAATAAGGAGGGATCAGAGATAAATGTGTATGGGGAAGGAATTAGAAAGAAAATGAAATGTGAGGGTAAGTGTACATATCATTGGGTTTATCTGTGTATATATACATTGGTAAACCTCTCTAGTATGATAATCAATATAGAAGGTGTGAAGTTGTAATCTAAAGGATGTTGCTATATGCTGATAAGTACTGTCTCATTGAACTGTACTGTGTTACTCAAGACACTGGGAACCACTACTCTAGTACATCCTTACCAACACAGCCAGTTGACATGATCAAGAGTTACCTACTGTTGCCACTGCATACTGGGTGAGGTTTTTACGTTGCAGTGGTGTGCAGGTTCTCCAAGTGGAGGTCTTTGGTAGATATACGTAGAGCTCCTGATGCTCCTTTTCGTGCTTCCCCCCTATAACATACAAGTTCTCATAAGTTCTGCTAGTGGTCATTGACTCATCCATTGTGCTCCATGCCACAGGGGGCTTTGTATTCAATGTCTGTACCATTCTAGTATAGACGTCCTGTCCTCCTGTCCTCTGACTCCTCCTGACTAGAGTATCAAGGAAGGAGAGGCTTAGAAAGGATGGTCTAACCAGTGACACCAGCTCTTCAAAGTACTGTTCTCTAGCAGAGTCTGCCATGACCCACTTCATTACAGCCTCAAAAACCAGGTCCTCCTTTAAGACAAAAAGTTCACCCGTCTGCAGAATTTCCACAAGAGTTTCCTTTTCAAGTTCATAAAATTGTCTTTCCTCACTGTACATCAGGTCAGTTAAGTGAGTGAGAGCCACGTTTAGAGCAAACTCATATAGCTCTGGACAGTAAAATTGCTGTGAGTACGACATCATGCCTAAGCAATTTGAGACTCGTAACTCACTTGCTAGGTATCCCACACAAAATTTCTTGGCTCGTTGTAGGTCAAGAAAGTCTGCAGCTTCCAGGAGGTCGGTGACATTCAGTCTGTTTAAATCCATTGTGCCATTTTGGGTAAAGCTCAATAGGGTTTCAAACGACCTCTCAGCAATGCCTTTTAGACAGATACGATGCTGAGTACTTTCCTTAAATCCACCATAAAACAGAGAATCAAAATATCTACTCTGTTCAGCCAGAACAGATCTATCCACTTGGAAGAGTTTCTGTCCAACTTCAAGAATGGCATCAGTCAATGGATCCATTGTACAGTTAACTAGAATGTCTTTAGCTGTATGTGATCACTAGTCATTTAATAACATTATGAGCCACTGAATTGCATAATGAGGTTTGGCTGGATATAGATGGACTTCCATTAGCTAAACCCTATAGCTGGGATCACAATGCTGTCAAGGGCAGTGCAAGGAAGTCCCCTTTTTTCCTACTTTTTACTAGTTAATCTTAACAGAAACTAAAACAGCCAGTTACAGGAAATGCTGTCAAAATAAGGTTGAAATCAACATTAAAAAAAAACAGGGAAAATGTAAAAATTAAAAACACAATAAAAACATTTTCTTAAATCTACATACAAATATTTTTTCTGTGTTGTAAATAAAAAAAACTATTATGTAAAGCAACTGTAGGAAAATTATATATTTAAAAGCATTAAATGTGGACTGTTGAAGAGACGTTAGTTTTGGCAATGTTCTGCCCAGATGCTATTTAGAGTAACTTATTTCTATGGCTGACTCACAGTTTACTATCAGAGCATGTGATCCTTAATGACTTTAAATGTGTTTCCTCTTGAGATATCCTGAAGGCATTTTCTTCTTGTAGAAGCTGATACAGAATTTCTGGATCCCCAATGTTAATCCTGCTGTTGTTGTGCTGGAATCATAATGCAGTCCTTCTGTAGAGGAGTTTACATGTTTAATATTCAGCTGTTCCTAAAATAGCTGGCTCTGCTGCTCAGCCTCTGCGCCTGTCCTTCAATCCACTGGGAGACTGCCCTTACCATACCCATGAAATGCTGGGGGAGGAAAACACCAATAGAAATAATGAGTTACATGGGCAGGCCTAAGCAGGCACAAATTAATTTAAGATAAATTCATTAAAGATTGGGATTAAGTTAAAGGACCATGATTGTTTTGGAAGCTTGTGAAGTATGTAACATAAATCATGAGCATATAAATATTTTAGAGAAAGTGCTTTATGTGACTGACTCTTCTTGTGACATGGGAATTCCATCTAGAACTACTAATCTACCTGTAGCTTGAGAGGCAGTGTTCTCCTACTGGGGCTTATTTTTCTATTGAGTTCCATTGTTAAGGGTTTATGGAAAGTAGTAATCTTTCAACAGAAACAGGTAGAGAGCTTATCTGAATCCATGGATACTATCACTCTGCCCAGGTTTCATGTTATGGCCAAAGAAAAATAGCTGCTTCCATTATTATTATTATAATCACTTATTTGTAATGAGTCCACATATTTTGTACTGCTGAACAGGGTTTATGTACAAGGCAAAAACTATTTTAAAACATTGTAAAATAATGGAGGGCCCTGTCTTTGAGCTTAAAATCAAATGCACACAGTGCTTTCCCAAAGCATCTTACAAGATTGAAAACTTTAAAAATTAAAGCAAAATTGAATACAATACCGTAATTACAAATCGAAAGTTGTATTTATTTATTTGGTTCCATGTAACAATAGTTTACATATTATAAAGAGGATAGTGTAATATGGCAATTCTATGATTCTATGTAGGTGCAAAGTGACCACATGACAGCATTTTAATGGAGTAAAGGGTCAGTACATGTAGTTGTAAAGTGACCTGATAGTGACATGTTTAAGGGCTGAAAAAAGGTCAGTATTATTTAGGTATATAGGGACCTAATGACAGTGACATATTTAATGGTGGTGCAAAGTGACCTAATTATTATTATTATCCTATATTTGTATTGCGCCAACATACAGCACTATACCTAGGTTAAGTACAATACAGAAACAGCCTAATGAAGGTAAAAGGTCAGTCCCATGTTGGAGCAAATTGACCTACTGACCTTGACATGCTGAAGGATCACATCCATGTGACAAATGTTTGCATCAGTGCCAATTAGAGTTGCAACAGCTGAGCAATAGTCTTGTGGCATTTGTGGGTAAAATATTATATATATATATATATATATATATATATATATATATATATATATATATATATATAGTCTACTTTAGTCTACTACATAGACTCATTTTCCAGGTGAAGGGTTAACCATTTTCCTTTTACACACAAGTAAGGTGATAAATAAGGCCTAATAAATGATACATGAGCCAGGGCAAATCATTTAAAAGGCCCTGAGAAGCAAATATAGAAATGTCTCAAGACAGATAATGTTAAAAATTATGCACTTATACTAAATCCTTCATTGTTTTAACCACACTCTAACAACAGGTGCAAGATAACACACAATGGGCTATTCTAAAACCAAAAATATTTGGCCAGACTATCTAGACCAAACGTCATTATTATTTCATTTTAAAACATGGAGCGAGGCTTCTCCCTTGCTTTGAGAACGTCAAACACCACTCCACCATATATACATTATAATGATGCATGTACATACAAATATAGCGGGAGGCTATTGCAACTGGCTGAACAGAACCCTGTAACTGGGAGTGGGTAAAAAGCAAAGGGTTTATCTAATAAGACAAAGAGAGACTCAAGGCTTTTTCTGTCTGTTGCTCTGGCTTCTCTGTCAGTCAGTCACTCTCTGGTATAAACTTCTGCCATTTTCTCTTTACTCTGTGATTTTCATTATATCTATCTCGACTACAAATCCTTCCTAATAAGAATACCAAAAGGACTTACTTCTAAATAAATTAAGGAGTAGTCCTATCCATCAAGGGTCTCCCCGCTAACTTCATACAGGGTAATGTTTAATTACAAGTTTCTATCATTACATTAAGAACAAAATTGAAACCGTTCAGGTACAAACATTCTGTGACAACTCATAGGGTGGATACAACCTGAAATAAGGTTTTGGGGGTCATTTGTTCAGACATGAAACCGTGATTGTTTTCCACTTAGGTCTAGTCTATTAAAAACAGACTGATTGCTTTGATAAATTAAATGTAATCATTTGTGTTATAAAACCCTTTATTAAATAATCTAATACCTATATACAAAACCTATTTAGTTTGCCTTAAAAATACATTATAACCTAAGTAGTTTCATTTACTACTAGATATTTCTATATTCTGGCTGCCAAATGGGTGTTTACACCTGATTTTGCTATTTACTGCTTTCATAGAGTAACATACTATATCACTGAATATTAATGTCAAATATATTGTATGGAATAGACATCTGTTTATCCAAGCTCAATAAGATATTATACACTGCTTATTGATTACTATATTGAACTATCAGAATAAAATAGATTCTTATCCAAACATTTATAAGGATTGTAATGAACATCTCATTGATTTAATATTGTGATCAATCTGAATATAGACTTCATAAACTTAGATACATCCAATCGGTTTTCTTGATTTTGCTATTGCTTCAATAAACGCTATTATGCATAAGACATATACTGGTCTATAAATTGATAATTGAACTCAAGAAAATACATTAATCTATACATTGTAATAATTGTGTCATATCCAAATAGCATGACAATAGCATTTACCATGGCAGTAATTTGGAAGCTGTGTCTATCAGTGCAGAACCTTTTACTAAGTATTAGTTACGAGTGAAAAGCTTTCCAGAGTTAAACCTCTTTTTATCAAGTCAGAAGCAATACTCAGAGAGTGGACAGCCCGAAGACGGACAGGCTGAATGAAGGAGATATATTTAAAATATTATTTACACTAGCAACTTGCCCGTCAAAAATGACGGCAATAAAATGTGAATCCTGATAATGCTGTTTGCCACACAATGGGAGACTCTCCCCCTCTACTTTACTGGCCTCGCGATGAGCGCCTTTGGCGCTCATCACGGGCCTGACCATGAGCTCCTTCGGCGCTCATTGAGAGTATCTCCCTCTGTCTACTTCCTCCCTTGTGTCTCATTTCTCCCCCTCCTCTCCCTCCCTTGTGTCTCCTTCCCCCCCTGTGTCTCCCCCCCCCTGTCCTCCCATGTCTCTTGCCCCCGCTCCCTCGTGTCTGTTCACCCCCCCCTCCTCTCCCTCCGCTGTGTCTCTCCCCTCCTCTCCCTCCCCTGTGTCTCTCCTCCCTCCCCTGTGTCTCTCCTCCCTCCCATGTGTCTCCCCCCTCTCCTCTGTCTCCCCTCCTCCTCCTTTCTCTCTCCTCTTCTGTCTCTTCGCGCCGCAATGCCCCGCCGAGCGCACGGATTGAAGCGCATGCGCGTGCCCCGCCGCAATGCGCATGCACGGCCCTTTGCGGCAATCGTAGTTGTCAAACTGCGATTTGTCGCAAGCGTGACGACGAATCGCAGTTTGACAACTATTATATGTGATTGCACATTCAAAAATAGTTACTATTTTCAGTGCATGATACCTACCTACCTCTACCTTCTATTATGGCCAGTTAGAAATAGAAAGTATTGTATTTACAGTAACTGAAAATATATAATTCCCCCTCATTGTTACAACCCTTCTCATAATCACAATCTATGCCTCATTTAAGTATAATAGAATACATTAAAATGTATGTAATTTGTATTATTTCACTGTGTTTGTACATTTCTCCTGACATCTCTCACAGCACTACACACAGCACTACATTTTAAGTCTTCATAAAATAAGATACTTATTTGTCAAGCATGTACCAAACTAATCAAATTAGTAGTGGTGTAATACATGAGCAAAATACATTTTTGAGGGGAACATCTGAATTTTAAGACTTTTTATTAGTATAGAATCTATTCTCTGTTTCTTTATATAACATTCTCAGAGCTGATTCATAAGGGTGTGTGTTTTGGCTATCAATGGAGGGAGTGGTGCAGAAGGTGGGAACAGAGAGTCCTTGTTAAGATTGAATACTATTGGACACCACAGCCTCCCCCTCACTGGCCCAAAAGAAGACTCCTTGCTCCAGGAAATGCAACCATATTTCTCTTGAAATGTAAATGCTTCTCTCACACACACAACTTTTTTCTAATTAAAAGCTGTATGACTTTTTCCTGCTTTATTATGCTCTTTTTAGACTCAAAATTGTTTTTTTACATACAAACTAATAAGGGGAATGGAGGGGCTAAGTTATGAAGAAAGACTAACCAAATTAAACTTATTTTTGCTAGAAAAAAGGCGCCTACGATGGAATATGATTACCTTATTTAAATACATCCAGGGTCAGTATAAAGATTTGTCAAGTGAGCTTTTTGTAGCAAGAGATTTTCAACTGACAAGAGGACATCCCTTTGAGGTTAGAAGTAAAGATTCCACCTTAAAGAAAGAAAAGGGTTCTTTACAGTTAGGGTGGTTAAACTGTGGAATTCTCTACCAAAGGAGGTGGTGACAGCGAATTCGATAGACCACTTCAAAAAGGGGTTAGATATATTTTTGAATAAAGAGGGCACTCAAGGCTATCCTAGATAACTAGCGAAGGAATATTGATCCAGGGAGAAATTTGATCGCCAGTTTCTGGGGTCAGGAAGGAATTTTGCTTTTTTTCCCCTTATGAGACAATTGGCAAAGTTTTAATGGTTTTTTTTTTTCTGTTTGCCTTCCTCTGGATCAATTAACAATAATAATAAATAGTCCACATTAGAAAGATCAATAGAGATCTAAAAAGGTTGAACTTGAGGGACTAACTCTTTATTCATCCTCCAATACTATACTATATTAATTAATAACTAATCCGCATATTGCAGATCAGAGGAGATCTTAACAGGTTGAACTTGATGGACTGAAAGTCTTTTTTCAACCTTAATTACTATGTAACTATGTAACATAGTGCAGTGGTCCTTTAAATTTAATTTGCCTCCCTTTTATACTGTAAATACAATTCCTAATGCTGCTCCAGAGGGAGCCATTTCATCCACTGCATTGCGCTAGATCATAGGTTCTCAAACTTTTGTTACCAACGCTGCCTTTACAAAACAAAACATTTTTTAACGCCCCCTATTATGACAGTTTTCCTGTTCAAGCCATCTGATATTTGCAAAAAGTAATGGCCAATACATGCTTCATCCTGGAAACTGCTATTACTATATCGATTTTGATTAAATGTAGCACATATAAAAAGATTGGTACTTGTTGAGACTTTTCTGCTGCGCAGATGGACTAAATTAGCCAACCCACTGCAGCCCCCCTAGAAGGCTTCAGCGCCCACTGGTGGGCGGTCCCGCCCACTTTGGGAACCTATACACTAGATGATGTACAGAATAAGGAATCCCACCTGTCCACCTCCATACTCAGGATGGTGCTTATATTAGTCACTCACATTCAGCATTGTGTTTTTGTTCTAGAATAGAAAAAAGGCAAAGAGGGAGAAAAAGGCAGGAAAAGCATGGCCTGACAAAGATGATGTGGGTGCAGAAGGTATGTCATGCTTCTGCTAATATAGGAGGGAGAGAGGCTGAGTATAGACATGGAGGTGGAGAAAATGTGGAGAAGGCAACTGTGTACTAATGTAGTGTGTTATGGAATAAAAGATAGCAGCTTCAGTTTGTTCGTATATGGTGTTGCTAACACTGCTGTTTTATTTTTCATCTCCTATGAGATGTTTTCTGTTGTCTTACATTATCCAGTGGTGTTTCTGCCCTAGGCCTAGGCCAATTTTCAATGGGATGCCTAAAGGTGCTGATGTAACGTCATGCAATAATGTGTGCATATGCACAATGTGTCTATATGCTGTGACATTTCTATCTCAAGCGTACCTGTCACTTTCGGACATACTGTTTATATACATAAATAGTCAAACCTTCATGATTTGGGATATCCCATGGGCCAATGAGTAGTAGTAACTTGGCCTAGGAGGACACACATATCTGAATGGGTCTAGAGCATAAAACATAAATAGGCGACGACATGTTTTTATTAAATGTTTCCTTCCAAACAATTCAGTGTTTGAAAGAATCTATGAAGGCTGTGGTTATGTTGTTTTGTAAGTTCCACCTAAACATGCATTTATTTTCAAGACTACGATTATAGAAGATTCCCCCTCTGGATCGCTACCTTTTCGCAGTGAAGGGGCTTGTGCACTTCAATGAAGCTGTGAGCATGTAGGGTCACCCAAGATTAGCAGGTCATATCAGAGGTCAGACAAATTGCAGTCCACTGCAGAAGGAACTGGCAACCCACTTCAGTATCTTTGCCAAGAAAACCCCATGGATATGCAAAATCAGACACAAGATATGCCTGGCATGCTGCAGTCCATAGGGTCACAGTGTTGGACCCGACTGAATGATTAACAACAACATTACAGAAGATTAACTATCTTTGTGAAAATTATGAAACTTGACTAGTTTGCCAATTGCTCTTCCATGTTTGTAGGGAGAGGAAGCTGCCATTTTAAGTTTCATTTCAATAACTAGCACTTAGAAGCACAGAGCCAGTCACACTGCAGCTAACTAAAGTGTGAGTTGCATTAATGTTACCATGTTCTTCAGGAGTTTACAGCACCTAACAAACATAGGGATGGGAAATGAATTCATATTTATGTGATGTGGATGCAGTCATATGAAAATGTCACCCTTACTTTTGTTCTGCAGATATTAGCATTTATAGGCTAGGTCATATATTAAAACTTGAAAGAGAAAAGTGCCCTTTTATAGTGCACACCTGCTAATCCCAATTTGTTTGAGAGACCTAAATATTTAATAAAACTTTTAATAACTTCATAAAAACCTTAAAAATATATTTAGACGTAGCATAATTAAACAGCTATTGTATAGATATCCAAACCCATTTTCTTTTTGTCCTAGTTGATATATTATGTGAGCTCCAGTTAATCTAGCCTTCACATGCCATGATGTAGTCCAGGGCTGGGCTAGTTCAGTCTTGGAGAGCCCCACCCAGGGCAGGATTTGAGGATATCCCTGCTTCGTACTGATGAGGCAATCGCTTCTTCAGACTTCCTGATTGACTCACCTGTGGACAGAAACTATATTCTCAAATCCTGGCCTATGCGGGACTTTCCAGGACTGAACTTGCCCACCACTGATGCAATCAAATCAATCTGCACAATTTTTCTCTCCCTCAGCTCAGGTACAATAAAGATGTTTAATGTAATCTGGTGTTCTTCAGCATCCTACCTGGACCGTTTATGAGAGGATAACAAGTAAATGCCCCCCCCCCCCCTAAAAGGTCACAAATCAAAAAATGTCAATCATGTTAAAAACATATTTTTGTAAAAAAAATAAGTGATCTGTAGTGTAAAAAATGCATTAAAGTTGGGTTGGCTTGTTTTCTCTGCAGACAGGCAATGAGCCTTATGGGTGCCTGGATAGCAATAGTACTGAGAACTTCTTCCCAATTGTTTAAAATGTAAAGGTTATAAGAAAACACCACTCACAGCGACTCCATGACTTTGTGTTTACACTTTCTTTGAATTCACGTGTAAGAGAAAAGTGGAGCAAACGTTTATCCGATTCGCTAAATTTTCTTAAATGAACATAATTTTCTAAGCACAAAAAATGTAATATATAAAACAAACTCTTTTAAGTACATAGGCCCTCATTCAATTGCAATTTGCCCAATTGAATAGGGGTCTAAATAAGCACATGGCATATTTTTTGAAAGAAGTTTTTAGTTAGTAAACATCTATCCAAAAGCAAGGTATTCACTAACTAAAAACTTATTTGAAAAAAATATGCTATGTGCTTATTTAGAGCCCTAATCAATTGGCCAAATCGCAATTGAATGACGGCCATAGTAATTAAGGTTGAAAAGAGACTTTCAGTCCATCAAGTTCAACCTTTTAAGATCTCCTCTGATCTGCAATATGCGGATTAAATATTAATTACTTAGTTGTTCATTTATTATCAATTATTTTATTCTTTAATTATTAATCCAGAGGAAGGCAAACAGAAAAAAAAACAAGTGAGACTTAGCCAGTCGTCTCAAAGGTACATGAAATAATGTTTTAGATTAGGGGTCCTCAAACTTTTTAAACAGGGGGGAGTGTCCCTCAGACATGGTTGGGGGCCGGACTATAGTTTGAAAAATATATGAACAAATTCCTATATAGTATATATATATATATATATATATATATATATATATATATATATATATATATATATTTATATATATATATATATATATATATCTCCCTCCCTTCTCCCTCTTCTGCTCCCCTCCATTCTCCCTCTCTTTTCTATCTCTTCCTCCCTCTCCCCATGTCTCTCTCTCTTTTTTCTCTCTCCATGCCTATATCTCCCTCTGTCCATCTCCCTTTTTATTTCTTCCTCCATCTCTCCCTCCCTCCTTATCTCTTCCTCCATTTATCTCCCTCCCTCTTCTCGTTCTCCCTTATCTTACCCTCTCTCCCTCCCATCTCATCCTCACTCTGTCTTCCTCTCACTCTCTCATACTCTCTCCCTCTTTTTCTCTCTCCATTCCTATCTCTCCTTTCTCTCTCTGTCCATCTCCCTCCTATCTTTTCCTCCCTCACCCCCCCTCGTCTGTCTGTCTCTCTACCTCAACTCCCCCTCGTCTGTCTGTCTCTTTCTGTCCCTCTACCTCACACCCCCTCTGTACACACAAGTGGCAAAAAGGCTGTATATATCAATTATAATTAAGAAACACCTTTTTTGTAAAAATGTTTTGTCTATTTTCAAGCAAAGTTCTGCAAATCGTCACTTCAGTTGTGCACTAATGTAGTTTTTGTACAATTTAGAATATAGCCCGTAAAAGATAAAATACTACAAAAAGGCAGCTAAACTACAAAACACGTTTTAAGGCCAAAAAATAAATAAAAACATCCCAACACTTGAGCAAAAATTAGACAATTTATGATAGAAATAAATGCAAAAGTGAATAAAACAGCATACGTCTGCTATCAAAAAAAGTTTTGAGTCATTTTACATTAAAAAGGAAAAAAAAAAAAAATGAAACAAAACATGATCTTCAACTTGAAGTTTCATCCATTCCAAAGGAATCCAACCAGATGCACACCAGGCAATTAACCATCTTGCTGCTGAACAAAGGGGTTAGGGATCGCTTCCATGCCATCTTGAGGACAGATCAATACCACCGACGTCCCTCTGCAGACAACTAGTCCCAACTGCCGCGTGTCTTCTGTTAACTTGTATTGGTCATCTGGGTCTGGAAATGGAAGGAAAAGTTGTTACCACCAAAGCTGAAAAAGAATAATAATAATAATAATAATAATAATAATAATAAAGTATAAAAGCTTTGTATACTTGTGTTGTGGATTTACATTATATCATACCACAGCAAGTAGTTATTAGTTACAGACAGCAGATGACCGCTGTGTATTACACTGTATAAATAAATACTCTGTCTTCATTTTACAGTTACTTGTTTACTACTGTAGATGAATATAGGTCAATCACATATGTAGTTGTGAGCATGCGAGTTGTTGCTAACGCTTGCGGGCTCGCGATGCGAGGGCTGCAGGCGAGGGCCTTAGTTGCTGGCATGGCGCGCCAAAGGCGCCCCTTGCCAGTAACTGCGACCCTCGCAAACTTTACGTCGCAACACAAACACCACAACACACCAACTACGACCCTCGCAAACTTTACCTAGCAACGCAAACATGCAAGACACGTTAACACACATTACGACCTCGCAACACTCGGACGCAACTCGCGAACATTACAAAATTCAAAACACAATAAATACACACAGCACATACATAAAAAGCTTACCTACAGCAAGAGGGAGCATCCAGGACCTCAAAAAAGCAACTTACACCTTGATTTCACTCAAAATAAAAGAGTTTAGACACTAAAAAATTCGCTAAGCAACAGAAAAAATGGCCGCCAAACAAAACGAAAACGAGGCTACACACGCAAACACCATACGAGACACGTTAGCACACATTACGACCTCGCAAAAATCGTCCGTAACCCGCAAACTTTAAATCATTTAAAAACACAATAAATACACACAACACATACATAAAAACTTTACCTACAGCAAGAGGGAGCCTCCAGGACCTCAAAAAAGCAACTTACACCTTCATTTAAATCAAAATAAAAGAGTTTAGACACACAAAAAATAAAAAAATAAATAAAAATAAATAAATCGTTAAGCGAGAGAAAAAACAGCCGCCGAACAAAACGAAAACGAGGCTACAGCACTCTAAACACCACAAGAAACTCGCAAAACACCACAAAACACCTACGGATATTCCGCTACAGACGCATACCACACATTACCCGCCATTTTTACGCCAATGCGGAAGTACACAGCTACGCTAATGGTTTGGTCTTGCGCACGCACAGTATTACACTGCACACATTCATCACGCTTACACAGCAGCTCCACACCACTAATGCTGCAGCAACATCAACACACATTGCCAGCTCTTCAACACAATGCTTCAAAATAGGTAAAGTATATTTATTAATGTATTATATATTTCATTATTATATACCAAACAGCCTTACAATTTCATTGCCGTCATTTTTTGACGGGCAATTCTCTAGTACCAAATAAAAGGATGCACACTTTCTTATAACAAAACATCCCCATAAGAAAATAAAACATTACAGCAAACTATATTCATAAACATATTCACGTCTAGTAGATGTGGTTCCAACATCTCTTCATTAAGACACAAACAGCTACACAATTAATATACAGGTTAAAGTGGTATGAGTAAGAAGAAAAACATGTGAAATCCCTAATTTAAAAAGCTGGCCCGTGGCTCAATGTTAAAAATATGAAGATTGTGGCAAATGGCTATCTAAGTTCCTGGCAAATAGATGGGCAAGAAGTGGAGCAAGTGACAAATTGTATTTTCCCGGGATCCAAGATCTTTGCAGATGGTGACATGAGAGGTAAGTTATGGCAAGTCTGATCAAAACTGACACCACACTCAATCTCATCTCAGGCCCATAATGTTGCATCAACAAATGCAACCACAGTTCTCCAGAAACACAAGTGCCCCCCTACACACACAATTTCCATTTAAGTATCACGGAAGCCTTAAGGCACTGGCACTAAAATGATTTTTTTTCTAAAGTAAAAACTAGCTTTCTGAATTTTTCCTCCCCTAATTATGCTTTTAGCTAGATTCAATGTTTTAAAACAAATATATTTTTTCATGGTGCAGAAATGCTGGAAGTCAGTATGGTTGGTCAACAGTTGGTCCTAGGACTGGTATTGGTACCAAAAAACAAAAACATAAAATAAAATAAACTTTGTTTTGTCCTCAGGAACAAAGAGGGATGAAGACTGCATAAAATGTAAAAACCTACCAATACCATTAGTCACCGTTATAGATAAGTTATTGCTAAGCATATCTGCAGTTATGTTATTATTATCCTTTATTTATACTGCGACAACATATTCCATATGGGGTTTAAGTATAAGGCAAAAAAAAAAAAAAACAATTTACCAATTTTGCAAAAGAACATTCCAATGAGCACTGGAAGGTAACCAGCCCCAGATCTAAACAGTTGAGAGACACTACTTTAAGTCCCACAGTCCATACTCACCTCTCATATACTCTATGGTGCCATCCAACACAAGATTCAGAAGAGGGTCAAACCCTTTCAGGACACCACTTGCTAGGATTGGAAAAAAAAAAAAAAGTGAAGAGTGAGATAGATCCTACTGAAACAAATAAACCTCCAAATGTTAAACAATGTCTAATCCAAAAGGCACACTGCAATAACTATTAAAAAGGAAAAAAAAAAAAAAACCTCACAAATGGAAATCTGTTTACAATTAGCAAAAATGTTGTGTACTTGAATTTAAAATTGCAGAAACGTTTCCTTATCTAGTGTGAGATGAAACAAGATGCAGTTTCTCTATATTGGTATTTTGCCAGCCTGTTGATCACCATTAATTATTACAATTATATCAACATAACAAATCAATGCTTTGTTATATATAACTTGGGATGACTAGTCTTGATTGAATTTTTTTTTATAATATAGCGAACTAAAATGTTTGCCCTTTAGCTATTTAGCATTAGAAGGAGGCTTGGAGATAGCAATTGATTTATTATATTATTAGCAATTAAAGTGAAGGAAGGGGCCAGGGAGGAATTGTTCCCGCTTATCAGACACTTTGCAATGGAGTTTGTGTTTGTTTGTCTTCCTTTGGATCAATTAACAAATTCAGCAATTACATGGATCAGAAGAGATCTAAAAAGGTTGGACTTCATGGACTAAAAATTACTTTTTCAACCTCAATTACTATGCTATTATGTGACAATAAACACATTTGAATATGGAGAATGCAAGTGCTTGGAAATACAGCATATACAGTGGATATAAAAAATCTACACACCCCTGTTAAAATGTCAGGTTTCTGTGCTGTAAAAAAAAAACGAGACAAAGATAGATCATTTCAGAACTTTTTCCACCTTTAATGTGACCTATAAACTGTACAACTCCATTGAAAAACAAACTGAAATCTTTTAGGTAGCGGAAAGAACAAATAAAAAAAAAAAAATAATATGGTTGCATAAGTATGAACACCCTTAAACTAATACTTTGTTGAAGCACCTTTTGATTTTATTACAGCAGTCTTTTTGGGTATGAGTCTATCAGCATGGCACATTTTGACTTGGCAAGATTTGCCCACTCTTCTTTGCAAAAACACTCCAAATCTGTCAGATTGCGAGTGCATCTCCTCTGCACAGCCCTCTTCAGATCACCCAACAGATTTTCAATCGGATTCAGGTCTGGGCTCTGGCTGGGCCATTCCAAAACTTTAATCCTCTTCTGGTGAAGCCATTCGTTTGTTGATTTGGATGTATGCTTTGGGTCGTTGTCATGCTGAAAGATGAAGTTCCTCTTCATGTTCAGCTTTCTAGCAGAAGCCTGAAGGTTTTGTGCCAATATTGACTGGTATTTGGAACTGTTCATAATTCCCTCTATCTTAACGAAGGTCCCAGCTGAATAAAAACAGCCCCAAAGCATGATGCTGCCACCACCGTGCTTCACTGTGGGTATGGTGTTCTTTTGGTGATGTGCAGTGTTGTTTTTGCGCCAAACATATCTTTTGGAATTATTGCCAAAAAGTTCAACCTTGGTTTCATCAGACCATAACATCTTTTCCCACATGCTTTTGGGAGACTTCAGATGTGTTTTTGCAAAATGTAGCCTGGCTTCGATATATTTCTTCGTAAAAAAAAGCTTTCATCTTGCCACTCTACCCCATAGCCCCGACATATGAAGAATATGGGAGATTGTTGTCACATGATCCACACAGCCAGTACTTGCCAGATATTCCTGCAGCTCCTTTAATGTTGCTGTAGGCCTCTTGGTAGCCTCCCAGACCAGTTTTCTTCTCGTCTTTTCAGCAATTTTTGAGGGAGCTCCCGTTCTTGGTATATTACTGTTGTGCCATATTTTCTCCACTTGATGATGACTGTCTTCACTGTGTTCCATGGTATATCTAATGCCTTGGAAATTCTTTTGTACCCTTCTTTTGACTGATACCTTTTAACAATGAGATTCCTCTGATGCTTTGGAAGCTCTCTGTGGACCATGGCTTTTGCTGTGGGATGCGACTAAGACAATTTCAGGAAAGACCAACTAGAGCAGCTGAACTTTATTTGGGTTTAATCAGAGGCACTTTAAATGATGGCAGGTGTATGCTGACTCCTATTTAACACAATTTGGAATGTGATTGCTTAATTCTGAACACAGCTACATCCCCAGTTATAAGAGGGTGTGTAGACTTCTGCAACCACATTATTTTTATTTTTTATTTTTCTTCCCTCCACCTAAAAGATTTCAATTTGTTTTTCAATTGAGTTGTACACTTTATAGGTCACATTAAAGGTGGAAAAAGTTCTGAAATGATTTATCTTTGTCTAATTTTTTTACAGCACAGAAACCTGACATTTTAACAGGGGTGTGTAGACTTTTTATATACACTGTAGTCAAGAATATAATAAGTGTGTAAAATCATTATAGTTTACTGATTCTCTATGTAGATGAGGAATATGCAGATATCACTGGTAAAGCCAGAAAGAACAGATCTTTGGCTAATAAATTATTCCCAAGTTTGTTTGTTAGACCACAGAATGATAAGATCACGTGGCAGGATAGGAAATGTTTCTACAGGTGTAGTAGAAGACGTAAGTGCTGCACATTTGTTAATAAATCTGAAAAATGTTCAAACTTATTAAAAGAAGATTACAAAATAAATGATGTATTAACTTGTAGCACGGCTTATGTGGTGTATCACCTGTAGAACCTATTCTATCCAGTATGCTGGCTAAGCAATGCGCCCCTTGAAAAATCATATAATGGGAACATTTTGAAGATGAGGAGCTAAAGACTACAATGGCAAGATATTTAAGGACTAAACATGAAGGAAAAATGGACAGCATTCATTCCCAATGAATTGAGCATGTAAAGCTCCCCTAGAGGAGGAGATACATATTTTCCCTGTTACCTGCCCGCAACTTTGTGGTTAGGGTAGATAACAGGAAACACAAGAGGTGGGCAAATATTAAGAATGGCCTGGAGATACATTTGCAGTGTTAAATCAAGGAGAAACCATCTGGATTTTTCAACTATGGAACCAGGGTCCCAAACGACCTTAATTTGGAGAGGGACGTTGCTCACTCTTTTTAATAATCGAAAATGATAGATGACCTACGTAAGGCTAGTATATGTGCCAGTGTATTAGGTACTCAATTTGGTAGATGTGAAGTAAATAAAGTTTGTAATTAATTTGGACGGTTTTATGCAAGAGACAGCTAGTTAAAGCAAGGCATAGTGGGCCAAATTAACGAAGTGACGTAACCAATTACATGTCTAAATCTGGCATTTGTTCAGGCTTGGTTTGGTTTTTAATGGTAGATTGTTTTTTGTTTGAGCAGTTGTATAAGCTCTTAAAAGCTATCATTAAGCAACAGCAAGGTCTACTGGGCAAGATTACCTAAGAGAATTTGACACCAACTACATGTATGAATATGGTATATCCTCTTGTTTGGAAAGGCTATTGATAATTGTCTGAAAAAGGTTAGTTTTACCTTGACATTTTGAGCCACAGTAAGATGGATACTTATTAAAAGTTGGTGCATGTTCTTGCGGAGTTTGGTTTCTGAGGCAGATTGCTCTTTGCAAGAGCTGATGAACTTACTCTGAAAAGCTATTAACAGGAAGTATTGGGCCAGATTAACAAAGTGAGTATAACACCAATTACATGTTTGAATATGGTGTATGCTCTTGTCTGGAAAGGATACCAACAGTAAACTATAATAAATCATATTGGGACAGAGTAACCAAGTGACTTGTCATTAATACATTTGTTTCAGAATGGTATAAGATCGAGGAGCTTGATAAAGTATTTTAAACATTGTGCAACTAATAAAAAGAGGGGAGTAGTGATCATAAAAGGATTGCTAGCTCTATTAAAGTGTGCTGCACATTTCTTTTATTTCAATACATAAATGAGTGTATTACTTGAAGATGATCGCTGCTGACAATGTTGTTATCGGTTTGTAGTTAGGTATGTTTACCAGATTTACCATTTATTGCTAAGTGCTGGTGTTATTGTTTTTATATCTGTTAGTCACCAGGGCCCTCATTCAATTGCAATTTGGCCAATTAAATAGGGGTCAAAATAAGCACATAACATTTTTTTTTTAAAGAAATTTTTAGTTAGTAAACATCTATCCAAAAGCAAGGTTTTCACTAACTAAAAACTTCTTTAAAAAAAAAAAAATGCTATGTGCTTATTTAGAGCCCTATTCAATTGGCCAAATCGCAATTGAATGAGGCCCCAGGAGTCTACTTCTCTGTAGCAACCGGAGTCTGAAAGAAGGGCAGGTTAGAGGTAATTAGGAGGTGTGAGCACACACTCTCAAAATCAGACTTTCTGGCACATTACTACAAGATATGTGTATTTCCATCCTCACCTATGGACTGTTGCACCTGAAGTACGGTCCATAGGTGAGGATGGAAATACACATATCTTGTAGTAATGTGCCAGAAAGTCTGATTTTGAGAGTGTGTGCTCACACCTCCTAATTACCTCTAACCTGCCCTTCTTTCAGACTCCGGTTGCTACAGAGAAGTAGACTCCTGGGGCCTCATTCAATTGCGATTTGGCCAATTGAATAGGGCTCTAAATAAGCACATAGCATATATTTTTTAAAGAAGTTTTTAGTTAGTGAACTTTGTCACAAATGCATTTGCTCCCCTGTGGATTTTGTTAAAATTAATTGCCCAACCTGACAATGATTTAAATGTTATTTCAACTCTTAACCATGCGATGAAGAACCCATTTCGGACTCCTGTGACCTTTTATGCTCCATCATGTGATCTACATTCTTCACATGATCTACAATGTAATATCCTACTAACCAGTGGTTTACACAACATCATTTCCTAGATATGTAAATGTAAAACTCTGTAACCTCCAGAAAATACACACCTTCTCTGCCTCCCTGGAACTTCACCCGGATGTTCTTATCAATGTATTTGGTAAGGTCTAGGATGCTCTCCTTTTTCTTTTTTTCTTTGTCCTTAAGAAAAATAATAATAGAAAAGGAATGTATGAGAAACATGCTGGCTGTCTACATATTGCAAGAGTGAAAGCTTTTTTGAGACATATCGGAGGGCAATTTTACATAGTATAACCAAAGTGATAAAAAAAAGGTCTTATTGATTGCAACTAATTATTCAAGAGTATTCAGGAAGATGGTAAAGTTTGTGATTAAAAGTCAAAACGATAATCAGGCGTACTGGACATGCACTTTTGTTTTTCTTAGAAGCATTGCCAATTAATTGAAGTTGACATTCTACGTTCTACATTAAAGATGTCTTCCACTCCACGAACATTGCCTATTTCCTCATGGACAGGGAAACCATGGACCCACTAGCCCAGTGGTTCCCAAATCTCTCCTGAAGACCCACCAGACAGGTCATGATTTAGGTGAAACACTGTGTGAATACACAGGTGAAGCAATTTCAGGCTCCACTGAATACTAGTTGCCTCACCTTTGCTCACAGCGTTTCACTGTCAGTTAAAGGATCACTGTAAATTAGCAAAAAAGTTAACATTTGTGAAGTTTGCGATTGAACAGCATTAGAAGCAGTGGATGGAAGTATTTTTCAGAGAAAAAGAAAATAAATGTTTGCAGATTCTGCTAGTGCTTGGAGGCTGCCAGGATAGTCATACAGTACTTCCTTTACAAAGAACAAGGGTAATAGAACAGGACAAGCATATGGATTTTTATTAATGATCAATGCTAATTACAACATCTCATGTTGTAAGAGCATCAACAGTGGTCATTCCAGTAGGATAGAAACATTTGTCTAGATCTGGTACTACATAGATGTACTTAAATGGACACTGAAGTTACAAATGGTTCTTTCAACAAAAGCCAACTCTAAACGGATCTAGTCTATTTCGTGTCCAGGATCCGTCAGAACAGTGAGGTTGAGCTCTGTGACTTGAGCTATGAGAGGTGCGCCCGAGGCCCTGGGTATTTCTGCATGAATACCAAATTAAACATTATCAGACTTAATAAATCTCTTGAGTTTGCTAGCATCTGATTTTGAGAGTTAAGACCCCTCAAAATCCCAGCTAAAAATGCATAATTTGTTTTGGACAATCACAGGTAGCTATTACATTGTTTTAATCTGTGATGGCAATTTGTGCAGCAAGGCATCATGGGATGTGTAGTCCTCTGCACGAGGAAAAGCCCAGATATTGCTCTATGGGTCTTTACACAGTGCTGCTGTTGGCTTGAAGGTTAGCATAGGGTAAAAAAAAAAAAAAAACGTACCCAAATGCAGTGCTTCTATTGGTAGGTACACTGTGCCTATGTAAGCAGTTCTGCGGTGTGGAAAACAAATTTTATTTTTAAATAAAATAAATCTCTGTGTGTATTGAATGACCCCATGTAATGTGTGTTTCTGATATAAACAGCATGTGTTCGATTAGAAAAAGGGAAAAACAGGAAAACTTACGTACAGCTTTAAAATGTTAAGCTCAAAGACAAGGCCCTCCATTTTGTGCCATGTGTTAATATTGTAGTTTTTGTTGTACGCCACCCCTGTAAGCTCTACATAATATTTTGGTGCATTACAAGTAATGAATAATAATAATAATAATAATAATAATAATAAAGCAGTAATCGGTCTTATCCCCTTCTGGATCGCTACATTGTCGTGGTGAAGGGGCTTGTGTACTTCAACAAAGCTGTGAACTATACCATGCAGGGTCACCCAAGATGGGCAGGTCATAGTAGAGAGGTCAGACAAATTGCAGTCCACTGGAGAAGGAACTGAAAAACCACTCCAGTATCTTTGCCATGAAAACCATATGGATATGCACAACCAGAAACACGGACAGATGTGCCTGGTTTTCTGCATCTATATGGTCACCAAGAGTCAGACACAACTGAAGGACTGAATAGCAACAACAATCTGTCTTTTACAGCTTTGTGTTGATTTCCTAATCTTTATATCTCAGATTATATGGCACTAGTGTGTAACACGTGCCCATCCTCTCCTGTGTGATATGAAGAGATCTCCCTAGTGTGTATCTGGCCTCCCACACAACACATACAGCCCATGTAACCACTTATAGTGTGGTCTGTGAGGTACAGAGAACCTGATGATGATGCTCCTGGCTCATGTTACTGCCCAGCAGGATATTATATGGTGTGTAAATGATTATTTCCTCCATTTTAACACCATTACTATCACTTATAGTACACTGCAGGGAGTGAGGCAACAGGACAGCCCTCCCTGTGATTGGTCACAGTTATCATCAGACACATGCAAAGACATTAGTATCAATTGTGCATATGAGTATATACAGCTTGGCAATTACATACAAGACCTCTGTCCATGATAACACAACCCTGTGAACAGTGAACTCCGTTGTTGTCACTCAGTCTATGAATTATACCACACTCTCTATCTCAGACCCTACTCCCTCCACTCACCGCCATCTTCCCGCGTCTGTAACTCCAGCCTCGACTGTCTCACTTTAACTCGATCGTAGGGGTGTGTCACCAACAGCTCCCCTCACACCCTACATAATCCCCCATCCACCTCCACTGTCGTTTCTATGAGTTCTTGTTATGTGTTGATGTTATTTTTTTACAACAACTGCAGTTTAAGAGAAAGCAGACACTATAGTCAAATTTCACACTGCGTTGTTGTATTTCACCCCCTTCGCGATGGTTCAGTCCAAGACTTGGTTTGCATCGCACATGTTTGAAGCCGGCGCGATGACGTCATATTGAGGTCAACGTTTCGTTTGAATTGTTATATATCACTTGTAAACCAATGTGTGCTATGTAGGAAGTTAATGTGCTGCAAACTAATTATAACCTAAATATAGTTAAGTCACATTTTTAGGTCAATTACATGTAAATACTTAATCAGGCATTTGTGCCAGGAGTCATAATGGCGACCACGTTCTCACTGCGATTTTACTTCCGATTGATACCTTCATAAAGGTATCTTATAAAACAACGTTTGCTGGCTTTGTTTCATTAAACTGGAGTCATTTAAAAGGGGTGTGGCTTCGTGACGCTTCTCCACGCCCTATGTCAGGACCGTTATATTCTATTGAGCACTAAAGTGGTGGGCGTGGCCTCCCACCACTGTAACACGCCTACTACCAGCATTGTACGGCCCCTGTGTATCATAGTAGTAGGCGTGGCCTTACGATGTTGTCATTGTGAGTATGCACGAGGCGGGGCGGTCGGTGGTTTCCGTATGCGCATGCCCAGATGATGGCGCTGACTAACAGCTGACTGTTTGTGTGCTCGGTGCGGGCAGTGTGAGAGCTCCAGACCGGAGGATGCGGCCTGTCACCCTCCTGCTGTCCTGGGGGCTCCTGGTGACTGAGGTGAGCCTGAGAGTGGCTTGTGTCATCTCGATGTGTACCTCATGAGTCTTACCCTCCTCTGCAGGGTGTCCCATGTTATACATCTGCAATTATTTTTAATAATAACAGGAGGGGCACAATACAGGGCAACCATCACTGACAGCAACAGATCACAGCCACTAGTCATGAGAAGCAAAGAAACAGGAAAAGGCCGTGAAATATATAGAAATATCCTGGCAGCAAATGATACATATACATCACTAGGCAGGCACATATAGATCTGAAGGAACATATAATACAATATAGGTACCAAACCAACCAGCGGTGCTAAGGTCACCAAGGTCAAGGTGTCTTGGGAAACAATAATGGTAATGTCTGGAATCTATCTATATATATATATATATATATATATATATATATATATATACACACACACTGTACATCTATGTGTGTGTTATGGATGATGTCAGGAACTGGGATAATGTTTACATGATCCAGTTTATAATTTCTCCATAATATATTTATGTATGTGTGTATATTATTTATATATATATATAGGTATATATATAAAAATTTCAGACTTTGACATAATATATATACATAGGTAGGGTAATGTCTAAAATATCTATAATTGAGGAGATAGGCAAGTTTCTAGGGGCCTGGTAGGAAACTTTTCATAGAAATTATAATTTAGGGAAATATTTTGAGTCACAAGTACACGCCTTTACAGACATACACACATACAGCACATCCATATATAAATACATAGGTATAAATACATTTTGCCAGGCTGCATAGGGCTTCAAACAAGTGTCCCTCTGTACAGGTTTTGAACTAGACCACTTATCTGACTGCCACTGATGTACAGGATAAACATATAATGATAATAATAAAAATACCTTAATATGTAAGTTGTGAAGGACAGAAGAGGGGGGCAGGTAGAAGCAATAAAAACATGACAGATGTGATGTTTATTTTAGTACAAAAGAAGTGTAAGAACTAGAAGTTATTTTTAACAATATGATGATATGCTACTTTATGGAAATGACACCATCCCAGCAAATGTAACCTTGAATGCCGTAAATTGAAAGATGTGTTGGTTTGACAGAGGACATTTATTTCTTTGTATTTTCCCATCTCCACCTCTGTGTTTTTTTGGATCTCCCCCTTATTTCCCTACCATGGATGGAGCTGACAATTTAATTAACACTGACCTCCTCTGCTTTAGGAATAGCAAAGACGCTTACAGCCCAAACATGTTTGTTATTTTTCTGTGATGGGATGTTCACCTGATACCCAACTGTTTCCCCAAATGCACTGAGCTGGAGATGCTCCAGTTGCTATACCAGGGGCCTCATTCAAATGGGATTTGTCCAATTGAATAGGGCACTATATAAGCACACAGCATATATTTTTTATAGATGTTTTTTAGTTGGTGAACTTCTATCCAAAAGCAAGGTCTTCACTAACTAAAAACGTCTGTAAAAAAAATATGCTATGTGCTTATATAGAGCCCTAATTAATTGGCCAAATCACATTTGAATGAGGCCCCAGGTCTAGCTTATTACTAATTTGACGCCTTTCCGTCCCCTACTTGTAAGGAAGGGGACATCATGATTGAACACTTTCTGCTACCCTAGTCATTGTCCATAAAATCATGAGGACCTTGGATAACTGCTTCTGCAGAGTTTTCTTTTAGGTGGAAGAACCCTTCTCTATTTGGATGGAGATTCAAAAGATTGTACAACATGGAAGGAATCTGCCAATTGTTGTGCAGTATGAGAGTCGCTATACAGAGGGGTTGGGAGTATTCACGTTATGACACCTAGCATGGAGATACATGTGTGCTCTCCAGCCAGAGCATCCCAATCATACATAGGAACAGTGCAATGCAATCTTGTAATTAATTCTCAGGCTTGAAGGAAAATCATTGACGTCATACAGACATTTTGGTTGGTCCTCTGACTGAAAGCAAAAATCTAATCATTGCCAAAAAATGTGTGCCGTAATGTTTTATCCAGTCCCGTGCTAATGTTTTATGAAATATGTGCATAGTGTCTATCTGAAAAGGCTGCCACAAATCACAATATATATTTTTCAACATGTCTTACTTTTTTTGCACAGAGTTGCTAATAAGGAATGGACTGTTATGCTTTTCCTACAAAGGCAAATGAACATCTATGGACACAATGTACAGTGATTAAGTGGCTCACTCAGGCAGTATTGACAGTTTTTTTGTTGTTGGTAGAAGCAGCTATTGCAGGCCATGCAGAACTTAGTGTATTATTATTTTCCTGGGTCTGTCTTATATTATGTCTATATCTACATCCTTAGTCACCAAATTCTTATTATTACTAAAAGGCCACTGTAGTGGTCTCACACTAGGATTTATTTCAATAATAATTAATAACGATGTCAGTATTTAAAAAAATAAATCAGTGTAGCTTTTGAAACTTATATTTAAAGTTTTTCTGACCAGTGTAGGTTTGCCTGCAATAGCCACTGCAGGGGAGGAGACAAATAAACAATAATAGGATAAAAAATACAATCTATTAGGGCAGCACCCTGGGCAGATCATGATCCACCCATTTGATATCTTATAGAAGGGCTAAAGCACTTCCCATGCAATTTTAAAAGCCGCATTGAGTTTGTTTTTGTCAAATACTGTATTTATTGCTAATCAATAACTAAATAAACAAATGAAACCTAATTGCTGAGCACAACTTAAAACCTACAGTGTTCCAGTATGAGAAGACCCCATGCAGGACCATACTCTAAATATAAATATGGGAGACCCCAAACACTGTCATTCTTCAGGTAGATCAAAAAAAATCTAATAACTAAATTGGGATGTGGTGTATAAGGATTGTGACGTTGGCAACTGTGCTCATTACAGGAGCCACATAGTGTTGTTTTACTCTGAATATTTGCTACAAATGTCACCGTGCCCAGCCCAACCCCAAACTCAAACACAGAATGGGAACACTAAAAAACACAGATCCTTGTTAGTTCCATTCTGCTAAAATATAAAATTATGTATAATGTGAACAGGAAAAACAACATTTTCAGTAAAAAATGTTTAGATTTTTTTTTTTTAACCACATTTGCACAATAATTTACTGATCCAAATATTGTAATTCTGAATAAAAGTGTGACATTATATTGGCTGCAGAAATAAGCATTACAGTGTGAGACCAGCCATTTTTATAATGTTATATTTTTTTGTTTCGCCTTGAAAGTAGTTTTTTTATTCTAATCTCCTATATGACCCTCCAAAACCTTCTTTCCTTGTTCATGAATATTTCAGTATCAGAATGAACAAACATCTGTAGCTGTGCTAGGTGCAAGTGAGAACTTGCTATGCTTCATAGCAGTTGGGGGTGTACGCTGCAGAGTGTTTTAATGGCCTGTGTCTACATTAAGATCTTGTATTCTTCGTAATACTGCAGATAGCTGGCATTGCAGAAGTGACATTAAGGAGACACAATGCTCAGTTTTCATGTTTAAAGTAACACAAGGGAGATTCCAAATGTGATCTAGATTAACATTAGTACATGTAATGACAAATACTAGTATTAGTTGTCTATTATTAAACTAGGGACTTGCCTGTCAAAAATGACAGGATTCAAATTGTAAGATTGGCAATGCTGTTTGCCACACAATGTGAGGCTTTTGCTCCTCTGAGCACCTTCGACACTCATTGCGTGGCTCGCAAAGAGCGCCTTTGGCGCTCATTGTGAGCCTCTACCCTGTGTACTTCAACTTTTCTGCTTTGCACTGATCACCTTCGGCACTCATCGCGGGGCTCGCAATGAGCCCCTTCGGCGATCATTGCAAGCCTCTTCCGCTCGCGGTGCTCATCGTGGGCCCTGCAATGAGCACCTTTGGCACTCATCTTGTGACTCGCAATGAGCGCCTTTGGCGCTCATTGCTGGCCTTTCCTCCCGCCTACTGTACGCGCCGCTCATTGCAGGTTTCGTTAACCTGTAAGTTTTGTGCCTGGTATAGCCATGTGTCTCTTTCCACCATCTCCCTCCTGTCTCTTCCCTGTGTCTTTCTCCTCTGTGTGTCTGCTGATTGTTTGTGTGTTACACGCTGACTGACGTTGATTTTATTTTCTAAGTCCTGCGTGCCTGGCTTTGCTCAGCCTCGTTTTCATCCTGTTTCAGAGTTTTTTCATCCAGCATTTTTTTCTTCACTTAGCAGATTTTGGAATGAGGAAAACACACAAATATGGTTAAAAATCGTTGCAACCTCACTCCCAGGCTCCCTGGCTCTCCCCCTGTGCTGTGTGTGAGTGCCTATTTTTATATTTGTTCATATTTTTTTTTTAGAGTTATGTGCTTGGCTCGCAGTTGCGCCCCTCACATTGCAGCCTAAATGCTGCGCGTGTGCTTCGCCTCGCTTTGCGAGGCTTGCATGTGTGACAGCGCCGCTGGCTGCAATGAGCGCCTTTGGTGCTCATTGCAGCCCAATCATCCAGCCTAAGTCTGCTCACCCTCTATGGATACAGTGAAATCTTTCTAATGGGTTAGTAATTGCACAGATGGATTACCCTGGTTGATAAGTCTAATTACCCTTGGCCATACTCCGTTTTTGATCTTCCTAATTTTAATTATGGTATTTACATATTACATTCAGAACCAGAGGGGTAGTTGGCAATCGTTGGCTTATTGGAAATAAATATCATTATGCTTAATGGGTGCATCAAGAAGGTTAATGACGGATAGCAATTGCAAACTTCAATTTAATTTGTTCAAATATCACTCAAATGATAAAGCACTTGTTATAACCTATATTTTACAATTCTACTGTTATATAGATACTCTACTGTTTCACTTTAAAACCTTCACCTTCACCATACAGGCTTTATGATGCACACAACCTATATTTTAATGCTAATAATAAGTTGGCCCCTCCAGTCTATACTTTTTCATACATAGATAATTAGTGACCAGGAAAAGTCAGAGGAGCTAAATAGGTTCTTTTCTTCGGTATACACAAGGGAGGTACAAGTGGTTGGGACACTGCAACATAATGGGGCTACACTACCTTTGCCAAATAATTGGTTAACACAGGAAGTAATCCAAAAGAGGTTGGAAAAAATAAATGTTAATAAAGCCCTGGGTCCTGATGGAATACATCCAAGGGTACTAAGGGAACTGGGTTCTGTAATAGCTAAACCATTATATTTAATTTTTCAAGATTCACTCAACACAGGATCTCTACCAGATGACTGGAGAAAAGCTGATGTGATACCTATATTTAAAAAGGGAGCAAGAGCAAATCCGGGGAATTATAGACCAGTGAGCCTCACTTCTGTAGTGGGGAAGCTTTTAGAAAGGTTAATAAGGGATAATATACAAGAATATGTCTATTTGAACAGGATTATAAGTAGGAGTCAACATGGGTTTATGAGGGATAGGTCATGTCAAACAAAAAGATCTGCTGATCATTCAAAGAACCCCAAACCTACTGTGACGCCCAGTGGTGGCATCCTGTTTTGGGGCTGCATCTTTTCATGATAGATGGGATAATGACTAGCTCCAAGATATTTTGGCATAAATTCTGCTGCCCTCTGTCAGAAAGATGAAGAGGAATTTCACTTTCCAACATAACGACCCAAAGCACATCCGAGTCAACCAAGACATTACATCAGAAAAGGAAGATCAAAGTCTTGGACTGGCCCAGTCAGAGCTCAGACCTCAATCTCATAGATAGCCTGTGGTGTGACCTATTGAGGACCGAGCCCAGGAGATCCCAGGAATCAGAAGGAGCTTCAACTTTACTGTGAGGAAGAGTCCAATACAATTGTGATGTTCAAGTGTACAAAGCTGACAGAGACTTCTTCACAAAGACTCACTGCTGTAATAAATACAAAATGTGCTCCCACAAGGTATTAGTTAGAGGAAGGGGTGCACACTTATGGAACCACTGTGTTTGCAGGTTTTTAAATTTCAAATAAATCTAGTTGGTTGCACGGTCATCTTAAAGATGGAAGAATATCTGGCAGGATTTATCTTGATTTCTGGCTTTATATTACAAAAAAAAACTGCAATTATTTTAAAAGGTTGTGTAGACTCCTTTATCCACTGTGTGTACAACAACCACAAGCGTTACAAGCCAGAAGTTTGAGTTTAGGAGCTGCTGGCTCCCAGGCTCCTGGGTTTGTCCTGGATTATTGTGAGGACTTCTGGTGTTTTGTGATTTTATTTTGCAGACGTCCAACATGTGCTGATGTTGTATTGACTTGATGTTCTATAATTGTTTGGTCACTAGGTATTTTGGATGATATAGATTGCCCATGGAACTTCTGATATAATGTTGATCCACTTATCTACTACCTTTTCAGTAAAGCAGTGCTTTTGCCTCTTATTCCTTACAACTTCAAAACATGACCTCATTGTTCTTCAAATCATGACCTCATTCCTATTTCTTACCTTTATTAAACAGTTACATCACATATAATAGTTGTCAAACTACGAATCGTCGTCTCAAGAACTGGACGCAGTTTGGTCCGCAAATGAGGACCCTCGGTAATCGAGGGGCCGCATTTGCAGAAGGTGGAGGCTCCAACGTCGGCTGCAATGAGACACACAAAAATCGCCCTAAGCGAGGGAAAAAATGGCCGCCGAAAAAAAACGAGTCTACAGACCCTAAAGACGCAAAACGCATATGGCTTTTCAAAAAACCCGTACAAGATACTCTTACCAAGGACGCTACATCATCCACAGCCGCGTACCACATACACATTCGCCGCCATTTTACAACACTAACTTACAAAATGCGGAAGTACCCAGCTACAATAACTGCTTCCCCTTGCGCACGCAGCCTATTTACACTACACACTGCACACATTGCTGACACTTACACCTCAGCTCCACAACACTGCAAACCTACATTGTATGCTGCAGGAACATCAAAACACATTGTCAGCTCTTCAGCACAATGCTTCCTGCATATATTACTTACAAATAGGTAAAGTATATTTATTAATTATTTAATTGGCATACAAAAAACATATACACAAAAAAAAAACACTCACAATAAACACAAAAGCCATTCACTGCGCGACTCGTAACGAGCGCCAACGCTGCACATAGCACACAAAGCCTTGCAATAAGCGCAAAAAGCAGATCAACGCCGACCAAACAATAACAGCAAAAGCACCTATCAGAAGAAAAATAAATACAACAAACAGCCTCGCAATGAGCGCCGAAGGATCTCGGACCACCAACAAAATTAATGTCTGGCTCAAACAGCATTACCTGCCTTACAATTTTATTGTCCCGTCATTTTTGATGGGCAAGTCGCTAGTTCTTTAATATTGTATACATATGGCTCACATAATCACTGGTGTCATGGTTCATAATGTAATTATATATATATATATATATATATATATATATATATATATACACACACAAATAGCACTCTTTCTTGCCAAATACAAATTGTATTCTATATAAATACATTTTGTAAATGTTTAAATCGGTATTCAGTTCACTCACGACACACATACACTGCTGGCAGAGTAGGAACTGGGTCCCAGGGGTACAGATTACTCTGAGCATGACCAATCCATGTTAGCCTTGACATTTATCACTAATCCCTGCAGGATAATAAGGAAATTGTAAAATTGGGTCAGGACCATCACAAAACGAGCAGAGAAGGGTCTGTGGGACTCATCGAATGTATTTGATATGGAATGACTTTATATGCTATGCAATTGATGGTCTTTTTAGAGCACTCAGTAGTTTAGGTGACACGAATCATTAGTTTCATGTCTATAGAGGTGACTCAGCCCCAGCCCCTGCAGTGCTAGCAATTGCTCTGCTAGCTGGAAAGGATCAACTATATAGGGAACAATAAATGTACCATTTTAACATGGGAGCGGACTGCATTATCCATTTAAAGGGACTCTCTCACCCTAAAATAACGTTCTTATTTTTAAGTTATTCTTAAAGAGCATGGTAAACCATATCTACATTGTTCTAGCCATTTTTTCTAAAGTGAATCAATGCTGAGATATTCAGCATTGTATATATTGCATTATGCAAAATGAGCTACTTGTGAATACTAATTAGCTTCTAATTAGGACCACAGTCTAGTTGTACAGTTTGATGCTCTCCCTCATCCTTATCCTGCGCTCTGAGCCAAAAAGCGTTTTGTGCCACACAAACAATACTAGCATAGGCTAGCAGAATGTGTAGCCGTTTGTAATGCTCTTTAAAGGAGCATTTATTTTCTATATGGTATTTTGCGTAACTAAACATGTTAATAGGCACAGTTTTTTTTTTTTTTTATGCATTGTATTCTGCAGACATTAATTTTGTGTTCTTTGCTGCTACTGCCTGATACTTCCTGAGGCAACGAGTCCTTGTAAACTAGTGAGTTTCCCTATAGTCCTGCAGAGATCACTGGCAGATACTATTGTATTGTTCAGATGCAAACTTTTTGTGCATTCAAAGTCTTCTTCCACCTCAGGACCTTTAAGAAGAAACTAACTGTTGACATGTTGCATCGTTAGAACATCAGCAGCAGAATGTATTCACTTACCCTACCCAGTATACAAGCAGTAACATGCTGTAAAACCCTAAATCATACTTGACTTGTCACCTTCTCCAGCAGTGTTGCCATTTATTATATTACCACCTCTTCTAGTAATCTGAGCGCCACCCCCGATAACATCTGTGGCATATTAAAGGAACACAGAATTGTCATAGTATACTCCTATGAGGAATATGGCTTTGGAAAGTTTAAAATAAATAAATACAGCCTTTGACTTTCAGCCGTTACGTCCAGTTGTGTTTATAATGGCAGTGGACATTTGCCTGTGTCCCTGGGAGGAACAGTGCATTCAAGGAACATCTCGACTCGGTCCTTATGAAATACTTCCACATTGAATTGCCACTTGATAATAGAAGAGTAAGTCACAGTAGGATATCCAATCGAGCTATAGCCAGATTAGTAGCGGATCCTCCTATGGCACAAGCAGGGTCAGGTAAATTTTTGTTAATTTCTTTCATATTCTCTACTAATGTTAGTTTGTTGTATAGTTTGCAAACATGTAAAGCTTTTCCCAAACTACAGTGTTCTTTAAATTATGTATCCCAGGTGGGTAGGGAGCCTGATTTCCTTCTTTAACTTTGGAGGATATTATGTAGGGCTACATAATTCCTGAATGTTTCCTGCTGGCTCCTTCCATTTTATGTATTATACATGTTTATATATTTGTTTAGTCGTTCTGTCGCGTTCAACTCTCTGTGACTCTATGGACCGCAGCACGCCAGGTACATCTCTCACTCCCTGCCTCACTGAGCTTCATCAAGTTCTAGCTCATTGCTACTTTGACTTCATCTATCCATCTCTGCTTCTGTCGTCCCCTTCTTCTTGTGCCTTCAATCTTTCCCAGCATCAGAGTCTTTTCTAGGGAATACTGCTGTCTCATAATATGGGCAAAATATTTTAGCTTCAGCCTCATGATAATACCTTCTAGTGAACAGTTTGTCTTAATTTCCTGATGTACTGATTTATTGGATCTTCTTGCAGTCCAAGGGACTTTAAGCAGTCTTCTCCAATACCACAATTCAAAGGTGTCAATTCTATGGCGATCAGACTTCTTTATGGTCCAGCTCTCACATCTGTATGTTACTACTGGGAATACCATAGTTCGAACTATGCAGACCTTTGTTGATTAATGTAATATCTATACTTTTTACTAGCTTGTCCAAGCATGCTTCCTCAGAAGCAAATGTCTTTTAATTTTATTACTACAGTGACCATATTTACATAGTAATTAAGGTTGAAAATATACTTTTAGTCCATCAAGTTCAACCTTTTAAGATCTCCTCTGATCTTAAAAAAAACAAGTTAAACTTAGCCAATTGTCTCAAAATGGGGAAAAAAATGAATTCCTTCCTGAATCAAAAAAGACAAAAAAACATCCACTGAGTTGCCTTGATCCAAGTTCCTACTAACCTGATACAAACAAATTAGATCTGTTTGACATGACCTATCCCTCATAAATCCATGTTGGCCCCTACTTATAATCCTTTTTGAATAGAAATATTCTTGTATATTATCCCTTATTAACCCTTCTAAAAGCTTTCCCACTACAGAAGTGAGACTCACTGGTCTATAATTTCCCGGATCTGCTCTTGCTCCCTTCTTAAATATCGGTATCACCTCTTCCTTTCCCCAGTCATCTGGTAGAGACCCTGTGTTGAGTGAATCTTGAAAAGTTAAATATAATGGTTTGGCTATTACAGAACCCAGTTCCCTTAGTACCCTTGGATGTATGCCATCGGGACCCGGGGCTTTATTAACATTTATTTTTTCCAACCTCTTTTGGATTTCTTTCTGCTTTAACCAATTATTTAGTGATGGTAGTGTAGCCCCATTATGGTGCAGTGACCCACCCACTGGTACCTCCCTTGTATTTACAGAAGAAAATAACCTATTTAGCTCATCAGCCTTTGACAATTAGTGACCAGGATGACGGCCTGTGTCACATTGTAATGTTCCTATGGCCTTCTTCCCATTAATATATTAAAAAAATATTTTAGGGTTAGTCTTACTCTTTTGCAACTAACTTTTCATTTTCTATTTTAGCCAGTCTAATAGCCCTTTTGCAAGCCTTGTTGATTTCTTTGTACTCCCGTAAAGCAGTCCCCTCCTTTTTTTTGTATAATTGAAATCCCAGGTTTTTTTACTTCTCATCTTCAAGTCATTGTTAAGCCACATGGGTTGTAATTTACTCTTTTTACTTTTATTCCCACATAGTATATGATGATAATTATGTATATTTAGTAAAGATTTAAATGTTGTTCCTTTATGTTCAGTATTTTTACCTGTCAGTTCTCTGTCCCAGTCTATACTTTGTATTGCTGCCCTTACACCGTTAAAATCTGTCCTTTCCCTTTAAAAATAAATAAATAATAAAATAAAAATGTTGTTGGCTCCTTACAGTTTTGTTTTTTAATTCAATCTCAAATCAGACTGTGTTGTGATCACTGTTTCCCAAAGGTTGCCCTATTTCAACATTTCATACCATATCAATATTATTTGTAATGAGTAAATCTAAGATAGCTTCATTTCTAGTAGGCTCTTGTATAACCTGGGCCAGATAATGATCTCTGAGTGTACAAGAATCTGCTCCTGAATAAATAAGGTGACCATACCCACTCCTTTTCCGATCTTGAACCATTCTGTTGTCCCATGTTCCTGTGGCTTCTTGGTCGACATACAGATTCTTTAGGAGGAGGATGAGATCATCTGGTACTCTCATCTCTTTAAGGACACGCCACATTTTGTTATCCACGCAGTCAAAAGCTTTAGAACAGTCTATGAAGAAGTAGTAAATGTGTTTTTTTGAACTCTCTTGCTTTCTCTATTATCCAGCGGACACTGGCAATTTGATCTTTTGTGCCTCTTCCTCTGCAGAACCCGGCTTGCACATCTGGTAGTTCCCGGTCCCTATATTGTTGGAGTCAATCTTGTAGAATCTTAAGCATTACCTTGCCGGCATGTGAAATTAGTGCAATTGTTCGATAATTGGAGCACTCCTTGGCCCTGCCTTTTTTGGGGATTAGGTTGTAGACTGACCTTTTCCGGTCTACTGGCCATTGCTGAGTTTCCCAAATGTGTTGGCATCAGGCAAGTAACACTTTCAGACCATCTTGTAGGATTTTGAATAGTTCAGTTGGGATTCCATTAACTCCTTCAGCCTTATTATTATCAGCAAGATATCCGAGGGCCCATCTCACTTCGCTCTCCAAGATGTCTGGCTCATTGGACAAATTATTGAGGTCATCACTGCTGTAAAGATCCTTCCTGTATAGATCTCCAGTCTATTCCTTTCACCTCTTCTTCTTTATCTGATCTTCTTCTGTTCCGACCATTTTTGTCTTATCATGCCCACTTTGGCATGAAAGGTGCGTTTTAAGATGCCCAATTTTCTTGAGATCTCTTGATTTACCCATTTGGTTATCGTCTTCAATCTCTTTACATCGTTCATTGTAGAATGTCTCCCCTATGGCACAAGCAGATTCAGCTAAATTTGTTTTGTTTTTTTCAAATGCTTTTATGATTATGGCTACTAATGTTGTTAGTTTGTTATATACTTTGCAAACATGTAAAGCTTTTTCCCAAACTACAATGGTCTTTAAATGATGCATCCCAGCAGGGTAGCGAGCCTGTTTTTCTGCCTCAACTTTGAAGGACATTATGCAGGGCTACATAATTCCTAAATGTTTTCTGCTGGCTCCTTACATTTTATGCATTATACATGTTTTTATATAACTCCTTCCATCTACTCACTAACCTTGCTAACTCCTATGTTTCATATAAATGTTTAAACCCTAATATGATGTATTTATGTGCAAATGGTTTCTCCCTGTCTCCTGAATCATTTTACTTTGACCCTTAGTTGTCTGTATATTACCACAACCCTCAATTTTTTATTTTTTTGTGAGCAAAACTCTTTTTCCATGAGTGCTATTTATTTACATTATGCTAATTAGACTCTCTGGAGGAAATATTTACCCTTACTCTATTTATGTATTTCCTATAGTTTCCACAATGATCAAGCACACTCTCAAAGAAAAAGGGATGTATATATATCACAAGAAATATGTAATTTACAACAATAACTTGTCGATCTTTTTTTAATTTCTTTCTTTCTTTTTTTCTTTCATGTTTACGTTGTATTTTATGGGCACAACAATTCTTCACTGCAGAATCCATAAGACGTTATGAGAAAAAGACTAAATTAAATCACGTTTAGCTGTGTCAGTGTTAAGAGGAACCCTCAAACATGCCTTAGGAACCAGGAAAGGATGTATGGTTATACCGGTGGGCTTCAATCTTTTACTGTTAAAGACAAAGTCTACATGAAACTTTTAGAACAAGGGACATACAAGAGCCCATACGTGTCGTGTATATATGTGTGTAATACAGCGAGCATATGCTTCAAACAAGCAATGTATTGCTGGCCTCCCCATCTCCTGTCTGTCCCCACTTCATTCCATAATGAATGCCTCTGCTAGACTCCTCTACTGTACTCAATGTTCAGTGTCTGCAGCACATCTCACAACAGCGCACCGCCTTATATCTCTGCCCTTATCTCCAAATAATGCCCCACCGCCGTCTTCGTTCTGCTAACAACCTTCTTCTTTCCACCTCTTATCACCTCCTCTCATTCCCGCATTCAGGACTTTTCTCGTGCTGCCCCATCTCAATTGAACTCCTTGCTTTGGTCCACTAAACTATCCTTCTGCCTCAAATACTTAAAATCCTGACTAAAATTGCATCTGTTTAAAGAAGCTTATCACCTTCCCCCTTAAGCTGCACAACTTATCTTCCACTCTTCTGTACCTCACCCAAAACCTTTAGACTGTAAGTTTGCCAGTCCCTTCTCCAGTGGGCCACAGCACACAGCTCCTGGTATTCCTAGGTGGTCTCCCATCCAAGTACTGGCCAGTCCCAACCCTGCTTGGCTTCAGGGTGATGTGACCTCTTGGTTCCTTGACTGGAATGTAACCCAGGTCGCAGCGATGAAAGCACTGGACCACCAGGGAACCCATGAATCACTTCCTTACCATATTGTATTTCTTAAACATAACCTGGTATACCCCACTACAACAGGGGAAGGCTGGCAGAGAGCGGTACACCTTTTAATTAATTGTGTTTATTCTTTCTGCTACTGGCAGGATGTACACTTTCAGAATAGTGAGATTTTCCATTACACCTAAAGGAGGGCCTGGTATTTTTAGCCATAACATTCCTAAAGTGCAGATTGAATGCTCAGGAAGCTACTAAGTCACCTCAAACATCAAGATCATTGCATATAAAAGGAAAAATAGCAGCTGTTTTCTTAAATTGCACCATCATTTAGTCCATTTCTCAAAGTTTGGTTCTTCAAAAGAGTGCTTTAGCACCGGTTAGATATGCATGAGTTAGCAGGGGCACTACATCTGTTTGGACCCAAATTCCTTGTGGGGCAACATGTTAACTTTGAGTGTTTTGGGACCTGTCCTGTTATGTGCACGCACGCTTGAGCGATGGGAAGGGCGCCGCGCTGATTTAGCTGTCTCTAAGTGATTAGGGGTTTTCGGGTTAGGGCCGGTAAATGGTGTAGGGGGTTAGGAAGCTACTTTTAGGGGGGTCGGCTAAGAAGGATAGGGGGTTAGGGCCGGCAAGGGGTGTAGGGGGTTGGGGCTGGTAAGAGGGGTAGGGGGTTCCTGTGCTGTGCGTGCACATAACGGGATAGATCTGTGTTTTGTTGTCTGATTTTATTTTTATTTTTTTTCAAACTATTAAAAACAGAATGCAATTTAAAATAAATAAAAGTTATCACATAATGTTTATTTAGCGATTTTTATTTATTTTGTTTTCTCCTTGGTACTATACAATTTTGTGCTATAAAATTACAATTACATGGCTCATAGGAGATGTGCACCTTCAATGCTTTCCTCTGCATCTCCGCAACTGCAAAAGCATTATGAAAACATGGAGGTCATGCTTATCAGAGAGCATTGTCAGCAGTAGAGGAGCCTCGTTCATTCTCCGTCTGCATCTAAATCAATATAATAAATTATAAATGAAAAAATGAGTACTGTATAATGCAGCCAACTATTAAGTGCATAGCACTTCCAGAGTCTTCAAAGTGCATATATTAATTGTCCAGTTTCTAACAGTCGGTGGAAAGCTGTTGATGAAAGATCCCCACCTGCTGTCCATTTCCCTCCCTGCTGTAAATCCTGTACAGTATTTTCAGCTGTCTACCCCAGTTAATCCTTGGCACGCTTACTTTTTGGGTTTAGACTTCTGCAGCCGCCTGCATTTGTTGAATGTTGTGGTGGGATTTCAGGATTGTCCCTCTCAGTACAGGTGAATCAGTCAGAATGATGGACGGGTCTGTATTTGGCACTCTAGGGTGGATGATGCCTACATCATGCAGTGCTCTCAACAGACATTTTTACCAGCTGGGTGGCATGAAGGAGTTGCCTGGTGGGCATATAGTTCTACAATGTGTTATCTGCTTCTCATGCCGGGCGGCACTTCAAATTAGGTGGGTGGAGAGCACACTTAAATTGGGCCTGGGAGAGCACGGCCATGAATGGTGCGTGGGGCCAGAACAAGTGAGGCTTTCCCTGACTGGACAGTAACCAAGTATTAGATGCTGCATGCTGGCACATTTAGCTAATCTGATTTGAACTCAAACTAATATCCGTTTGCTTTTTTGCTTATTTAATTTTAGCTGCATTCATCATCTGCCTTTTCAAACACACAACTTTTTATCATAGTAGTAAGCAGTGCTGGCAAGGTTTATATCTTATTTATGTTTTCAATGTTTCTTTATATATTGTTTTGTACAATTAACCGTGAATCCACATTAGAATAAAAATCTTTTTTTCAATCTCTTTTACTATGTTACGGTTATAATATCCACTTACGTTTAGATACGTGAGTGGGTTGCCAGTTCCTTCTCCCGTGGACCAAGATTTCATTGAAGTACGCCAGTCCCTTTACCACAAAGTAGCAATCCAGAAGGGAGACCGGCGCTTAAACATGAGCATTTAGTTTAAAATGAAAAAATATATATATATATTATTATTATTATTATTATTATTATTATTATTATTCAGCCTAACCATGCAGTATTTAACTAAAATAAAAAAAAATCTGCCACTACTGAAATTTTATCTCTGAATGAGGAGCAAATAGTGGCTTGTAAGATGCTAATCTTAAGCGCAAATAAATCAAAGTTTAATACATTTTTGTACATCTTTTTATTTTCGATTTTTCATATTTTAAAAGCAGAGAAACTTTCATATATGTTTAATAGCCCTGTGGTTAGAGCGTTCTCCTGTATGACTCCTTTGAGGTAATACATATATTGTTTGCTGGTCTCGTGATGATGATAACACCAGCCCTCTCCATTAGTATCAAGCAAAGCAGAATCTCCAGTCAGCAGAATGAAGAGACCAGACCACTATGAGCGGATTATACTGAAACTGTCCAGGGGGTCACAGAGATACATATAAAAAGCCAATGTAGTAACTGATGTGTCTGTCTTCTGTATATGTATGACATCCCCAGGTCTGTTTTTATCTCTTGTGGAAAACCTTATTGCAGTGAAAAAATATATGTGTTGTATTTTGGAGTCCACGGTAATAGTTTGTTTAAAAATAAATATATATATATATGCATCCATGAAATGTTGATGATGGCTGTATGTATGAGAGGCCCTTTCCATATCTGGAGAGCAGGGATTGCAGCTATCGATGCAAGTGCTGGAAAGGGGTCAAATTCAATGTGATCCAGCTAGGGAAGGTATCGGATTCACAGAGATACAATTATCTAACAAATCCTCCTCGCCTCTCCTTCATTCCTCCTGCCTTTATAAACAACAACAAGGTGGTTTCTTCTATACATAAAGAGTTTTCAATAACTCAGATTTTTCTTTAAAAAATGCTATTATGCTCATGATCTACATTGCTTTTAATATTGTTAGTTTGATACATACTTCACATACAAGTAAGTTTTTTTGCTTGAAATGCACTGGTTCTTTATTCCCCAGGTGGATAACTCTTGTCACTGTTTGTTGGGCAGTAATTATGGAGTCCCTGACAAATTAATGTGGAGAAAAATATAAAAGGAGAGAAAGATAGCTAGGGTTCTGTAAAAGGAGAAATGTAAAACGTAGAAGATAATCAAATTTATACACACTTAAAATCCCTCCTAATATTGCTACATATTCGGCAAATATTACTTATTGGCACTAATGAAGACTTAAGTCAATAGAATGCATCTAAACATTTATAAAAAAAAACACCCAAAGCCAAATTTGTGAGTTCAAGGCATTTGCAAGTAGCTAATTGAATATGGCCCTATGTGTTTAGTCCGTTTGGCAGTGTTGGGCTGTCTATCTTGGTCTGTACACATTAACTTTACTAACAGTTTAAACATTGTATGAGACATTTGTAGTAGGAGTTAATGTAAAATGTGTGACACATGAAAACAATTATAGAGTTCGTGAGCAAATTTGTGAGGAATGTTCTCTGGGCTCTGTAATCCCATAGTGATGTATTCATCTGTTTTCATTGTTATTCTGATTGCATTTTTATTAAGAAGAATGTGTGTGCATCAGGGCTGGAAACATCTAAGGATCCTTGACTTTTTTCATCTTATTTTTTAAAGGATTGCTGAACAATGAACATCCCTTGTAGCAGGCAACTTGCATAAATAAATGCAGGCCTGCTATCCAGAAACCTAAATACCCCCTTCATTTTCCTTACAGTATCCTAGAAAGGTCCAGGGTCTAGGAGAAGTATTATTTGATTGAAACATTGTTTTATGATCTTAGTCCTACACAACATTTTCAAACACATGTATGTACATATATGGCATGTGCATGGGGAGGGAGAAGTGTGACAAATTAAACCATCCAATTATTTAACAAATCGCCTCACTCTTTCCCGACCTCTCCCTCCATTGATGCCTTTATAATTGGAGGGCTTGCTTATCTTTGTCAGGAAGACCAGATTGAAGTCCTCTGTACATAAACAAGATTTTCCAAAATTCTTATTGTTTGTGTATATCTCTGTACAAACACCTGTGTGTGTGGCTCATAAAACAGTCTGTTATTATGTATAATAAATGTAGGGACTGATCATTATCACAGAGTTAAACAAGTCCCTTTTAAATGGGGCTAACACCTAAATCTGTTGAACAAACCATTACCCACAAATTTGGGCCACTTTTACACTCACATGGACTTCCCTTGTGTTCTTTTAGGTACTGTGTGAGTATGGAATGGTCCATGTAACCTCAGAAAAGAGCAGTGGCAATCCCAAGGATTACTGCATCCTATTCAACCCTGAATGGGCCCGTCTGCCTCATGATTTGACCAAAGCTGTGAGTATCTTCTTAAGTCGACACACTGTATTTTGTTACATTCGTGTGCAGTTTTTATTCATGTGACACAGAAGAACATAGGTGGTTTGGTGTTTTGCTGGTGCAACAGGAGAAGGAGCAAGAGTGGGAAATGTAAAACTGTGTTGTCGAGCAATTAATACAGTGATATTAGTATATTAGTAATATCAATAACATATATTAAACATTTCAGATTTTATATATTGTCCAATTTCTTAATATATATAATATATATAAAAATTGTTGGCCTCATGAAACAAACAGAACTGTATTATAATGAATAAAAATAATATCAAGCATGTATCTTGCAATATAACAATCAAGTAGAACAGATATAATATCAAGGTACCGTATATCAAATGATGAGGAATCAGTTCTTATCACATTGTCCACATAATCATATAAAACAAATAGGCTTAATATAAGTGATATGGGTTGATTATTTTTGGTATGTTTTACAAATGTCTATTTATTAAGATATCATTTTAAAATTATATACATTTTGCAGTCTAATTGTGTGATCTCAAATTCAAAAAAAATGTTTTTTTCATTACAATTAGGTACTAAATAAAAATATATTGGATTATTATAACATCTGATATTAATGATATTTATCAAATTAATCTGTAAATTGTATGTCGATTTTAGTAGTGGTGAGGACTTTTTAGAAACCTGTTTTTTCATTTGGTGTTCCAAAATAATTTCCCCAGTTGTTTGTTTTGCTTTTGTTGAATATCTGTTTATTGAAATGATGGGTAAACGGGGAGGCAATTTGCAGCATATTGAGTTGATTTATGAGATCATATGAATTAAAGATCATATGAAGGAATTGTTGCCCAATAAAGTAGCTGCGGATGCTTTAATTAGCGGAGTCCCACTGTGTTGCCAATACTTTTGAACGTCACAAAAAGAAGGGATAAAATTTGGCAAATAAAAGTACAGAGCAGAGGTAGTCAATTATTCTTCACAAATGTATGCAAGGTCCAAATATATTTGCCAAATTGAAGTTGGGATCAGGAAACGTAATATTTTTGGGGAGATGCGTACACATATTTTAATAGGGCAATGGAGTGAAGGTGACATTTGGAAGTGTCCCCAGGGAAGAATAGTAAAGTAAATGAAGCAGTAGAGGTCCAGAAGAAAAGGTTTTGAGTCTCTGAATCGGAGCCAAGTGTGCCTATTAACAGTATATGTCGGTTTTAGTGCAGGATGTAGTCAGTTTATATCACAATACAGAATACTCCTGCTGAGCTGTCCTTAATGCAGATCCCACAAGATTCCCTATTTAGTGGAAATTTTCAGCTTATAGAGAAAGGGGCATTCAAGGTCAGAGAAAAAAAATCTCCTTGAGGCTTCTGGATGGTTGCTCATTAACTGTGTGCCGGGTCACTTTACTGAGCTTGTTTGCTGCAAGGCATGGATTGAGGGGATACAGATTCAAGTAGCAAAGAGTTAACAGTGCTATCTGTAAAAGGCTGAACAGTTTTGGGGGTTAATATTATTTATCGTTAAAGAGAAACTGCAACGGTTTGAACTATAATATAATTTTAAACTAGAAGTGTAACATGAAGTTTTATCTGTTGAACCAATGTACCTTTCTTATCCTCCATTTCAACTTTTCTCTTTGATTTAGTAACACATTGCTTGTTGGGTTTTGCCCATGCTCAAAGTGATTGCAGGAAGTAAATAAAAGCTGAGAGCAATTCTAGCATTTTAATTGCCAAAAATAAAATACTATGGGCATGTTGAAACAGAGTAATTAGCAGTTATAATATACTAGGAAATTGCCCGTCAATAATGACAGTAAAATAGTAAGGCTGGCAATGGTGTTAGCCACCCAATGCGAGGCTATGGGCCCTCTGAGCACTTTTTACATCATTGGGGCTAGTTTTGCGTCCTTCGGCCTCGTTTTCGGCGTGGTGCATTTTTTCGGCAGCCTTTTTTTTTTTTTTTTTTTTTTGCTTAGGCTATTTTAGTTTGTGGAAAAACGCAAAATATACCTCAAAGTAACTTGCAACCTCACTCACAGGCTCCCTGGCTCTCCTACTGTGCTGTTTGTAAGTTCATTTAAGGCAAATTTGTTTTTTTTTTCCAGGTGCAGCCTTAGTCCCGCGTGTCTGAACTGCTTGCCTCGCTTCGCAAGGCTCGTGGTCAATAACTCACCTTGCTTTGTGAGGCTTGCAAAGCGTGACAAAGCCGCAAACGTGACAAACGTTCTTGGTCCACAACTATTATAGTGATAAAGCTAGAGGGAAGCATCAGTAAAAAAAATACAAACTTCAAAGTAAGCTTACTGTAAGAAAATGCTTTTTTAAAAATAGAATTCAGTTGGTATTCCAACAGTTTTTTTTTTTTTAATTAGACCATATTTGGAACCTTTTTAAAGGGACACTTAATTAGGTAAACTTTGGAGCATGCCAATATAAAGTACTCTTAAAATACTTTTTTGGGGATTTTAAAATACGTGCTTTTTTCAAAGACAAATTAATAAATGAAATGTCTGTTTACATATGCCACTGGCAGTGCCCCCAGAAAGACCCACAGCAACATCTACATGCAGAGAGCATAAGTAGAAAGATAGTTAACCCTTCACAAATTCATATTTGCAGAAAAAGGACTGCTGGAATGTACTAAATTGGACATTTGGGTATTACATGTCCTACTGCATTCCTGAAGTTTAGGGAAAAACTATAAATCTTGTGTTCACGGAGTCTGCACTGCTCAAGGTTTCTGCAGATGTTGTTATCGTGGAACAGCCATAAGACTGTAGATTTGTAGCTGTTATTAGTGTAATAAAAAAAAACAATAGATCATTTTAACATACAATGATGTGCTCTTTCACACCATGAAGAGCACTTATAGTGAGGTAAATGGTCCTTTTAAGTACAAACCTTTAGAACATCAATAATAATATTTATTTTTCTATAGGGGAAAAAGTGATTAAAGGAAGCATATGTCATAGTGAGAGAATTGCTAGAATAAGAAGTCATGCTCGAACTCGAGGAAGGCAGTCTCGTCGCGAATGTGCAACTTTACTGAAAGGCATCAGTCAGTGGAATAGTGTAAGCTGAGCCTGTAGAGGCAATTCTGTGAGTGATGTCAAAGCTGCTAGCACTCTAAAGTTTCTCTAACAAAGTATTGATCTGTCTTCCTTAGGCCTTGTTGCAACTCCAAGATCAGAGCGCCTCAGTGCTATGTTCCCCCACAGATGTACCAGATGGTGGGTTTAGCAACCGGATCCCCATGGTGATGAGAGGGAACTGCACTTTCTATGAGAAGGTGCGACTGGCGCAGATCAATGGAGCAAGAGGACTGCTGATTGTCAGTCGGGAGAGGCTGGTGTGTATACTGGAGGGAATGGAACAGATCTCATACAGAAGTCTATGCATCTCCCCTTCACAGTTATTCACTCTTCTGCCCTTTATATCCACCACAAGCAGATCATTCTCACTGATTCTCTCTTACCTCTCTGAGTATGGTCTGACATACCAACATACCCAATGAAAAAAATCATTTCAATAACAACTGTAGCTGATGTGACTACTGAAAAGAGCTCCATCCTTGCATGTGCACCCACCACATACATATAAAGACACCACAAATATAAACAGAAATGCATCTTTTCTCTAGTTCAGTGATGGAGGGGGGAATGAAAGCACCGTGTACATTTTATTTTTGTTTAGGAGCAATCCGAGAATGTTTTTGAGAGATATATTACCATTTAAAATCATGCAGCATCCAGAAACTAAAGATTTAGGAAGCCAAAATATTTGGAATATTATACCTCTGCTTTATAATTATTTTTATTATTAGCATTTATTTGTAAAGCATAAACATATTCCATAGTGCTATGCAGGGTAGACAAGTCAAAAACTATTTTAACAAATCACAAAAGAACGGAGGAGGGCCTGTTATTGAGCTTAAAATCAAGCATACAAAGTGCTTTCTCTAATGCACCTAACACGATTGGAAACTCGCAAACTTAGTCAGTAAAAAGTAACTTGCAAAAAATATATATTCTGTACTTCCCGAGCTCAGTACACATTTGTGGCCCTCCACTGTATACCTTTTTTTAATTCCTACTCTACTATGGTTCATAGTATGCTCTTTTGGAGAACTTGAACTTACAATGACTAATAATATTACGCACAGTTTTTATTTATTTTTTACTTTCTGAAAACATTTAGCCCATTATCAAGACTAGTTTGCAAAAGAGCATTTTGTAAATAGGAGACTTCAGTGCCCCTATAATGGGTCACATTTTCGATAACTGGTACATTTAACTCTGCATTTGACACTTACAATTTGCTGAGCTGAGATTTGGAAATACATTGAATTTGCTCCTTTTGCGTCACTGTTTGGTGGCATAAGAGCCTGTAATGGCAAAGCCCGACTAGCAGATCCTCCTTTAGAGACCTAGTGTGAAATGTTCAAACAAAAACAAATAGCTCCATGATTGTGGATCGTCCACTTAAATTTGTGTACCTGGTTTTCTGCTAGACTGACAATTATAATTAGAAGGCAATAATATTGTTTACAACTAAAAGATAATCTATGGTGAATGCCACATGTTTTCTTGTTCGTAGTTATGTTACCTTTTTTTGTTTTGTTCTCAGGTTCCCCCTGGAGGCAATCGCAGCCAGTATGAAGAGATTGATATTCCCGTGGCTCTACTTAGTTACACTGATATGCTAGACATAGGCAAAGTAAGTATAAGAAGCTGATTCACTAAGCTATTTCATAAGTTGCATAGCATGTGTTTGAACATTAAAGGGACTCTTTAGGCAAGACATTTTTGTTTTATATAAATGTTTTAACTAGGTGACTTATAGTCAATATAATTATCATATACAGTTTGCACCTCGTTTCACTCTAAGAAGCCCCAGAGTAAGAGTGTCTCATGTTCTGGAAGTTCTCTCTCATGAGATTTGCCATGTTTTCACATCTGTGACCTAAGGCACACCCATAGCATTTTACTATCTGCTTGCAGCAAAGCGGTAGGAGACATGGCAGTTTTAACCCCTCCTTGTTGGTAGGTCATGCCTGTGAGACATGGCATTCTATATGAGAGCGAAGGAAGAAAAGGGGAGGATCCAGAATATTAAAAATTGTTACTTTTGGGGGAGATGTAAATTTCACATTTAAGGATAATAAAATTTTAATTTACATAAAACACACTGCCAGAAGAATCACTGTAAGGCATTATCATTACCATTCTTTACCATTCGATATGCTCCAGTATGTTGTAACTAACAGATCAAAGGCTATTACACAATCACAGATTTCAACCCACGTTGACAGTATCATAATGTAGCTTAAAGGGTCAGAGAAAGCTCATTCAAATATTATTCAGTCCCCACAATATTTCTTCATTATCATTTTTTTTCTGATGCCCAATAATATTTCAAGATGCTCCTGGTAGAACCTATGCTAGTAAGTATGGCAGGCTCTACATACATATAGATGGTGCAACAGATTATTTTTGACAACAGATGTTTTGCATATAAAATACTTGTTTGAATATATTTCAAGAAAAGTACACTTGTACAATGATAAAAATGTGTTGAGAATATACATATAATAGTAGGGAGCCTTAAGACTAATTGTAACAGGTTTTCCATATAAATGAATTATTCTCAAAATATAATAAGTTTGGGAAAGAGAAATGTCCTGCCAGTCACAATGTGTACAGTGTGGGTTTCGAGGGATGGCTGCAATGTCCTGATCACATGTTAGATCAGTCTTTTTCATGCAGAAAAGTACATTATTCTTGTGCCAGGTACATTTTCTGAATTCTGATGCTGTAGTACATTCTGCTATAATGCTCCTCATCTAAAAGGAAGCGGAGATCTCTGTGGCGCCGGCATAACGAATTGCCAAGTGAGTCTGTGCTATAGGTTATTTCTAATGATCAGTGTTTCATTGTTACTAAAGATGGCATCACGCATGTAATCAAATCTGAATATCCCCTCCAAGGAAGAAAAACTATTTCTTTTCAATCATTATAAAAGCTGTCAACTAGTACTTATTCATACACAGCCTTGTATTTCAACCCTGCAGAAACTGTGGTGACTCTTTAATATAGATCAGTGTTCCATATTCACACGGTTTTCCTCTTGTGCTTTTACTACAGACATTTGGACGCTCTGTGAAAGTAGCCATGTACGCTCCAAATGAACCAGTTCTAGACTACAACATGGTCATTATCTTTGTAATGGCTGTAGGAACGGTTGCTATTGGTGGCTACTGGGCAGGAAGTCGAGATGTGAAGAAGTAAGTGCTCTTGTATTACTTGGGTATTCTCACACTAGGAATCTTATTCTTCTTCTTCCTGTAAACTGTTTTATTCAATTACATTTTTATTTTTCTCTAGTTCATCTGTTTTTAAAAAAGATAATTTTTAGTGACGGATAATGCCATTTTTTTTTCTAATTGTAGTTTAGTCACACATGGAGGGAGTAGTACTGTTTTTGCTTTTGGAGGGAAAGTAACCAATCCGCAAAGCAACCTGTAAGATCTACATTGCTTTTAGCAATGGAGGAAAGGCTAATCGGCAAAACAGTGCTCTTCCATTACACCCTTAAAGTGATATGGAAAGTTCCCTGTTAAACTACTGAAGTGTTAATTACTTATTTTAATATTATTTGAACATTTTATAAGTGTCAAACAGTCCATGCAAAAGTTCACTCCCCTACAATGTCTGTAGTACTAGATGTTCTATCTAATGACAGGCGAACAGAGTTAAAACAGAGGTTTTCAGCATTTGTTAATACAATGTTTAAATATGCAATAAACACTTAGGTAGTTTTATTTTAATATTAAAAACACAGAATCTTCATGTCCCTTTTAATAAGTACAACTACCTATTACTTAGCCCAAAGTATGTACTTGTGTACCATAGTTGTCTAGACACTGATCCCAAAATGACTCCCCAACATTTCATCCCTACAGGATGATTTAACTAAACATTTTATAGCTGAATCCTGTTACCATTCTGTGGGGAAGAATGTGTTTTTATTGCACGCATCTAAGGCCAAGTCCAGTCAAACGTACCATTGCAAATTTCCCACTTTAGCTTTACAGAAGACACAGGCATGGGACATATGTTTTTGTTTCAGCAAATACACAATCATACTAGATTTTTTTCAACACCTAATTCAATTACCTACTTGTATATATATTGAAGAGCGAGGCATTTGTTGGCTCATTTGCATGTCCCAGCTCAACTTCCCAGAATGCAGTGTAATAACAGTTTTTCTTGGAATTCTGACCTGGAAGCTCTTCAATCCATAGCCATTTTCAAACATGGCTTCCTTTTAAGCTTATGCCTGCTTTATTACACTGCTATTACACATGCAAAGCCAAAGTTGGATTTTACACAAGCTGAGACTCCTATCCATTTACAGCTGTCTCAAACTTACTGGCTATTATCAGCATGGAGCGGGATCTCAGCTTGTGTTGTGGACCTTTTTATGAGTAAGTAGTTCACCACAACAATCATTTAATAAATGGATTTGTGTGCCTTACTGGTTTGGACAAATACCATATACACGTTGAAAGGACCACTGTGGTATTTTTGTATTGTACTTTAAATAACAAAACTGGATAATGCAGCCTTTTTTTTTTTTTCTACTTATATGCAATTATTCCATATAGCAGACTTTCAATTTTTCCTTGAGCCTGCTTCTTGCTTCTACAATGTGGGTTCTAAACAAATATGATTTCCATTAGATCCTAATAAATGCACTGCCAGTTTCCATTGTGCAGATACAAACGTCTTATGTATTCAGACTCTTCTTCCACCTCGGGAAGTAGATCACTGGAAACTAAAATGGTAGATATTGCCTATGTTCAAATTAAGTAGTTAATTTTTTGAGCACAGTGGTGCAACAAATGCAGGGATAACAAAACAAAACATAACCATAAATATATACATAAAAATAAGAATTTAAATAATATGAACAGTTCTCATGTCATGGATTAATCTCCCAGGATCCTATAAGCCAAGCTGAATATGCGAAGAGGTTAACCGGAGGATAGAGGCCCTAGAGAGCTTCAAAATGCCTCATAAAATGAGTATTCATGGATAACTCTTACAGCAATAACAACATATGAGTCAATGCTATAGAGGAAAGTGTGAAAAACAATCTACCTGATTACCTATGTGGTGGCAGAGCCATGGTTACATGTCTCAAAAGTCATTGAATTAATAACTTGCTTTCATTGAAATAGATTAGACTTCAATCTGTAATACATTTATTCCTTTATACGTTTTCATTTGAAAGGAAGCATAAACACTTGAACTTCTATAATTGAAAGCATATGTAGGAAAGGCCATGTGACCATCTTGAAGAATTCTTCTTTCGAGACCAGATTCTCACAATCTGTTGTAAACCGTATACTATTAAAAATCATAGGAAGATACAGAGCATAAGCAACACATAGCTCCTCAAAGGACCACTGTACTGATGCAAGAGGGTGTCATCTGTTTGTTCATTTAGTAACTGATGATCAACAATTTGTATTTGAAGGAAATAGAATCTTATACTTGAAGTTTAGTTTTTAGACTTCAGAATGTGTGCTGCCCTCCACCCTCTATCTGTCCTTGCGCTGGGAAGAATCTGCCCAGGGAACGGTCCTGACCTCTTTGTCATAACATTGGTTGCCTTCCTCCTTCTTCTGGCCAGATCCTCTTCCACCTCCTGAATATCGAACAGGGGAATGATAGAAGCAGTTCTGCTGGAGGCTGCAATGCTAATTTCAAATGTATGTTTTAAAAGCTGTATTGAGATATTTCTTCAAATGCTCATTTTATTGCTGTTCAGTAACTAAATAAAACCCAATTTGTTTGACCACCATAGTGGTTCTAAAGCAAGGACTATACTAGCGAATTGCCCGTCAAAAAATGACGGCAATGAAATTGTAAGGTAGCTAATGCTGTTTGGTGTATAATAATGAAATATCTAATACATTAATAAAGGAATATACTTTACCTATTTTGAAGCATTGTGTTGAAGAGCTGGCAATCTGTTTTGATGTTGCTGCAGCATTAGTGGTGTGGAGCTGCTGTGTAAGCGAGTGTAATAGTATGCGTGCGCGAGACCAAACCGTTAGCGTAGTTGTGCACTTCCGCATTGTCGTAAAATGGCGGGTAATGTGTGGTATGCGTCTTAGCGGAATATCCGTAGGTCTTTTGTGGTGTTTTGCGAGTTTCTTGTGGTGTTTTGCGTGTTTAGAATGCTGTAGCCCCGTTTTCGTTTCGTTCGGCGGCCATTTTTTCTCTCGCTTAGAGATTTTTTAGTGTCTAAACTCTTTTATTTTGAGTTAAATGAAGGTGTGAGTTGCTTTTTTGAGGTCCTGGATGCTCCCTCTTGCTGTAGGTAAGCTTTTTATGTTTAATTTTTTCATGTTCGCGAGTTGCGGCCGATTTTTGTGAGGTCGTAATGAGTGGTAACGTGTCTCGTATGTGGTTTGCGTTGCGACGTAAAGTTTGCGAGAGTCGAAGTTGCTGTGACGTTTTGTTTGCGAGGGTCGCAGTTGCTGGCAAGGAGCGCAAGCGTTAGAAGCAACTCGTACGCTCACAACTATATATGTGATAGCTCATACTGTGCACCATTGATGGGAATGTACATTGTAGTTTCCATTTTGCCCCACTCTCCTCCTCTTGTTTGTTACCACTGCTGGAGATTGAAACCTTGTAATTGAAAAATAGCCCCCAACGAGAGTTGCCAGCAATTTCTAAATAAGAGGCCGAATTTTTTTTATTGAGGTATAAAGATTGCAGCCATCAGATTACTTAATTTTAATTCAATACAATCAAGATATGCTATATTGATGGAGTTGGTATGTCTCAAGCTCTCCAAACTTCTGAATACTGTAAAAATAAAATGGGAAATATGTAAAGCTCTTCATTTGGAGTTCATAATGCTTTTGTTTTACTAAATATGTTTTATGTATGACTGTGTTTGTTGCTTTTGAGTGCTTTGAACCCCTGTACCATTGTATGCATGTAGTTCACAAAACTCTCATATTGATCACCAATATTTAGTCCTTTTTACTAGTACATTCTTTTTTTTTTCTTGAGCAGGGGGTAAGAAGTGCTGTTTCTCATTTATTTTTCTTATGGGGAGTATTTAAAGGGCCACTGAGGTGGTAATATAATAACTTCCATTTGTTTGTTTATTCCCAGAAGATGTGAGGGGACGTTGTCATAAATGTGTTTTGTGACCAGTAGCCTCGGCAGGTAGAGAGGCAGATAAAGTTTTCTAGCAGGATGACCTGAAAGGAGATTTAGCGAAGTAGATTTTCTTGTCCCCGAAGCTCTAAAGTTCAAATACTGAATTTCTTGCTAATCCGTTAAACTTGTTTTTTGGGTTCCATAAAGTCTGTATGTTTATAGATATGTATGTATACAATCAAGGCTGGACTCGATGTCTATTTATAATATGTCTTCTCTACCATTGTAAAAATATTCTGCTCCTTTGATCCATAGTCATGCACAGTACTATATAGTGGATACAGCTTCCTCTAAATAAGAGTATTTTCTTCAAGGGGCCCCTGTAGTATTTAGTATATATATATATATATATATATATATATATATATATATATATATATATATATATACATATATATATATATATATATATATATATATATATATATACATATATATATATATAGTAGGATTTGTTTAGTTACTCATAAGGAATTAAACCAGTGTATGATAAGAAATGTTTTTAAAACATGCGTTGAAACTTTTAGCCTCTTGCAGACCTGCTTCTTTAAATCCCTTATGGTTCAGGGGGCTGTCCTAAAATCTCAATCATATATGTCTGTCTGCCCCTGTATCCCACTACCTGGTGTTTGATTAGATTGTTCATTTCTTTCCACATTTTATTAAAATGTGTCATTGCACAGTGAGTTTGAGTATTTTTACTTGTTTTGCCTTCTGTTACTGAAGCGACAAAAGGTTTTTCTTCTGCATTTCAAAAGGTAGAGATATGCAGAGAGAGAGAGATAGTAAAAATATATCTAGATTGAAATGCTGCTGCTAGGAAATATTAATAGTATGGGTATTTCCCCTCAACTTACAGACGGTACATGAAACACAAGCGGGATGACGAAGCTGAGAAAAAAGATAACTATGAGACTGTGGATGTGACTCCCATCATGATCTGCGTATTTGTGGTGATGTGCTGCTCCATGCTGGTTCTGCTCTATTATTTCTATGATCAATTAGGTAGGTACATCAACAATATCTGTGTACTTCTATACAATAACTTTAAGACTGCAGTGATGATTTCTTAAGTGATTAAGATCACATTTGGAGATTTTCCAATGATGAGAAAATATTCAATTGAAAGAACATGTATTTGATAACCATGTCCAGCATAAAGACATTCATCATAGTGCATGGTGTTAAAAGTCTGTAATAATTACCAAGTTGCAAGGCATTCTGGGAACGTTTGGTAAGGATTGTTGCTCACACACATGTGCATTTTTTGAAGACTAAAATTTGTGTCATTGTATGAACCATTAACAAGCTTTTCTAGTTCCCATGTGTGCAATATACCACCTGTGCAATGAAATAACAGATTAAGTTATAGATTGTTAGAGGAACAGTCTTTGGATGAGTTCATTTCCATATATCCTGACAATCCGATGGTAATGATTTTGCATTGTTGTTCAAATGAAATAATATAGGGCATTCCAACAATTGATAAACTTTATGATTTATATGATTCCATTACATTGGTGTGTTGCTTTTTTCACAACCTGTCCTTCAATGAAGAGATGTAGTGTGATTTCCTATTCATCCAAATAGGGCCTCTGTCTACATATTCATAGTTCCACAATCCCAGTTCTTTTCTGACCTTTTCTATTATACAATACCCCATTAATTTTTCCTTATACAGTGGGTAGCTACTTTTTATCCCAAGAATTGTAGTAATGTGTGTCCGCTTCATGTTGCTTGATATGTGTAGCTTGAATTTAGCTTGTGCACTGGGCAGGGGTTGTTGTGCATGTAAAATTACTACACCTTTTCAATGTCTGAGCTCTATAAAAATGAAGATGGCCTTTTCTCTGTTCATTACAGTGTATGTTATCATTGGGATATTTTGCCTGGCTGCATCCATTGGTCTATACAGCTGCCTGTCACCATTTGTCCGCAGAATCCCATATGGCAAATGCAGGTAAGGCTAAACATGTCTCTTCTGTATGGCAGGTGCAAGGTCCATGGCTACATTATCTGTGAATGTACACAATATGGGACCTAGCCTTAAGGGTGGCTTGTCTTCATCCAGGGATTGTGTTCTATAAGATATTTTCTTGAATTTTAGAGTTCCAGACAATAATCTGCCATATTTCCACAAGAGGCCACAGGTCTGGAAGCTGCTGTTGTCATCCTTCTGCATCACAGTCAGCATTATATGGGGGGTGTTCAGGAATGAAGACCAGTAAGTTAATCTCCCCCAGATACCTAGTATCTGAAAAGAATATTGGATATGAGGAATTATCCCAGGTGGTGCCCTGATTTCTAATTTCTGAATGTAAACTTGTTTCCTCAGGTGGGCCTGGGTACTCCAAGACATCCTAGGTATAGCTTTCTGCCTCTACATGTTGAAGACAATCCGCCTTCCCACATTTAAGGTACTTTGACGGTACTTCTTGCACTGTTCAGTGACCATTTTTTTGTTAATACAAACATTGTATAGTAATTTAATTGTTTAACTGGGTATCTATAAATGCTGAATTACATAGAAAAAAATCTTCTCTTAACCTCAGTTACTGCGTATATCAGAAGAGCTCAGAAAAACATAAATCTTTCATGTGGCTTGTATGGAAATAATGTAAACAAAATGAGATTAAGCAGGGACTGCTGTTAAATTGCACGGTTTGATTTTAGAGTTTAATGGGATAAAATGGAAAATGTCAAGATCAATTTATAAAATTGGGGTAATATGTTGCAAAAGCAAATATGATTATATTTCAAAATTAAACTTTGTTCCAGATTTATTGCACTTTATCATTGTAATACCTTCATTGCAAGAATGATACATTGGTGTAATGTTTCTTTGTGCATTACACCACTGGTCTGAGTGAGCATGCACATTGCTCCAGCAGATATAAGTGCCCTGGACATTTAATACTGCAGTTTAGGAGAACAAAGAAAAAGTACACCATGTTTTATTGTGTTCTTATTTTGTATATACCAACTTATGAGCAAAAGTGAAACAAAAAGAGAAGAGCAAAAAAAGAAAGGATTTGTATCCGCATTTATGTGGGAATTGCTGCACCTACTTCTATTTTAATTGACTGATAAATAGTTATATAATCGTTTCATATTATCTTGTAAATCTATAGGAAATGTCTTATTTGTATTTTTCCAAGAGTGGTGAAGAAGAAAGTACTAGAATTAGAGTAAGTTTTAAGTCAGCCTGCTATATTTTTGTTCTGTACACAAGCCTTGGTTCATACAGACTGTGACCCAAAGTGGCAAAGGGTGAAAATGTATCCAGATTTAAGAGACAAGACCTCACTTCTTTTTTGGAACATGCTGCTGTGACTGCGTTTATAAATCCCTTGAAATCCTAATGTTGTCTCTGATGTTCGTTTTATAAAATAGTTAGAAGTTGTGAATCTGCTGAAAGCCTACAGTCTGCACTCTCGCATTTAGAGTATCTAACCAGATCAATACACATTGCAGCTGCCACATTTAAGCAAATTGTCTTGAAAGTGCCTTTTAGTGCTGGGAGGGTGGGCTCCATAAACTTGAGTCTAAGGGACTTGCTTTCGGAGAGCAGACTTGATGAAAAAGCAAGCTACAACATTACTATGGCTCACTCCTCCTTCCAAATAATCTTCTGTCCCAAGCTGTTATCTGCATAGGGTTACTTGTTCATCATATCTCCATTTCCCCTCTAATATATTGCTGTCTCCCTCACAGGGCTGCACTTTACTTCTGCTTGTCCTCTTTATATATGATGTGTTTTTTGTCTTCATCACACCATTTCTTACAAAGGTAAGTGTCTCCATACCAGTAAGTGAAACAAAATCTTTATACTCCATGCAGTGTCAATATGACACTGTTCTCTATTAATGAATCCAGTTATGTAAATGTACCTAATTCATTTGAACTATTATTTATCTGTGCATGTATGTGTCTTCTTTACTTTTAATATATCTCATTTATTTTATAGAGTGGAGAGAGCATCATGGTGGAAGTAGCTGCTGGACCATCAGACTCTTATACTCAGGAAAAAGTATGTAATGCTGCTGGGAAATAGCTCCACTTTTTCTTAACAAGGACCAATGTAATGGCCTAAAAAGTGGCATTAGTTATTTTAATCATGCACTGGTCATTAATAAAATATTCATATTTAATAGTTTAGAAGAACAATATTTAATATTTACTCAATTTTCAATGGTTACAGTATCGGGCTCCAACAGAGTGTTTGTTTCAACCCTGGTAAGATCATTAAGGGGAGGGTGGAGGGATTGTCTGAGAGACCGTTCTGAAGGGTTTTAGGAACAATCAGATTTTGTAACTGAACAAAACCATGATTAATTAGCTTCCCCAACAGCAACCACTTGTTGCCAAAGGAAGCCTATTTAATTCTCCAGCGAATTAAGATTGTGGTGGTACATCTTGTGTTGTCGTGGGTTTTGGCAATTAATATGGTGATGGTATTATTATCAATCATCTTTATTAATATTAATTTAAAAATTACATATTTTATACATTTGCCAATTTCAATAAATTTCAGGTTCTTACTACATGATATATGTAAGCCTTATGAAATAAATATTTTTTCACATAATACAGTTCTGTTTATTGTAAATGAATAAAAATAATTCAATATATTGTAATATAACAAGATGGTATAAACAATTGTAACAGATATATATCAAGGTACAGCAATTATTCACTTAAGTATATATAAAACATGCACAATATGCTTAATATAATAATTGGAGATAGTTTTGATTATTTTGGTATGTTTACAAATATCTATTAAGATATCATAACATTTTAATATCCTTACATTTTTATAGTCGAATTATA